>CM062522.1:72186501-72801930 GCA_031439585.1 Pterocarpus macrocarpus
CTTCAGGGTAGCATCATGTTGATATGCAACCTAAGTGTGTGAAATATTGTAAGTATGTAGCAAGCAGTTCGGATTTGTATATGTATATGTCAACGCTAGTGTCAAGGCTCGTGCTAGCGTAGATTGATTCCGGTGCTGTGAATTTCGCACTTGTATTGCGTAATTGTATAATCTATATAATAAAGTGAAGGCTTTTTTTTTTTTTTTTTTTTTTTTGACGTGCATATATATAAAGTGAAGTTGACGGCTAGATAGGAAATTTTCAACTTGCTGTCTTATAAATCTTAATAATGCAGGGTAAAATGTACAGGAAAATGACATTTGTTACGAAGACGTTTTGTCCAAATGATTCATGACAATGACATGGTGTGATGTATAATTCATGACAGTACAAATGTCCTTAATTTCCTATCGTTTTATTTAAAATTTGATACTTCAAAAAAATTTTAAATTGGTGAAATTTATGATTATAAAATTTTTTAAGTTGTCAAATTTTAAATAAACTAAGAGGGAAGGCGAAAAAAATAGAGGAAAAGATTTTAATCCAATTATATAATGAGTAATACTAAGTGTACGAAATATTTTAACGAAGACATGGTAAAGAAATTGACATTTGCGGGTTGTTTGGATTGAGAGAAAAGGGAAGGAAGAAAAATAGGTGAAAAAAAGAATAGAGTGAAAAGTTGGTTTTTCCTATTTAATTATAGTAAGAAAATAGAGAGAAAGAATAAAAAATCGGTGGAGCCCATTTAAAAAATTTTCTGCTTTCTTGCGCGAAGAAAACTAATAGCAACCAAAAAAGTTATCAAAAGATATTTATATCTTTCTAAACAAATGGATAGAGTTATGAGATGGGAAGTAATATTGTACATGTTACTAAAAAATAGGAAAATGTATATTTGATAAAAAGAATTGTGAAATAATTTTATTTATAAAAAATGTCAGATATTTTAATAAAAATTATATTATAAATTAAAATTAAAATAGTTTTAATAAATGAAAACATCATAAGTTAAATTTATATCAAATTTATTTTTATTTAAATAAATTATTTCAAACTAAAATTTGTAATTTAAATATTGATAAATTAATTTTTAATTAATAATTATTATAAACTTATTTGTTTATGTAATTTACAAAAATAGTTTAAAATTTTAAGTAAAAATAATATATTTATATTTTATTATACAATAAGGATGGATATATATATATATATATATATATATATATATATATATATATATATGGGGGTGTAAAAAGGGCCAGTTAGATAGGGTTAAGTCAGAACCAGACAGATAATAACCCTTAGATTAATGGCCAGGATTATATCTGGTCATTTATATAACATATACAGATTTAGACATTATATATAGTGAAATAATAAAATTCTAGAAGTAAAAAATAAATTCAAAAAATATTTTACAATATATATTTTAAAATAAATTATATCAAGATAAAAATAGTATCATATTATGTAAAATGTATTGATTGAAATACAAAAATATTATAATTTATCACTAATTTTTTTTTAAAAATAAAACTTTTAAATAACTATTTAACTTCAGTTGGGCCACAACCCAAGATTTAACTAACCCTACTAAAATATACCGGGTCAATTTTCATAACTCGAACCCGGCCCAACAAGCTTCGGTCCGGGACGGGTTAGCGAGCGGGGCCGGGTCATGAACACCCTTAAATTTTATATATATCACTTTATATACCTTTAATTTTTTTATTTTCTCTTTATTTAAATACTAGGAAAAAATATTTTTTTTTTCTTTATTTTTTTCTTCTTATTTTTTCTTTATATCCAAACACCGGTTGGTGAAGTTCATGGACATTTAACAATATCACCTATAGAAAATAAAAAAAAGGCAAATGAAATTCAAGCACTCGCACACCTTTTTAGAATGAACTTTAGTACACATTAATTAGCACTTATATAATTAGGGTTTTGCAAGAACTTTTTAGGGAAGCAAAAAAGGAAATTTTTTATTAAAATGAGAATTTTTTTATATTTTCAATGGATTAAATACATAAAAAATTTCAGAAGTTTTGTTTTTGCTTCCTTAGCAAGTGTCCTTAGCAAAACCTATATAATTAATAACAAACTAACTAACATGTTGCAATCAATTTGCAAGATAGAATTGTTATTGACACATCATTTTGTAATAATAATCTTTTTATAGGATTTTATAGTTACAATGAAATTTTCATTATTATTTTCTTTTATCTTAACTAAATAATCACTACAAAAAAAGAGGTAAAATGTGGTAGTTTTTTTGGCAAATTGAGACGGTTATAATCACCCTTTTTTATGATAATGACAGTTTCCAAAATCACCATAATTAATACCGTCATTCGGTATAATACAGTGGTTTACTATAAACGGCCACAATTGACATAGATAAAATGGCAGTTACAATTGCCATAATTTTTGCCACAATATGGTAGTTTGTAACCACCTTATTTTTCAGTTGATAATAACGGTTTAAACCTCTTTATTTTACGGAAAATTGTGCCAACCTAAACCGCCATATCTTACAATCAATAATGGCATATATTACTTTTAATTGTGGCGGTCTACATTGTCATATTTTATTAGAAATTGTGGCAGTCTAAATCACCATATTTTAGTGAAAATTGTGGTAGTTTTCATATCTAGCATGCTTTTAATGCATTGTTTCATTTTAAATTGCTCTAATTTGTTATCCAATATCAAAACCTATATTATAATTATTCCATTATTTTTAATTGAATGTATCTTTTGCATCAAAACTCATTTCAATATAAATATAATATTTTTCAACATCCAATAGAAAATAATAGAAAAGTTATATTATTGAAGCATAAAATGAGTTTTTACATAATAAGTCTAAATGCATAAATACTTGCAAGTAAAAAGGAAATAGTCAATCCAAATACGCATATCATACCAATAAATTCAAAATTACTTAAGACCTAAAATTATAAGACAATTGACCACAATCAATAAAAGGATCATATACGAGGGTTCGGAAGATTATTTGATGGATTATTGTTACTTTCATCTTATGATTTTCTTATGTCATTTAGTGGTTTAGCCTTGTTTCTTATATTTGGTGCCTGCAGTAAAAACTGTTTCCAAATTAAATTAAATTTACAAAATCAAATTGCCAAAGGCCAATTCAATCACATAAAGGTACACTCTATAATTTTCTAGTTATCATTAATTAAAGTTCCTATACTACCTAGTTCTAACACATGCAAAGGAGCATATAGTAGCCTACAACAACAATGCAATATTGCCCTTTCCAACCATGCTGTAATATCAAGAATATTCACATTAATAATTGAACTTCAAGATTTAAAAAGAAAAAATTTATACATTAAACTCATACTTCCACGCTTTCCCAATTTGGACAACAATGCATATCTAGTATTTAACATTCTAAATGTAATCGGAAGAGGGATATGTGATGCAGTTTTTTATTTTCAAGAAAATAAAATATTATTAAGTAGTAAGGTCATATGAAACTTTGAAAAAACAAAAACTGCATATAAGTTATAATATATTAAAAATAAAATTTCTTAGAAGTAGGAAGTGAATATTAAAGTGGGCATCCATAGTTTTTCAATTAATGAATTTCCACCCCATTTTTAATAATAGTTATAAACCAAACATCCAATGAATTAAATAGAAATGAGCTTGCTGCACAAAAAATGAATAGAAAATTCACTAACATGTATCCTCTTTCCTTTCTTTTTTTATTTTCCTATTCTATATCCCTTTCTTTACTAAATGCTAATAACTTGTTATCTTCTCTTCATTTCCCCTCAAACACTCCAATGTCTACACATGTTTAACTAAAAGAATTAAAAGGACAACAAATCAATTTATGGGCAACCCCCTCCCCCCAATAAAACCAAAATAACAATAACACTGGGTTGGACTCATTCAATCCAATACATTAACAGCAACAAGTGATTCCAACAATATAAAATAGAGTTCATCTTTATTTTCATCGAGGTAGTTTATATTCATAGAAAAAAGAAGAAATAAACACTTTGTCTTTAAAGGGAATAACTATTATAGTAGGCCTGAAGCTTTGGTAATACATATCAAGCATATGTATGTGATGATACAAGACTTCATAAAAAAGAAAGAATGTAAAATAAAAGCGATGTTCACTAATGTCCACCCACTACCCCTCTCATATTCAATAGATTTTGAGCTTAATTGTGCACCAACCATGGGGAAAAAAAATACAAACACTTATTGATCGAATAAAAATGGCAAAACAACCAAAACGAAGTAGTAGTATCACCTCAGTTAGGTAAGTGCCGACACCCAACTTGAGCTTAACAGGGCTTAGGTCCTTGTTGTAAGCGAGAGTCACCTATTGCTCAAACACATACAAGACAAGGCAAAACGGTGAGGTAAACAATAGACCAATTACCAAATACAAAAAAAAAAAAAAAAAAAAAAAAAAGATTAGATTAGATGCATAAAAAATTAGCATGAAGGAAGAAAGGTGTTCTGAGAACTGAGAACATCTCTGACACAACTATTGCACTTCCCTCTGCCCCCGTACTAAGCAAAAATTGAATTCTGAATTCAAAAGCCATCCTCTAGCAGTAATTATTAATATTGTATGTCTCAAATTGTTTTTGCAATGATGTAGTAACTGCTATCGGCTATAATTCATGTTTAATTGTATCAACACGTGTTATAATTTGAATGACTGGAATATGATCTTTCTTTGATACATTTACAATAGGAAAGTTTAAACATTTAATCTTTGTATAAATTATTTAAACCCCTCATCATTATCCTATTCCCTTTCTAGAGTAATATTCTAACTTGTAAGAATACAAACACATTTTTGCTATTGATAGCATATTGCCTCCAGCTGAGTGCTTACATAGAAAGTTCTTGAAATTCTAATCGTCAATAAGAATAGATTGCTAAAACCAAAAGTTATGGAGGAAATTATGTTTCCAAAGATTCATAAATATGAACTACATTGCCTCAGTTTATGGAATCTATTCAAAATCTCTTTGCATTTATAGACCATGAATGATAGAACAAGCATCAACATATCAATCTACGTACACAAAATCACCTAAATGCACTTCCACTCTACCATCATAGCAAATAAGGGCCGAGACATAAACAACAATAAAATGACGCTAAAATGACATTTTCTTAACAGAAATTTCCGCTAAATTCCAAAGGAACCTATCTAGTTAAAGTTAACTCTGGGCTATATTTTTTACTAAGATACAATCTTGAGAATTTCCCTTGTTTAAGCCAATGTTGACTTTATGATCAAGAATAACTATAACAATTCCTTCCCTAAAACCACACTTAACCATAATAACTCAAATCACAATATTAGCAAAGAAGTTTCCAAAATAGAATGCATATATCATATATCAGTAGAAAGGTGGGGAAAAAAAACAAAAAATGCAAACCAAAAGGACTTGAAGTGGTTTTGCCTATCAAATCAACAAAAATAATAAAACTCAATAATCGCGTTAAAAAAAAATAAAACTCAATAATCAAACCCTACTCACGGCGCATTTGAATTCATTTAATTAAGGATTTTTTTAAGAAATACTTTAGACAATTCATTAGCAAGCACCATTCTAAATCGGTTATGTTTTTGAACCAAGTTTTGAATAAGAGATCAGACAAGCCAAAGGAAATCACAGAAAACTGGAACAGTATAACCTAATTCTGCTATATACACTAGCCAGATAAGTAACTTTCTAAACAATAATTAAAACTCAGTTTCAGAACATACAAAGAAGAGTGCATTTAGGAAGATGAACCCACATTGAACAATGATCCACATTTACAAGGGAAAAGATAATTCCAAAGTATAAACTATAATACAAAGCAATTCAAGCATATTTCAGCACATTATCCCATTTGGCGGAGTTTAGACCACCACATAGTTTAAAGGGGAAAAATGTATAATAGTAATCTTGAATAGGTCTTACAAAATAAACCCAAATGACCAAATATATTCTATTTTAAAAAAAAAAAAAAAAAAGCTCAGATCCACATAACACACAACATCATTAAATCACATCAACAGAAAATTTAGATCTTCCAATCCACACAGATGCCAAAAAAGAGTCAAAGCAAACCAAAATATCCAATCTAAATCAAATTACAATAGCAGCTAAACAACCACCACGAAATGCAAATTCAATCGAAAAACACAAAGCGATTCAACAAAAGTCTTACAGTAATAAGGGACCCAGTGTTGAGCATGCGACTATCCCTAATGAGCTTTTCGGTCCTCGGAGCAAAGGATGGAGGCCATTCCAAACTTGGGAGATATGTGGCGGCATTGACGATGGCGACAAGCTGTTGGTGGTGGCAGAACCCGGCGAGGCTCGATGGCGGCTTGCTCGCTAGTACGGTGGAAGATAGGTTGCAGGTGAGACTAGGAAGACCATGCACAGTGGAAGATAAGTAAGAGAGAAAGTGTGTCTGAGTGGAAGATGTGCCAAAGAACTGAAACAAAAGGGCTTCTTGCAGAGGATGACCTTGTTGTAGGCGAGACTAGGTTTCCAATCGAAGAGTTTCGCAAAATGAAGGAGTTTCCAAATGTTTAGTGTGATGAAAGAGTGAGGGAGGGAGAGTTTCTTTTTTTGTTTTGTTTTTCATTTAAGAATTTTGAATAGAGAGAGGGAAAGTAGCTAGGAAGGAAATTTTCAATAGCATTGCGGCAGTTTTAAATGCCACATTTTAAACTGAATCGCTGCATTACTCATTCCCTTTACATAATTTATACGCCCACAACAATATTTCTAATAAAATGGAAGCTTTTGAAAATCACCGTTTTAAAAATACCACAATTTTCCCTTTTTTTTTGGTGGTGAATTTATATGAATTAAGGAATATGTGGTGTCCTTCAAAATGGCAATCGTATTAATAAGAGACGCAATGGCAATCGTATTAATAAGAGACGCAACTTGCCTTAGTCCAAGAATGCACGTTTTGACATATACTGGTGAAAAGTAATCTGTGTTCAAGGTAATGCATAAAGGTTTTCACAAATTATGTGGATCACAGTCAGATTAGGTTAACTATCAAATTATCAGCTGCATAAATCATTTCTAAAACCTAATTTAATGAAGGTGGGTGTTGAGTGTGACTGTGACATGCATGTCATGCTTGTCTTTAATTTGGGATTTTAAGGCTTTATTAGTTACAACCTCCCACTTATACCACACTTTGTTTCGATCGATGGATTTGAGTCTGATATGGAAGACTGTAAGGTAAAGATGTAACTGCTGCAATATGACTTGTTTCTCTTGCTACACCAATGAAGAAAGATTATAATAATATCTCTTTCATTTTTCAATTGTCCCTCACGCCAACTGATCCTTCAATTCCAGTGCTTTAATTTTGTGTCACTCATCTTATCTCCGGTCCTTGGTAAGGATCCATTTCCCTATTGACATCCAATCATCTTTGTCCATTTTCTTGTTCTTTCTCCAATCTGGTTTGGATTAGCATTTACTTCAGTATATTAGTCATTCTAAATTATCTTGATATATATATATATATATATATATATATATATATATATATATATATATATATATATATATATATATATATATAGGGAGCATATCATATAAGAGGAGTGATTAATTATGAGAGTGGAAGGGGAAAATCTTGACTATTGGATTTTACATGAATGGTCAAGATCAAGATATAAAGTCATATGACTATTTTAAGTGATTATATGATATTTAAATAATTTTAAATTTTGACTATCCATGTATAGTTATATGGCCTAAATTTGCTCCTTTCACTCTCATAATAAATTACTTCTCTCGTGTAATATGCTCCATATATATATATATATATATATATAGAGAGAGAGAGAGAGAGAGAGTGGAATTAAGTAATAAACATTGACTAGAATTGAGTAAAGTTGTAAATTCTATTAAGTCTTTTATTCCTTTTACACTTAGATGTTTGGATTTGTATATAGAGAAATCTTATATATTTTTGACATTTATAATGACTGAACATAATTAAAGTAGGGTAAGTTTGTGGATATAAAAATAGTAAGTTTGGTATTTTATTAAAAACCTTCACAAGATTTATCTAGCCCCAAAAAAAACATCTTTCAATAATATGTAGAGATGTATTATTTATATATAAAAAATCTAGACGTATTAAAGATATCTTAAAGAGAGATAAATACATTGTTTTAGATGATTGTGAATACATTGATGAAAGAGAAAAAAACAATCCTTTAATTTGTATCTATCTCTCTCTAAGATATCTATAAAGTATCTCTCTTTAAGATATCTACAATATGTCTAATTTTTTATATATAAACAATAATATTTCTCAAGTATATATATGTATATAATATGCTAATTGCCACCTAACATCTTGACGAAATATGAATATCTTTTTAGGCATTTAAAGTGCTTATGTCACGACCCGTCTTATGATTCGTGACCGGTGCACAGACCATATCAATTCTAGTATGGCCTGGCTAGCCTAACATTATAAGCTATTTGTTAATTGTCAACATTTTATATATAGGCATAATCAAATTCTAAATCTCAAACTCATTATCATTACCAGATAATGCTTATATTATAAATTGTTATCCAAAATATCTAGAATAATATAATATATAACCTATAGCTGCGGACTCTGGAATTAGAAGCAACGGTATACATCCAAAATATTTTGGCACCATACTAACAAGCTCAGTCAATTGAACAAGGCGTAACAAAACTCAACTAGTAACCTGCAAATGTGATAACATATAAAGGGTGAGTCACACAGACTCAGTGAGGGCATATAAACCAAGTGAACAGGAAGGAGAAACCAAAACATGCACGAACTTTTGACACAAAAGAAAATAACTTAACAATAATGCAATCACTACAATAAATTAGTGGGAAATTTAACTTACAATAATACAAGCAATACTATATATATATATTGAAATTCATTCGTATGTCTCTTTCATAATAGAAGCTCATAAATAAAAACTCAATATGCTTTCTCAATATTTTTCATAAATCATTATTCTCAATATAACACAACGTAAAATCTTCATCACTTAAATGAATACTCCATGAGGGTTGCATAGAGAGAACTAAATCATTTGGGGAGTAGTCTCAACCCATTTAATCACAAGATTCATGATATATCAAACGGGGGGCTTTACCTCACCCGGTATAGTATCATAATTAGTGTTCTCTCACCCTTTTTCTCCATTTATATTCTATGTGCACGTAGACCGTTATATCTCTTCGCTACGGCAAGCGGTGTTCTAACTTACAACCCATCACAGCCTTCTCGCACAACTTATATTAAAAATCAACATTCAAGTCCATAAGACAATATCATTATGATTTTCGATCTTAAAAATAACAATTCTCGTAAATTGTTTTAACACAAAAGAACTAACACCAATATTACGAGCTTGTAAAGATAAAGAAAGCGGATAATAGTTTCAAACCAGTTACTAAAGCCAAAGTTTGAATATTCCAATAGATAGGAACAGTAGCTAAGCAAGCAACTAACCAAGTAAATCAAACAATATGAAGTCATTAACTTTAATGAGATAGTTTCACCCATAAAAATGAATTTAAAACATTGCCACTAAGTAAATATCCACTCACCGTACACTCCCAAGAAATGACAAAGTAGTTCCTTGGAGCCTCTAAGCCAAAGTATTACTTCGGAGAAGATTCTAACTCCCACCGTAGTTGTGGTGGCACTTAGAAGGGCTGAACCAAGATCCCTAGTCTCAGAGAGAGCTCACAATAGAGAGAAAAGCTTCGGGGCAGTGAGAGCTTTGCGGTGGCAAAGGGAAGAGGAACACAACTCCCCCCAACAGCAAGGGAGAGAGAGAGACGCTGCGGAGAGAGAAAGCTGCGAGTAGCAAAAGAGAGAGATGGAGCTGTGGTGGTGGCAAAGGTTTGCAGACGGTGGTGGTGATGGTGGTTGAGAGCAAAGATGGTGAGGGACAAAGTGGCGTGAACAGTACTAAGATTTGGGGGAGAAGGAGATGGGAAGGAGGACAAAATGAGAATGACATCGAGAAATAGAGATGAGGGACGGTGAGAAAAGAAAGTCGTGAAAGGAAGTAGAAGAATTTAAGGGAAAAGCTTAGTGTGGTTCGCACCACTTAAGGTGTTGATAGTCCCTCCTTTACTTTTTTTTTTCCTTACAGTTCAGAAACTTTTTTTTTTTTACAGGATATTACAGCTTAGTTATATGAGAACTGTTATTTGAACGTGCAAAAGCGACGCATACATGACGCACGCACACAAAAGCAGGACAAACTTCGCTAGTCCACCGTAGATCAATTATAATGTAGTACACCTTAAGTACCTCTTTTGTGCGTGTGTGCCGTGTATGCGTCGCTCTCGTACGTTCAAAAAATATTTCTCTAGTTATATACATGCTTATAAACCTAGCATCTCAAAATGTGCAAGAATCATTTTCATCAGAGAAAAATGCATTTTACCCCCTAATGTATAACTCATGTGCACTTTACCCCCTAATATTTAAAAATATACAATTCGACATCCTGACGTTTCTAAATTGTACAAATAAGACTTTATGTTAACTTTGTTGTTAAATACCACCATTATTGATCATGCGTCATTGAACTCGAAACTCGAAACGCACTCACATAACCCAATAAATTTACAAATGTAAAACTAAAAAGTAAGCTCTTTGTTGAAATTGAAACTCGAAAATTGGGACAAGGAAAAAGTAAACCTTCTCACGTTGTTACACTGAACTCAGAACTCGAAACTCGGAAGTCATACTATTGAACTCGGAACTCTTATTTAACATCAGAGTTAACAGAAGGTATCATTTACACAGTTTGAAAATTTAGGATGTCGAATCGCATATTTTTAAATGTTAGGGGGTAAAGTGCACATGGGCTATACTTCAGGGTGGTAAAATGTAATTTTCCCTTTTCATCATTGTGCCATTGTTTTACTTGAATTTTATGCTCAAAATACACCAGCTTTGGTTCTCGTTGATATATAAGTTTTATACGCTTGCGAATTCTGTCATCTCTATTTCTTTTACAATGTTGTGTTCTTTGGTCCCATCACGCCCTAGTAAGTTGCTGAATGATATTTTATGTCAAATCTTTGCAACACCTGAGAACCAATAAATGAGTTTATATCCATATCTTCAACAATGATGTTACAAAATTGATAAATAACTGAAAACTATATGAAAACATAAACCTATATATATTTGCTCTTAAAAAATATATATTTCATTATTATTTGATTCAAGCCCAAAATATAACTTCGCTCCTAAGGCCTACATTATATTGATAGAGTATTGATAGGTGAATGTGAAAAATCAATGCACACTATCAAACACATTGATAAAGTTCAAAGATATACTATCTCACTTTTTTTTATTTTTCTTTTTGCATGTCTATCAATCCATCGGGCAGTGAGTCGTGGGCAAGGGGTCGAGTTTTTGCGTTCACCTAACATATTTTTTATATTGATATATGGATTACTTTATTATTGATATTATTGTTGTTGTTGATGTTGTTATTTTTTTAAAAAAAACCAAGCTGTATATATTTTTATATAAAACTAAGCTATATGTTGTCTATGCATTCATCATACATGCAAGTAATATGCAAATAGTACTATTCTTTGAAAATTAGTCATTTCTACAAGAAATTACCCACAAAATCTTTAAATACACGAACTTCACCAAATCACAATCAATGATCCAAACTTCTTTAAATTAAGAGTACGTGAAATGAAACAAATTAATTTCATCCATTAATTTAATTTTATTCGAGAAACCCATGTTACACTCTTTATCTGAAATAACGGGATTCGTCATTTTGTTTTCAAGCTTATGTAAATGCCCGCACGTTCATGCTGCCGATTTGACTTTAAATAGGTGATTCCACAGGTGGCATTATGGGTTCGTGCGGTCGCTTGCCGGTCCTTCTCACACTCCGGCTGTTTCTGTTCCCTTTTATCTGTCCAATCCAATCACTAAGCAAGTCAAAACTCACAATATTGGGCATCTTCTCAATAATTAAGGGAAAAAAAAAAAAAACCCAACGAATTAAGAAAGGATACATGTTTCTATATATATCACCATAAAGTTCTCAAAGAGCCATGTTCTTTGATAATAAACATGATAATATGACAGGATACACATTTATGCCTTATTTATATGCATTCCAAGCCTTTTTTTTTTAAAAAAAAAATAAAAAATCACAGGCCTTTTGGTATTTAAACCAGGTATGCCTCTATGATGAATCTGATATTTTATTAATTTGAAAACTTGATCATCCTGTGGTTAGCTGAGATAAGGATTGAACAGGCGTGTTTGCATGTCCAAGTTTTGCTTTCGAAAGAGATTAGTCATGCTTCAATATAAATGCATACAAAAAACCATATAATAAAAATGTATCAAGAAATACATCATAGCTTGAAAAAGACGTAATTAATTGGTATCATTTAGTTTCTAATCAATGAGAAATCTGCTTCATTTCATTTTTTAAATTTATTATTCCTATTCCATTTCTATATATCATCACTTCCAGATCATTTTCTTTTTCTAACATAATCTCTCTATCTCTCTAGGATGGAGGAGGGAAATGGCTTAGTATTTTAGTTGACTTGAACTGAATAATGAATACAAAATTGAACCCGAGTGTTTGGCTATAAATCGTGCAGTTTAAGTCATTTGGAGAACATTCACATCTAGAAGAAGGAAAAAAGGGGAGAACTGAGCGAGAGCTAGTAATGGATGCCATTACTTTTCCACGCTTAGCTTCATACCATCATCTCACAATTCTTATCTTCATCCTTCTGTCTATGTCTATCATCACTTCCGCTTGCGACAATTCCACCCAAACCAATCATCAAAATATTACCGCCACTCCTTCGAGTTACAACCAAACCTACTACAAAACCTACATTAAAACCGCATGCAACACAACCACATACCCTTCAATATGCTACCGATATTTATATCCGTATGCTTTGCAAATAGGAGCAGATCCAATGAAACTATGCAATACTTCTCTCTCCCTCGCCTTAAAGGCTGCTCGTAGCGCATCTTCCACCATATCAAAGATTCTGAAGAACAACAATTTAACACACACAGCAGAAGAAGTCGTGCATGACTGCTTTGACAATCTGAAGGAATCCATTGGAGAGATGCAGGATTCTCTTGATGACTTGGGACATTTATATGATAGTACTGATAAAGACTTTGAGATGAGCAACATAAAGGCTTGGGTGAGTGCTGCTATAACCGATGATGAAACATGCTCAGATGGGTTTGATGAGGAGAAGGTGGATGGCACTGTCAGGGACAAAATCAGGAAGATTGTTTTGAACGTGGCGAGGATGACTAGCAATGCCTTGTATTTCATCAACAATCTCAGCTACAAGTGAAGCTTAACCATGGCTATTATTCCCTTTTTTCCCCCTTTGTCAATTGAATTTAATGCTGTGTATGCACCATGTATGATAGTTTAGAGAATTTTTCTTAAAGAGTTGTTTAATTTGTTATGATATTATGTGAATGGGCATGTCTTTTGAATATATATTTTCTTGAGAGTGTATTCGTTTGTTATGCCATTCTATATTTGAATGTTTCATGCCTATCTCAATTTGAGTTTTAACATTCTTATATTTTTAGGTTTTTACTCCTATTTATATTTTTTAATGCAAATCCTATACATATTAAATTATAAAACAAATAAAATTTAACTAAAAAATACTAAATATATATCAAAAAAATTATTTTTAGTCTGTGTGTATATATAAAATATTTTCTTAAAAAATATTAATAATACAATAGAATCATTTTCTAAATAACACTGGTAACGCACTATGCCACCAAAAAACTGGTAATTCACTCTATAATATGGGAATTAATTCCGGTTCATCACGTTCAATAAAGGGGGGGAGAGAGAGAGAGAGAGAGGAGCCATTAATCAACCTGATCATGCACTTTTGCCCTCCTCTTCTCAAGCCTTGGCACCACTTGCAGTAATGAGAAAGAGCAAACCATACAGGAGCTACATCCAAAGGGTCTGCAACCCATTAAATCGCGCCATAGCTCTCATTTGGATTTTTTTTTCCCTTTTTTTTATATGCTTTAATACAGATATTTTAGCTGAGTTATTTTTTTTTGTCAAATCCATATAGATAAAAACTAACCCAAAAAAAAAGGGCACTATGAAGAGAGTCTATATAATTCATTCAATATTTCTGACACTATTATCAATGTAAATCCTAAAAGAATATTAGTATACTTTACTCAACTTATTTCTATACTTTTATTACCCAGTTAAACTAACCATGTGGTAAGCCCATTACTCACTTTAATTATATACTTTGAATTAACTAATGACTTGTATTCTTTTATTAATTGAAAGTTGACATGGCCCTATATATCAACATGATTATCATTTCTGTAGGACGTAAAAGTTTATAACTCCATGAATGTTCAACATTGCTGTAATAAATTTATATTGTAAAAGTATACTTACAAAATTTTTATATCTGCTCTCTTTTAATTCTCTACATTATTATTAATAGTATAAATATTATCATTATTAAAAAATTGCCTTGCAATCAATTATAAGATTAACTATTTCAAATATGAACTATTATTGATGACACTATATATTATTAAATATTATCATATTAACCATATATTTAAGGGCGAGTTAAAAATACTTAAAAATTTGTTAAATAATATAAATAAAAAGAAAATTTATATGGATTTATCATGCCATAAAAAAATTAATATCTTAAAATAACTAAAATTTTATTTTCTTTGTTTTATACTTCATTTACATAAGTAACAGAAAATTTGATAGATTAGATTTATGAATAAAATTATATGAAAAATTTGTCCTTAATTTTCACTTCTATTTTTATTCCATACCAAACTCACTTTAAGGGTTGAATTTTGAGTATATATGAACTTATATTAGCAGTTTATTAAAATTTTGGTACCATTATTTTTTTAATTAAAATATATTTTCTTTTTTATTATATTTTTGAAAATCAAAACAAAATAATTTAAACATGTATAAGGTATTTATTTATTAACTTGTTGAGAAATATTTTGGTTTTTTCTGACTAGATTCAATCAACACTATTTTTATGATGAAATCCCGTAATCTTAATTAATTGCATATTTAATTAGGTTTTTTAGTGAGATATTTACGTTTTTATTTTTAGTATAAAACTATTTCACAAAATACATACTTACCAAGTGGATTTTTGTACGTAGCGTAATGTATTCGTGATTGCATTTAATTGTTTATTCTTGCTCCAAAAGTCAATTTAGAAATCATGTGCAAGCCCATTTTCCCCTAAAATTTTTTATGTTAATTATGGAAAACACTATCTTGATTTGGACTACGAAATCACCATGCATGTGGCATGTGCTATCCCTTCTTGCACGGTTTTGAGAGTTGCTTATCAACATGATATATTTTTCCAAATTCCAACGTATGCTCATCATTTTTTATTTCCCTCTGATTTCTTTGTTGTTATAGCTTTCACGTTATTATTCCTTAGAACTTCAAATAGTCATTAGAAAATCTGCTTATAAAAGCCCCATTCTGCACTTCTATCAGTGCAATAGGAAGAGAATACAAAATACAAATGGCATTGCACACTGTTGTTAGACGTTCAATGTCTTGCCATAACCTCTCCAGAATACTTGTATCCCTTGTATTCATCTCAACCCTTCTTCACACAGCATCTGCATCCACCTCTACAGCCACCACCAATTCCCTCAACACCTACAAAAACTTCATAAAAAATGAGTGCAATTCAACCACTTACCCAAAAGTTTGCTACAAGTTTCTGTCCCCTTACGCATCAGAAATCAAAACAAACGGTCCAACACTCACCAAAGTAGCCGTTAATGTGACTCTAAAAGTAGCCAAAAGTGCATATACCACATTGGCAAAGCTATCCAAATCAAAGGGGAGCCTAACACGTGCAGAAAAAGAAGTCATTGCGGATTGCAAAGAGAATGTTGACGACACGGTGTATCAACTTGAGCAATCTCTCGATGGCTTGGTACATTTGAATGGCACCGCTACAAGTGATGAGAAATTCCTGTGGGATAACATAAAGACATGGATGAGTGCTGCCATAACAGATGCGTATACATGCACGGATGAGTTTGATGAGATGAAAGTGCGGCCTTCACTGCAGAAGAAGATCAAAACCACTGTTTCCAATGTTGCTTGGATGAATAGCAATGCTTTGTATCTCGTCAACAGGCTTTCCTTTTAAATGTGTTCAGTCATGGAAGCTAGCCACACTACTGTTTCTTCATCACAATTGTAAACATACTTATATTTTCCCTTTTCGGGGTTGATTGTGTTTGTTTGAATCTTGTTATACGGTGTATATGATATACTCCTATATCATATGCAAGCACTTAATGTACTCAACTGCTCATCACTATTGTAATTCTAAGAAGTCTATGAATAGCATGTTTGGAAGTATGTTTGTCACCTTTAGAATTAATTTTAACTTCTTAAAATTGGTTATATTAATTTTTGATAATATTTAATTATTGACTCTTAAAATTAATTTTTACTTCTCAAATTAATTCTGAAAGAAATAAAATTTTTTTTTTATTATAATTATTTTACCTCAAAATCAATTCTAACAAAATTAATCCTATACAAAATCAATTTTATAAACACAAAACTAAATACGCGCTTAATTACCTCAATATTCAGTCGGGATTGCATTATGTTCAATTGGAAGAAGCACGGGTATTAAATGATATTTTGAAAATTATGGGGTTGATGAGTCCACGTGTACTCCTAGAATCCATCCACGCAGTCCTTTATTGCATGAATATCATTTTGTCATTAATGAATGGATGCGGAAAACTCAATTGTTCAATTTCATGCAAAATAAAATGAGTAAATAGCAGCCGGACGCACGTACCCCAAAAAAAACAAAAAAAAAGGGAAAAGAAAAGCCACCGGATGCAGGTAATTAAAAGTAAATAGAGCAGTCGGCTTACTATTTAATGCGTTCCCTAAACGATTAACGCTTAATGCAGCCTAGTACTGCCGATGGGCCAAACCTGAATTAATTAAGATGGTGTTTAGTATGAGATAATTTATTTTAATTATTGATAATATTAAATTAAATTATTTACGCCCATAAGATTATCTTATTTAGTTGTATTATATTATTGATAATCTATATTTTTAAAGTAATTCATATAGCTTTCAAGTGGTAATTTACACTATTTTCACATAGTGTCTATCTGGATTATCACCTAAGCAATAATCATTCAATTTTTATTTCACAAAAATGCCCTCTTTCTTTGAGCAAGGAGACCAAACAACAATGATTTTATCAAAATGCCACATTTATAAACCTTTTTAAAAAATAGTTTAACCATTTAATATTATAAATAAATATATTTAATTATATCAATATCTAAAAAATTATTATAATTATTACTATAATAAATTTAATTAAAACAAAACTATTATTATTATTACTATTATTATTAATATTATACTTTTTTTTTGGAGGGCATTTTAGTAAAAAATATTATTTAGTAATTTTTTTGACATACCAAACAAGATAATGTGAATTACTAGTTATATTATCTGTGCATATCAAATACTGCATTGTAACATTACCAGCAATTTAAAAAGTGGCAATATTTCTAACTGGTAATTTAATTTGGATTACCAATAATCCTATTGGGGGCGTTTGGTAGCAAATTTGAATTTTTATTTTTGGGAATAGGATTTCTAAGAATGCTATATCTAGAAATAACTTTCCTAAGTATATGTTTTTTTAGAGAATTTGGTAGATGGATTGAATTCTCGAAAATATTTTGCATATTTCCAAAAATACCCTTGGTAAAGGGCAGTTGTCCGGGGGCGGCCGAAGTTAGAGGGTAACTAGCAGTGGGTGGCAGTGGATAATAATAGGGATAATTTAGTTTTTTTAAGGGAAAAATATTCCCATCTGATGAGAATATTGTAATCCCATGTGTGATATGGAAATATTTTGATGGAAATATTGATCCAAAATCAATTTAAAAAATGTAAGGGTGCGTTTGGTTTATGAAAATATTTTCTGTTTTCATTTTCTGTTTTCATTTTCTGAAAAGATTTTCATTTTCAGATTTCTTGAATTTTGAAAATGCGTTTGGTTCGTCCATTTTCAAAAAGGAAAAACAATGAAAATATGTTTGGTTTATCTGTTTTTAAAATATATTTTCAAAATCAAATTTGAGATAATAAAATTATATTTATTATTAAATAATATTTTATGTTTTTTTTTTTGCATATTAATGAATTTTATTATTTATAAATTTGAAATGAATTTAAAAGTATTTATGAAAATAAAATAATTCTATAAAATTTTAAGATTAGGAATAAAATAACACTCTCAAGTAATTTTATTATCATTATTAATTATTATATATTAAATACTACAAAGGAAACTACAACTGCAAAAACTTGTAATAACAAAACATGTTTGGAATACATTTGATTTGTAAGTAAATTATAGTCACATTAAAAAGAGATATAATTAAACAAAATAATTAGTACAATCTATAATTACAGTCTTTGTTATATTTTGGCTTATCAACTAGCTAAGACATACCAAAAAAGAAGAAGAAGAAAGAGAACTACATCATCCTAGAAGAAAATACAAAAAATGATAATTATCAATCATCGATGATAATTATCCCACATTTGATTAGCAATTGTCTCCCTAACTTGTGCCATTTGAGTTGCTTCAGTAGCATTAATATTAACACCCTCTTGATCTACACTTAAACTTTGTCCATCCACAATCAGGTCTTCTCCTGAATAATCGAAAGAAATAGTCTGTCTGTTCCATGTTGCATTTTAATAAAATTATGGATGGTGCAACAAGCAGTGGGAATTTGCCTCTGCCTTCTAACAGGGTAATTTGGCATCATTTTTAGAATTGGGAATCTTGCCTTTAGAATACCAAAACACCTCTCAATAACATTTCTCAATGAAGAGTGTCTATAATTGAATAGTTCATGTTTACCCCGTGCTCGTCCTCTGTCACGAAAGTCACGCAAATGATATCTTGTACTACGAAATGGAGCAAGATAGCCAGACATATTAGGAAATCCAGAATCAACAAGATAGAATTGATCTGCCATATAAACCAAGAACATGTTAGATAACATAAAATTAATAATGAGAAAGGGAAAAAAAATATACTAATATAATATTACCTCCATTAGGCTTTGGAAAATTATTTTCAGGTTTTAATGCATCTAAAAACACCTCTGGAATCATTTGTCGTTCCTTCCCATCCGTAATAAACAAAGGTGAATAACATATCAAAATCACAACCGCCAACACATTTTGTGTTATCAAAACCTTTCTTCCACTAAAAGCGCTTTGTTTGGAAGCAGGAGCCAGCAGATACATACGCATTCATCAATAGCACCAATGCAATTCTTCATGAAAAAATGAAAAAAAAAAAATCAATCCATATAATTAAATCTATATGAACTACCATGCTTGTGATCATTCTGTTTACAGGATTATAATCCATTAGGCACAAAACTATATTTGGTGCACAACATAACAAATATCTATATTATGCAAACTACCATATGAATAAATAGCAAGTTAATTATATATTCAATATGCAAATAGCTATAACTTGCATAATTACCTTAAAACTGTAACAAATATGAATACTATATATATTTAATAAATATTAAAACAGAATTGCATAATGACCTTAAAATATGGGAAGTATTTGTAGTTACTCAATATATGTGGATGAGTAGTCTCTTGATTCTGGGGTTTGATAATATGTGTCCCCAACTTGCATACTGCTCTTAAAACTATCCTAAACCATTTGCTCACAGTGTACATAGAATGTTGAAAGCATTCAGCAACAACCCGATGACGCATATTATGACAGATAATGATCAGAAACATAGCAACTCCTTCCTCTACACTGACCCTTTTACCGTCACTTAAATTTGCAACTTCCTTTAAAGCATTGCAGAAATTTATAAACACTTCTTTCTCCATCCGAAAATTTTCATAACATCTAGCTTTATGGCCTGCCAAAAATTCAAGGGTATACATCCTTCCAGTCAAGGCAGAAGTTCTGCAAGGTCTTCTGTCAACATAGCTCCTTTCATATTCAATCATTAATCGAACCATAATAATATCTCCCATCTCATCATCTAATTCATCTGGATCATCACTATTCGTGCTATGTGAATTATCAGGTGATGCAGAAATAGACATATTTTCCTGCTCCAATAAATAAATAATTCAATCAACTAATACTAACAACAATAGTAATGAAATAGACATGTAAATAACAATAATAATTAAAACTAACATAGCACAACTTCTTCAAATACTCAAGTCATAAACTGATACAAATACTAGAATGTAACATAACATAACATAAAATCTTTAAACATAACATAAAGTCTGGAAAATACTAGAACATAATATAAAGTCTAGCAATCATTTAAAAAAAATTAAGCAAGCCTTTAAAACATAATATTCATAAACTCCGATACAAATTATCTAAAACAAACTACTCAAGATCAAGCAAGCCATTCCATCCTTCTATCGGCTTCCATCGTCATAAATATGCATCTCCACTCTGCTTGTACAAACTTTGCCACAGCTCTATTGTACATTGTTCTTGAAACATCTTGCATAGAATGTAACACCCCCATGCATGCCTCTATAGAATAAGGATCCGACGATGGACTAGTAGCCTGACTACCATGTGATTTATATTTCTCAATCCTTGCCTTTGATACTGCTCTGACACTCACCGACTCACCCATTTCTCCAATGCATTCAAATTTATCTAATCTTGCATTCTTGGCCTCCTTACGCCGACGCTCACTTGAAGATCCAATGGTTTTTTCTTTGCTTGTTTCTTCTAAGTCATCACCATCAACATCAACAATATTTGCATCTACATGTATACCTTTTGAAAGAAAATCTTCCTCTAACTCTCTTTCTTCATCTGATGTAGGTGGCTCTTTAGTGGATGCATGACTTAGTTTCCCCGTTGCCGTGCTACCATTAAAAATTTCACCAAGAATTTCATAATTGTACTCAAATCCATGCTTCTTAAATTGCTTGTAAAACCTTCCTTTCTGCAAAATACAAATAAATATTTTCAATCATATGCCAATACATAAACCAATATAATATAACAATAACACAAAACTAAAGCAAACATACCGTATACATGTCTTCCCATACTTCTTCTGGAGCATTCACTTTATTAGATTCTGAATCCCATGTAACTCCAGTTCTAGTTAACAAAGCTAAAAATTCGCGATATTGCATACGCAGGCGATTAAACTTGCTCATCAACCTTTCCACTCCATAATTTTCTCCACTAATTGAAGTCAATTCATTGTTGATATCTTCCCATATTGGCTTCTTAAATGTTGATGCTTGTAATAGCTTCTTCTTGACACGATCATAAACAATCTCAATGAACATTTTTGTGTTCTGTGCTGCTGACCATTCCTTATTATCCCCCTTGACACTTTTTCCGCTCATTTTGTGCTAATAATTTCGTATTTTATTAAGTATAGAAACACATAAGAAGGCATTACTATCAAAATAACTCATAGAAGGCTATCAACATAACTCGTAGAAGGCCATAAATATATGCAAAAACAATAAAAAAGAAGCAATAGATGTATGTAATTCCAACAGAAAAAAGAGAAGACAAGAATCTATCACCAAAAACACTTTAGAGCCTAAAATGAAAACAAGAGAAACCATATCAACATATAAGTGCAAATTTCAATTCAAGCTAAGTAATTATGCAAAACCCAAAGCATGTATGAAATTAGAGGTAGTTACTATCCTATAAGTGCAATTTTCGATTCAAGCTATGTAATTATAGATGCTAACTCATGACAATCCTTAAAGAAGGAACCAAACCAATCCCTAGTAACTTGTGACTCCCAACATATACATTAATATTATAAACATCTAAGGAAATTTTGATTGGACAGAGAATAGAGTAGAGATGTTTTTGATAAATATGGTAGATCTAGTAAGGCATTCTAGCAATGGATAAGCAAGATTAACTAATGGTCTTGAAGCCTATAGATCACAAGATACAAAGTAGAGGCGAAGCAGTGAATATCATACAAGTGAAGTATGAAGAAACAAACTTTGAACCCGTGGTCAAAGTGGTATCTGAGGTGGAGAATTTGGGAACATGGTCATAAAACAGAGCTCGCAAACATCCAACGAGGGGCATGCTCAAGATTCATGCCAAACAAAAGTCCAAGAGGCTTACCTCAAGTGATAGGAAGTCCTTTTCTCCCGTGAAGGGAAAGAACTAACCTAATAGCCCCAAGTTGAAAGCTGACATATCCTCCTCTCCTTAGTCCCTATAATGTCTTTAGAAGAGAAAAGGGGTGCGGTGGTCTCCGTGTTTCAAAAAGACTCTGTGAGGGAGGAAAAGTACATCCGAGACAAAATGGATGAATGTGTGGTTCCAAGCCACCAATACCGGGACCGTGATTAATCCTACTCTTCCAATTATTATTAATATTATACTTTTTCTTGGAGGGCATTTTAGTAAAAATATTATTGTGCCCTTTGCTTGACATGGAAAACAAGATAATGTGAATTACTAGTTATATTATCTCAGGTATATCATCAGATCATTACCAGCAATTTAAAAAGTGGCAATATTTCTAACTGGTAATTTAATTTGGATTACCAATAATCCTATTGGGGCATTTGATAGCAAATTTGAATTTTTATTTTTGGGAATAGGATTTCTAAGAGTGCTATATCTAGAAATAACTTTCCTAAGTATATGTGAGAATATTTTCAATGGATTGAATTCATAAAATATGATATTTCCAAAAATACCCTTGGTAAACATTGTCACTGAATTTTAAATATTTTCTAAAAATATTTTCAAAACAATCTAATAAACATAGTTTTTTTACTCCTATTTTTCATATTGTACTAGAAATGAAAATAAGAATATTGATTCAAAATCAATTTAAAAAATGCAATATTTTCAGAATTATTTTTACAAATCTTCTACCAAACACCGCCATTAGGTAATGTGCCAAACACCTGATAAGTTACATCGTTGTTCGTGGGTGAAAACAATACTAGGCAAAGAGGTACCAGTTTGAGAATTTGTTTACGTATTGTAATATTAAAACCTGGCTGTGTTGGACTCTTGATCGGTTTTTTTAAATGAAATCATGTTCAAGCTTGTGATATTAATTAATTAATGCGTGCCAATGAATAAATTTATCATTTAAATACCCATATGATAGGGCTATATAGAATCTCACATATACAATTTTCAACTAAAGAAAAAACAAAAAAAGAAGAGAGATCCGATCCTTTGGAAAAGTAAATCAGAGCTTAAACTGTAAGCGGGTCCTAAGAATGTGAAATATTAATGTAATTAATAAAACGGTTTAAACATTTTCACCAAAAGGAACAGTTTAACCATTGCATATGGAGGAATAGTTGTCTCAGACATGAAGTTCTTCCCTTCAAACAAATTTCCCTCTTCATATGAGCAAAGTCAAAGTAATTTTGTTCCAATTTTTGAATGTTCCTACAGGGAAAAACTGCATTTTGCAATTCTTTTATCTATACAGTTTGACAACTTTTTGTTGATATGAAAGCATTTGAGAATTTCTTTTTAAAACTGTCTAGATTAGGGAATCACGTGACTAAGTTTCTTGGTAATTGCTAATTCAAATCTATCCACTCTGACGCCGCAGTCGACCAAAATTGTAGGCCACTTTCCTGTAGCCCTAAGGCATGCGATTAAACGTTGTATGCCTTGGATATTCAGGTTAGCCACTTTATTATGCCCTTGACTTAAAAGCCATATTCTCTTTAGGTACGTTACGTACATTACTTGTTACAGCTTGCTGATCAATCGTTACCAGTATTTTATTTTTTTTATTATTGTATATTTTATTTAAGGAGATTCGTTTGTTAAATTTTTAACTATAGTTTCCTAGTGCCCACATATGAAATCATCTTCTCATGTTCATGGATTCTCATATTGAACGCGATATAGTCATGTTATTAACGAGAAATTCAAATATAAAAAAAGTATATAACTTAATGCAATGACAGTCGTTTTATATTGTTCAGCGCAGACAAAGGCCCCTCCATCGCCAACTACAGAAAGTACCTTTCGTTGGGTTTGTTTGATTTTACCAACATGAAATGGAATGGAAGCGATTCCGTCCTACGTACTTCTTGACTTGTTAATCAAATCTCTTGTATTTTTTTAATTTGCTATAAGAAGTTATTATCAAGAAATGAATTTGTGGTTTTTACTTAACTGCCCACCTTACTCCAGCATTGTGTACTACATTCGGCTCACTTTGAAAGAGAGCAAGAAGGATTTTATGCTTCAGAACAAAGGACCATTTAAAAAAAAAAAAAAAAAAAAGAAATTATTGGAGAATGATCACAATTTAGTTGTACGTAGAGAAAAAGTGATAAGATGACGATGATTTAGGCAGGATTATTTATTTGAAGTGGCGGATACAGGGAATCTGAAAACAGTCTGGCCACAGCCGCCACTTCAGAATTCAGTTATATGTTTTCTTCCGCAATTACTAATTGACTATCATACATGTTTGCGCCGCAAGTTTAGGATCTCCAGCCTCATCTCAAGAAAACCCCATTTTATAGATGTTATTTTTATGCACGTCTATGGTCCAACATTCTAACAGATATCACTATTTTACACGTCCTTAAGAACTTGGCCACAGCATAAGGAGGCTGCTGGAGGAATCAATTTGTTGGATGGAGTCTTAGTCAATCAGCAGATTTTTGTTCGATGCAATGTTCTAAGTATGCCTCAAGTAATTCCATGATTCAACGGTAACACAAAATGTGAATGAATTTTCTACCTCTGAAGCGTAGGTAAGAAACAATTAATTCCACGTAGAATGCAACCAAGAAAGGCGCACCAAAATAAATAACAATGAATGGGAACACATTTTTTATCTTTGTTGTGTGGATGGAAAAGCACTCGACATATTAATTACATGTTAAGATACTCATACTACCAGTAATAGTAATAGATTATGTAAACAAATTGTTTTTTTCCTGTACTTGATAGTTGATACTGGAGATAAAGATAGACAAAGCCAAGGTGGAATTTCATCAAGCAAGCTATGTGGTGATGCTGTACATCAAAGAATCCTCACTATAAACACTTTTCATGCGACAAAATGGAATAAAAACATGTGTTGTACTTGCTTTGTTAAGTCTTTTGTTGTATAGCTGTCTAATAATCCAATCCTCTTTCAACCAGCATCATTCTAACTCTCTCCAAGTCCTCTGATCTGCCTGTATTTTCGTATATCTTCATAAGAAGCACAAAATTATGTTCATTGTCTGGCTCCAAATCAAAAAGCTTGTTTGCAGCAATCTCCCCAATTGTTACATCTCCATGCAAAAAGCAAGAATACAACATAGCTCCCCAAAGAGTTGGACCAGCAGCCTCAGAGTCCATTCTGTTGACTATGATGCTATAAGCCTTTTTAATCAGTCCTTCTCTTCCATAAAGGTTAACCATACAACCATAATGTTCCATAATTGGTTCTATTTTATATTTCTCACACATCAAAGCAAATAGCCTCTCACCATCCTTCACCAAACCTAAATAGGCACAAGCTGATAATATTGAAACAAATGTTACTTTATCAGGTTTTACACCAGCATCCTCCATTTGCTCAAAATAAGCAAGGGCTTCTCTTCGTTTGCAATGAGCAGATATTATAGAATTCCATGACACAACATCCCTCTCTGGCATCACATTGAATATCCAACATGCCTTATCCAACTTGCCATGATTAGAGTACACTATGATCAAGGAATTAGCAATGGACAAGTTCCACTCAACCCCCTGCCGGATTACCCATCCATGAATTTGGATCCCAAGATCCAGTGATGAGACACCAGTAAGAATTTTGGATATGGAAACTGAATCAGGTTTATAGCCTTCCAAAAGCATTTGGCGGAAAGTGTTGATTGCCACAACCTCAAGGCCATGATGAACATAAGCTGCAAGCATTGAATTCCATGAAACAGAATCTCGGTGATGCATCTTGTCAAAGATCTTTCGAGCCTTCATGATGTCACCGCACTTAGAATACATGTCAAGGAGTGCATTGAGGACAAATCCATCATAGGCAAATCCGGAACGAACCACATGGCGATGCACCTCTTCCCCAACTTGAATTGACCCAATTCCCCCACAAGCCTTGAGAACACGAGGGAACGTGAACACGTCAGGTTCAACTCCCTCTTCCACCATTTGGAAGTAGAGTGCAATGGCATCATGATAGAGGCCAACTTGTGCATACCCTGAGATGAGTGAATTCCATGGAAATGCATATTCATCCCTCTTAGCCATTTGATCAAACAGGTCGTGTGCCTCGTCCATGTGCCCACACGAAGCATACAACCTGAGAAGCTTAGATGTAATGCCAACGTTTTTGCGCAAAAGGGCCGTTGGGATAAGGCGGTGAACTCGGATACCATGGTGAATGGCTTGCAAACGGTAGCATGTTTCTAACAAGGAAGCATAGATTTCAGGTTCAATTTCAATGCCCTTTTCGAGAGAGGCTTCGAGGTCGTTGAGGACTTGTTCGAGTGCTTGGGATTTTGTTTGGGGATAAGTTTGGTGATGGATGAGGAGTGGGGTTGGTTTGGATTTTGGGAAAGAGAGAGTGTTGCTGTTGCTGTCTTCGGTATGCCACTTCCTCAGTTTCCTAGTTTTACATTTGTTGTCGGTGTTCTTCTTCTTCTTCAGAGTGATCAACCTCGTACGAGTTGGAGGGAAGCTTAGCGGTTGAAGAGCAGCTATCATTCTAATTTCTTGGACAGGAATTGAATTGAGGCATTCGGCTGTCATAAATTCAATTCATTAGCACTTGTTTTTTTTTTCACAGGTTCATTCCCCGGAACGGGATAACAGAAAAATGTAAGATAAATTTTCGTACTAATAAACTATTTTTTCATTTTTAGTGCGTTTGGAAAGGTGGTGGGAGGATAGGATTGATTTTGAGATGTCAAAATTGATTTTAATTATTTTTTATGATATTTAATTTTTTATTTTTAAAGTTAATTTTTATTTTTAAAATTAATTTTGGGAGAAATAATTTTTTTTTTATTTTTTATCAGAATTAATTTGAAAAAAATTACCAAACATAATTCATTTTACTTTAAAATAGATTCTAATTAAATTAATTTTAATAAAAATAATTCCATCAATAACACCAAACCCACACAAATTGTAGACGGGAAAATAAGTTGTTCAAAAATAACCTATTGATTTTTTTCTTTTTTTTTGTGGACAAAATTCAGTCGCGTCAGTTGTTTTATGTAACGACCTTGCATAATGATGAGATGAAGTTTAATTGTTATTGTTGAAAGTCTCGCTTCTTAGGCCTGGAAACCGAGAAATACTTGGGTCCACCATGGAGGAGGAGGAAATTCCTCCTCCATATACATCTTATACTATCAATTGACTTTGGAAAATGGGAAAGGTAATAAAATTAACAAAGTTGGATGGTGGATGTTGTATGTGAAGGAACAAAAAAGGCATTCTCCGTGGAGCAAGGAAAAATTTCTCCTAGAAACCTGATCAACTTGCTGCAGTATTCTTTAGATTCATCAGTTATTCATCTAAAGGTTACGTGGGGGGAATTTAAACGCATTCATCTCTTCAAATAACTTCATCCAGTCGTAGGGACTCTCCTATTTCTATTTTGCAGTCATTTTCTTACAAAGTATCGTTAAATTTAACAAGAAAATATACTATATGATTCCCCTTCTGGTATTATTTGACACACGTTCGACATATGCTGCTAGTTTTCGTCTACTATTCCTATAAGACTGGATAGGGAAACATGGGGTCCAACTCATTGAATGCTTAATAGCAAGTTTGCAGGAAAGGCTTTCCCATGCAACAATTATTTCATCATGTCACTGAATGGCAGAACCAAATTGGACCAAGTATTGCGGCACTTCCAGTCCATGATGCACCAAAGCCAGAAGAAGGTCGTCCAAATTACAAGCTGATAACGACAAAAACAGAACAAGTCTAGAACAAGTCCAACACCTCAAAAATCCGTCGAACTTGCTTTAGTTTCTGTACGATAATAAAAGTCAGGATGTAGTCCAACACATCAAAAGGTTGGACTGACAAATAGACTTCAATTTATCATCAAATTACAAAACATCAGATATAATCTTATATCTGCGCACTTAAAAGCAGTTCCTTTGTTGTTGGAGACAGTTCTGCTCCACCCGCCATTCTCTCGGTGGCATAAGTTGTTTATTGCACGTTAGAAACATTTAAAGACGGAAAGGGAAAACTGAAAAGGCAACAAGAGCCATATTCTATGAATGGTGGACATGTAAATGTCAATGTGAAATACTTCAGTGGATGGGTTTTAGAGACCTACCAAATTCCAAAGCATATCAGCCAGGAACTTGAGTCAGAACCCGTTATCAACTGGGAAGTATATGTGGTCCCCACTAAGACCCAAACATCACTATACTCTGCAATGTTTCCAAGCCATTCAATCAGCTTTCATTTAGAGTCCTGCACTGCATAGAATGATGCAACTCATTAGACCTATGAAATAACAAAATACAGGACTTTAATCCACATAAAGCCAAGGGGGGACAACTTTCATAATTATATCTAGCCACTAACAAAAGCAAGTAAAGAGACCTTTAGTAATTAGTAAAACAACATGCTGAAGGCTGTACAAATTTATTCTTCTAGTGAATGCAGTCAAATACCAATTGCTTATTAGGAACTGCTAGTAAGCATGATCACAAAGGAGGCCATTGTTTGTGTATGGAACATCATACTACTTAAGCATAGTAAGGTAATGTAAAAGAAATAACAACAAAAGATATACCTCACATGCCACAAAAACTGGCCGAACTTGCTCAAATATTTCATCGACTGTTCCAACTGCATTAATCTGCGGAGATTAGCTTGTCACTATAGTTAACATATAATTCATATAGCATGCAATGATATAGCAAAACCAAAACCAGTGTGTTAACTGTTAAGTAAGAAAGAGACATAAAATTCTTTGGCCAGAAGCAAATTTTATTTCCCCCAGAAAATTTCAATTGCATGGATCACATCTGTGAAGTATAAACATACAGCTGAGTCCTAAGTCCAATCCTCATTTCAGTCAAACCCACAAAAGACTTGCTTGTGAATTTTCCCACTTGGACGAAATTAAACAGAATATTTGAAGCAGCAAAGTAGCAAACACTTTGAATGTTAGTAAATAAAAGATCTCTAACCAAAAGGTTAAAAAATAGTTATAGTTTTAGTTCGTTGGTCACAGACACATAATTCTCTAAAGAAGGCCAGTTCTCCTAAATTCAATTGAACATTGAAACTAAATAGAATTACCCTGTGAAGTTTCCCTTTCTTTGCGTAGTAATCAATGACAGGAAGATTTAATGCCTCAAATACTTTAAGACGTTTCTTGATTGTATCTATATTGTCATCAATTCGGCCCTGACATCAAAAGAGCAGCTTATATCAGACAGTAGCTTCTTATCAGCTGTGGAAATTAAATTTCCAAGAATTTGTTTAGAACCTGATTACGGCTCAGCACCCGTTTCACCATCTCATCTTCAGGGCAATCAAAGAAGAGTACTATATCTGGTTCTGCTCCAATCTGCATAATGAATAGTGTGTGCTTATTTAATACGGAGAATACAAGACATAATTTACATGAAATTATTATTCATTTGTTCCAATACCCTCAACAGAGTTTTCTTCCTTAAAAATTGCTTTATTTATCCATCGATATTGTCATTTGCAAAGGTAAAGGACATGTTGCAAATTTATAGTAATTAAATACATACAAGTATATAATGATAGGTACTTCCACAAAAATAACTCAATACTAATATAAATACATAATTTGGGAACCCCCCCCCCCCCACCCCACAAACTCAATGAGGGGGAAGGGACTTCCTTCAACCCAAATTTAAGTGATAAAAGGTTAAAAGTCAGACTCACAATTTTTTCAAAAGCAATGCGGTTCTCCTCGCTTCTAGGGAAACCATCAATAAGAAACTTATGATTGTCACTAGATTCCATCTCTCTTAGAATCAATTTGACGGTCACTTCTGATGGAACAATTCTTCCTTCTTTAATTGTATTCAGAATCATCGAGCTGTTTTGGCATTTTGATTGTTAATATCCCAAAGATGCACCAAGGAAACAAATAAAAGAGCATAGGATAAGACAATATCACCCATATTCGCTATCAGAAACCATCTCCCTTCTCAAAAGATCTCCAGCACTCAGATGCTTAAATCCAAAGGTTTCAACAATTTTTGCACATTGTGTGCCTTTTCCAGTACCAGGGCCTCCTAAGGACATAAGAACAACACTTGATCATCACTTAGTAAAGGCAAACCGAAAAAACCAAAATCATGGTTAGAATATTTCTAAAATATCAAAGAAAAGTGAAGCATCATTAATAACAAATATAATGGGATTTCAATAGAAATGATTAATATGTACATTGCCCTTACATCATCAACATACGTAAGCTTAACTTCTATGTCTAGTTGTGGTCATTCCTTTTAAATTATAATTACCAAATGCAAGACTCACGACCGTGTACCTTCCAACATTAAATTTGTAGGCAACCCATACATACATTTAGCGTTGATTGCAAACATACAAATACGAGACAAGCAGAAGTAGCAGCATTTAACTAACAATTTGAGCCATTCATAAATTAGTGTTTACCAATTCTATTTCCTGAGTTCTGATATGCAACTTTGTTAAACAATGGAACAAATGTATAGTTATTACCTAAAACAAAGGTTATAAAGGGAGCTATAGGTTTGGGGTAACTCCCATCCTTTTCCTGCACCAAAAGAAAAAGGAGATGATTTAAGTATCATACTTGAGATAATAATATTCAAAAGCTTAAACTATCTGGTTATATGCACAATGAATCCTTGAGACTCATAAACCGTGAGGAGTGAAATCAATAGTGAGGAGAAGTGTTCTATTCAGTGGAAATGAACAATTTAAAGTTTTAAATATATCAGCTAGCAAAGACCAAAGAATGAATGAATACACTAAAACGAAGAGTATATGCAGCGAATCACAAAAGCAGATGATATTGCATGGTACCTGCAAGGGCATACCGTTGGTAAATCTTCGGCAGGCGTTGTGTTTAGGAGCTTGCTGATATCCAAAAGACAAATCCAAAGTAGGTCAACTTCAGAATATCAATCACAATATGCAATTTATTGAATGAATGAAAGAATGCTGGGAAAAACTTAACAATAACTGCTTTATTTTTTGTGTTTGGGTATGATCGCGAGATTGTTTCAAATAGATAAACAGAAATAATCTGGAAAAGTAAACAAGCGGTGAGTAGTGTAAATGATTCAATTCGGTTTGTTGTAATAAGAAAGAGAAAGAAGAAGAAGAAGAAGAAGAAGAAGTGAAGGGCATGATTGAATTGAATGAATATATACCTGGAGGTGGATGAAGAAGAGGGATGATTTGAGAGAAGAGAAGGAAGTAGCGGTTGCGCGTCTCCACATTGTTTGTAGCTAGCTTCGTTATTTCTCTTGCTGTTCGTGAAACCAGTTTCGAAATGAATTTGGAAGGGAAGGCAAGGGAAGGGGGTTTGCGGTTTGGTTATGTTATGTTATGTTATGTTATGCAGCGAGAGAGAGAGAAAGAGAGATTATGTCAAACAGGTAGCATGCAAGGCAGAATGGGCAATGGGCACATGGACACACACAGAAGTGCTCACCTGAGAATGGGATAGCCACGTTCCGTCCCTTTCTATACTTTTTTTTTTTTCCTTTTCAATTAATTAATTAATTGCAATTTCTTAAATTTCTTTGACAAAAACCCAACTTCTTGTAGACCCAGAGGGCAGAGGCAGAGGCAGAGGCCCCTGGACAGGAACACAACTTAATCCGAGGCGAGGAGGAATGCACGCAACTCTGTCTGAGAGGAGAGCATTGCTTGTCTAATATTGCATGTCATGTCATCACTCCATTAATTAACATTTTCAAACAATTTTGTTCACCTAACAAACGTGCTTAATTACATCAGAGCTCATGCTATCGTGCTAGAGCACACGAATGAGTTTTTCCCCACATCTTTACTTCCCCCAAGATCTCAACAGGTATATGTTTAAGGCCGAGTCAATATTTAACCATCCTCAGTTAATCTTTTCATAGTAATAGATTATATACTTTTCAAAATTGAGTTAATGTTTATTTTAGATGTAAGTTTTTATGTTTTATCACTTTTGTATGCTTCAACATCCAATAATCCTGTTGTTCAACGGGTTCTCTGTGGTCAGGGTTCAACGGTTGAAGTGGCTTTGCTTTGTAATTAAAAATATGGACCTCGCCTAAGAATGTCCCACAATCACAAAGGAACTAGTAATATGGGGGCGGCATCACTATATGAGAGCTTAAAATTAAAGTGCATTTTACGGTGCCCGCTCTTCCATAGCCAATCAATGTACTCCATTTGGCACGATAAATTACGAGTGAAAAAAACATGAAAGTGATATTTTTTAATATCGTACATGCTTTCCTGATCAGCCATCTTCCTCGTTCCCTCCTGATCGTCAACTTCTCGCTTTGAGCCCTAAGTTGCTATCCAATTCCATCTGAGCTACTATTTATCAAGCTACTTATTTTTGAATGGTAAAGATTTGTGATCTAGCTACTATTTATCAAGTTAGTCATTTGGTACTATAAAATGTTACTCATTCAGTGATTTGTAATTTAAACATATTTTGTTATAGATAATCATATTATTTTTGTTTAGATTTCCATTATTGAACTTGATAGCTTGTTATCCTGCGATTTTGAACTTAATTGTTCATTTCTGACAACTGTTATTGGCGTCCCTAGCAATTTTCTGAAAGGGCAACAAAGATGAGTAACAACGAGAATTAAGAATCTTGACACAATAAGAAGTAACAAAGACGAGTAACAACGATGAGCAACGATACCTTGACCACTATCATGAGATAAACAAAATATATAACAAGCAATTTTCTGGGAGGGCAACAAAGACGAGCAACAACAAGAATCAATAATTTTGACATAATAAGAAGCAACAAAAAAGAGTGACAAATGCAAGCAACAACGATGAGCAACGATATCTCGACCATCGCCACGAAATAAGTAAAATAGAGTAAGATGATTCGAATTAAGTTTGAAAATTTGGAGGAAAAATGATATTTCAAAAAATAATATTATCAACAGGGGAAGATAGGGAAATATTCACGATATTAAAAAAATGTCACTTTCACCTTGTTTTTACTTGTAATTTACAGTGTCAGATGGAACACATTAATTAGCTACGGGTACTATAGAAATGCCCTAAAATTAAATATAAAATTGAGACCTTTTATTGACATTGTCAAAATTGAATAAATTCAAGGCCTTTTATGACAAGTCAAATTTAATTATATGTATGCCTTGGTTTCGAAAACTGTTAGGGAATATATTCATATGCCTTCATTTTGACTGCAACTGTCAATAAACTTTAATAGGTCACCTTTGCAGATTAAGTTTTGTTGTCAGGGAACGCATGATGTTCGCAAACTCCTACAATTACTTCAAAAGTTAAACTTAGCTCAAGCCAAATAATCTCTTGCAAAATTCAAGCTGTTCTTGATTAAGGCGTTTACTCTTATTCCTAGTTGCCGCTGACTAGAGTAAACACTTTACTGTTAAAATGAAATCGGGGGAAAAAGAGTGAAAGAGGTGGGAATAATTTTTGTTTTTGTTTTATTATTTTAATGACTTGGAAGAGAACTCTCTTTAATGAGGGAGCAGCTCAATACGATCGTGTCTCACTAAAAAGGCAGCAGTGGGATCCTCAATCACAGTGACTCATGGAGCAAAATTCGCCAAACCATGTGCCACCATATTTCCTATGCGCTTTGTATGGCTAAGGGAGCAAGACACTAAGATGCTTCCAACTTGGAATAGTTGTACTGGAAACAAGGGGGAAAAAATCCCGGAAACAATTCCAACGTTGTTGGATTGGACTAAATTCTTGAAATGAAATCGCCCGTTCACCAGCGTTACGATTACTCTCGCGGAATTGGATTGGATCGTAATTATATTGTCTAAGCACTCCGTTTTCAAAACAATGAAAGCTGTCTCTACCGGCTTTGCTTATAGAAAGAATACGTATGCATACAAATGTGCATGAAAACCCCAGAAAGGAGGAAGTGCATTTCACCTTCGTCTACTCACTGCCTCGCTGCAGTACGTAATAAGGAGGCTTTTAACGTGTTGCTTCTGCGATTAGGAATTATCATAGACATCGAATCTTTATCCTCTTAATCATTAAAATTATATAATAATTAAAATGAAAAACTTTTTATAATGGATTTCATTGGCATATATATTATTAATATAAAAATTTTTTATATAAATATTTGATTATATATTATTATATTAATAAAAATATTTAATATAATTACTCACTATTTTAAAACTCTTATACACTATCAATATATAATATAAAAAATGAATCCATGACAATTAGTATTTATATTTTAGTATTTGCAAAAAAATCCTTAATACAAATTTCAAAAACATAATTTGCAAGTGTGATATTCTATTTTATCCTGGCCTCTAGCTGCTGCATCTCCTTCCTCAGTCTGTCCTCTTCTCAGCGAAGCCTTATTCGACCAGTCCTGGAACTGTCCCCTTCCGCCATTATCTTCGCTCCCCCTCTGGCCAGCCTCACTCTTCCCCTTCCTGCCCCTTGGGCCTCTCTGCTCTACTAGACTGCTACGTTGTTGGCGTCAATATTGACACCGACCAGCTCATCTCCACTCATCCTGCAGAAATGGGGAGAGCTGAAGAGCCCATCACACTCTTCTCAAGTATTACGGCCCACAAAAACCTTGTAACATGCAATTCCCCCATATCAGTCGTTGCCAAAAATGGTAGAATTAGTGATTATGGGCAACTGTTTGCTAAAATGTCCCACAGATACGTTGTTTCTTGGAACACTATGATTTCTGGGTATATTCACAACAACATGGTCGAAGAAGTCAATTACTTGGGGGCGGGGAGAATGACACTTGAGGCCAATATATATAATTTTTTTTTTCAAGTTTTATAGTTTAATTCCCGTAATATTTTTCATTGTAATATTGTCTTAGTTTTACGAGGAAGGACCTGTTACAAGCCTCCTATTAGTGGTGTTCATAACCCGGCTCGGCCCGCTAACCTGTCCTGGCTCGAAGTTTGTTGGTAGGGTTAAGAATGAAAATTGATCCAGATATTTTTCTGAGGGTTGGGTTATATTTTGGGTTACTAACCCATACTATTAAATAGTTATTTAAAAATTTTATTTTTTAAAAAAAATTAATGATAAATTATAATATTTTTATATTTTAATCAATACATTTTATATAACATGATACTATTTTTATCTTGATATAATTTATTTTAAAATATATATTATAAAATATTTTTTAAATTTATTTTTTACTTCTAGAATTTTATTATTTTATTATATATAATGTCTAAATATTTATATGTTATATAAATGCCGAATCGACCTGATATAATCCGATCATTAATCGGGTTATTATCGGATCAGATTTGGGTTCAAAAAAATGACACGATCTTAAAATAGGATCGAATTTGGTCTAACTTAACCCGGCCTGACCGGTCCTTTGTACCCCTACCTCCTATTATACCTATCATGGTCCCTACTAACTTTGGGACTAACTTGTACCAAATTAATATTATAATAAAAAAAAATTAAAATTCCTTCTATGCCTTCCATGTCCATCCTCTCTCACTGTTTACACTTCTTCTCTTCCCGTGCTCATCTCCTCCCCTTCCCCCTTCTTTCTCATTCACACTTCTGTCCCCGTCACGAGGAAGAGTAGGCGATGCCATTCATTTTCTTCCCACCCCAATCCCCATTCCTCGCGAGCTAGTGCAGAGGACCACAGAAGGATCTGTGACCCTTTACCAGGAAGCGCGACCAGGAACTCACAAGCAGAAGCACCTCTGCAACTAGCAAATAGAGGTGCCGCCAATACCTGCAACTAGGAGATGCTGCTCTGCTGTGACCAGGGCCCGCTGCTGCTTCTCGTTTGCAACCAGAATGGGTCTTCTTATTTGTACTATTCCTTTGTGTTGTTAATATTTGGACGTTTATTAATGTTGATTTCTTAGTTTCTACTAATTTGTTCTTCTTCAGTATTATTTTTTATTAATTTTGTCCTTGAGTTTTGATTTGAAAGTTGTTTGTTCTGGAGCTTTTGATTTTATGGTTGGCTGCTATGATTTGGGGAAGAAGATGGTATGGGTAAGGAATTTGTTATTTGGGGAAGTTTTGTTGTGAAGATGGAATTGAGTTAAGGGACATTTACTAATTTTAGATGATGGTGGGTTGTATTGGATATTGAATAAAGCTGAGGATGGTGGTGGTTTTTCGTGAGAATGGGAGGGTGCTAGAGGGTGGTGGTGCGAGGTTGGCAAAGGTCTGGCCAGAAAAGGAAGCGATGGTTTTTTAGGAGGAGGCATTGGTTTGTTGGAAGAAAAGATAAAAAAGGGCAATATAAGTAGTGTAATTTTTAATAAATATTAAAAATTGAATATGAATTATTATAAAAAAATTTTATATAATAAAAAAACTTAAATCTCAACCATTGAATAAAAATTTAACCGTTAAAATTGAGTAACCAAGGTGATCCCAAACTTGGCTCGGACCATGACAGTCTCCGCCATGTATGTACAAAGAATACAAAAGCTAACTAAACCTACACAGAAAGATGTAATTTCCACAATGAAGACTCGGTATCAGTAAACGATGAAAAGCTCTATACTGTTCTAGACTTTCCAAAGCAAAGGTTATTTCTGTACTCAAAACTCATACACCTATCCCTTATACCTACCACTTTTTTGGGGGCAAAAATTTTCAAACCAGCCTCGCTCCTTGCCTCTTTTTCCCTTTTTCTACCTAACAAAGGTGGGTGTAAGGACAAACATAAGATTTTACATTTTAGCTTTTAGGTATAAATGAAGCATTTTTGCTTCCAAAAGCACTGTGAGCAAAAGATAAAATCTTACTAGCAGTCTCACTCTGTCAAATCCTAATTCTAAACCGACAAATGACTGCAAACAAGAAAAACGAATTCTTGGGCCACCTCACATTGCATCTAACACGAGACCACTACCCAGGTAATCACTCGACGGTAGGAGAAACTTACAACCCTGTCTAATTTTGTCATGAAACAGATGGGTTGGAGTCATCGGGTGATTCTTTGGAGTTCTTTATCACCAGATCATAATTGATAGATGCTAGCTGAGACAAGTTCTGCACCAAACAATGGCAGACATAAAATTATATTCATACATTATACATGTATAGAGTATTGTAGAAGTAATCAACTACTTGATACTACAAATTGCAAAGTCCACGTAAGATCACGAATTATATTGACAAAAGAGAATATCAGGCGCGGCAGGTCTCACCTTGAATGAGAAATTGCTAAATGAGTACTGCACCTCAAGAGCAGGACCACTGAAGTCCGCTAAACTACCACATTCATCACCCTGATAAGTATTTAGTCAGAAAACATCATAGAAAGGGCTTCTAGGAAAATAATATCAAATGAAATGGCTGTTTAACACCAAATTATAAATTCAATTTAAAAGGAGAAAGGCCATCGATGTGAACACTGAACTTACAAGCTAACTTTTTTATTTTTTATTTTTTATTTTTTTGGTAGAAAACTTACATGTAATATTCTATTAAGTATAATATGGGTTAAAAACCAATGCAAATTCATATTTTACGTTCAGACAAACTGAAACATGTCATCTACTTCAAAGCTAAAAGGCTTAAGGCTGTTTATAGTGCATGGGTACTGATATTTGAAAATATTCTTACTTCTTCATCTAATAAATCGCTGCCTGAACCACTGCTGCATGTTTCACTAATGTCATCAAAATCACTACCCCCAGTACAATGTTCATCCTCTGGATTCCAAATGTACCGGCTCATAAAATAACTTGTATCAAGAGCTTCAGCCGATGGTATGAACATAGCCTGCAGCCAATAAGGATAGATCCCAAGTGTGACGACTCAAAAGATATAGCACGAACATATCAAAGCTCTAAGAAAACTAAAATGTCAACCTTCTGCCTTGCTAAAGTATCCCAACTAATATCCTTGAAGAAAGGGTGGCGTTTAACCTGCCATCAAAATTATGTTTGTTGTTACCTTTTGTGCAGTACTATCGTTCGCAAGTACTCTACTGTTAAAAGCAATAAATAACTGACCTCTGTAGCTCCTGTTGCACCTAATCTTTGGACTGGATTTTCGTTCAATAATCTGAAAGAGACACACCGTCAGCCATATCCAACATGACATGAAACTTAATGCGTTGAGTTAGAAGAGGTCAGTTTTTACCAACCAAAGACATAATTCATATTAGATCCTCAAGGGTATCATAAAAGTGCAAAACTCTATAAGAAGCTGTATATACAATATAATAATAGCAAGTTCACTCAAATCGACCCAGCTTGTGCTGACAGATTATGTTAATTTTGAAAGCCATTATTTATGCTGCTAATCAGATCTACAGTGTGCATATCAGAGTGTCTTCGATAACACAATAGTTGTAAAGTTAAAAATAGGAAAATCATCTTCACTTTTGTCACACTCTACATTTATTCTTTAATTTAATCCCCTCCACACACAAATCTGTGTTCAAAGCTGCATGAAACAACATTGACGTGTGTGTGCACTCACAACTATACATTTCCTAATCAGCATTCTTGTATTTTCGTTTTTTTTTTTTTCGTTTTGCTGTACTTATTTAGATTTTTTGTGCAAGTAAAATTACGATGAATTCATGGCGTAACTGTTCAACAAGCTACTACATGCAATGTAGCCCTTTTAGAAAAGGTTTCAGCTGTATATCTTCTTTTGTAACTGGTGTGTTGCACAACTTGGTCCATGCGTAAGATCATGCAAGAGATTTTCCATTTCTTAAGCTTGATGAAATAGTTTAGTTTCAAGGAGATTTTGCATAGCATGCCCACAAAAAAGAACAAACTTAGGGCTTTGTTTCAGGTTTTTTTTTTTTTTTTGATAAAAAGTAATCTTTCAACTATTAAAACAAGAGTTTAATTGGTATGCACTGAGCAATTTTACACTGTTAACCAATAGAAATAGGAAAAAATAAGAAATCATGATGGGTCCCTCATTATAATGGGTGGTTATTTGTATGAGTTGCCACTTTCCATTATTTCTATTGGTTAATAGTATAAAACTATTTTACACTGTTAGTGTATTTAAATTAAATTCTTCAAACAAATCACTTTTAGTTAAACTACTTTATTTTAACTATTACTTGAAAGCTAAAAATAATTATTTTTTAATTTTTTAGTAGAAATTAAAATGAATAATTTCTATAAAAATGATATTTCTTTTAGTTTAATTTTTTTTTTTTTGGGAGAAAATAAACTTAACCAAATACACTTTTTTCGGTGGACATGCTAAACTCTAAAAATCAATTAACCTACACAACAGTAACAATATTCATAATCTTTCACAGTGCACACCAGGAATACTAGCTTATACTCCTTATTACCAAATACTTATTGAGCAAGTCCTCTAGCTCTATATATCAGTTTTCACAAGCTAAGATTTTGACACCTAGAGTTGGGATTTTCTGAGGTGAATATGAATATAATGTCCACATTATTGTCGTAGTTTCATAGCATTGCCTTGTTGAAACACCCATAAAATGCACAAATCTACTTTGATAATGCTTACTTATTAATCAAATCATATGCTTCAAAGCTGATCTCCTCAGGCACCTTGGGCCATTGTATATCTCTGTTGATTATGTTATCAAAAATTTGCTGCAAAACAAAAAACCGTGAGCAAAAGTTGCGAGATTATTCATCCATATATTCAAATATAATAAAATAAAAATGTAAATCATTAGTCCCTTTAAGTTCCAACAAATTCCTAGAAAAATATGTAATCAAATTAAAAATCCATACAAATACAACCATATAAAGATCATTAAGCCAATGCCCTGATCAAAAGGTCTATAGACAGAATCCTAGGGTTACTATGTGTTGGTTCTGTTCACAATCCCGGAACAGACCACTATTCAATTGGTAAGTTTTGAAGTACGGTTCGAAGATCCTGCATCATGACCATATTAAAACCCAAGTGAAAAAAAAAAATGCGAGTGCTAAATATCGGCAAATCAACAAAAGAAAACTTCAGAAAATTCTGAGAGAGGATTGATGAAATTTATAAAGCACCTGCACCTGTTGCTAAGGAGTCAGTATATAAAAGAATGTGCCCATATTGCATGTCAGGTGACATCTACGGCGGTTTAAAAAGCATGTAATATCATAGGCAATTAACTTTGAAGTGATAAAGCGAGGGTAGTTATTTTTAGGGATGTCCTATTAAAAGCTAAGGCGGAATGGGAAATAGATGTGAGGACGCGAACAAATAATCACAGCTTCCTATTAAAGATGAGAGGGGGTACTCGTTGAGTCCACTCCAAGAAATATCATTTGGAAAAGCAAAAGAAGAAGAGAAGAAAAGAGAACACTACCATCTATTAACTTTTTTTGATAGTTGTTCAGAATCGGGAACTAACATATCACAAAAACCTACCTGTGGATGTTCTGCATTAAATGGTGGAATACCCACAAGAAGCTCATAAAGTATCACACCCACGGACCACCAATCTGCAGTTGCACCTACAAGAAGAGCAAGCGAATATAAGGATGTAAATCAAACAAAACGAGATTCGAAGCCAAAAATTAAAAATAAAGCATTTTTGCATGAGAAATGTTATTTGGATATCAAAATGTAGGCATCTCATGGACATAGTAAAGGAAAAAACATACAGATTCTTGACATTTTTCGCTCAACCCCTACCACCATTTCTTTATTTATCTATTATATCCATGGATCTCTATTTTTTCATATGCAAATGGCATTTCTCTTTTCGTATAATTTGTACTGTTTAATTAATTAGCACATAAACTGCAAACCATGTCCCATGCCAAGAAGTATTTCTGGTGCCAAATAATCTGGGGTGCCAACTACTGATCGCTTTTGACGTTCTTCCCTTTTAGAAGAATGCCTAGGTTTTGTTTCATCATCTCCTAGAAAACCATTAGTGGAAAATGATGGTGCTGATAAGTCATCTGTGCTGTTGATAAGACCAACTTTAGAGAGTCCAAAATCTGTCAACTGTAATAAAAGGTATTAGACAAATATTAGGGGTAACAAATATTATTCTCATTGGAGCATCGTAAGATGACTTATGTCTTATGATAATAAGTAGAAACACGTAGCCAGCGTTTGATAGAAAGGGTCACAACATGTTATCGTTGGAGTAAACACCAATAAACTTAAGCTTATCACTGTCAACCGAAAGACAATATGGTTCTGTTACACCAAATAATGGGACGGGTGTGGAGGCCATTCCCAGAAATTAAAACAAAAAAGATCTAGAAGAACAAAAGGCAGATGCTAGAGCCCTGAGTCATACATGCATAGAAACACCAAATAAATAACATGCATAACTGCGTAGACACAAGAAGACAAGAACATATATTGTTTGGTGTTTTGTGAGTCTTAAGTTTAAACTACATAATGCTAACCTTAATGTGACCATCTTGACCAATTAACAAGTTATCTGGCTTCAAGTCTCTGTGAATCACATTTAAGGTATGCAAATACTCCAATGCAAGAACCTGTCGAGTGAACAAGAAAAACAGAAAAGATAAAGAACAGAAACATAGTTTTGCGAGAACTTACAGATATCCACAAGCACAACTAACAAAATACAAAGGCTAATATGCTTACAACTTCTGCAATATATACACGAGCCATATCTTCATCTAAGCAACCTAGATTTCTCAACAGAGAATAAAGATCTCCGCCATTTAAATACTCCATAACCAGATAGAGATTCTCCCTACATGTGAAAGAGTAGAAAAATCGGACCTATCCATCAGAGTTACATGAACATCAGATTAGTTTGCCAATATGAAACAATTTCACCCATGGATGCCACATTGTAGGTCATACTCACCACAAAAGGGTTTCGAACTGATATAAGGATGTCTCGCTCAGCCAAAATACTTTGAACTGCATTTTTACGGATCATATCCGCCTTTTTCAAAACCTACAAAAGAAATTGAGACAATGTTTTAAACTTTTTTCTAGTTACTCTGTTAGTTAATTTTTGGAAAGAAGTCTTTCTAATGGTTTCTCTAACCAAAAATAGCCAATTGGCAACGCTGTACTGGTTTTACAACTTCAGTATATATGCTGTTACCAGGTACATTTTAACAAAAGAATTCAAGAAATCAGCTTAAGTCAACTTTCTGAAACTTTCTTTTTGCAAAGCAACCATTTCAGCTGGTAAGGAAGCTGACCTTTATAGCAAATAAGTCACCAGTCGCTCTTTTCCGGGCAAGAAAAACTCGTCCAAATGTGCCCCTGCTTATTGGTTTTATTATTTCAAAGTCTTCTATAGAGGTTCGATCCTTAGAACAAGGATTAATTGGGCTAGCACGAAGGCTACGGACAGTATCATCTTCCACTGAACTCTCTTCATCAGCCATGCTAGTTGATGAGTCTACCTTTTCATCTTCTATCTGCCCACAAAGAGATATATATTTCTCCCTGTGAAATGAAATTGCAGATTTCAAGGTAAGGTTTAAGCATCATGCCAGCAGAAGAAAGCAAATCACGGAAAAGGGAAAGACAAGCAATTTTAAGTTTATACTGCCAGCAATAGTGGTTCTAAAGAAATGCTGGAAAAATCTTGTAGATACTTTTGAAATCGCCAAAATGTATGGCTGTACCAGAAACCCAAAAGAAAAGTTATAAGTGCTCACTGTAGAAGTTTCTCTATGCGTCGTCCAAAAGTCTCCACAACAAGTCCATCCACTTTTCTGTCCTGAATTGCATATTTCAGGTCTTCTAAGCGATCAAGCATAATCTCCAAAGAACTGTAGTCACAGGTGTTCACTTTTGCAACAGCACGAGCTATTTCCACTAGCTTATTTATCTGTCATTTGACAGTTTACTAATCAATACAAAAATTATACGTATACATTTAGCGAGGAGTTCGTGGATTATAAATTTATAAAGTACACATGTTGATATATGTTCTTATGTGATGTTTCTTTGCATAATAATGTTTATAAAGAATAACAATGACAGGCACCAGTATACCTGGTCATAACTCTCAAGTTCAGATATTGTTCTTCGTCCACTTAATAACAATTCTATCTGACTGGTCCATGGTGTTATCAACGGTGATCTCGGTGTCAAGCTTCCAGTTGAAGATATTTTTGTGCCATGATCAGGTTTTAAGAAAATATGTGCTTCACATGATATTTCGGGTGAAAGATGCACATCATCCATAGCAAATGTACTGTCAGGTTCAGGAGTAGAGTCAAGCATGTCTTCAGAGCATCTACAAGACAAGCTATTTCTTTCTAAAGATAACTCATTGAACTCTTCATGCACACTTGATGTAGACATTCTAGAAACCTCAAAACTTTCTCCTGGAGTGTCAGTACTTTGGGTGCTTTTCGGTGTCCAAGATTCCAGTATCCTTTCAATAGTTTCAGAAACTCTTTCAAGCCGTTCATTTACAGTTAAGCCTTTCAAATCACATCTATCAGCAATTGTGCATATTCGAGAATGCTCCTCCACATGTACAATTGGTATTTCAACCTCGCAAATTCTGCAGATCATCGAATCGTCATATGTTAGATTTTGTTGATCTCCCCAGAATCCCCAAGAAACCTTTCGCGTTCTCGATGACGACTCAGAATGTTCAGGTTGACAAGACATAGCATCCAAGTTTTCAGCATTTTGATCTTTGACTAGCGAATGATCCATTTCACCTTTGGAGGGGAAATCTCCGGCATCTAGACCCTTGCGCTTTTTATCAGCAGCAGATGGAAGCTTTCTCCAAGAAGACATCCTATAGCTGCTTGGAGTGGAATCAACACTTTTGGCTGTACTATCCTCCACATTGTCAATCACAACACTTCCACGTTGGTCAGCTTGACTTTGTTTAGTTATCAGTTTGTCTTGCTCTTTTCCATGAGACTTTTTCAACTGCAGCTCAGCCATGTCATGTCCATTAATTGGAGCACCGGCATTCTGCTGTGCAGCCTGCAGAAGTTCCTCTGGATATACACCAAGATCGCTGAGTTGGTGAAGACCCAGAATGTGATCTTGTTCATAGCCACTTTCCTTGTGGAATTGCACTAGACGAGTGCAACGAGTGAGAATAAATAGTAGGCGTGTATGAGCTTGCTTGAGGATCCCCACAGGTAATTCTTGACGCTTGTCATCTAGATTTTGAACAATAGTTTCACATTTGGCCCAAAACTCAGTAGGTGACATCTTTGCACATTGTCGAGCAATAATCAACAGATCCTCCAAGCTCTCTGTCCATTCAGGATGAGACCCTGAAATCTTTTCAAGAATGCCCACCAAATCTCCAGCAAAAGCACCCAAGTCAGAATCAACTTCTTCCTTTAATTTTTCAAACTTAACTCTTATCGCCACCATGACTTCCTGCAAATATTTCACACACAAGTGTTTGAGAAATTTATGTATTTCTAAATCAATGAAACAGTAATGTAAAGAAACTTTTAAAGATGGGAAGGAAATTGTACCTCCATGTGGCCAAACGCACGGTGTTTCCAGATTGGAAAAGGTCTAACCCCTTTGGAGTTGAGTTCATGGGAAAAGCTTTTAATATCAGGTTGCGTCTTTCTGCGGCCACTTGTTGCTCTTAGGATTGCCTGAAAACGTGGGGATTGCATTTCTTTGGCGAAAGCTGCATGATTACCCTGTTCCAACACACACGTGCCATCAACCTGAGCTACCTAAACTCCTCCAACTACTAACTACGCATACACCCTCATGAAAAATACCCAAACATAAAATAATTCCCCAAAAAAATTATATATATAAATACACATATAACATTATCACCTCCAGCACAGGAAGAAGCTGCGAATGAGCTTTCAACGATTTGGACTGACTCCAATGAACATTTTCCCCTAAACAACAACCATGAAATAATCACTAATTAACCATTTCGTTTCCAATAATAACAAATTAAAATTAAATTCAAGCAAACATATGCCAAATTTACAAACGATTCAAATAATATATATGTATATGTGGATAATGATGAGGATGAAGAGAATTTATGTATGAAAGTACGTGGATCCTTAGGTTTGGGTCTAGGTCTGGGGTCAATGGCGGCGACGGCGTCGTTTCTGATAAAGGAAGGTGCGCCAGCGGAGGAGGAATAGCGGAGAGGGGAAGAAGAGGAACGGGTGCGAATGTGATTGAGCCCTAGAGAGGAAGCCAGCAAGATGGAGGACTCAACAGATTCGCAATCCTGCATCATCATCACGTCTTGCTGGCGTTGTTGTTGTTGTTGTTCCACCACCAATTGGCCTTCGTCCGCTGATTTCGCGCTCCGTCGGATCGGGATGGGAGGGATCTTCTGGAGCTTGGCTCTCGCGGAGCGCGGCGACGACGTACCGGAGGGGTCGCCGTGGTGGGGCTGCGGTGGTGGTGGTGGCTCAGCGGAATGCTGCGGCGGCGGTGGCGCAGGGGTGGACGTCATGGCATTATGAGTGTAGAGAGAGAGAGTGAATGAGAGAGAGAGAGAGAGAATTGGGAGGTTGGAAAGAGATGGATGGATGAGAAACGAAAGGGAATGAATCGTGGTGAGTATTTTTCGCGGGAAGGGGAGAACGGAAACACGAGGGAGGGAGGGAAGGAAGCGGGGATTTTCAGTTTTGGTTTTGGTTTTGGACGTGAAAGGAAGCGAAGTTCGTTAGACAGCAACAAATTCGGTTGTCATTTTTGTTATGTTAACGTGCTTCCCGCGAGCCACGTACCTTCGATATTACGTGGCTATGCCTACTTGTCCATTCTCCAACTACACTTGCATCGCATATATGATCGTTGTCAAATACGAGTTATATTATTTTAATATCACTTTTGTATACGCTACTTAGACTCTTTGGTGGTCCGTGACAAGTTTGGGTACAACTTGCACCGTGGTTAATATTGAAAGAAAAATTGAGTTTTAGTGTAGAATTATAATTTTAAATGCAGTTAAAATAATGTCGAATCACTCATAATTAACACATACTCCAAAATACATGTGGACAACACTAATGCCCAAATATTTCAACAAAGTAAGTTGTGCTAATCCAAATTGAATCTGTAAATCATCTTCACAAGTCTTTCCATCTTTATTTCATCTTCTTAATAATTATTATATATATTCTTTCAATTAAAAAAATCCAAAGCCAGAAACACACTGGGATCACCCATTAGCATATTCATCCTCCTCAAGCCAAGAAACAATGCATCCCATAAATCCATATCTTCCATTACAACTCCATTTTTCAAAAACCAAACACCAAAAGAAAACAAAAAGAAAGAAAGAAAGAAAGAAAAACAGCACCCACCATCAATAGAATGCAACCCAAAGCAATCAACTAAAAACTAATTTCCTAGTTCAAAGCAGCCAAACCAATCATATAGAGTAGAATAAAAATAAATAAATATAAAGGAAGGAAAAGCAAAATTAGAGCCCTTCTCCAACATCAATTATCACTGAACAAGCAATTGCAACCATTGTGCCCTGCCTATTTCACCTGCGTCATTGGTCATTGCCACCACCACAAAACACTACCGTTATACCTGTCACATATAACCCTGAGCCACCCTCATTGTCAAAGCTCCACTACACATCTATGTTATCAAGTTCAAGACACACCAGCCGCGCCACCGCTTTGTCAATGCCGTCATCTTTCTAGCCATTGCACCTCCATGCCTGCCATAAAGCACCACCGTAGCCCACCCAAGTATTACGGGTGGCTTTTGATCCTGTCCTCCATTTGAGTATGGCTTAGAATTAATGGTCATCCTAATCTATTTTAGATTATAAAGAATGAACTACCTATATCATTGATCCTAATGTTTAAATGAGAAGAGGTCATAGCACAATTTAACAATTTTAAATATAAAGCTTTTATTGGTTTGAAATAGGATTTTGAATGGTCTTCAAAACATACAAAGTTAGCGTATAATCAAAATTCAATGGGTGAAAACACTTGCCAATCATCAAATTGGACCGAAACTCATCGGGGTCCATCACAGACTCCGCTACACTACTTATAGTATCTTTTGGTTTTTTCATTTTGAAACTTCTAACTCATGATATGAACAAAAAATTTTCTCTTATACATTTTGCTTAAAGCCTTAAATTATGATTTTGAAGTTCTAAAAGGAAATTCAAATAATCTACTAGACACATGAAAAACTCATATAAATAACTAGTAATTCAGTTATATTTCTGATAAATATACTTATAAAAAAGTAAAGTTTTTTATATTAATAATTATAAATTTCAATTACATTATTGATTAATTTGATAAAAGAATTTCACATCTTTTATTATATACCTTATCACATTCCCCAAAATCCTAATTAAAATTTTTAATTATTTACACATTAATTTCTAGACGTCAAATAATGTCTACAACTATGGGTTTAGATATTGTTTCTTATCAAATGTAAATGTGCCTCCCATGGTCTTACACGCAATCTCCTCTGCTTGCTCTCTTATATTTTACATGTATGACTTGCTCTCAACAATGATCTCTTCATACCGGCAGTCCTGTACGTAAAATATTAAAATTCTGCACATCCGTCATGCACATGTCATGGACACATAAGCATATCCCAGTGATCTATATATAGCATCCACTCATCAGGAAATCTAAAACAATCGTTTCCAATCATCGTGCTAAAACCGCAAATGATGAATACGTCCCATACCAATGATACACGTCTCTCCAAGCTTCATTACTACATGGAGCAGCAACCCTTCGCACAAAATGGAATTTTAGTTTACAGATAGAAGCTTTTCTACTTTCATCTTTCCCTTAATTGAAGCTTGCACAGTACAAATTTTTAACATAAGCACTAGGATTTCTGCCAAATGGCAGGGCCATTGAAGACAACCTTACCTTCTTTGAAGCGCTGCTGCGCTGTGCTAACCCACCCAACAAGCAATCTCAAATGGTTACCACCCAACAAGCAATCTCAAATGGTTATGATGGATCACCCTTTACCTTATTAGATTTGTTAATGTTGTTACTTTGCGGTATAATTGACAATAGTTTGAAGTGGGCACATGTGAGAAATTATTGTCTAATTAACTATGCTCTGATGGAGAAAATCATGTATATACTAAGATTTGCCATTCTGTTTTCGCAATGAACGATAACTATATACCTATTATGCAACAATTGACTAAATCGAATCATGATTCAGTGAGTTCATAAGTGACAAAATACTCACCCAGAGTGCGTTTAAACATGCAATCAATTGCGGAAATGAAATATATCCTAAAGATTCAATTTATAATCTCCAAGGGAATTGAAGGAAAATGGTCAGAATTGATCAATTACAAGCCTTAAACCCCGAAATCGCTTTAAAATGTAAGAAATCTTTAACTATCCTTTGGTCTTCCCCCCCTTTTTCCCTTCACTTCTCACTTTGCTTACCAAAAAAATGAGGAGCCTAGCATCCTTCAGATGAAAATAAAGTCAGCAGCAAACGAATTTTGTGCAGAAGCTCAGATAGCAAAAGCTGATTAATTTAAGACTTCTTAGGCCTCTTTGAACTCCCTTCTCTCTTATCAGCCACCGCAGATTTCTTCTTGTCCTTCCTTTCTCTCTTCTTCAGGGCAGTCATGTGGGCCTTTAATATAGTTGCATAAGAAGCTTGAAAGCGCTGGTGATCCTTTGGTCCAACCTTTCCAATGAATTACCGGAAATATTAAACATTAGAAGTGGAAACAACATATACGAACACAAAAATAAGTTGACAGCAAAAAAGGGTGAATGGGGAAGAGAGAGAGAGAGAGATGGGTGGGGGGGTTTAGGTGACATCCACTCCAAAGATTTCTTGCAAAAATTAGACTACTAACAAGAACTCATGATCACTTAGATGTAATTCCTGTCTTGATTCTAAAGCCATTTCCACATAAAAGGAATATAACCTATCATCATAATTTAGAAGGCATTACAACAGCAACCGGCAATGTGAAATGGAGTCCACAAGCCATCCTTGCTGTTACTGGTCGTTTTTCATGTCTTGATCTAAATATTTGAACTAGTATAAAATAGTATTCCTGAGTGTATGAAACTCGGTTACTGGTATTTTATAGAGCAACTTGTTTCTCATTAACAAATATGAATACTTGAATCAATGAACTCCATCAATTACATGCCAGATTCACTCTTCTGGGCCTCAACCACATGGAAAATCAGCTGAGGCAGTGAGGGAATTAATTCAAGTGAAACTTCAATTATAAAAGACCACTAGACTATAGCATGAAAACCACAGATTACAAAATCTGGCTGAGATTAGGAAAAAACATTTCACAGTCTGACACAACTGCTAAATTTTTCCACACAAGCAAGTAGTATTGCAATGAATAAAACAAGTTTTAAAGTTAAGAAAAAATTTTATTTGGCATATTCAAAAGAAATAATACAGAACAGTTTAAATTAACACAAGTTTCACAAATCAATGCACAATTGAATTGGTTTAGATGAACTCACGCTATCTACTATTTTGTTTTTGGGAATTAGTTTAATATCAAATATTGTTTAGTAAGTCTTGGTGAATCTTTTTTAAACTTTAAAAATGGTATATAGAGAAAAAAGAAGAGAAATAAACAGAAGCTTTTATTTCCATAAATTGACAAGTTTAAAACCAATTTTCTGTTAGATGAAATATTTGAGATCATGTTGACTTTAAATATGATCAAATAAAAACTGGTTTTTAAAATTTGAGTAATTACTAAACATACAAGATTGTAAACCATCCCCATTTTACCTAGCTATCCTGTTTTCAGAGTTTGGAAAAACTCAGATGAGGTAACTTCTAATATGGATCACTACAAACAACATGAAGAGAAAGAGATTAAGAGAATTAGTGAAAGACCAAACACAAGTAGTGATTCTTTAGTTCTTTTTTTTTTAACTTATTCCCCTTCAGTTGAAATCAGTGATCAGTCTACTCTAACCAAGAGCTCTTAACAAATAGGATAGAAAATAGCATGCCAGCATTAGACAAACAATCTTACGCCTACAACTAGCCACAAGATAATCTCTAATAGAAGTGTACGCTAGTTGAAAATTCATAGGTTCACTTAACAGGAAGATTGTAAAAGCATACTGACAATGGCAAGCTCAAAATATATAAGATACATACTGAAGTAGAAATTGTCTTTTTCCCATCAGTGGCACGAATAAGGCATCTATACTCAATTGCTTCACCAGCGGTGGCCATTTTATTCTTAACCACTTTAGACTTCAAGGATGCTAGAGGCACACCAAGAACAACAACAAGAGTCATAAAAACAAAAAAAACAGTTTGCAGAAATAGAAAACCAAAACTTTTGATCAACCAAGAAGACAGCACTAACACACAGATACACACATCGTTTAAGAGTAACCCAAACAGAGCCCTTCTCGGTGCTGCGCTCGAACATGCTGGTGAGTTCATTGAGAAACGGATCTAGCTGCAGAAGAACCTATCAAAATTGGGAAGCAGAAAAAACAAAAAAGGCAGAGGTTAGAATGAATCACAAACATCCCTTTAGCAGCACCACCTAATCAGTACCTTAAACAACAAAATAGTAGTAGAAATTAACTATTGATCAAGATAACATGCCGATTTTGCCAGCAGAATCCTCATCCGAAATTCGAAAGATAAAATAAGCTAAAAATCGAAATAACATAATGGATTTCATAGCGAATTCCTAACTAAAATTACACGAGTATTCAAGTAGACGATGAATTTTGGAACTGATAACGCGAACGGTTAATGGCTCGATTATTTCGTGCAATGATCTGAATCTCAATTTCAAATGCGACAAGAAATTGAGGGGTAGAAAATGATCGAAAACAAATGGAAGAATTGGGAAGAAGTAAGGGAAATAGAATTGAGAGAAAAAGAAGAGAAAGAGGAGGTTACCATGGTTCAGGATTACAGCACAGTAGAGAGCCTTCAGGTCTCGGAGTTGAAAACGCAGCCGTCGCAAATAGGTTGCTTCCAAAGTTGAAGGGAAGAACAAGCGAAATAGAGTAAAACAAGTTACATAGAAACTAACCATGCTGCTACGTGAGGAGGAGGGCCCAACAATTGTAACTCCGTTTTTTTTATATTGCCAACCACCTGTGAGTTCAGAGCCCACTAAAGAAAAATCATCGAAGGAACCAAAAATGAAAGTAGTGACAAAAAGTCTTAACATTGAAATAATTTCACATGAAATATTTAATGCATTTATAAAACAATTTTTTATTTACTTTTTTTTTCATTTACTTATTTAGTAAACGGCAACTAATCTACTAATCTACTAATAATTCTAATAATTAAGACTCAAAACAAAGAAAGTTTGGCCATATGTCAACTTTTCATGATTCTAATTCTCCACCACTTTATAAAAATTACTATTAAAAGAAATATTTCAACTTTTTATTTATTAAATTTATTTAAAAATTAAATAATTATGACAAGGTAAATAAATCAATTCAATTAATTATAAATCAAAATCAAAATCAAAATCAAGTTAATTGGAACACGTGAAAACCGAAACCAGTGCCTGATCATTTGATTTAATTGATTTTATTGCTACTAATCAATTGATTTTGATTTCTTTGAATCAAAGTAAAAAGGGTAACTGACGATATAGCAAAATTTATGATATAGCAATAATGGTGTTATTCAAATTGAAGAATATTAAACCAAATTTTGTATACAAAATTAATCCCAAAATTCATGCATGTTATATTTCTTTCATTGGTATTCTGATTTCAATTATGATATTTCATTAATTTTTCTAAATCTGATTTTGTTGCCTTTTAATTATTAATTTCGGTTAATAATTGAGTGAAATAATAATTATGTAAATAAATATCAGTTATATATCAAAATCTACTAATTATACGTTATCATAGTCTGTGGATTTAATTACATGTGACAAATTGATATTTTGATGGAAAATAAAATCATTGATTGATTACATGTTATAAATATATACATGAATATATATAGCATGTATGTTATGACAATATTAGTTATTCAGCATTCATATTTTGATATTATTTGCTTCCTTCTTCTCTTTTATTTTGGATGTGAGAGTTTTAATTTCCTTTATTTTTACAACTTCACCATTTTTGTCCTGCTATTGTTAGTCAAGTTTTTTTGCTCATATTTTTGCTCCTCTTATTTCTTTTATTTTGTTTTATTCCATTACTTTTTTTCATTCGAATGTAGTTGCACTTTTATTTATTTGCTAATATTCCACTTCTAAAATATTTTGCAAGGCTTTCTGATGAAGAGAATTATTCATTTAGGTAAAAATCAATATTAATATATTCCTTTTTTCTTTTAAATCATGCATGTGCTCGTACTCCATTGAATCAGTTAATTTCAAATCCCTTTCTATTATTCATTTTTTTTTCTTCTAATGCATTCATTTTTGTTGATTTATCTAAAGTTTTGAATTTCTTTTTGTTTATAATTTTTCCATGTCAATTTCATGTAAACTTTAAAAAAAAAAATTTATGTAATTTGGGTGAACCTAATAAGTGAACTAGAATCACCATTGCCATTGAGTTTGTTTTTATTTATTGGTATTTTATTTATCATCATCTTCATCATCTTCTTCTTTTGCAGTGTTGTTAGAGTGATAGTTGCTACTCTTATGTTTCATTTTTCATTTATTTTTTCTATTATATAAAGTGATTACTTTTTAATCTCTATTTTTTATATTTTTCATTTTTGCCTATGTTTATTTCAGATTTTTTTTTTTATATATACAATGGTGCCTTTTTCTAGAAGGTATTTAATTCAATGTTATTTTCATCTCATTGTAATTGTATTCATTTGAGTTTAGTTTCTTCTACTATTATTATTTTAAGAGTGTTTCACATTGTAATTATTATTTTATTTCCAAATTTATATATATTTGGAGCTTATTTCCTTTTCAGTTTTTATGTTAAAAAAAAAACAATATCTATTGAAGAATCCTAAATACTGTTCTAATTCCTTTCTTATTAATTAATTTTTTTTCTTAACTTTGTATCTGTGTTGCATTTGTTAATTTCATTCATAGTCTTTTTTGTCCCTTTTTTAATATATCATATTTGTTTTCATCTTCTATTCAATTTTTATGCATTTTGTTTGAATCCTTGAACTTACTTTTTTTTTTCAATACATTAGTAACATTAATACTGTTCTATTTTCATTAGTTGTCCTCTTTTCTTTCTCTTTGGTTCTTATTTTTTTGTATAATATTTTTTATCATTATAACTTTTTTAATTGTGCTGCTAAACAAGTACTCAATTTTCATGTTGCTGGTATATTCAACTATATGGAACTTAATATATGGCCATTTTTCCTTTCTGAACTAAGGACTATATGGATATAGTATTTGTTAGTTTGTTATTTCCATAAAAATTCATGTTGTAATTTAGATTTTCTTCTTGAAAAACAAAAGTTTTGGCATTCATGCTTTCTTGGATTATAATTTACTACTCTATTCCAACCCTATTTTTTTGCATCTAAAACTTTTGTGTGTAAGTTTGATAAATGGTAAATTTATACTTCATCATGGTATTCCTTATTCCTTATGTAAATTTAATCTTTATAGCTATAGCTTTCTCATGTAGGCATATGAAAATTGATTTTTGACGTTTTATGATTAGAATTGTCGTTATAATTCTTTTATGGTAAATCTTATGTATTTAAAAATTCGATAATTTCTCTTTTTATTTGTAGAATACTTTGAGATTTTTCTTATTGTAGGAGTTTGAAAATTTGGAAACGAATGATAAATGCCCAATAAAAATGATATTTGTATTGGCAATTGAATTACACCTAAAGTCAAGGTTGTACTACATGCCGGACACTTGGAACAAAAATTTGGTATCCCATTTTTCACCTAAATTTCATAGATTTATATTAGTGAGTTTGTTTTAAATTTTGTAGAAACCAATAATTATTAATTATTATTATTACCAATTATTAATTATTCTTCAAAATTCAAAATATAACTTTTTTTCCTTTCTTGCACTGGTTGGAAATTTAAATTTATAAGAACGGAACATGTCTAAAATATGTTGATATATTAATTTATATTATAGATAATAAAATATGTTGATATATTAATTTATATTATAGATAATAATCGATTATTTTTTTGTCATATGATTCATGGCGGTTTATTATTATTTTTGTTATGAATCATTATGAATTATTAATTGTTAATTATTCTTACCAAAAATATAGTCTCTTTCCCTCTTTTGGTGCTGATTTAAAATTTAAATTTATAAAATTCAGAATTGAAATTAACATATAAATTTTACTTAACTTAATTTATATTAAAATTTAATTTCATTAGAAGTTGTACATATTCAAATATTCAAGCAAAAAAATCATTAATTCAAAAATTTTGTAATCAAAATTATCAACAAAATTTGCGATTTCGTAATTATTAGTAATATTTTCAAGTATTTTCACAAAATACTTTCATAAGTATATTTTTTAAAAACAATATATAGTCAACATTTTTATTAGTAATTTGATTTTTTTGCTTATATTTATTATAACTATTTTAGTAAATACATTTAATGTGTAGGTGCACCTTATAATTATTATCAATTTATAATAAATAAAAATTATTAAGTTAGTATATGTTCATATTAAAATATTAAAATATTATTTAAGATAATGATATCTGCATGATAAAAAACATTTAGAAATAGGCGATATCGAAAATATAAACTGTATGAATATGCTAAAGATGTTCATTACTCAAGTAATATCTTACCTACTTATAATTATTATCAATTTATAATAAATAAAATTAATAAATTAGTATATGTTCATAATGAAATTTTATTTAAGACGATAATACTTGCATGATGAAAAGAATTTAGACATACAATCATCTTCTAATATTGATACCTTAAGTGGGTGATACTGAACATATAATTACATGAAAAATATCAAAGATATTCATTATATGAGAAATGACTTACTAGCTTTATAATTATTATCAATTTATAATAAATTAATATATGTTCATATTGAAATTTTATTTAAAATAATTATGCTTGCATAACAAAGGAAATTTGACATAAAAATAATTTTCTTATTAATATTAATATTGACACCTAAAACGAGTGACACTGAACATATAATTGCATTGGAGATGCAAAAGATGTTTGTTACACAAGAAATAACTTGCTACCTTATAATTATTATCAATTTATAATAAATAAAATTGATAAATTAATATATATATATATATATATATATAAGTTCATATTAAAATTTTATTTAAGACAACGATATTTGCATGACAAAAGAATTTAGGCATAGACGATTTTCTTAGTAATTAAAATAGATGATACCGAATATATATATTACATGGAAGATGCCAAAAATGTTAATTGCATAATTAATGACTTACCTACCTTATAATTATTATCAATTTATGATAAATAAAAATTAGTAAATTAATATATATTCATATTAAAATTTTATTTAAGATAATGATGCTTATATGACAAAAAAATTTAGATATAGAACAATATTTTTGCTAATATTAATAGCTAAAATGGGTGATATCAAACATATATATTACATGAGAGATCCCAAAAATGTTTATTACATGAGTAATGACTTATTTACTTTATAATTATTATCAATTTATAATAAATAAAAATTAATAAGTAATATATGTTCATAAAAATTTTTATTTAAGACAATGATACTTCATAACAAAAGAAATTAGTCATAAAATAGAAAAAGTATATATGACAAATATGAAACAAGTAGTCTAATAGTAAGTGAAAACTATTGAAGATTAAATAGGTCATATGCAAATGATGCTTAATCTTTTCATACTTACATATGACATATAAGTTCAACACTATCATATATGCTTTGTCTATTTATGCTTAAATTTATATTCTTTAATATTAATAATTTTCTGTTATGAATTCAATATGTTATTTTTTATTTAATTATTTTATTAATATTTATTAATATAGTCACAGTGTTTGATGTATTATCATGTTATTACATTTTCTTTAATATTAAAAAATATTTTCATATATAATTAATTTTATATTTTACATACTATAATAATACCGTAATTTTCCGTGCGATGCACGGGTATCTGACTAGTTTTTTAATAGAGAAATGTTATTTTGCCATCCTCAAAGACGACATATACGGTATCGACCGTATAAAAAGTAGCAAAACGACAATGGGAAAGTAGGGAGGGAATGTGGGCTATGGTGAAAATAAATGAGAAAAAAATACACTGTTCTCACTCACAAACTCTCTCGCTCTTCTTCACTCATTGTCATCCCCTGCTACAGTCACAAACTCTCCCGCTCTTCTTCAGTCATTCACATCCCCTGCTACCATTGGTCTCCACGGAGGAATGTTACACTCAATCCTACTCCACCCTAACCTTCTCTATTACCAATCTCTCAATCTCTTCTCCACCCTAACCCTCTGCAGTGTGCCCGCAACACCGTGAACCACCACCACTCTTGACGTCTTTCTCCTTTTTCACTGTGACCAGGTGATGCTGTAGGTACGCAAGAGCATGCCACATAAAAACCGCAAACACGCCACACCAAAGTCGATGCTGACCGAGTGATGTTGCTATCACACACCTTTCTGCATTGAATACTGAACAACATCATCTTCATCGTGGTGTGCTCCTTCTGCGGTCACCCTTTCTGTAGCCTCAACCCTCCCTCAATGGAGCCTTAATTTGATTTCAAAAAATTAACTCTCCTCTATCATTCAGTAACTTTCTCGAACTCTCACTCAATCAATCCTGTTGAAAGGTCATTTACGAGTCTTGTTGATTGTTGTCATTAATCTCCTCCAGCAATGGCAAGAATGCCATCTTTTCGATTCTTGTCGCTAATTTCTTTGATTTCTGTCAATAAGCCTGCACCCAAAAAGAATTCTTGCACCATGACCATCACATATTGGAAGTTAAAGTTCCATTTTGCATATGTTTGCACAGTGTTTGAAGAAACCATGTTATATTGTGATTATCCATACAAATAATTATATAGAACCAAGGGCAAATGATTGTTATGGTACATATTATGTGCATAGATTTGTTTCAGTCGAAGGTACCAAAGGGTCTAGCCTGCATGACTGTGTTCAAAGAGAAGATAAAATCCATATAAAAAAAAATTAAAGGTAATGATATCTTAAATTGTTATAAGGATTTTGACCATAGAAAAACATAACTCTAATAATTTATTTAAATGGTAAAAGAATCAAGAACTCCATGTGCTGGAAGTCCAAAGCAATCTATTACTTTAACTACTTATAGCTTTTGTTTCCTGCTTCTCAAAGTAGAAGCTATAGTGATCAAGCGATATGAAATAGTTCTAATACATTTTAGTCTATAGTTATGGTTAAGGTTCACGATTCACTATGTGTTGCAGTTGCATAATGTCCTTGTTGTTATGATTGTTAGAAAGAGTCCTCGGCATTAGGGATTTTCAAAGTGATAGCTATATTTCTTCCCAACAATAATTCTGGGTAACATAATGAGTCGCAATGAGAGTCAAATTTGGTAGTTACTTGGCATGCCTTTCTGTAATTTGTAGAAGTACTAGCAAAGATTGTGAATGTGTGAAAAGGAGACATATAGCATGTAATGAAGGCAATAATTTTGGACCTTTGTATCTTGGTAAGCTGCTTGTGAATGTGTCTAAAGAGACCAAAGTATGAATAATTGAAAACATGTGATCTAGCTTATATATACTTTGTGATTTTGATGGAAAATGCCAAATTGGGAATAGAACCAAAACTCAGTACGTGAAAAGTTACCAGCTTTTTAAGAAAGTTACTAGCTTATCGAACTAAAGTTATTAGCTTTTTAGGTGTAGTTACAAACCAAGTGCAGGTTCTTACTTCGGCATATCAAGTCACTCCCCACGTGGGAGTGAAGCTCCCTTCACCAACCTAGCATGAAGGGGTGTAGTCTTAACTTGTTTGGATGTACCCATCCATTCCCCAATGGCAATAGAACGAAAACTCAATACTTGAAAAGTTACCAGCTTTTTAGAAAAGTTACTAGCTTATTAAACTAAAGTTACCAGCTTTTAAGGTGTAGTTACTAACCAAGTGCAAGTTCTTACTTAGGCATATCAAGTCACTCCCCACGTGGGAATCAAGCTTCCCTTACCAATCTAGGATGGAAAGATATGGTCTTAACTTGTTTGGATACACCTATCTATTCCATAATGGAAATAGAACCAAAATTCAGTATCTAAAAAGTTACCAGCTTTTTAAAAAAGTTACTAGTTTATTGAACTAAAGTTACCAGCTTTTAAGGTATAGTTACCAACCAATTGCAGATTCTTATTTAGGCATATTAAGTCACTCCACATATGGGGATGAAGCTCCTCTCACCAATCTAGCCTAAATATACTTTGTGATTTTGATGGAAAATGCCAAACTCATGTAATTTGGCTTTGTATATACTTTTATACTGTCTAATTCCTATGTAGCATGTTTTTAGGAGTGTTGCTAATGCTAAAGAAGCAATTGAATGTTTGAAGCCCCTCTTTCTTTAGTTGCTACATATTTTTTGTCATTTATGCTTTGTTGATAATGATAAAGATGTTTTTCCAGTTAAATTATTTACTTTGTGCTAGTGCCACTTATGTAGATAGTGTTAGCTATTCCAAAGAATAAGTTCTATTATACTATCAGCAAGTTATCAGAGGATTATGAAGTTGTAATGAATTATGATAATGATTATTTTATTTTTTGGATGAATTATTCAATAAAAATGAAAGAACACAGGATGCAAAGGAGGGTACTCTTTCATATTGTAGCAGAGCCCAGTTAATTTTCTTTTCCTATTTTGTGTAGGTTGGTCCATTGTGTGAAGCAAAACTCCATGGAAGATACAAGTGGTGGTGATGCGGATCGGGTTGATGGATCCGTACCGGAAGTTGATACCTTTAAGGGCAATACTGAAATAGTTGAGCCAAGGGTTGGGATGATATTTCATTCGACTAAAGAAATAAAAGCATTTTACCCAAAGTATGCAAATGTGATGGGCTTTGGATGAAAAATATGGAATTCAAAAAACGGAGATGATAGGGAGTTGAATTATCTGATGCTTGCTTGCATATGAGAGGGAAGCCGGGTGTCAAAAATTCTAGCAACATTGAAGACACTACTTACACAAGTTGCAAAATATCATGCAAAGATTACTGCAAGCAAGGCATTAGAAGGTTTATGGTCTATAAAGTCAGTTATTCTTGACCATAGTCATGATATTAGCCCCACGAAGTCAAGAATGTATAAGGCAAATAAGAATATCAATCTGCATGTGAAGAGAACTATCGAGCTAAATGATGAGGCAAGAGTGAGAATCAGCAAGACATTCCAAGCTCTTGTACAAGATGCAGGAGGGTACGACAATCTTCCGTTTGTTGAACAAGATGTGAGGAACTACATTAATAAGGAAAGACGTACAATTGGGAAGGAAGGAGATGCCAAAGCTTTAGTAAATTACTTTGATAGGATGAAGGAACTGAATTGTAATTTTTGGTATAACATTGATTTTGATGATCAGTTCCATGTGAGAAATATATTTTGGGCAGATGCTAGGAGTAGAGCTGCATATGAAGCCTTCGGAGATATTGTTAGTTTTGACACAACGTATTTGACAAATAAGTATGAAATGCCATCTACGGCATTTGTGGGTGTAAACCACCATGGGCAATCGATTTTGTTTGGGTGTGGTTTACTTTCAGCTGAAGATAGAGAATAATTTGTTTGGCTTTTTGAGTGCTGGGTTAGATGCATGGCTGGGAAGCATCCTGGAGGTCTAGTAACTAACCAATGCAAGGCTATGCAGAAATCAATTAGGATAGCTTTGCCCAAAACCCGTCATAGGTAGTGCTTGTAGCACATAATGAGAAAGATCCTTGATAAAGTCAAAGGATATGCTACATATAAGGGAATCAAATGTGCAATGAAGGAAGCTATTTATGATACTCTCACAGAGGAAGAATTTAATGAGAAATAGTGCTTGTTTGTGAAAGAATTTCAACTTAAACAAAATGAATGGCTGAGTGGATTGTTCCGTGAGCGACATAGGTGGGTTCCAGTCCTCTTGAGGAAGGATTTTTGGGCAGGGTTGTCTACCACCCAATGCAGTGAAAGTATACATGCTTTCTTTGATGGATATGTCAACTCTAAAACAAGCCTGCAACAATTTGTGAAGCAGTATGACAATGCTCTTAGGAGCAGGGTAGAAAGGGAGTTTGAAGCTGATTTTCGCTCCATGAATACTACAATTCCTTGTGGGTCAAACTCCCTCATTGAAAAACAATTTCAAGCTGAATACACACATGAAAAGTTTAATGAAGTTCAAGCTGAATTTAGAGGGAAAATGAATTGTGGCACATTCATCAAATGTGTAGAGGGGATTATTACCACTTATAATGTGTTTGAGGAGGTTTTGATTGGTAGCCATGTGAAGGAGGTTTTTTATGAGGTTAAATTTAATCGTGACAACCATGATATCAACTGCCAATGCTTGTTGTTTGAATTTAGGGGCATTATGTGTAGGTATTCACTTTCTATGCTTACTCTTGAAAGAGTAAAACATGTGCCTTCGAAGTACATTTTGGCAAGATGGAGCAAGAAAATTAAGTGGCGGTATTCATACATTAGAAGCAGTTATGATGTGACTAAGTTAAAACCAAGATCAGAGAGATTTGATAAGTTGTGCAAGCATTTTTATAATGTGGCAGAAGTAGCTGCAGAATCTAATGATGTAAGCAATCTCCTTCATAGTGCACTCGGTGAAGTCCTTAGTCATATGCATGGAATGGTTTCTTTTCATAAGGAAATGAATGCAACTTGTAAGGACACTTGCTCAAAGGCTAACATGGATGAGGGGTGTACGGATCACATGATTCAAATTCGTAGCCCTTTCCGTGTAACACGTAAAGGTCGACCACCGTCAAAGAGAAAAATATCTCATGGCGAGAAAGTTGTGCAGAAATATAGAAAGCAGAGCATGAATGGTATCAAGTTACTTATGAAGGTTAGTTTATTATATCATCTATTATTGTTTGTGTTTACTCAAATGGTCTAAATGGATTGAAATCTTAATGTTTGATTTCGATTGCAACCTGTAGGACTCCATTGATGGACTTGTCATCTAACAACGTGGAAACAACTTCTCCATAGAGTCCTCAGTGGAGGTTGAACCTACAATGAATGTGACTGATGACAATTTCATGTTGTGTGTGCGTGTGGATTTAACATTAAATTTGTAACTTTGGTTTGGTCTTAATCTGCATGCGCAAAATAATTTTTTTTTTCCACTTTGTTGTTGGTATTTGATGTGAATTGTGAGATAAATTGTATTGACCAGATGATGTTTAAATTCGGGAAATACTTTGTTATGTAGGATGTTGTGCATCTATTATTTGAATATGGGAAAAATGGTTCAATAGTGTAATGATTGTTGTGATACATTTATGGATTTATAAAATCTATTATTTTATTCCTACATGCACTTAGTGAGAATGTTAGTTTTGCAAGCAAGATTCACAGCAATGGACAGTTAACAATGATTCAACTACCACGAGTGTGATATGAAGTGACCACTAATTGTTACTTGTCTAATGTTGTTTAGAGCCAGAGCAGGGGTATTCATGTCAATGAAGCTGTTGCAGTTCCCAATTATGAAGAAACTTATTTGGTTTCAGAACTATCAATTGTTCAGCAAAGTGGGTTTATGTCATTGCTTGATGGCTTTACTGCTAATGTTGGTCTATCTATGCAGGTATGTAAACAACTTGGCTATCTTTGAGTCTAGTTTGGGATTATTTTACTTACACTATCCTCTTATATTGATCCGCATGAACACCTCCCCAGTCCCACTTATGCTAAGGACCGTTCTTAAAATGTTGCGGAATCATAGTCACATTAGTTAAGCCTTTTGACTTTTTGACTGATGATATTTGCTATATGTGAGCAATATAGATATACTGGCTAATGTAAATGGAGAATGACGCCTTTCTTTTTGTATAGGTAAGTGGATTATTAGTTGTGTATTTGTTATTGATAAAGATTTGTGAATTTTACATGTGGACTTTAAAGTTGCAAAATTTTGTCCCATTTATTCCTTATGTTTCAATTTTTTATGTGCAGGATCAGGATTACAAGTGTACAAGTTGACATAGCCAATTTTTTTTCTAAGGAAACTTACAGTCATGAAGCATATCTTTTTTTTTACTATAGATATGCTTGATAACAAGATAAGGGAAGCAGACAAATAGGAAATCACTCAAGATTTGGAGCATATGGGATAATATTAGGGAGGGCACAGATCAATGCTATAAGATTTTGATTTTTTTTTTGTGTTAGTTTTTTGTATTTGGATTCCCAAAAGTGTAATAGAATAGACAGTTTATTTGGTGGCACATGAGTTATTTACAATTATCTGTTCTTGGTAGTACCATGCGGTGTAAGAAAGCCCCAAACAGGTGCATGTTGCATAATATTCATATGCCTTCAAATATACTATTTGCAATTTTAATTGGGTCTAATAAAAATGAATATTGTATAACAAAGTATAATTTGGATTATGAAGAATTTATTGGTATCTTGTAGTGGGTTTGTACATTGCATGTTTAATTTATTTGCTACTTTCAAGAGTAGCTTTGAAAGAGTAAAATCAGATGCAAGCCTACAAGTCAGAGGGAAAAGGCTTGAACTCTAGTCCAATTAATTGCCTATCGATATGTTGATCTTATTGTTTACAACTTTCCTAAATTAGCTGCCAAAGCATGCCCATTGGGTTAACAATTTTAAGTGTACTTAATTGTTGAGTTTATATAAATTTGTGAGGGTTATAGCTTCTTGAATAAAATTATGTGTGGATACGATGAGAGATATCATCTGTGCTATGCATTTTCTTAAGAAGTTATTCACTTTTTAAGATTTCTAGCATGAAGGTGTGTGGTTTTAATTTGTTTGGATGCACCAATGCATTCTGCAAGGCCAATAGAAAGAAACTCAAAGTAACTGAAAAGTTACTAGCTATTTATAAAAGTTATTAGCTTTTGAACTAAAGTTGCCAGCTTTTTGGGTGGAGTTACCAACCATGTTCAGTTTTCGAATTAAGCATATCAAGTCACTCCTCAAGTAGGAGTGAAGCTCTCTTCACCAACCTAGTATGAAGGGGTGTGGTCTTAACTTGTTTGGATGCACCCATCCTTTCCTCCAAGGGAAATAGAACCAAAAATAAGGAACCTGATAAGTTGTCAGCTTTTTAAAAAAGTTACCAACTTTTTGAACTAAAGTTACCAGCTTTTTGGGTAGAGTTACCAACCATATTCAGTTTCGTAATTAGGCATATCAAGTCTCTCCCTAAGTGGAAATGAAGCTCCCCTCACCAACCTAGTATGAAGGGGTGTGGTCTTAACTTGTTTGGATGCATTCATCCTTTCCCCTAAGGGAAATAGAACAAAAAATAAGAAACCTAATATGTTACCAACTTATTAAAAAAGTTACTAACTTTTTGAACTAAAGTTACCAGCCTTTTGAGTGGAGTTACCAACCATGTTCAGTTTCCAAATTAGGCGTATCAAGTTACTCCCCAAGTGGGAATGAAGCTCCCCTTACCAACCTAGTATGAAAGGGGTGTGGTCTTAATTTTTTTGGATGCACCTATCCTTTCCCTAAGGGAAATAGAACAAAAAATGAGGAAGCTGATAAGTTACCAGCTTTTTGGTGGAGTTACTAACCATGTTCAGTTTTGTAATTAGGCATATCAAGTCGCTCCTCAAGTGGGACTGAAGCTCCCCTCACCAACCTAATATGAAAGGGTGTGGTCTTAACTTGTTTGGATGCACCCATCCTTTCTCCTAAGGGAAATAGAACAAAAAATGAGGAACCTGATAAATTATCAGCTTTTTAAACTAAAATTACCAACTTTTTGGGTGGAGTTACCAACAATGTTCAATTTCCGAATTAGGCGTATCAAGTCACTCCTCAAGTGGGAGTGAAGCTCCCCTCACCAACCTAGTATGAAGGGGTGTGGTCTTAACTTGTTTGGATGCACCCATCATTTCCTCCAAGGGAAATAGAACAAAAAATGAGGAACCTGATAAGTTATCAGCTTTTTAAAAAAGTTACCAGTTTTTTGAACTAAAGTTACCAACTTTTTGGGTGGAGTTACCAACCATGTTCAGTTTCTTAATTAGGCATATCAAGTCACTCCCAAGTGGGAATGAAGCTCCCCTCACCAACCTAGTATGAAGGGGTGTGGTCTTAACTTGTTTGGATGCATCCATCCTTTCCCCCAAGAGAAATAGAACCAAAAATAAGGAACCTGATAAGTTATTAGCTTTTTGGGTGGAGTTACCAACCATGTTCAGTTTCCGAATTAGGCGTATCAAGTCACTCCCCAAGCGGGAGTAAAACTTCCCTTGCCAACCTAGTATGAAAGGATGTGGTCTTAACTTGTTTGGATGCACCCATCTTTTCCCCCCAAAGAAAATAAAACCAAAATTGACGAACCTGATAAGTTACAAACTTTTTAAACTAAAGTTATCAGCTTTTTGGATGGAGTTACCAACCATGTTCAATTTCTGAATTAAGCATATTAAGTCACTTCCCAAGTGGGAATGAAGCTCCCCTCACCAACCTAGTATGAATGGGTGTTGTTTTAAACTTGTTTGGATGCACCGATCCTTTTCCTCAAGGGAAATAGAACCAAAAATGAGAAACCTGATAAGTTACCAGCTTTTTAAACTAAAGTTACCAGCTTTTTAGGTGGAGTTACCAGCCATGTTCAGTTTCGTAATTAGGCATAAGCCATGTTCATTGGTTGAAAGGTACTGGATTCAAGTAATCTTCATGAGAAAAAAGATATAGTTGACAATGTACCTCTTCAACTATGTGAATATCTAAAATAGAATCCTTATCACTTAGTCTATTTATAGGACAAAGTAACATATGGTTGACTACACCATTACTGGAAGATTCCTATCCAATTGATCCTTCATTACCAGTTGGACTCAAATTATAAACTTCTGCATCAATTATTTTTCTAATGGAATTGAGCTCATGAATTACGATTGGTTTTAGAGAAATAACTAGAAGAGAATTTTTTTCATTTGGGTTTTGGGTCAAGATTTGACCATAACTACTTATTGCAGATCAAAGAATCAGGAAACTTGGAACCAGAAGCATCCATTCATAGCAAATGATAGCATTGTGGAAATTAAATGAGTCAGGTTTTTAATTTCACAAATTCAAGTGACGGAAGAAAATTTTTATCAATCACAATCATAGCTAAATTTTTTCCGAAGTGTGTTAATCTTATTACATATTTATATTTTGAAGTAGAAAGCCTAAAACATCTTAAATCAAATAATATTTCCAGCCCTCTATGTTTCTACTTATGGATGCTGGAATAAATACATATTACCTAGGTTCTAACATTACTAAAGGTCATTCAAAAAGATACAAGTTGACATGGGGAAAGCTACCCAAGTATGGCACAGCAGCAAAATGTGGACTTCAATCGAACTTGAGGTGAGATGCTGATCAGGTTAACAATCTCCTGTGTTTCTACTTAGTAGGTCTCATGTTTATTCTCTCCTCTCATTTTCATCCATCAAGTATTGTCAACTTAAAGTGTTCATAGACCACCTTCGTCAAGTCTCCTAGCGTATTCAACGAAAATGTAATCCTAGCCAGTTTATAAGCTTCCTTTTGAAGAGACTTGAATATTTTCTTACACAATTTACGCACTTAGATGCATCTTTCGAGGTTAACACCAATTCCCCAAATCTCCATGTCAACAACATTCACCTAATAGAGATATCATTTGTAGCATCAAATACTTGCTGCATGTGAACATTTAAGAGAACTGAGAACATAAAATCATAAAAATTAAAGAAAAAAAACATAACTTCATATACACATACATACATATTCTCACAAAATATCCCACTGCATTGAATATTTGTACCATGCATCATGGTTGCAAAACTCCGAGTATTTCCTTTTAGAGGAATCAGAGCACCATTTTCAAATGATTTTATCAAGTCTTCTCTTTTATTTACACAAGCAATTCTATTAGAATTATCAATTTGGTCTACATAAACAAAGATGTGGACTTTTGGAGTAGACCATTGGAAACGTATCATTGTATTCCTCACCAGTTACACAAAATTGCTCCACTAAGATAGTCCAGTCAAAGAATAGGCCAGCCTCATCACTCAAAAAGACCAAAACAGAACCTATGGCACTATTACTTTTTTGGTCTCAAACGACGCAACGGTGTGTACGGGGTTCTCGTTCTAGGTGCAGGCTTTCACTTTCTTCCATAAGTCTTGACCTTTGTGGCAACAATTGATTTCAGCTTCTCCTGTGTATTAACTGTCCTAGCATCTTCACCATCAACACCTTTTAACATAGATAAGGAATATTTAACAATCAAATTGACATACTAACCACATTCTCAGTTTTTAAATCCTGTTTATGCATATAAGTACTTCATGTCCATCAATCTATGCACAAACCTTTGGCATTATCTTCATACACCGGTACATCCCGATTGGCAGTGCTAGTAGAGGCCTGTATTGGAGTTTTCATGCGACAAGAAGAGACATTTGCACCTGATGGGATACAGGCAGCGAATAGGGATGTCGTTGATAGTAGCGCATCAACTCCTCATCGTGTGCAACTTTTGCTCTGCACATATTTCTCTTATCTGATACCCAACTGGTTAGCAACTCATGCCGCAACCTTTCAACCTCATCCTGTAGCAATCAAACTTGAAATTTTAGATAATGCGAAACTAAACTACTATAGTTCCAATATATGGACCAAACAACAGAAAGCTCACCTCAGTCCAATCAGGCATGGTGCTACCTCCCTCATATGTTGTGACCCTATCCCACATCTCCATGTACTTAATGGTGTACAAACCACAATTATCACTTCACAAGAAACATAAAAGGCGAAAACCCCAAACAACCAGTTACACTAACACGATAGATCAAATTAATGAATATAGAAGAGTAAATTTTATAAATAAAACCGACTACAACTCACCTATTCTTTTGTTTTGGCAGCAAAACACTATCAACTCTCAATTCCACTTCATTAGGATTCAACATCGGCACTGTTAATGCCAACATCTCCTTGAAACGAGTGGCCCACAAGTTGACCAAATGAAATAGATTCAATATAATTTCGGCAGTACACAGAGGATGCATTTTTTAGTTTGCATTTTGTACTAGTCATTTTCACATTCAGAGCATGTATTTTCATAAAATGTTGTACAAAGGACAGAAAGAGTGAATCAAGTGATTACCAACTATGCCATCAACTCTACAAGTTCAGAAAAAAGAATAGATTCAATGGACTTTTTAACAGCCAAATACTGAGGATAAGTATAAAATAAAGTAATCAAGTTATTTGTAGCACCATACCACCAATTTGTCAAGGTGAGCCTTATCGCCCTTGTGCCTTCCCTCCAAAGAGTCTAACACATATAACCTCTTCTTTTCCCGATTAAAACCATAGCACCACCAATGGTGATCAAATACAATAGGCGCAAATATCTTTACCAACAACATAGAAAATAGCATTAGCCTATAACCATATTATATAAAAAGGACTGATGCAAAGGATGAAATTGAATAACAGGTTGCTAGTGGCAATGGTAGATTGAAGGTCCCCGAAACCAGTCGATAGCGTATCCCATGGTTGGTGGCGATGTCTCATGAAGGCTTCCAAACCATGTGCGACCTTCTCCTAAATTCAAGAAAACAAACATAAGCACATCGAACGAATTCTGAATTAAAATATGCATATCAAACATATCTAAGTTAGATGACATCACCATGAAATATGAAGGCAAACAATATCGACCCCTCGCCTTTCGTCCCTACTCAGACTCATTAAAAATCGCTCCCGCAAAAGTAACAACCTGACATAACAATTGAATATTCGTTACCAACCAGTTCACTCTGAGGCAAGCATGTAATTCAGACTAAAACACTGATATTAAGAGTTATTATTATGTAATTACTAATCTACCCCCGGGTCCCAGTGTTCGAGCATCATGTCGATCCTGATACTGACCAAGCATGCTAACCAAATTCCTGAATCACATACCCAAAGTAATTAGATAAATATCATATGAAGTAAGTTTGCTCATTGCAAATATCTAGATTGGGGCAAAAAGAGTCCAAGTAAATATCCATACTCGCTTGCAACCCCTAGCTGGGTACAGTACGTATAAAGATCAAGTAACATTTTCTCTTCCCCTTTCCTGGTCAAGTGAGAAGGTTCATCCCAAATATCTGAATCAACCCCTTCCACTTTCTTCTTCTTCTCGTTAGCAGGAGGTTCAGCCTCTTTGAAGCTTGGCAAATTAGGGACAAAACAGCACGCATCATACTTGCCTGCCAGAATGACATCATCCATGTCCTTGAGCATTTGCAAATGCACTGCAACCCAATCTTGCACAATCTGCATACAAATGATTATGTCAATGATAATAAAAACATTTGCAAGTGGCCACAACCGTAATAGAACTTCGATAGAAATAACTGCTTCAAAAATAAAAGTCATCAATTTAAGGAAGTAAAAATCAGCTTCGGCTCAAAATCCATCCAATTATGCACAAAAAAGATAACAGATGCTAGCATCCAAATTATATACGATGCCAGTGCTGAATCTTTAATCACTCTTACTGAATCCACCACTTATAAATTGCATATACTCACAGAAATGCATATATTAAAAATGAAGGTCTTTATAATACCAGTTTTGAACTTCCTAGTTGTGCAAGAAAAATCAATAACCAAATTCACAAATAAAATTCAAAAAAATCATAAAATCATAATTTTAAATAAACCATTAACCTATAAAAAAGCTAATCAACTTTTTTGGATAAAATAAGGAAAATATGCTTAAATCATAAACCTTTTCAATTATTCAGGTATTAAATAATCCCCATTACCTCTGTCTTATAAGTTTTCTTTAACCACACTTCATCATATAGCTCACTTCAATGTCGAGTGCGATAAAATACCCTATCAAAAAATTCAACGAATGACATGAAGAAAAGCGACGGAAAGTACACAATACCAACAACTTTGAAATTAAGTTATTGACCTTAATCTCATGAAATAAACAAGAACCACATAATTATTTTTAACAGATTGTAACCTTATTTACCCGAGTTACCTATTTTAAGTTTCTCTCCTTGCGAATCCGACTTCACACTATTTCTTCATCCCAATATGCGAGTAGCGGACCAGTGGATGCCGGATCCCCAACACCAAGCGGCCAGCAATGAAAGTATATAATCTGTGCAATGACAAGTCAACTCACCAAATTAAGTTACCGACATCTACGTATATATGGGCAATAGACAAGTATACAAAGCATGATAAACTATCAGTAGAAAGGCTAGAAAAGAAGCTTCACTGCAACAGAAAAATAATGATGCATTACATACCATCAGGAAGAAAAGGCAGCCGCCGATGCTCCTCGTCTTCCGATGACCTAACTTGTAACTTGTGATCTGAACTACAAGCCAATCGAAAATAAACCAGCTCCAATTAAACTTTTTCACATTTTGAACGTCAACAATGGCACCAAATAACTTTGGACTAGGTGCCATCTTCGATGTTGGGCAAAAGAACCTGGACATAACATACAAAATGAAGATTCGCCTGAAGCTGTCATCAACTTTGCCCTGCCGGATCATCTGCTCTAATTGACCATCAGTGACCCCCTCAAAATCCTTCAATAGAAGCTTCTGCTCTTCGGTCAAGGATATAGGAATCTCAAACCCTAATATTGCATGGTTAGCATGCTTACTCATCATGTGCCAAAAAAAAAAAAAGCAATGACAAATAGGTAGGTTGTAATACCTAAAGCCGGCAAGCCAAAAACCATACCTACATCATGGTATGTAAGTGCGATCGGGTCACCTTTCACGAAAATGCACATCTTGGTTATATCCAGTGCATTCACAAGCTCCATGCATAACATCCGCTCGATTCGGCACTTGACATCGAATACTGTGCCAAATCCCATCTCCTTCACAAGGTCGGCTTGCTGTTTTATCAGAATTTGGCACAGCTTCTGCAATCGGAAAGGTGAACACCTCATAGCAAAAGTAGCCTAAAATTCACACGCATTACAATCAGTACATCTAGGTTTACAAAATCACTATGGATGCCACAAGAGAAAATTATCTAAATAACTATATCATAAAGCAATACAACAAGTAAGGCATGATTTACCACTCCATGACTAGACTGGCAAGAACCTTTCTCATCAAGAGACCTGCCATTCTTATGCAAGCTCCCCTTCTTATCCTAACCAAAACAATGCAAAATACTCACATAGTCCCTCATTTTCAATGCATTTATTACATTTCAAATAATTGTATCACTTAACACTTACATTTGCTTGATTCTTCATATCATGCTTCTTTGGCCGTCCAGCCACACCTTTAGCTCTCGGGCTATCGGGGTCAGCAAACCATTCTCTACTATCACTTCTTTGATCTGTACACAACATTGTAGGATAAGCATATAATTAACTGTACCACTAAATAAAACTAAAATTAAATTTCCCTTAAAGACATTATATGGACTAACAGCTCTTATCCTCACCCATTGCGTCAGGATCAGATCCAGAATCTCCATTTGGCGACACATCCTTCATATGTTGGCCTGTCAATTGAAAAGATATCTATGGTTAGAATATATTATGAATATTATAAAATTATATGTGAAACACTTTGTATTGCAAAAGAAGGATTACAGGGAAATGCAAATCCAAGTAAAGAGAACAAAAAAGTTACCACGAAAAATTCGTTAAATAAAAGAAATGAGGGATTCACAAATTATTTCTTATAAAATCTAACATATCTAACTAATTTCATGAATCAAAAAAGCATTTATAACAAAATCACAGGTAACAAATACAAATTATAACCAAACAAAAACAAGAACTAACAAATAAAAAAAGATATAACTTCTTACCAGTCCCATACTAAGGTGAAGGTTGTACAAAAAATTTATCACCAAATAAAATGTGTAGGACAAATTAAAGTTGCTTCAACAAAAAGGGTTCTCAGTAAAGAACAAGAAATAAAGTGACAATAACAAGTGTCTTTGTGGTGGACTAATCACAATTATTAGGTTTTAGCTAAGGGTTGGACTTCTTTGCTTGTCAAATTGGTTTGGTCCTCTACTTTATTTTAACATCATCACTATATCCATTATCACGAATTATGACAAAACAATCATTTCCAATTGGCCCTTAGGTCAACTACATCACATCATTATAAAGTTTACACAACCTCTAATCTTCAATGAAGCTCTGTTTAATATTACCTATTAACTTTAAGTTGAACCTATGCATATTATCCTACCCTGCCGACTAGGGGTAAGTAGGGTGTATCGCCAACTTTTCCAACATTCACCCCTCCCAAACCAAACAACTAATAATATCATGACAAACCTATAGCACGACTTCTAGCGTTTGCTTTCCCTCGCGCCATTTCAGTCTGCGTATCAGTTGATATTGCTCAAACAACTGACATTGACTCACCTATAATAAACCACCAAATCTTAATTACCACATATTCAACCACACTAGATACTATCTAAGCCCAATAACAATTAATACCACATGGCACACATGGTTAACTAGGTTAGTAGAAAGTTAATTTGCTTCATCCTATTTCGAAATTATAATTCTCATACCTATTTTCCAAGTCATACTATCAACAAAAAAAAAAAGGAAGAAAGCATTGATGGTGGGATTAGAAATAGCTCAACTATGATTATAATTAAAAAAAAAAATTGAGTCATGCTTATAGGCATTCATGTGTGTGTATTTGTGGATGGGTTTGGTTGGGGAGACTTGGTCACTCAGGGAAATCCATTAGATAGCTATTAAGATTACATAGCTAAAGCCACTGGAAGCATAAGGATGCCTCTGGTTATCCCCATGCATGAAATGATTTCATTTCATTTGCTTATACCATATGATATATAAATTGAATGGATCAATATAAGCATGAAGATGCATTCCAAATTGACGTACTAATACTGTCATCAAAATACATAAAAGAATACTCCCCAACTCTATCTCTCATCAAAGATATTAGTAAACTAGTATTACCCAATATCATATAAAAAAGATATTAATTAAAACAAAAGATGTTCAACTTATCAAAAGAAAAATTATTGCAACATTGGTGCATCCTTTAAGGACCAAAACATGCACTTGATTGGCTATCACTACTAAGAACAAAAGAACGAACCGAAATATGCCCTCCATCCTACACTCCTACGTACCCATATGCATGGGAATTATCAAAGTGAGTATCCGCTAGCTCAAGAATATTGTTGACGTAAAAGCAAACTCCATTGATTCCCCCATGGATATGTGTATGCAACAATGCACAATAACTTGATTTGGCCACAAGGATAAATATTAGCAATGGGTGTTACTATAAAAAAGGAAAATTTCATATCCTACAAAAATATAGGAGAAAATAATGACAAATAATATCATGATATTCAAATAAGTAATAAACACATCATCATTAATATTATAACTTAACATTCATATTTTCTTTTTCCGTTTATAATTTAAATGCTAAGATGGTAAAATTAAAATGTTTTGAAAATATTTAGGACATAAATAAAACCAAAAGAAAAAAAAATTAGGACTAAACTAAAATCACCATAAAATATGATGAATTACCCTAATAAAGAATATGTTGAGTATACTCTCAACTTGTTTTCACTTTAAGGATGTGTTTAGTATAGAAATAAAAATTTCATAGTTTTAATTTATGTATATAAAATAAACTTGGTATTGCTTCTCTTCATAATGAAGTTTGAAAACCAAAGTGGGTTTAGAATCAACAGTAAATCATCTTTTAAAACCAAAAGTGGATGTTAATGAAGCTTGAACGTGGGTTTGACTAAGGCAAAAGCCAATCCAAATACTTAACTTCTATGCAATGATTTTATTTTATTTTATTTTTTAAAAAAAGACAGACAACAAGAACAAGAATAAGAACAAGAAGAAGTTTAATGGGAAAGGAAGTTACCCAGTTCCAAGAAAAACTAATATTTGGAAGTAACACTACCACAATAATTTCATTATTGATACTGTAGTCTATAATAACGTCCTTCAGATTGTCTTAAAAATGAATTTAGTTAGTATTATCATTCATCAAATACAAAATGTAGACAGACAGGCCAAGAACAGGCAAACAACCAAATCCCTTGCTAAAAGTAACATTACCCACTAATCTTATCACTAGTCCTGTAGTCTTTAATAAGATCCTTCAGGTTGTCTTAAAAAGAATTTAGTTATTGTTACTAATCATCCAATATAGTGTGTAGATTCATGGAACAGGGACTAGCAGATAGCCAAAACCTAGCTAATAGGTCCACAGTTAATATTTTATTCAACCAACTTTACTATAGTAGTTTGGTAACAGTTATTAACATAAAGGTAAAAGGATAAAACTACTAGTCTAAAACGCACAAGAATGCATTCTTATTCTTACGGCTACTAAACAAAAGCATAAGAAAATGAAAATCTGAGTTCCATATATAGCAATCCTTCTCTTGGTTTGGAAAGCTTTGCTATATGCACAATGCAGAGGTAGCATTGTTCCTCTGATCCATATCCCGGATAAAATAGCTTTTCAAAACTCTGCTCTCAAAATCTTATCATTTTTTCACCCTCTCTTCAAGAGATATTTTTGTTTTCTAGTTAAGGTTAAAAATTACAAGTTCATCAAGAGCAAGTAAATATCTTATTTCCAGAGAATTTTGGACATCTAGTTTACACATTTGATGAGCACATCAGTTGGGGAATCTTAAACATAGATGTTGCTAGGTTTTTAAGTGGGTATAGCTAAAACTACATTGATTGGATTCTTTCCATAATAAACATCACTATAAAGAAGCAGCAAGGTAAATTTTCTTTCTGACACAGTTAGAAATGCCCTCCATATCTATCATCTTTCAAAACCATGTTTAATTGAACAATAGCATCCACAGCTTCAGAAGCATATTTAGAAGTATAATTAAAATTTTCAAGAAAATAAATAAATAAATAAATAAATTTATCAGTTCTAGGCCACAGCACAGAACAGAACTGAGTAAACATTCAATTCAAAAGAGCATTGAGCTAAGTAGCTATTCCATTAGCTAAGCAGAAACTCCTCAAACAATTGACCACACAAGACAAAAGTAGCACATTAGCACATAGCCTATAGACTGGTATGGGAGAGAGATAAATCATTGAAGGAGGAGTACAAGGACAACAAGCTATCCCTCGCAGATCATGCATAGCAGGGCATCGATTGCAAGAACACAAGCAGCTACTCCAATTTGTAAAACAAGTTCAGGAGGCTATAAATATATAACTTGCATTTCAAGGGACCAGGAGCACTTTCCAAGTAGAACTATAAGTATAACCAACCTTAACAAACTCAACTATGCAAGAGGTTAAAGGAATTGACCTAACATAATTGAAAACAAATCAATTCAAGGAAAACAAACACCCCAAACTCAAAGCACTTGATAAAATAATGTAATGAATATAAACTTAAACTCCAATAGATTAGTTACTCAAGTTGTCCACATGACCAACAGCCAAGTCAAAATCTCTCAACAATTCCATCTATCATGTTGGTAACCCATAATTGCATTAGACCAAAAAATCAGATAGTGGAACATAGAATAAGTAACAACCATGGACAAACAGAACAAAACACAAAGTCAAAGTCATCGTCAATAGATAGAAATATGGCAACAAATGCAAACACAACTCACATACTTCACGTATATATTAACATGGACAAAAACCAACTCAAAAAAATCTCACCTTTTTGACTCTCCAAATTGCAAAACTTCGAAATGAATTATTGAAATTTAAGAAAATAATAAGAAGCAGAGGAAAAACCATGAGTGTACCTAAAATCCAAAATAGATAACACCATCAATATGGGTCCTGCAGTGATGGCGTCGAGTTCCGGCAAGGCTTGTCGGCTGGTATACGGGCACTGCAGCGAGGCTAGGGCGCAGCTTGCTCGCTGTCATTTTCTATTGCGGTGGAAGCTGGATTCCCAGTGGTGTGGGTTGTGGTGGTCAAATTAGGGGATGAGTTAGCAGGGGAGGGGGGACACTTTCAGACAGTCCATCCATCGGTGGGGGGGAGTGGGACAGAGGTTCAAAGCTCGAGTAAATCAACAATGGGAACGGATGTTCTCGCGGGTGAGGGGGGAGGAAGAAAGGTGAGGTTCTTGCGGGTGTGGGTGTGGGGTTTTTTTTTGAATTTTTCACTTTCTTTTTCCTTATACCATTGAGATCGTATTTACTCTTTCTTGTTGTCGTTTTCCTTGCTTTCATATGGTTGACACCGTATATGTCGCCCAAACCGTGGACAAAATAATATTTCTCTTCTTAATATAAAACCCGCTTTGTACTATTAAATATGCATGATTTAATAATTTGAAATATATATATGCGCACTTTAAGATACCTGTTTTTTTCTTGGTTTTAAAAACACTTGAGATATATTAAAAGCTTAACCACTTGACAAGAAAATATTTTTTGAAACATTACACTTACAACAATATTTTGTTTGATTGATTAATAAAAAAATATTTTGTTTGATTGATGCTCTTTAATTCGTGTGCAGACCAAATAACGACATTCCCATAAACTAATTGAATCAATACATTGTGTCTGCCAATTACCAGATGTCCAAAACACAATTACACGATACAAACGTAGTCATGGGGTACATTACGGTGGAAGCATATGTTAAATTGTAAATTTAAGAAAGCAAAGGGAGGGAGGGTGAGTGGCATTATCGGAAAGTGACTATGTGGATATGGTTAACGGTGGAGCTCCCAACAAGGAAAGCCAAGCCAAGCCAAACCAAACCAAACCGAACTTGACCTCAGCCTTCACCTAAGACTAATTACTAACAAAAAAGAAGAAAAATGGCGCTACAATCCCAGTTCCTCTCTTCCGTCACTACCAACGTTGGACACAGCTTCCTGTTGTTGTGTCCGACACAGGCCAGGCCCAGCCTCACAATCAGATCCCAGAAGGCCTCTTCTGAACCCTCCAATTCGGAGGATCCCACTCCACTTTCATCATCAGCTCCCAAAAAAGGGTTTGGCTCATCCAATTCGAATGCAAGTGCAGCAGTATCAACAAGCAGCAAAAGGAAGCAGAAGAAGGGTCGAAGAGAAAGGGCCTCCATAATTCGGCGGACCCCACTTGAGAAACCTGCATTTGTTTCTGAAGTAGAAAAGGGCAAGGCCAAGGAGCAGTCCAAGAACGAAAGCGCTTTCCTTCTTGCTTGGCTCGGTTTTGGTGCTCTCATTCTTGTTGAGGGAATTGCTCTTGCTGCATCCGGTATTACTATTTATGCTAACCATTTTTCCCTTATTAGGGGTCATGGGGTTGGTTGCTTGCTTGCTTCTTGTTGATTTACTTGTTATGTTTGCTGTGTCATGAAAGCGGAATTCACACACGCAACCACAGTTTTGCAGATTCCATGCAATTCATCAAAAAACTTTCATGAGATGTGCCTTAATTATAATAATTATATCCTTTAGTTCTGAAAAATAGACTACGGTGAAATTGAATTCTGTGCTTAAAGTGATAAAATTTTCAAACGCTTGAGATAATTGCCTGTAGGACTCAGCACTTTCGGGCTTTTAGTGCTAAAATTTTCAGTCTTATCTAACATGCTCCAAGTGGCCGGGAAAAGTATATCTGGAAATTTATCTACGCAAGTGCTTGGGAATAAAATTCTATTTCTATCCAATCCACACGAAACAACATGCTATCTAGCAGCTGAAAACATTAAACAAGGGAGCCTTGACGCAACAAAAACGTTGCTGTTATGCGACCTAGAGGTCACAAGTTCAAATCCTGGATCACCAAGTGGGAACCTCATGCACTTGGCCGCCCATGATCCCATATAAAAGCACAAGCATTTTTATTGTAGCTACAATGCCCAGTGAATCTACCACGTCTTAACTTTTGATTAGAAAATCTCACGGCATTAAAACTGCTGCCATGCACCAATAAGGTTGACAAAATCCATATAGGAAACTCAACTCCAGCCAAAGCATCAATCTTAAGTTTGATCTTGGGACTTTGATCTTGTGGGGTCATACACCAAAGACCAAAGTTATCCAGCATGGCCCCTGCTGCCCTGCCCCCGTACTCTGATATCATGCAAAATCAGAACTGAGACATTCCCATGACCAACACGCCAAGGCTTTTGACCATTGATCAAGTGAGACCTGGATATCTGTGACGTAAATGCAATATATCAAACCTCTTTTTGTAACATATTTATGTAATATAAGAAAGTATAGGGAACTATCATTTTCTGTAATTGGGAATTAGTATCATTTTACTTCTCTGTTGTGACCTGTTTTCTAATCTTCACATGCAGGCTTCCTGCCAGAAGAGTGGGACAAGTTATTTGTGAAGTATCTCTATCCATCTTTTACCCCTACAGTTTTCTTGTTTGTTGCTGGAGCAGTTGCATATGGAGTGTTTAAATATCTGCAGAACGAGAAATTCACACAGCAGAAATAATGTGACAAGTATAATTTTGCCAAATCTGAAGCTTTCCTACAGGGTAAAACTATGGGGGTGAATGCATTGATACTGTGGCTTTTATTTCGTTCTATTCCCCTTTGTTATCAGAATGAAAGATGACAAGAAGGCTAGCGGAACTATGAAAAAAAAATACCCAATAAGAGCCATTCGCATCGGAACATTGTGCAACAACACAACCTGCCATCCTGGCCAAGTAAATGAGGTTTTTGAAAGCGGTTCATCCTATGTTGTAATTTGATCACCTTATTTAGCTATGAAATTGCCTGTCTTAACGTGTTGGTATTTGGATTTTGAATATTCTCAGGTAGGTCTCCTCATCAACTCTAGCGCAGCTTTGTTTTAAATCAATTTACCCCATAGTTTTTTTTTTTTTTGTGGGTCGGGGGAGGGGGGATTGTTTGGGAGCTACGGGGCTCTGCCCCTTGCTAGTCGAACTTGCGCCCCATTGGTTGCACCCTTTCTTTAAGAGGCAGAAACGTCAACCATCTGAGCTGCTCCTAGGTGCTACACCATAGTTATTAGAACTTGTCTTGAAAACCATGGTTTGTTTTGGGCCGTAGTCTGTGTAAAGCCATAGAGACTAGACTATGACCTCCTCCATGCAGTTCTTTTTGTCAAAGATAATAATAGTTAAAAAAAATAAAACTGGACTTCTTGTCTGAGTGCTTTTGTCAAAAGAGAAAGGCTGACTTTTGGGGTGTCCTTGTGAACTTTGAGGCTTCAGCTTTGCATCATACACAAGATTAAATTGGTCTTTGCTATATGATTAAGTATTCATCTTATCCTTGTTGTAATCTCTTGCACATTTTATTCTGCTTGTTGAAACTTTCATGCAAGAATTCGGGTACCAACTTTTTGTTTTTGCTCTTACGATAATGTGCTAGTCTATGAGTAATGATAGTACATATTCCTGGGACTTAAATATGAATTTTGGCATCCATTTTGTACTTCAGTGATCTTTTTCAAATTAAACCGATTGGTTCCATCTTTTCGATTTCGACTTGTGGTTCCCTAATATGTTGAATCACATGGCTTCACCATGATTCTTAGCCACGTCCGATGTTTGAAATTGTGTTAATTAGGCTTGTTTTATCTCCCCTTTGTTCAGAATCTCTGTTGCCAACATACATCACCATTCATGCACCACTTCCATTTGATAGTAGGCCTGCATATTGCAATAATTGATATCGCCTGAACTTCCAATCTTTCATTGGTAGATAAAAATTTTATCTCAAGAAGTTGAAGTTGTGTATTACCTCAATTCATCTTCGTGGGGTCATCATTTACTAATGTGTATATTAAGTTTAATGTCTTTTATTTTAAATTCATTTTAGTTATTCATTGCATACATATCCCTTTTATATTATTATTATTATTATGTTGACACTACGCAATTGATCAATACACACTCGTGACTGGGGGAGTTTCCAAGAGTTCTTCTCAATAATTTGGGTTCTAGTGTTTCATTCAGTTAAATAACCTCACTCAATCATAGGAGTTGTTGGGATTTACATTAAGATATATAATCGCTAACTGCCGTCATGTTAGACCATATATATTTTTCCAATTGTAAAACATTAGAATTGTCCAACTCGTGTGTGTTGATTTAGGGATGGATTTGAGTTCTAAATCTTCTATTTTTGTTTGAAAATGTTAGAAAACAGTTAAATACTGACGGAATACGCAGCCCGTGAATTATTATTTGTTAATGCATTTGCATCCTATCATTTTTTCACCTTTTTCTGATAATTTTATTGAACTTTTTGTGATATTGAATTCGATTTCATGCCAGTATGGGTTCACATTTCAAGTATTTGGCATTGTTAAAGAGTCAAGGCTACAATCATGTGTCTATTTGCGTGTATTTCTTTTTTTTTTTTTTTTTTGGGTTCCGGCTGTTAGCGTGTTCGTCTGCCCTAACCCAACTCTAGGGCCTTTTATTGACCATTTTACTAATCCAGAAGCCCATTAATGATATAATTCTAAGTTCATTTCTCAGTTTGCTTCATTGTCTGTCTTTGCGGTACAAGGATGAATCCTACGTAAATAAATATACGACAATAATATAGATTACGGGTAATCAAACCAATTCAACGTAAAAGCTCATCTAATTTTCTTATTAACATTTGCGATTTTGTATATTATTTTCTAAATTGCAGTTCTTATACTTTAGAAATTCATAACCAAATTTATTATATGAAAATTAAATAGTAATTTTGAATTGTGGCTAACTTCAATTTTTATTATTGTAGATGATATTATGTAATTTGTTCCAAACTTAACTCTGTTTACCATTTTTGCAATTATATTTTGCATGATGACGCCATGCATGCCCTTATTACTTTTACATTTCGTGTTTCAATTGGTTAATGAAGAAAATAAATGGTCAAAGAGTAACAGGGATTGGCTGACCAGGCTAAACTTGTGAAAATTACATTATTAGATTATAATAGAAGGTGAAATAACAAGCAGTTAATGAATGATTAATCTGTTGCGTGTGTAAGTAACACAGTTAAAGGTTCGTTAGTTTGTTAGAAACCTCTCAGCATATCACGCTCTATATAAGGAAGAACTTCTAGAAATGTAAAATACGATTGCACATTTTCTTCACATGCAATGCACAGTATTCTCTCGATGTTTAGTTTGTCTAATTTTTTTTTATTGAAGTTAATAATTTATCCTTATTTTAAAATGAGGAACCGAAATAACAATAATAATAATAATAATAATAAGATGATGAAGAAGAAAACAAATGGGTGTAGGATGCAGTTAACATGAGGTAGGACAAAGAACATATCGCCTTTTCATAACACTCCTATAGTCCTATGGAAGCCCTTTCTTGCGGCCAGTAAGTAATGGAAGATTCATGTGGTCCACATCAAATACGTTGTCTTGTTTAGGATATGGATAATGCTGCTTGTATATATCTCTTTCCTTAATTACATCATTTTATACGTGTGAGCAATTTATACACACACACACACACACACACACACACACAAATATATATATATAGATAGAAAAATATAATTAATATGCAAAGTAATTGTACATTCTATAGACATAGATTCACACAAAATTTAAAAAAGAAGATGATTTGCAATGAGCTTAACTTACGTGCTGTGTATCTAGTTTTATTTAATTTTATACCAGATATTAATTAATTAATAGCTAGATATCCAATATATAAAAAATTAAACACACACACACATTTATACAGTTTTCTTCATAAAGTGTTCTCATAATTTTCAGATAGTGAACTAATTCTTATTTAAGTATTGACGTAACCATGCTTCCAATAAATTATAGACCTTTGCACTGACGATAAAATTTTATTACCATGGTATACAACGTGTTACTTTATTAAAAATAATTGCCAAAATATTCTATGAATATTATGCCACCTTTCACATAGGCAACGATAAAGTGCTCATCGTCTCCTTTCATTTTTGTCCCCATCTCCCTTTCTCTTGGGCTTAATCACCTCTATGACAATTGATGATGGACAGTGGAGTGAGTTTGTTCTGGATTTATTTTGAAACAATGGCATATGATATCATGATATTATTGAATTAATCATTTAAATAGTAAAATGGGGTTTAACTTTCCTTTATTTCTCTTTTTGTAAACAAAGGGGGGCTGAAGCCCAATAAAGGAAAGGGAAACTGCATAATTAAGTATCACGGGATTATGAGGCCCCGTAATAATCAGCATGCAATAAAGGAATTCAACTAGGAGGTGGAGTTGATAACCTATAATAATAATAAACATATTTAGCTCATTCCTATTTCCATCAAATTAATTAATTCCACATTATTAAGAGTGAACTAATAAGTTCAGAAATAAAAAAAAAAAAAGGAGTGAACTAATTAGTTTTGAATAGTTTGTAGTGTTCGCCATTTCAACAATGTATGTGTACTTATGCTTGGAACACGTTTTATAAAACTAGGGAAGTGTTTTAAACTAAATTTTTATAACTCCCATTAAAGGTTTAAAAAAGTTACAGATAGATATCTATAATCTTAGAGGCTATAAACACACTATATATTTTTTTTAAAAAAAGGGTCGGAAAAAATTAAAAAAGAAGAAGAGTAGTAAGGAGTTAGGATCATATATTAATATATTATTATTATTTTCTTTTTGAGCCGAGGACCCCTCAATCTTAAGTTGGTTTTAATAGCAGCTGGCTTAGATGTCTGAAATGCCAAAATTCATTAAATGTGACCAAAGACCTGTAAGTGAAGAATTTTCAGATGAACCGGATCCTCCCATCCCATCTTCTAATTATTGCTCTCTTCCTTCTCCTCCCCATCTCACGCCAAGAAATTCGCAGTAACTCTCTCTCCATGTCTCTAACTTTAGGTGGGTGATGCTAATTACAGTCACAGTTTTCACATGTCCCACATTCTTTTAACCCCATGGGTAATATGTACCATTTCATAACGAATATATATCAAATGAATGAAATCAATTAACAGAATCTAGCCTTTCACTTTATGCTATTCAATCCAATGACTTTATTTTTATTATGTTATTCGCGACTCGCGAGGTTTAACTTCTATTGTTTACATATATTTGTATGCTTCTCACGTGTTCTTTTAAGAATCATTCGAAATTTCTAAACTGTCTTACAAGTTACAATGACATTGATTCTGGTCTCTACCTTGTCTTTCCCCCTCAAAACCCTATCATACATGTGAACGGCACTATGCATCACAATTCGCCAAGTCAGTCCATTTATTTTAGTTAGATCTTTAGCCATTTTGGATTAATTTTTGCGTTGTCACGAATTCACAGAACTCGTAAATTTAAATTACTATGAATAATGTTTTTTTCATAGTATATAGAGTGCTACTATTGAATAAAAAATCTCTCTTGGATTTCTAACACATGGTCGTTGTATTTATACGGCAATAACTATTAGCTAGTGGGCTGTTGTCCCCATTAATGAAATTAAATGTGGCCCATAATATTAAGCAGCTTCTTTGTGATGGAGTGGGACGAGCCGACATGAATGTTCTTTTGCTGCCTTCGACAACACTGGCATTGAAATATTCCCAATTGAAGGACCTTGAAAAACCAAATTCTTGGCTAAGCTCCAAGAGAAGCAAAACGGGAGCAAAAGACAGAGAACATAAGCATGTGCTTAATTACCATATTTTTTTCTTTTTGTCTTTCAGTAATTTTTAATGTGTCCCCTTATATAAAAAGCATGCATGAATATATTGGTTTTCACAAAAATGGTTTGAATTGCTTAGACTATCGTAGTTGGATGCATGATATTGTTATTGAGTCGGATATAAATTGCATAGCTGATTTGGTAGGATCATCATATATATGTGTGTGTGCGTGTGTGTGTGTGTGTGTGTGTGTAAATTTCGTTTAGAAGTCTCCGACAAAATTCCCGTATAAATAAAATAGATACAATGTTACTTCGTGAAATGGTGACACACAAATTTTTGTTCAAATTATCGCTACAATAAAATTAAAGTATAATTTGGGGAATATTTCATAAATGATTAATCTTATAGGTTGCACGTCAGATGAATTAAATTCATGTGTGTTCTGTTTCTCAAAACAAAACATAAACCAAAAGTTTATAATATAATTATTACTACAAATTTTACTATGTACGAATTAAAAGAATATACATAGCCCTATAGCTAGGGGAATTGGAATTCTCGAGTTGGCTATCTGTAAATGGCCTGGCTAGTCTGAGGGGCCCGAAAGGTTCAAAGCCTAGGCGTGTAATAATGAAAAAGAGTAATAATAGCAACAAAGTTCACAAGACAGAAGTATGGAGCTAGTTGCGTATTATTTTATGTATGAAAGGACTTCCAGGTCAAAGACCAAGAATCAGGCGCCGCTAGCCCGCAATCACCACTTTTCCAATTCCTACTGCTGCCTTCAACTACCAATAAACCCCAATGATTATGTGTTAAAATATTTCAACAACACTAAGATTTAAATCAAGAAAATGCAAAGTGGACAATCTTAGATGAATAAAGATGAATAATTGATTTAATATACTTAATTATTATGATTAAGGTTTAGGATTTAGAATTTATACGAAAGTATTATGATTGTTTGCACAAAAGTCTCTCATTAAGAAAGTATTAGAACTTAAATAAGTATTCTACTTCCACCCATACTATAAGTTCAAATTTATTGTCCACGCTCATCATTTTGTTTCTTTACCATTTTAATATTTAATGTTTCTCTCTTATCTATTTCTTAAATGTTACCCCTAATTCTTAAATCTTACCCATCGATGATCCATTGAGCGAGGTTTATAACCATTATATCCTGTTTTAATTTTTTTCAACCTGTAATTTTATCAAAATTAAAAATTGGAAAAAACTCACTCTTTGTATTCTTGGATTTCTTTGTTTGTTAGGCTTGTCATGCTCATGCACCATTTCACCTACTCTGTTGTACGCTATGTTGTTTACAATTGGAGGTCAAATGCCAAGTGAAATCCAGCTGGGTTTCCGGAAAATGCGTTAAGTGATGACCAATGGTTTCGTAATTTCTCCTCGCTTTTTGGTCAACCTTGATATTTAATGCACTGATCGCCTAGCCAGTACCCAACCCTTCTTTTCTTAGATAGTTGGAGTCAATCAATCAACTGACAAATTAACCTAAAAGGCTTGTTCGACACTTTATCCCTGGCGATCATAGGTAATGTATAATTTTAAATTTTACATTTCTCATAATCAACCTTTAAAATCAAATCACAAGACAATCTATTTCATCATGAAGGCGTGCGTAAACCAACACAACTATTTTTTAACTGTTCACTATAAAACATGGCACCATGTTGTGTCATCAAAAATAGAAAAATCGAATTCTAGTATTCTACTGTTTTCTGGCCACAGGTAAAATCTAAATGTTATAAACCTTATTCTTTCAACATGCAGGCATGGCAAAATAGTGTTTTGTGTAAGTATTTAATAGAAAATGTCTAGTAAGGAAAAGGGCAAAGGGTAAGTGCATCACTGTGACTGTGCTGCAAAATGCAAATGCAATCCTCATGTAATCGAGATCGCAGTGTAAAAACAAGTAGCAATCGGTTCTCTTTTCGTTTTCTGGTTGGGTTTCTAAGGAGCAACACGGCGCTTTTGTGTCTAGTACAGAACAAAACGTGCCCCACTTTTAAGAAAAAGAGATCCCAAAAGCATTTTCAAGATCGATTTTCAAAAAGGAAAAGGAGTACATCATAAGCCTCACCTCACAAATCCCCATAAAGCTATCTTAAAAAAATTCAAGGGCAGAGAGTAGGACCCCGGGGACCCTGCCCTCGCCTCAGACTTGTTGGTTTCTGCGATTTGTCAAGCACATGTACATGCATATCTATGCCAATGTATGATGCTCATATAGACACTTTACATAAATATCTTTCGGGGCATACTATGGTGAAGATGGATTTTTCCATCTTCACGTGAAGATGCACGTGGTTGCAATAAATTGGTGACATATGGTAGAAGTGTATTAATACATCAATCACCTATGATGTATTGTAGTAATATTTAATTTTAAGAAAATTTAAAAATATAATTAAATATATTTTAAAAATTAATTATTATACATTGATAGTATAAAATTATACTGATAATATAAAATAATTTTACATTATCAATGTAATCAAAAAATTTTATCAGTGTAATTTTAATTATTATACACTGACAGTATAAAATTACACTGATAATATAAAATAATTTTACACTATCAGTGTAATCAAAAATTTTTATCAGTGTAATTTCACGTAAAATTATACCGGCAATATAAACTAATTTTACACTGTCAGTGTAATCAAAAAATTTTATTAGTATAATTTTAATTATCATTACACTGACAGTATAAAATTATTTTATATTACCAGTGTAATTTTACATTGTCAGTGTATGATAATTAAAATTATACTGATAAAATTTTTTGATTACACTGACAGTGTAAAATTAGTTTATATTGCCAGTATAATTTTACGTGAAATTACACTGATAAAATTTTTTGATTACACGATTGTAAAATTATTTTATACTGCCAGTGTAATTTTACACTATCAATGTATAATAATTAAAATTATACTGATAAAATTTTTTGATTATACTGACAATATAAAATTATTTTATATTATCAGTATAATTTTATACTATTAATGTATAATAATTAATTTTTAAAATATATTTAATTATATTTTTAAATTTTCTTAAAATTAGATATTACTACAATACATTATAGATGATTGGTACATCAATACACCACTACCACATGTCACCAATTTATTGCAACCACGTCATATCTTTCAGGGTACCCACTCCGCTTAAGTAATGATAATATAAATTTAGATTTATCTAAATCTTATATATGGAAATATTTTAATTATTTAAAGGATTTAATTTAATATATTATTAATATAAATTTTTTTTATATAAATATTTAATTATATATTATTATATTAATAAAAAATTTTAATATAATTATTTATTATTTAAATAATTATATAAATAAAAAATTTTGATTAAAAAATAATATAAAAAAATTTTATATTATTCATATATTCTAATTAAATTTTTATTTAAAATATTATTTAAAATTATAAATATATAAATATTATATAATCCATAATTAAGATATTTTTATGACTCAAGATTCACAATTTATGTTAACATTTCTCACCATCCTTTGGATTTTAAATAATAGTACAGTAAGTTACTTTTATTAAGTCCTGCTTATGCTTGAAAGGTAAAGTAAAATATCTACAATAAACAGTGAGCTCTCCCTGCGTGTCCATGCAGGTTATAAACGGGAAACATCTATTCCATGGTAAGATTTCAGTGCACCTGTTTTAATAAAGTACACTTCATATCTTGTCATCTAATGGTCAAGATATGCTTGAGAGTGTATCAGTGTAATTAATTATATATGATATATTATAAAAAAAATTTGTCTCTCCGCCCCCTTCCCCTCCACCTCTCTTCCGATTACCACCCTCAACCCCTTCACTCACCGCCGCTATTACCATCATGTTCTTCGTTTCCAACCTTTCACCTCTCGCCCCTCACCACTACTCAACCACTCCATTAATCGCAGGCCACAGTTGTCATCGTCTCCCGTTGAACTTGCATTGGACCTTTTCTGGCGATTCTCACGATTTGACTCCGTCGTCAAGTAGTTCGTTTTGAATTGTGATTATAGATCCGTAAGCATCGGTGACAACATGCTCATCCTCATCTCACAGTGGTGCCCTAACAATAAGCCTGAAGCATTGCGCACACTTCGAGGTCACCGTCGCAAGCGCGAAGGTAGTTGGAAAATTTATCTTAAAATGCATATGCAAGTGCTTTTAGTCTTGAAACAAGTCACTTCCTGAAGCTCTGTGCCCCGCGAGCTCCGCGCAACGGCTTTAAATTCTTCGCCATTGGCATTGGGCTCCTTGCCGGATCTTCATTTCTTTGCGGCGGCACCGTTGAGTACCACGTTAGACGTAGAAAAGGGAAGGGGAAGAGCGAGTTTGAGAGAATTTCAGGGTGGATAACGGTGTGGGAAACATGAATACACACTTTCACGTTTTGGCCTTTAGATGAATAAGGTGCACTGGAGCCTTCGCCTTTGATGTTTAATGTGTTTGGATGTGCGATAACATCCCCAAAATCAATTCTAACTTGTGTCCAATGGAATTTTGTGAAAAAAAAAATATGTTTAGCTAATTCTTGTAAAAATCAATTTTGGTCAATTTTGGTCGTAGAATCAATTTTAACTAGAAGTAACTCTTTTTTGCTTTTATGGTGATAATTTTCCCAAGTTAAGCATGACTTTGGTCTTTGAAATTGTAAAGGCGTTTTATTTTAATCCTTGAAATTTGAAAATTAATTATTTAATCTCCAAAATTGTATTTTGTCAATCACTCTATTCTTTAATTAGTCAATTATTATTATTTGCTATATATCACGTTAAGTGAAGAAACAAAGAAACTCAGAACTCGAAAACTCAAGAGAAAAGGAAGAAGTGGGTTAAGCTTCGAACTCGGAAACATAGGGGACAAAGAATAAGTAAACTCTCATGTTAATTGACACGTTGAACTCGAAACTCCGAGCTTTTCAATGTATCATTTAACATAAGAGTTCACTTCATCCCTTTTTCTAGTTTCCAAGTTCTGAATTTAACTTTTTCAAGTTCCAATTTTCCTTATCCTCTTACTTAATGTGACATATCAGCAAACAATAATAATTAACTAACAGTTGATTAGTCATGGACTACAATAACCAATGAAATATAATTTCAAGAACTAAAGAATTAATTTTCAAATTTTAGGAAGTAAAGTGGAGCATGATTACAATTTTAGAGATTAAAATGATGCTTAACTCTAATTTTTCAATTGAGTTTCTTTTATGTATAAATTTTCAATATTGCCCATTGTTGCATGTTACCCGAGTAGTGCAGTTCTCTTTCTTTCTTTTTTTTTTCCCCCTTCGTTTCCTCTTTTCTTGGTTTATATGATTATTATTTCTTTACTATCATGAATTTGACTATTATTAAAATAAAAAAAATTATAAGTAAACGTCCTTTTTGTAATTATAATTTAATATAATTTTTTTTGAAACATAATATGAAGAATTTAATTTTGAATAGTCAAGTAAATGAAAAAATTTGATTGAATGATATATAAATTTATTTATATTGTTAGTGTATCAAAATTAAAGTCTAATATAAAACTAATGAAATAAATATCTTTTTTTGTAATTATATATTCAAAAGTAATTTTGATCAATATTATCCAAATAATATCAATTTTGATAAAATTACTTTTCAAATCAAATTATCAAATAAAATTACTTTATCTTAAAATCAATTTTATCTATAACCAATTCTATAAACGCAGAACTAAACACACACAAATTGTGTATAATTGAAATGGAGAAATGTGTTTACAAAAGTCCTTTCCTATTAAATATCATAAGAGGTACGCATAAAATGACATTAATATTTTTTTGATATATTTTTTATATGTAGACAAGAGGAAATTCATATATATACTATATTCTCTTTAAGTACAAATTCACATGTTCAACCACTGTTGATTTTCCCCGGAGATGTTAGGAATGACATTGTTTTGGGGGTCAACTGTTATGGTTTTTGAAGTTGATTTGCTATAGAATTCTTATTTTTCTGTATGTTGGTATCAATGTTGAAATACAAGGAAAAAAAAAGAAAAATATGTATGAACAATTTAAATATTCACCTTACTGAACATTTTTATGCCTGATTCGAGTGATCTTTAATTATTATACCAAACTGATGAATACTGGAGCCAGTACTCCAACGAGTAAATGATTGAAATCAAATTTACCCTTTCAAAAAAGAACGAGCTAAGTTTGCATAACTTCAAGGACAAGCTACACAGAACTTTGGCGAGAATCAACCTTTCAGCATCAAATGTATTTCAGTGAATTTTTATACTTGCACAATGGAATCTTTCCTCAATTTAAGGATAATCAGGAATAATTGATGACTTAAATTCTCATGGTGCTCTAGATTAAGAATTGGCTTCTACTCTAGATATCATTAGATTATTATTCGAGATAATACGTGCGCCCTGTGGTAAAACTTAAGTTGAAGCAAATTACATATGCAATTTTTTTTTTGGGGGGGGGGTGGGAATTGTTACACTTGAAAGTTCTCTAGGTGTGTGATATGAATGGAATCTTATGCTTAGATTAAGGATAAGCTAGATTGCTGGCTTTTTGACACGTTTAGAAAGTGTACATAGAGGCTGTGGCTTGACCCTAAAGAGTGCATTTGACATGAGGTAAAAAATGAAAGATAAAATTTTATGTATAAATTTTCTATATAATTTTTTTTTTATTTGTTTGACAGGAGCTTTATATGTAAAATTGTATATTATATATAGAGCTTATACATAAAATTTTATTCTCCATTTTCAACCCAACACCAAACATACCTTAAAGAAATAATCCAAAAGTTGCACAGGCGAACAACGCACAATAAGAGCCTTGCCAAATACTAACACACAGATTTCCTGAAGGTTTGACTCTTGCGACGATGCTTGGAACTTAAGAAGCTAGATAGGATACTAGGCGGCTTAGTATACTATACCCCTATCAACTTGGCCAAGAAATTTTAGAAGTGTGTTCGGAGAAGCATCAAATTTTTTATACGATATTTTTTACAGTTTTTTTTTATTTCAAATATTTTAAAAAAAGTACTGAAATTGTCATTTTTTATTTCTTCTTTTTTCAAAAAGTTATTTGATGGTTTTATTTTATTTAAAATATTTAATAAAAATTATTTAGAAAAAACAAACGTCATAATTTGTATATTAGAATGTAATAATGCCTATCCAAATCGTGCAAGTATTAATGTATTATACGCAGGTGAATGGTCAATTTAGGCCGAATTGAAGAGCTACACGGTAGAATAACACATCAATCATTGTTGCTTTTTTGTTTTTTGAAAATAGATTATCTACTATCAACTAATGCTTAATTAAAGTAGTAAAGCATGATTTTAATGATTCCAATGCAAGTCCTCTTTGACACACAAGTTTTCATTTTAAAGATTCCCCGAATGATTTTAATGACAATCTATTCAAGACAAGACATCGTTACTGTCCCATTAAATGGTAACACTTTGAATTTTTTTTAGGTATATATTATTGATAATAAGGTTTAAATCTAAAAATTCATATAAATTATCTATATCCTTTATTATTAGACTATTTTTAATAACTTAGTAATGCTTTGACTTAATTATACAAAGATTTGTATAGAAACACTTTGATTATTAAAATTTTAAGAATTACTATCCATATAAATAATAATTATATAAATGGAAGTATTTATTTATTCTTTTTTTATTTAAATCACTAATTTTTTAAGTATATAAACATACCTCAATTAATTTGATTAAAGTAAGAATTTTTTATCAAATTGATTAAAGTAAGATTAACCTATCATAAAGGCAAAATTCTTTGGGCATAATTTTTTTCTATTCATAATGAACTTAATATCTTATTTTTAAAGTGAATAAGTATTGAATTACTTTAAACAACTAAACAATTATAAAATATAAGTATCTATAACTAAAACCTCATAACATATAAGTTTTAGATATTGATTTATAAATTATTTTATATAATTAATAACTGTTATTTTTGTTTAGGATATCCTCCTAACATTGATATGAACTCTTAAATAGTTACAATTAAGGTATTAACACTTTAAGTATTTGTTCAGACTTTGAACTTTAGTCTTTTTTCAGAAAGAATAACTATTTGAATTTAATTTATATGCATTATCAGTGTAAAATATTTTTATATTGTTAGTATATATAAATTAAATTCTAATTATCTTAACATTACTATAAACTTTTATTAGTATTAATAATTAATAATTAAAGCTACATTTGAAATGAAGAGCTTTGTCCCTTTCTTACTTACTCTTAAGTCTTAAAAAATGTTAGTTTTAAGAATGAATGAGTGTGGATAGCTAATAAATTCAGGTTTTTGGACAAGACTCTATGGCCTATTTGTGATTCCCGAATCTTGAAGTGTATCCTTTGAGTGCTCTCATTTCAATCTTACGGATGAAGAGATGATTTGGTCCATAAATTTTCTTTCCTTTTGCTGCATTTCACTTACGGATTTAATAGAGATAGTGCATCAAGGTCGATCACAAGGAGCAACTTCATATTCTCTCTTGTGATCCAAATAAGGAAACCTAGGAAGTCGTGCCAACTCCAATTACCATCCATATACAATCTATATTAGATCTGACCAACTACCCATCTTTACTCTATGTTTTAATAGCCCATCTTTGTCTTAGAGAGTCTTCAATATCATGATTTCTTAAAGAGTGAGAGGAAATAGGGTAAACCTCTAAATTAGTCCCTGATAATATCTTTGATGGCATATTGGTCCTTGACAAAAATAAATTGGTCTTAAAGTTCCTAATAATTGCAAAAATTAGACATTTTAGTCCTGACTAACTTGCAACTATTAAAGAGTATGATGTGTTGGTTAGATGTTAATTAGGATATCTTGACACTTCTGATTGTTATTTACTGAGACACTTATTTTGCATATAATGTCAATTTCAATATAAATGTTTAAGTAGTCTCAATCTCAAAATGTGGAAAGGCTAAGGAATATGTACACTTAGTATCAGTACTACTGTTCTATTAGATGTTAATGTATCAAGCACCACACCACTTAACAATCTCTCATTTTTCTCTGTTTCAGTCACAATATTAAAGAGAAGACGAATTTTGGGAGTTTTGAAATATTAGGTTTAGGCTTCAATGAGTAAAATGGTGATTTTTTTTTTGTGCATGTTCGAGGGTGTTGGTGTCAAATGGGATGGGGTTAAAATGTCTTAGTCACACACTAGTTGGAAATAAGTCAAAAACTAAAGTGTCTAATTTTGCCAATTATCAAGAACTTTACGACCAATTTATCTTTTTAAGAACAAATTTATCCATCAAGAATATTGTTAGGGACTAACTTGAGTATTTACTCGAAAGAACATTGAAGTACAAAAATATGCAAACAAATGAACAACCAGTCAAGCTTTGAAGATCTAATTATGGGTGAATTAGAAGTTATCATACAAAGATAGATATTATTTGTAAATCCATTTACCATGTCAAACTTTGTTCCACTTATTATTTCTCTTTCATAAATAAATTTATCAATTAGGAATAAAACATAGAATTCTTATATTTATTGAAGAATAAGTATATGAATTAGAAGATTTCTGATAACAATTTATATTATCAACTTAAAAAAAAACTTATATTTTAAAGAATTTAATTTTGATGTATTATTAGGGTATGTTTGATTTGGGATAAAAATAACAGTTAAAATTTTATGGATGAGTTTTATATATATTTTTACATATAAAATTCATCCATAAAATTTTAACCCTTATTTTTATCCCCAAATCAAATACACTCTTAGAATATGTTTGGTTAAAGAATAAAAATGGGGTGAAAATTTTTATGGATAAATTTTATATATAATTTTACATGTAAAACTCATTTATAAAAATTTTCACTTCATTTTTACTCAACCAAACACATATTTAGTGTGAAAAATTTTACACAAACATCTATCCACTACCTAAAAATCATGTATATAAAATTATATAGTTGAATAACAATATAAAACTTTTTTATAACAACAATATATCAAAATTAATTTTTTTTAAAATCAGACAAATTTTCGTTTTTAAATATGAGAAAACAATATTTGTTTGATATAGCTTTTTTAAAAGATAAAAAAAACAATTTATGCAGATTACAATTGGGCGATCAAACTCCACCACAACCACCCTTTAAACTGAAGAACCGGAGGAGATACTACTTGAACTCCGGTTCATTTACTAACCCTTTTTTTCTTCAAACCACCTGTATCAGAACATTTAAGCGGAGACTCTGGAATTTGCCTAAACCTCTCTTAAAATGATTTTTGCATTTTATAATCCTCAAATTCAAAATTCTTATTTAAGATAAGTTAAAATTAAGCCACACACCAAACTGATAGTAATAAAAAGATTCTGGCAGCTTACTCTTTAAACAATAGATAAAATTTGTGTACAAATGCGCTTTTGATTTATTCTAAAGTGTAAAACGTGAATTTGACAGCATTGGCATGTGAATTACTACGACACAACATGATGAGATTAGCGCAATATCGAACACAGAAAAACTTGGTAGGCATAGTCAGTGGCTCACAGTTACTCTTTATTACTACAATTTTGTTTTTAGTGCACAAGGGTCCTTGGCAGGTGTTGAAAGGACAACAATGGTGAATCAGCAACAGTCGGGTGCAACAGCAACAGCAAACACCAACAAAACCTTGCAAGTGTCCGTCGCATTCAATCATCCATCTGGCGACTGGCGAGGCCTATTCAGTATTCATTTCCGCCGCTTCTGCTTCCTTCCAAAACATTAAACAAACATACCTAATCCTATTTAATTCCATTTTTATTGTCATCACCTACTCACTACAACTCTATATAATTTCTTACCCTTCCCAATCATCACCATAATCACAATCACCTTCAAGTTCTTCAACATTTACATTTCCTCAAGCACTCTAAATTACATCCTTCTAAAAATGAAAGAAGATTTAAAATCATATATCATCATCATCATCATATAATAATAGCAATAAAATTACATTATTTGCATTAATGAACAAACTTAACTCCCTTAACTAAAATACCAAACTCCCCACCACAGAATCACAAGCCCACAAGACCAAAGCCCCAAACAAAATTAAAAGCTGGTGATAATAATTTCATTTAACAAAAATTAAAATAAAAAAAAAACCCAAAAAAGGAAGAAATTATCTCATTCTACATACATCCAAAGATGATCGAGATGATCACTGGTCGAGTGCATTAGGCCCAGTACAGTAATTGAGAACGTGACTCCACACCCACTGAACCAAATACTTGCGCCTGATCCCATTCATGTTATACGTAGCACCATCGTGAGCGTCCAAAACCTGACCCGTGTAGGACCCACCCCCTCCGGTACCGTAGATCCCCTCGCAAAGATCCGCAATCTCCACGGGGAAAGTCGGGTCCTGACCCGCATACCAAGCATTCGCCAACGGGTTCGTTGCAAGCTCCGCCATCTCGTGACCAATGACGCTGATCATTCCGTCAACTCCAACGTCGCCGTTAGGGGACTTAAACGGTTTCATGTTCGGGATGTATTCTGGCACGGCGAACGGGTAGGCACACTGCCCGGGGCAGAGCTTCGCGGAGTTACCGACCCAAGCATAGGGAAGCGTGTAACCAACTAAAGAGGGGAAAGTGAAGTAGTGGAATCCGCACACGGAGGTGCAGAAATCCTGAACGTACACGTCATCGGCGGTTAGGAGGAGGTAGAGGCCGCTTCGAGGGTTGATTGGTAACGGTTTTGTCTTGGCCGTTATAGCGCTCTTTATAACGGACTGGATGGAGAGGCGCGTGAGGGATTTCCCGTGCGAGTAGAAACGGTCGTTTTTCTCTTGGCCGAGGCGGACGGTTTTGGAGATGTTGGCGCCGGTTTGGTCGGTGTAGAGCTGGACGGTGCGCCACCATGCGGCGACGGAGGGTCTCCGGGCGTCGACGGCGGAGATCGAGTTGATGAACTCGCGGATGATCTTCTTCTGGCTGCGGTCCCAGCGGCCGTACCAGATGGTGTGGACGGTGATGTTGGTGGTGAGGACGGGGCCCATGTGGTACCGGAGCTTCACGAACTCCGATGACCCCTCGTACTTCTTCGAGTCCCCGAACGCGTAATCGGAAACGTTCATTTTGTTAGCGTTCTGCGGCCACGGCCTCCACGCCACCGCCGGATCTACTGCCAACAGCGCCACCAACAAGGAGAAGACAAAGGATAGAACCATCGGGGACGGCGGAGATGGGAACATCTCCATTTTTTGATTGAGGGAGTGCGAGTAGCTGAGTTCAGCGAGTGAGAGAGTGAGTGAGCTGAGAGAGCTCCCAAATACAAAACGGGATGGTTCATTGCGTGAACCTCCTTTATACACACAAAATAGCTTTTGATTATTTTTTAAAATTATAATTATTTTTAGAATTTAATTTGTATGATTGTTGTAAAATTGTACAATTTTTGAAGTAGTGGATGTAAAGGTTATTTAATTATATTTTTTTATTTGAATAATTTTTAGAGTAATAAGAGTGAGGATCATATTTATTTATTTATATGGTAATATATCAGTATATATAAATTAAAGTGTTATTTTTATATTAAATTTGTGTTTTTTGAAAAATTTAAAAAATAAAAAAAGTAAAATTATATTTTAATTACCAAAAAATTTATGTTTTAATATTTTAATGAATTTAATTGGTATATGCTGGTAGTATAAATGGTTTTATATTATCAATTAATAGATATATTAAAAAATAAGAAATTATAATGGACTTTTATTATAAGAATTTAATTTAAATACATTGATGATATAAAATAGTTTTACACTGTCAGCTAATAGAAATAGTAGAAAATATTAACTCATATAAATAATTACTAATTATAATAAGAGATTCACCATAATTTCTCACTTTCCCCTATTTCTATTAGTTGACAGTATAAAATAATTTCATACTGTCAGTATATACTAATTAAATTTTTATTATAATAAATGATTATTTATATTAGTTTATATTTTTTATTATTTTTATTTATTAATAATATAAAAAATTTTAAAAATATAATTTTTTAAATTATATCTAATTATACTATTAATATATTTAAATTAAATTTTACTTAAATTTTTAAAAAATTAATTATACATAAATAAATCTTTAAAAAATTTTATATTATAATATTTTAGTTTATTATTGTTATTTTATATTAAATTTTTAAAAGATTTGAATATATGTAATTAATTTTTTAAGAGTTAAAATATTAAAATATAATTTTACCTAAAGAAAAATGAACAGAAATTTGAATAGGATACAAAAAAAATAAGGGAGAAATAGTAAAAAGCGTTGGGAATAATGGTTATTGTTTATGGGGACATGGATTTGCGGGTAAAGGTAATGGAGGACAGTTAGATTCTCAAAGTGAAGGTGGGGTCCAAGGGCGAGTGAGAGAGAGGGGCATGCATCATTCACAATTGATGATGAGGGTTGTCGTCGTCATCTGATTTGAGATTTCCATTTGCTCATCGCTTGCGCGGGAAATGGGAGAGTAGGGGCAGTGTCGGGATTTCAGGGTGGGGAACTATGCTTACCCCTTAGGCCCTTACGTGCTGTTTTGTTTTTGACTCCCCAATTTTGAAAACGGGGGGACCGCATCGCAGTGTGGTCCGAGGCACTGGCACCTATTGGGTGTTGGCAAGGAAGATGATATGATACCGCCATTCTCCCATACTCCTACTCCGATGATAACTGTCCCTGCACCTTCTCCTTTCCACTTTTCAATTCAATCTCTCTTCCTTTTCTTTTCTTCTTTTTTTTTTTTTTAAATTTTAACTTTCCCTTTATTTTTCTTTTTATTTATTCAACTAAAAGTCTAAAACAAATTACCGGTCTCCTAAAAATCACACAGAAACCAATGCTACTTTTCATTAATTACGCCGTATTTTCTAAAAACTTTATAAAGTTTTATTAAACATAGTTGCAGCGAAATTTGTGAAAAGCAGGCACAGGACAGGATTACAGGAATAGATCCCCCCTCCATGAATTGATGTGCACAAATAGGGGTTGCTCAGGTAAATCTCATATATTTTGATTTATTGTGAAGTGGTGACATGGACAAATAAAAAACCAACATGTAGAAGTGTACCATTCTATTTAATTTTTTTTACACCAAAAAATTAAAAACACAAAAATTCAGCCCAGCCATTGTCAGCCACCATCTTGCCTCTGCCACTACCGCACTTAAGCCCTCACCGCTGCAAGCAAAATCCATTGTCAAAACCAGCCTAGCAACACCAACCACCCTAAAGCCACCACTCCCGCACCCAAACCACCACCAACTTGCCTCTGTTTTGCCTTTAACTACAGCCTCTACCAACATCACCACCACCATCAATCACCTCAACCCGCAACAACCAATCATCACGAGGACTTCCTATAGCAGCTAGCGCCTCACCACACCATGCTCTATCGCCGTCTTCGCACCCCTTAACCTCACTGGCGGTGGATCTTGCCATAGCCATTGCTAATTTCCTTGCAAAGCCACCAAGCTTGATGCCTTGCCACTGTGAGCCGTCTGTCACGCTGCCTGCATCACCTCCCCGGAGAACAACCTCGCCCACCGAGCCACGACATCGCCTGAACTATGTAGCGCCGTGTTTGGTGTCGTCGTTCTGAAACGCCACCGAAGCCTGGCCGCGAAGTCCTTTTCTCGTGCTGCCTATTGCACTGCCTTGCTCCTTCTTCTTCTTCTTTTTTTATTTTCGGTCAAGGTGAAAGGGATTTGCCGCCGATGGGGTTCTACTTCTTTTTGTGTTTTTAACTTTTGGTTTCAATACTTTTTAAACAAAACGGTGCACTTTACTAATCTTCAAACTATGGCAATGAAGTTTGACTTATAGTTGGTCCCACTATCCATATGTTGGCATTTTATTTGCCCACATCACCGCTTCATAGTGAAGCAACATATGTGAGCTATAAATAAAGTGACGGGGCCATGCCATCCAAAGATGAAGCCAAAACGAGAGAAAAAAAAAAAGGGGCATCATGAGCTACCTAGGCGAGTAGAGTGGCTTTGCTTTAGTACAGATAATAATAATAATAATAATAATAATAATATTTTTTTATATGACTAAATTGGTAGATATCTTTAGTCATCTAAAAAGAGAAAAAAAAAAATTATAAAAAAAAACAAAAATAAATGAAATAATTGATAAAAAAAATAAAAAGAAAATATTGAAAATTTCTACCCTTTTTTTTAATATATAAATAACATATCTCTAATAATAATAATAATAATAATAATAATACCATGACATATATGCGTATATCGAAAGGGCAATTAAGGGGAGTGGGGAGGGGGTTTCTGTTGATCAGGTCCACATGCATCCGAATTACAGATATGGTTGCAACGAAGTAGGAGAAGAACTATGTGTGTAGCTTGCCTTCACATCACCTGCCACTGTGCTTACATTATCACCTACATAATTTGGATCCGTTCCAACATTAAGGACTGGTTTGTCCCTAGCTCTGTTTTTAATGTAAGCCATCACGAGCTGAGGATCAGTATGAGTAATCAAGCAAGGTTTGAGGACTTTGCACATTAACTATCACAATATATACAACAACAACACTCCACTTGTACGTGAAGGCCTTCGTTTTCTATATCGAATGCATACTACGTCAACTAAGCTATGTGTGTCACAGAAATCCGTCTTCAACTACAGTTATAGCTAAGATAATAAATACAAAGCTAAGTTATATGCGTGCCATTATTATCTTACTTATATTTTCAGTGTTATAGGTGATACATATTCAATCATACAAATTAAGACAGAGCACCAAATAATTTTTGTACTTGCATAGAAGAGTGCAATTCTCAGGTTAAATATGGTTAGTTTTTAGTGCCCTCATCTGAATCCAGTTCAGCAGTTTGTACTCGTGCATTGCAGCCAATTTCCCCGTTCTTCTTGTTCAGGAAGAAACTGAAGTAATCGCCGTATAACTATTTTGATTTTCGGATGCATTCGTAAAGATTAATGACCCATCAAACTCAGCATGAGTGAATAATGTAATCAATCTCTTCATTAACTTACTGAATGCTTTATATATATCAGAACCAGCTCAGCTCGCAAACCAAGTGTGCTTTATATATCGCCCAACTAACTATAACTGCAGCAACTAACTATAACAAACGAACTGACCAACTGATATTTACACTATGCTGTGATAGAGCGAAGGATACAGTTTGAGTCGCCGCTCAGAAAAAGATTCTGGTGGGCATGAGTTGGTTATCTTAATTTTCCTTTTGAGAATTTATGCTGGATGGTGGATGCTTATTGAAAAGATCTCAGCAAGAACAATTATTGATCAGATAGGTGTTACACATCTCATTTCCATAACAAGATATATTGGTTTGTTGGTATATCCGAAGTGAGAGGTTGATGTTCAGTATCTCTTGCGCATTTCTTAATTGGTCTTCTGTCTGTTCTTCCTAATCTTGCTTGATGTAATTAATTGCTCCTTGGTGGTATTAAAATCTCGATTTCTCTATCTGGCTCCTTGGCCATGGACACTACTTACCAAAAACAGGCTTCAGATCTATCTGAGAATTCATTTTATGGTATGCTCAATTGCAGCTCACTGTGCGTATTATTGAATGGATTAAACACTTGAATCTTTCCCGGTTTGCATGCAGTAATTATGTATTATCTCCAAAATAGTAACAACTGAACTGAGCCTGAATCGATCCTCTGAAAACCAAACAGAAAGTACAAAACAATAAGATAATAGCTAGTACACACGTTAAATCAACCTTATGTCTTAATCTCAAAGTCTCCCGTTATCATCTTTAATCAGTCCACGTTTCTTAGAGCATGCTGTCATACGCTGATCGTAAATCTCTTCCACACCATGCCAAACTGACCTGGGCAAAGAGACAATAAGTATTGTACACTTAATGGATTAAATCAAAACACGTAGCTTCGCGCCTTAAACAACGACAACCATTACTGCCCAAATTTAACCAACATGAGACGTGAAGTCCACGAAGGTGGAAGATTGAAATAAAGATTCAAATTCAAGGGCAGAAAATCATACCATCAAGGGCTTCCTTTCTTCTAACTTTTAAGCTCTCCTGCTTAACTGCAACGATGAATTCCGGAGGAGAATCTGGACTTTACATGTGGCCCAAGTTGAAATGACTACTCTCGAGTGCGCTCCAAGCTACATATGCCCAACCCAAAGCACCAGCCCAAAGCAAAGTTGAAAACCTCTCGTTTTTGGATGAGGATATGGGCAGTCTTCTTCTACCAAAAACACAAAAAGATAGCCTTCTCATTGTCAACGGAGGCCCTAACAATCTGAAGGGACTCCTAATCAGAAAATTGATTCAAGCCTTCGTATGAACCTTAGACCCAAATTGTAAAAAAAAACAAAACCGACAGTAGAAACAGATTGGCTGCAGAGATGTGCCTTGAAAGTGCAAGCTGGCGTAAATTGTTTAGGTAGAGCGCAGATCTACCTATGTCAAATACTCAGATGCCTTCTAAGACCCTATCATAATTCATAACACCTCTTTACTGTTCACCTTTCCCACTATCTTAGAGAGGAATTATGTCTCTGCAATAAGAGAAATTTGGAGATAGCTGTAATTAAATATAAATAATTTTAATTATATAGTTATATAAATTAAATTATTGTTAAAAAATTGTATTAATAATGTAGCAAAGTTAAATCTATTTTTAATATAATATATAAAATTAAACTTTTGAAAAATTCCTATCTGTTATAAGGAAAAAGTCCATTTGTAATATTGTATTGTTGGTGAAAACAGTTAAGATTTTGATTTAACTGATTAGGAAAACGGTGCCGTAAGTTTAGCACCTAGATAGATACAAGCCGAATCACATGCGAATTGCAAAATGCAGCAATCGTAGATCGCCCGCATCTCAAAATCAAAATGCTGCTGTTTCTTTCGTATTCAATGGATTTGACTGTTCTTCAACTGCAAGCCGTGTTTTTATGTTTATCCTATTCCTAGTTCCTTTCCTCCTAACCCACCCTTTGAGGCTTTGCTTTCACACACTCTCTCCTTCGACAAACAGATAAAATTACCTAACGCAACTCAACTTCAAATATTTTACCTACCAAAAGGGATAACAACAATTTACAGAGCGAAAGCAAAACAAAGCGAAAGAGAAAAAGGTAAATGACAAACCATCGTATTAACAGTTTCTGTTACTTTCCCACAACATATCCCAAAAAAAACAAAAAAAAACCACATCTCATAATTGAATCCAAAACCATAATATAACACAAGCTGTTCCTGTTCCACATTGCAGCAAGCGAGCAACCGACACCAACATTAACATTTTTCCAGCCAAATTTTTTGTGCTCCTTATCAAAATCGAAAAGAATGGTGGACAAACCAATGAACATTCACCGAACCCGCTTCCCTTTCTCCATCAACAAGCTCCTTTTCTGGTCCCTCATCTCCCTAACCATCATCGTCTTCTTCTTCGTCGGATCTCCTCCTACCACCACCACCACCTCCTCCTCCGCCGCCCCATCCCGCCGCTCCCTCCGCGGCAGCCCCCACTGGCAAACCTCCGTCCTCCGCTCCGCCGCCCCATCAAAGCCAAACGGCCTCCGCGTCCTCGTCACCGGCGCCGCCGGGTTCGTCGGGACACACGTCTCCGTGGCCCTCAAGCGCCGCGGCGACGGCATCGTTGGCATCGACAACTTCAACCGGTACTACGACCCTTCCCTGAAGCGCGCACGCGCCGATCTCCTCACGCGGGAGGGTGTCTTCGTCGTGGAAGGTGACATCAATGATGCCTCGCTCTTGAAGTCCCTCTTCAAGCTCGTGAAGTTCACGCACGTGATGCACCTCGCCGCTCAAGCTGGGGTGCGCTACGCCATGAAGAACCCTTCTTCTTATATCCACAGCAACATTGCTGGACTTGTTAATGTTTTCGAGGTATGCAAGAGCGTGAATCCGCAACCTGCTATTGTGTGGGCTTCGTCTAGCTCCGTTTATGGAATCAATTCTAAGGCACCCTTTTCGGAGAAAGATCGTACGGACCGACCTGCGAGCTTGTACGCTGCGACTAAGAAAGCTGGTGAAGAGATTGCGCACACTTATAACCATATTTATGGGCTCTCCATTACGGGGTTGAGGTTCTTCACGGTTTATGGACCTTGGGGGAGACCCGACATGGCGTATTTCTTTTTCACAAAGGATATGTTGAAGGGGAAGCAGATTCCGATATTTGAAGCTCCCGATCATCGATCTGTTGCGAGGGATTTTACTTACATTGATGATATTGTGAAGGGTTGTTTGGGGGCGTTGGACACTGCTGAGAAGAGCACTGGGAGCGGTGGGAAGAAGAGTGGGCCAGCGCAGTTGAGGGTCTTCAATCTTGGGAACACTTCGCCCGTGCCGGTTGGGAAGCTCGTGAGTATATTGGAGAAGTTGCTGAAGGTGAATGCGAAGAAGAAGGTGATGCCAATGCCGAGGAATGGGGATGTTATGTTCACGCATGCTGATATAAGCTTGGCGAAGAAGGAGCTTGGGTACAAGCCCAACACGGATTTAGAAACGGGTTTGAAGAAGTTTGTGAATTGGTATCTGGAGTACTATGCTTCTACATCATCATCATCTGGGGAGAAGGGTAGGAGTGCTTGGTAAAGTCAATTCAATTAGGTATTTGTGTTTATTTGATTTTGCAAATTATTATTGTCACTTTGGCCTCGCTGTCTCTTCGTTAAACCGCTCAGTTGACTGAAAAGTCCAGTACAGAGATTATGTGGGATTGCTGCACTATTTTGCAGGGTATAGTGCCAATGTCTCTGGGAACCAGAATTTTATTCGTCTGTGTATTCATTTCCTCTGGATTTTGCTTATATTTTGTTTGGAAAGTCATTGGTGGTTTTGGAGCTGTACAATAATAGTTAATAGGTTTGACAATGTTGATCGGTAATTCAAGAGCAATTTCTGTTACATATTCAAATTAAGGGAATTCACTTATATGCAGGTGTTTATTTATTTGTTTTCCACATATTCTTAGGAAGCACAACTATTAGTAATTAAGTTGTATAATCTCTTTCATGAAAACAAGTTTAACTTTATATGTTCTGTATTTTTGAGAGTCAATGGGAACTTGGAGGTTATCGTTTCGTCTTAATATGAAGGTGTCAATTGAGGTGAAAAGGTACTATGATTATGATGACGGCAAAGGCTTGTATTACTATTTTAATTATTTTGTTTTCAAAATATTAGTCATTTTGTTACGATAGTCAATTTTTGGTCTTGGTAATGTCACTAGAGCTATGTCCAAGTAGTTCGGCGGAGTGATTATTTAACGATTCCTCCATGCGTTACTATTACTGTTGCTTTTCACTTTAATAATCAATTAATGAATATAATAAATTAATTTTCCTGTCCTTTAATGTATTACTCCTTTCTTATAAATTCTCCATTTTTTTAAATTCTTACGAATGTGTTTGGAATATTAAAAAAATAAAAATAATTTGATTTAGAAATTAAATATTATATTTGTGTGTTTTAAAAATAAAAAATAAAATAATTTTTAATTATCATGAGATTTAACTATTTTTTATTTGAAATTCTATCAAAATTGAAAGGATTTGATGAAAATTGATTTGATTTTAAAATTTAAATATAAATCAAATCAAATTAATTCTATTTTTAATTATTCTAAACACAATATAATCTATTATAAACATAAGAATTAATTTTTAAATTAATTTAAATTCTATTTTTACACAACATTTTAAACATAAAATTTAATTTATAAATCAAATCAATTCCAAAATTTAATTAATCCAATCTCACTCTATCAGAAATTATACACCATCTCCTTAAATTCTAATGCATTTTCGTATTCTTGGGCTCGCATCTCACAAGTCCACTATGCACAATCAGGTTGAATCGACTATACCCGGTTGGATAGCCAATTTTTATTACTTCACCATTAGGATACTTTCTAAAACAATCATTGGCATTCTGGAGTTGAATTAAATTCCTTTGATTTTTCATTTTGTTTAATTAACCAAACGGCAATTTATTAGTTTACTTTCTCCTCTTCTATTTTTGATTCCTTTTCTTTTGGGTAGATATCCTAGGGATATCTCATTGCACTTTCTGTGACTTTGATATGTTTAAAAATAGTAATATTGATGTTCACTTTTAGGCTCATGCATATTCTGACGAAGCTTTTTACCTGACATAAACCTAGTTTATGCAAGCATGTATGAGATAGCAGAATTAGCAGTCTAATGGGGAAATTTCTGATTTGCATGCGCCCACGGATTGGCACTCAAGAATGGTTAGGCTTGTGTCATTAAATGGGGACAAGAATCATATCTCGATCTAGTTTTTTTGACTTTTCCACAGTCTGGCTTAGGCCATTCTCGGAGCTCACATGATGCAAGTACTTTCTGCTGTACGCTGAGTTGGATTCATATGCATCACTCTTGTTTTCACATGTTTCATGCTTGGACCGACCTTAGGCCTTGCTGAATTTTTTTTTTTTCAAATCTATTGTACGGATTTATAAGTTGATTTTTATGAAGTTAATAAAGCCATAAAATTAGAGCGGTTTTTTTTTTTTAATTGATTGAACGGAGAAGTTAATATAAGAATAAACTATACTCTTTGCATGTTCACTTTGAGGTTATAAAATCTATATAATCTTATCTCTATGTAAGATTTTACACATATTTTGTACATGAAAAATCAATGTCAAAAGCGGTCTTTCAGTAAATAAAATTATAAAGAACTCTTTGTCGTTAATATTTGTGTTTTTTTTATATATATATAAAGAAATATTTCTTGAGATATTCATCAATTTTGACGTAATCAATTGCAACCTATGTTGAGTGCTATGTTACAATCAGTAACTGGGATAAACATTCTACCTTTCTTTCAACTTTCTAGATTGTACATTCTGGATTTCCAGCGAAGTAAAAGCGGCATAGATTGAAAAACTTTGCGGACACTCTTAAGAATGACCGAACCGAAATGTGAGAGCCAATGAAAACAGCTAATGTAAGTGCGACAAGCAAGACACATCAGGTGAAGCAGAAGATGCCACTCCATGAGCATTGTTGCATGAAGCATATATCTTTGATCCTGAAATTGAGGTTATGTTAATTGTATACATGAAGATATCAGTGCACCCTACAATCTGGCTGCAATTCAAATTAATTGCTGTCAGAGTAGCAGAAGTTCCATTGAGATCACGATATGTCACGCCGCTGATACGAACTGCTGATGCCTGTGTGATCATATTCCAAAAATACACATAACAAATTATGCAATGCATCTCTCTCTCTATTGCAAAGTACCAATGTTGCCTATGACACAATTGTTACCTTATTATTGCCTACATTCTTTGTATCCACATAGTCCTGATCAATAATTATAGGATTTTTGGTTTCTGCAAATGTGATTTGTTCGAACGAGATATTTCTTGCATACCCGGATCCACCCTGTAGGTAGGGGAAATGGAATTAGTTCCGGAACTAATAAAATCAGTACAACAAATACATATTTGGCAACTTTGATTTATGATCTATATTTACAGAAAAATAGCAAATATGTATATAAACTTTTATTTTTAGTCAATTTGTCTCTGTACCGGCCATGTCTTTATTCTCAATCCATTCTCTGATCCATTGAAACTGCAATTTCTTACATATACTTGCTCCACCATTTCATGAGCTCCTTTTTCTCCAAGGCTTCCTACACTGAACTCACAGGCACAAGAAAGAGAGAATAAGACGGATTTCACCGTTGAAAAATTTCATCAACTGAATCAAATTTCAATTATGATAATGTATCTGTACCTTATACCATGGCCTGGTCCACAAGTTACACCGGTAATGTTAATATTTGAAGTACCGTTGTTCATGGCAATGCAGTCATCTCCTGTTTAATAAAAGCTTAAGACTAATAGATGGACTGACATATTTTCTAATTACTATATGGATTGGAATGTAAAGAATGTGCAGATTATTTTCGATGCCTCATATACCAGTTTTAATGGTGGAGTTCCGGATTAGAATGTAGCTTGAGCGAGAAATGTCAATTCCATCGGTGTTTGGGCTATCTTCAGGTGCAGTTATCGTGAGATTTAATATGTTCGTGTTATTGCAGTCAACAATGGATATATGATTTCTAGCACTGTTGAGATGACGAGTCCCATTTAGATGGAAGTTGCTGCAGTTGTTTATAAATAGAGCCTGCATAATGCAATAAATGATTTGTGTAGAAAAAATGTCAACTCCATTATACCACAAAACGTTGCAGACATTACACCAGGACTAAAATAAATAAGGCCCATGATTCATCTGAAAAGATAATTTCCTTTGGTCTTTAAAAAAAAAAATCCTTACTATGACTTCGATTGAAATTAAACAGAGATGCATAAAAGAGACAGAGAAAGAGAGAGACTCGTTCAGATTTTGTATCATTCGTTCTTCAAATAGAACTCAGCTAAATTTTGGGTTGACCAAGATCATGAATTAAAAATATAGCATATATAATCCCCTTTATCTCTACCATTAATACTTAATTGAAAAGCTATCTGCAACTGCAAGTGTGTGTGTGTGTGTGTGCTGTTTTCTAATTGCACCAAGAAGTAAGGGAGACATGAATATGTGTACATATCTTACAGTTGGTCTTGGGCATTCTGTCACCTGAGGGGAAAAAAAGAGTTCTTATGTTATAATAGAATTTTCTATATATATATGATCTGACCGTGAAACTGCATGACAAAGATACCAGACACACATTGCAAGTATTCCACCAAACAGAACCCTGGCCGTCGATTTTTCCACCGCCATGGATTACTAGGCCTTCTACGTCCGAGAAACCAATCCACTTGCGTTTGTCCTGGTCTGCCCATGCTTCTGAGCTATTTGGTGCCACAATGTTTCCTTCAAGCTAATATATCACATTAAATCAAATACTATTAGAAAATATAAATGAAAATGAAATAAACGTCATTCAAGCTTTTTATATATGAAATTTAAGTATAACCCCAGGGAAAAAAAGCTGTGATATTGACATGATTTTATTATTCATGTGAGAAGAAATTTGTATGATAATTAATTAGTTTGAGCTTTTTCCTAAACTTGTATTTTGTAACTTAATGTAGCATTTATAGGTAGAATTCTTATCGTGGCACATCAAGTTGTTATTAACTTTTTTGTTCTGAGTCAAGTGATGAGGTTCAATGCAGTTCGCATTCGCATACTAATCTATTTCTAGTTTCGTCAAAGGAAAGTCAAGGAGTTCATAAAGAAATTATTTCCCGCTTGACCCTGACTCCCTGAGGAAAGGTTTGAACTTGTAAATTATAAAGTGACAGTATGCTCTTTTAGACTTTGATAAAATCGATATCAATAAAATGTCAAATTATTCTTTTAATATGTATCATTTTGCCTATGTTACCAATGGTAACGAAACGTATTAATTCTTTCATTAAGTTCGTGAGCTAAATGTGGTCAACTGAATTGTCTTAATTTTAACCACTGTCAGCCTCCTTTAAATTTTTTTCAATGTACTTTTTTATGGTACATGAGAAATAATTTAAAAAAAAAAAAAAAAAAAAGCAGTTAGATGCATGGCAATGCGTTACACCTTAAATCCATGAGCCTCTCCTATTGATGCTCCGTGAGGGGAGTAAAATATCCAAAGATACATAAAGGAGAAAATGTTCTAATTATATAAATCAATTTATCATCATACCTGAAAATGAACAGAAGAGAAATTGCAGGGTCCATTGAATTTCAGAGGATTCAACATGAATGTTTTTTGGGGTGGCACCACGAGGGTTGCAATACTATTAGTCATCGCACAAACGTCACCCCAAGCTTTTAGAAAAACCTTGTATTGCATATTATAACCCCACAAGTCCAAGTAAATGTAACAAGAAAGCAAATTTTGACAGTGAAATTAGACAAATTAGTGCACTAAAATAAAAAATAAACAGAAAATCTAGCAACAGTTTACTTGAGAATCATCTGCGAGGCCATCTCCAACAGCACCGTAATCCATGACGTTAAAAGTGGCTGTGTTTTCAACAGCTTCTACTAGTTTGTTACATGAACAATCTGGAGCGAAGAATAATACTACTATCCATATATAGAAAGTGGCAACCAGACCTTGCATGACGATGTTACTTTTCTAGAAACGGTGGTAGAGGAACAGAAAAATAATATTTTCTTAATGTGATGTGATTTTTTTTTTTTGGGGGGGTGGATAATGTGATGTGATGATTTATCCAAGTGAAGAATGAAGATGCATGTGTGCCTGAATAGAGGCAGATAAATAGACGGGCGCGGAACTTATAATTAATGAGATGACAAGTTCTTTTTTGTGCAAGTTAATGGGATGGGTTTGTTTCATGATAATGAGTTTCTTTTCTGGATACAAATTAATGGTATTGATGATATTGAATGGTTAAGCAACTCAAACGAAAAATTGGCATTGATATGAGTAGATATGAGATTAGTATTCAACGATTCAACAAATTAGCACTTTTGAAAAGTAACTTAGACATTTTTAAATATTTGATATAAATTAGTAAAGAAATCACATTTTAAAATTTCCAATCCAGAAAAGTAGGCAAAAGCTGCCAAAGTCTTTGTTCTGAGCACCAACTATCCTGCCGATTCAGAAACCAAATCTTGTGATTTATAAAGACTGGTCAAATGTCAAGCTTAAATTTTTTATTCTCGTTCTAATTTACTCATACAATTATGCCTTACCCTCAATCTTTGATGCAAGCAAATCAGCCCAGAGATCTCAAACAAATATGAAATAATCTGAAAGAGAAAAACTATTGTCCTTATCCATATCCCAAAACCGATTGGCGTTTAAGAATAAGATATGTCATTAGGAACCAGATACTGTGCATCATTGTTGATTAATGACTTCTGCATACAATTTTTCTAAGATCTGGGCATGACCGCATGATATGTTACTCTTTTCTTCAGTTTGGACTCGCGCCTTATGGCACTACTTATTCTAAAACTCAGTTCTTTTTTTTTTTGGTTGTTTTTTTTTTTTGGGGGGGGGGGGGTGGGTTGGGATGGTCTATAAACTTGAATCTAACAAATTATGAAGTCTTTTGTCCACTTTTCCCCATTACTTGAGAATACATTGGAGAATAAAACGAGTTCTATTTACTTTCTGGATTCCTTAGTGGATATTGGCTTGACATAAAACGTGAGAGTAAAGAATAAGATACTGCCCTAACGTGATGAAAATATCAATTACGGGAATCATGAACTGCCGCAACTTCTAACATCTAAAAGTGGACATCATTACATGGTTAACCTTTGATAACTGAACACTCTGAGAAGTTTTAATAATGGGATTCTTCTAACTGCAAGTTTTAGTTCCAGCTGGTCTTCGTTCTACTATAAATTACAAATGCAACGCAAACGTTAAATTAACTCCATGCATTTACCTATCGATTTCAGTTCCTGATCAATTTACCCCTTCATTATGCTGTTCTGAAACAGCATTTTTTGTACGTTTCTTAGACGATATATGTTACAAAAAAGATAATTACCTCCCTTGTATCGTTCTGAAACAACCTTGGGTTTTTTCATTCAGTTTTTCTGACTTAAAAATATAAATTTGACCAAAGGAAGTATAATTTGCTATCTACCAGAATCTGTCAGGACTCAGAGAATGATTACACAAGCCAAAGGAATAAAAATTACTCATCTAGATAAAAATTCAAAACAATTACGCATCATGGTAACAAAATTCTTGTAACACAGTTCTAATTGTTTAGTATTTTCTTGTAAAGTTAAACTTTGCTGTTTCCAATATAAAATTAAAAATATAAAAACATGTTTGAAAAGTAAATTGCAAATATTACTTTGGTATCATCATTTTTACATGACTATGAAAATTGTTAATAGTTTCCTAGCTACAAATATTTTTGTAAGTTATAACACTTATTGTAACTTGCAAATGCAACATATAAATATTTTACAAGTCATTTTGGTTAGGTAGCCATCAAGTTACAATAGGTAAATTACCAATAGCATTTTGTCATATTCTTTATTTCTTTTCTTCAAAGATATCGTTGTTTACACTACGTTCCTCTTCAGTATTACATATTTGCAGGGAATATGTAACATTTTTTTATGGGATATGTAATATTTTAATACATATTATGCATAACGTTTCTTGTGGTATTCATCAATGTAAAACAACTGTAAAATAAAATATAATCAATAAGTCAATTCCTTTACCACAAATAGTCAATTTCAAAAGAAATGCTTTAACCCTAATGTATTGGATTCAACAAATTGCAGGCCAAGAGGCTAAATTATATATAATAAACTAGGAACAAAATTAAGTTTCAGGCCATAATCAAGCATCGGCAATGGTCACCTCAACCTCCACGCCAGGTTCAATCGTGATAGAGGTAATCTGCTTAACCACATCCGGAGAGCTATATAGGTCAATAACCCGCTTGTGCACACGTAGCTCAAATCTGTCCCATGTGTTGGTACCTTAAACACGAGGCCGAATATCATTCATGCAAATTGAAACAGGTAAGTGCAGTGGTGGAGCGTGGAGAAAATTCTCAGGGGAGCCAAAGAATTTAAGATGTAAATTAGATAATGATAATTAAAATTAAACTAACATTACATTACATATATAAACTTTAAAGCAAATAAATAACATGAGATAGAGAGAATGACTAAAAAATTAATACCTTAGATATATCAACTTAAAAGTAGTTTTGAAATAGTATATTTTGTTTTTGTATGAAAATGATTATTTTTATATAATAAATTACTAAACAAAGGGAATGAAATGATTTATTTAGATTTTATAATATTTGATACTTAGAATTTTTTTTATTAGATACTTAGAATTATTTTGGTAAAATCATTATAATTAAAAAAATAATCAACTTTTACTTATAATCAAAAGTTTCAAAAATCTGTTTTCACTTATAAATTGACTTTACACTTAAATTAGAATTTTTGTCTATCATCCATTCAAATTTTTATCCAAACATATAGAATTATTTCAAAACAGCTTTTATATATATATATATATTTAAAAAAAGGTTATTTCTTTACATTTCTAAACACACACCTAATAATGTCAGAAATTTTGTAAGTATTCTTAGAAATCAAAATAGAGTTTAGAGCTAACAAATTCATTGTTTAACCCTAAATCCTAAACCCTAAACCTGTTATTCAGCTCTTGCAATTGTTGCTTATATATTGTAACAAAAAAATATTTCTACTCAAATGGTGTTGAATTATGATGTGATCTTTTTTTTTTTTAGTTTTTAGTTATTTTTAATTTAAAATGAAAAGGCTAATAGGCTTTTAAGTTGGAAAAGCCTATTCATGGAGAGTAGTATATTTAGATTTAAGACTATTAATCAATCAAAACTCTCTTTTTATATGTACAAAAATATATTTTTTTTTTTGGGGCCATAACTTCATTGATATATGCTCGACTCACTATAACCAACCAATGAGAAGTTGAAATACATCAACATAAGCAAAAGTCCATACAAAGATCAGTATGCATTAGCTACTCCTAGCAAACAAAAACACTGCAGTGTACAGTAAAATCTGTAACTGTAAGGGAGTAATGTAATTGCAATACATGTGCTAACACCTCATGCTGCTCTTATTATTTGCCATTGACTTTTATATATATAAGTTAATTTTTTTGAAAAATTTTTGGGGGCTCCGCCTCTGGGTAAGTGATAGGAGCTGGTATTGGTACATGTACAGATAGTAATGGAGCCAGCAAGCCCATGGTGAGACCTATGCCTTCCGAAAAGAAAAAGAAAGGAGCATATACTACTACTAATTACATTGAACACGATAATCACAATACCTAAGTCACGTATTCTCAATAAGTACAACCAAATTTGAGACATTAAAAAGGAATATGAAAGAGCTTTGGGGCAACATAACCACAACGTGCACGCACTACCATTTTTTTTTTTTTTCAACAGAGCACTATTAAATTTTTATTTTTTTCATAAATGCACTAATCATTGGAATCTAGGAGGCAAATATCACAAAAACCAAAGAGAGAAGCTAACCACACATGCAGTGACATAGTAATTTGATATATATATATATAAAGGTGGTTTCTCTGATGAAGTGGAATTTTGCTAACTCACCGTGAAGTGATGAGGTGGAAGAATAAAAGGATTACACTTGTTCAGTAATTATAATAAGGAAGATTTTAAAATAATCCCTTTAACTTAAGGACTACCTTGGCCCTCACAACCCTTTTTCATCCAAAATATTTTCTTATTCCCCTCTCTTCTCGCAACTGTGCTGCTACTCCATTAGACTGTGGTGTTGCTACTCTATCAACCACTGCCATTGTCATAGCTAATTAAACTATCAAAGTTAACTATTATGAATAAAATCTAAACTAAATCTTTAATTACAAAACCTCAACCTCAGGAAACCCAAATAACAGTAAGAAACAGATTCTCCCTTAAATGCAATAAGTTTACATTCACCAATAAGTATATCAAAATGTTATTTTTTACACAAAGCTTGAAACTTTACATAACCCAACAAGAAAGGTCGGATTTTTACACAAAAATAACACAAACCAAGGAAATCTAGCCACTTATAAAATCCAAACACTCCAATAAAGACCAAAATCCTCCGTGAAGCTGGTTGTACAAACAGTGTTGGTGAGTTTGTTGTTGTTGGTTCCGGTGGGCCCCAACTCACCACAACTGCATCCCCACCTGTTGTTGGGCGAACAGTGTTGGTTCTAGTTGTTGTTGTTGTTGGTTGTGCGACAATGCTGGCGTGGTGAGCAACTAGACGTGGGAGGAAGAAGGGGAGGGAAGGGGAAAGGATGAAGGAAGAAGGAGAAGAAGAAGGCTGGCTCAAAAAATTAAGTTAAAGGTTGGGATTTAATGACCATGGTAGTCACCAAACCAACATATCTTATAATAGAATCTTCCAACCCCTATCTCTTTGCAATACCGTCCAAACACATCTCCATGTGTTATCTATTTATTTGCGACAACTCACCACTTCATAGTGAGTTATCAAAGCTCTACTTCATCAGAGAAACCACCATATATAAATAACCAATTTTAAGCTAAAATTACCTTCTCCACAGGGGGACTTCCTGGTGGTTATGTGAAGAACTTTGGTTGGAATCCTAGCGGGTCCCTTGACCCTGAGGCGCTTGTCCTTGGCACCACGAATCAAGTCGGCGCAAACTATCATTAACAAGAAACAAAATGTGAAACCCAATTCACGAAATAAACACAAATACAGTAAAATGGGAATTAAAAGAGAAGAGTGTAATCCTATATATATATATATATATATATCTTAGAAAGCAAATTAAAGATACCCTTCTCGAGATTTTGGACGTTCTTAGAGGAGAGGGTAATCCTAATCTTATGAATCTGCTCAAGGGGCTCCTCCAAACCGGCCTTAGCGGGCTTCATTGAAGCGACAGCCATTATTTTTCCTGAGAGCAACAACACAACGGTGTGAGTTGGAATGGAAGGAGGAAGCAGTTGTTGCTGCTCTCTTCTGTAGACGGAATACAAGGGTTTTAGGATTTTAAGGATTGAGGTTTTATATGTATTGCACTTGGGTTTTATTGGGTCTCACCAGTGACAAATGGGCCCCCTCGTCCATATCTCATATAAACAAAACCAACTCTGCATATTATTTTAAATTAATAAAAGCTTATAGACAAAAAAATAAATAAAAATAAGCAGTTGAACTTATATAGTGATTACTTTCTGCTTAATAACTTAATAAGTTTGAAATGTTCTATGTTCTATGTTCGACTTCTATTTCCTCTTCCTTCTGCCTTTGTTAAAATAATTATAATAATAAAAAAATAAAATAAAAAATAAAACAGCCCTTCCTTTGCACAAAACACAAAGCATTTTATTTTATTTTTTAAATTTTAGTTATTCTATACTGAAAAAATCACAAGAGATCCACAATGCAATTGAGGATGTCTCTCATCTAAACTTGACTAAAGTGAAAAAGTAATAAGTTATCTATCCTTAAATCAACAACTTGTATTATATGCAAATTCCACCAAATAATCTAAATTTAGATAACTCACTTTCTCGTTCTACGAAAATTGTCATTTAAAAAAATCCAAATCCTTAAAAACCTCCCAATTCCATCATTTTTCAACTTTGCTCCAATTTATCGCAATTAAAATATATTATAAACTCAATGAGCAGTTTTTGTGAAGCTTTTATTAAACAGTTGTACTATTTTAAACATAAAAATTTAGAGACCTAAAAATGTATAAATTCAAGAATGTAATAATCAAATTGACATATTCTCTTCACTGGCAGTTTAAAGTTATTCTTAATTGATATCAAAACACTTAAATAAATGCATTTGGCACAATTTTATCAATCCGTTTTCATTCACCTACATCGTCACACAAAGATCAAGGCATTACATTTCATTTTGCTAAATTTTCACCCAAGAACAAAATTTCAAATAATACTCTCAAGTTTAAATGTTTTATTGTGTCAAAATTACCTTTTGGTTATTATATTTCTAAACATGACACTCATAACTCCAAGAGTAACTATTTGCGAACACATTCTCTTTCAAAAGCAATTCTCCATCAATTATCCAAACAAAATATATATCCCTAGGCAGATGTTTCATAATAGTCTACATAATAGAACCGGACTACACAATAGACAGTTCACATGAAATTTGGACAACACTAGACCATGCTATGTTGAGGGAAACACGGCCACTCAATTATGGGTGCGATCTCCATCATGCTCCATCTCTTCCGCATCCTCGAATCGCTGATCATTGATTTGAAGCTGCGATAAATTAAACTGAATATAAATAAGGGGTAATCGAGCAAATAAAAGGGGGGAGGTTTGGTTGTGCCTTTTTGGGCAAAAAATTACTGTATATTTAAATAATTTTTTAAAAATAATCAGAATCTAAAAAAAATCTATTTTCAATTTTTTTAACTATATATAAAATTTAAGTTTTATAATCAATTTTTTTAAAAACCGAAATAAACACACCCTAAATTATAGAAACAAGTAAATAGCACGGGTTTCCTATTAATTTACAGATGATTATATAGACGGATACATCGGTGATCTAGAACCACTCTTCTCTGCTCCCCCCAAAATACTCCACCGCCAAAGGTACTTCCAAGATAAGCAAATATAAAACAATTTAAATTAAAGGCATTAAAGCCTCACAAGTCACGATAATAGATAAGGATTGGGGTATAGAACAATGCAGTACAATACAAGCATCGTGAATATCCACATCAACTATATATATATAAGAAGCATATCACATGAAAGGAATGGTTTATTATGAGTGTAAGAGGAGTAAATCTTGACCATTGGATCTTATGTGAATGGTCAAGATTAAAACATAAAGTCACATGACTTTTTTACATAATTATGTAACCTTTAAATAACTTTAAATCTTGACCATCCATATATAGTTATATGGCCCAGATTTGCTCCTTTCACTCTCATAATAAACCACTCCTCTCATGTAATACGCTTCCTATATATATATATATATATATATATATATATATATATATATATATATATATATTATGCTTCAACCAGTTAACATAACATTGTCTTTGTGTTATCAATTTCAGCAAATTTCATCAACATATTAAATAACTTACAGAAAACCTATAATCCAATTTTCAAATTTCAGGAAATTTAGGTTTGCATGAACCTGAAAGTGCATAGAATAAAAGGCCATAAATTAGCATTATGCAAATTTGGTTTATCAAATCCAGAACTCATTGAAATTATCATAAAATTTATCTTATGAACAAAGCATACTTTTGTGCAAAATGATAGCCTGTCCACCACTCTGAAGCACAAGTGAGAAGTAAAAATTTCTCAAAGGAAAGTTGGAGAACTTCTGATGCACTCAAGGCACTACACAACATACAGCCATACACACAAACAAGTAGTGAGTAGAATAAAGCCCTGAGGAAATATGTGGCTGTCTTGTTCTTATGATGAGTGCCAACGACTTTTCATATCCATATATCTAGCTCACACAGTCTTTCAAGCCTACCAGAATAGAAGGGGAAAAAATAAAAGATTTTACTAAATTTGATAATAATTAATATATTATAAAATGCCTTGTGCATTAATCTTCAGATGCTAGTGAAAAACTGAAAGTCCTACACATTCTCCTTTAAACAGCAAATGCTACTTAATCCAAATAGTTAATATTAACTTCATTCATTCTAGATATTAAACAAAAAACTTTAGGTTCATGAAATTTGCAATAGTGACTAGCATCTTATACACATCTTCCCTCCTAACCTGGTCTCTCCCTATATCCCAGACCTTGCAAAAGGCCATAGTGCTCAACGTCCCAAATGCACATCTAAAAAGATTTTAGGCAAGAAAAGAACGTAGTTCTAGTTTGAAAGTTTTAAAACTAAATGCAGATGATTATTATTCCATATCAAGAGAAGAACAGATTAAACAGCAAAAGTTCAAACAGATTCAGCAACTCAACAGATCAAGAGTAAAACCAATAAACAAAAAGCAAAAACAATATCCAAAATGAAAGAGAGAGCACAACAAGCAAATAATTTAGAAAAACAAAACCACCCAAAAGTGCAGGAAGGGTTAGACATAACATAAGAGAAGTTCAAAGTAACCTTAACTGAATCTACAGAAACTTAAATATTATAAGTCAGAATGTCAGACCGCACAAACAGAAGTAGATAGGGAACTAGAAGGAAGAGCACACCTCAAGTACTGTACGAGCTAGATCATGATCTCCATTTGACTGACCAAGCGAGTTGGCTGGATTGTGAGAGATATAGCCTTCATCCTCTGGGGGAAAAAAAATGATTAGCAATAATATAACGACTAGAAAAAACCATAAGAATAACCCTGTTCACGTATGAGGAAACAAGATAAAAGCCCCCACATATACCTGCTTGTTCATCATCTTCCAGCTGATCAGCACTGAAAACCCAATCATGCTCTTCTCCTTCCTCTAAAAGAACAATGTCAACACAAACAACTCAGTAAGGGGAAAACACAGAGCATTGAATCAATATTGTATGGGAGGTTAGCACTCACCATCATTTGGTTCTGGATTAAGCTCTGCACACACACAGAATATTTGAAACAGAGTATCCACTGTAAAAAAAGATAGATAAGCAAATATTGGAGTAACGAAAACAATGAGAATGGTACGTACCAAAATGTAAATGGGCAACATACATTGAGCAGGATCAGAGGGAATAAGCCTCATCTCTGTTATCCTGGATAAATCTTGCATATCATTGCATTCCGAGTCTGAGTTGTCGGAACCATCCTGGCCTCGTTCAGTTTCAATCTTCAGGAAGAGCACTACTAGTGAGTAGGTTGAAAATCATGAAAGGACAATGCTATAACAAATTATAAAACTGGAAAGAAGACCAGACCAGACCAGACCAGACCAGGAAAGCACACAGCACAGCAAAATTAAATTTTTTTTTTAAAAATTATTAAAAGGGGAAAAAGAAAGAAAGAAAGAAAGAAAGAAAGAAAGTAAACAACGAAACGAAACACTTAAATAAAAGAAGAATAGGATAAAATAGATAGATAGATAGATACCTGGGTATATAAACAAGGAAGAGGGTAGGCGTCTGGATCTCTTGAGATGGCATGAAGTGAAATAGATAAGAAATCAACTGCGTATCCTTTGGCATTGTCTACATCACTCAGCCATATCACTTGCCTGCAACACCAATTTATTATTCCACAAATTGAGAGAGAATGGAAGTGGAGAGCGAGAGAGAGGTTCATAATCATATTCATATTCATATTCATATTCATACCTGGTAGTGATATAGAGAGTGCCGGGGGAGTGGGGAGGAAGGTTGGCGAGGACGAGGTCGACACCACGCTGTACGTGCATCAGCTCCTCCCCATTCTCCGTGTCGAGGACGGGGTCTACGCCACCTTCTCCGCTTCTCTCTCTCTCACTGAAGCTTCTCACCCCTAACACCATAATTTCTTTTGCCGCTTTCCTTATCTTCGCTTCTCACAACTATCTATCTCAGCTCGGTCTCAAGCCATTTTTTTTTTTTTCTCGCTTCTAGTCTAGGGTTTTGAAGGGGTTTTTGCTTCAAGTCAAGAATCAATCAAAATCAAAATTGAAGATTAAATTAGAATTCAGTCCGCGGGGGAGGACTCCGTTTGCAATTAAGATACAGCCCCCCAGCATATACAAAATAGCGAATGACTCCTTCCTATTATTTTTATGTTAATAAAAAATAAATAAAAATATTACAATTCGCTCCTTTTTGTCTCTTGTCACTATGCAAATATCTAATTCATTTATGGATTTAGCGGTGGAATTATGGGGGGAGCCGTCTCCACTAAAAATATGAAATAATTTTATGAGAACCCACCAATTTGCAGGCTCCACGTTGCAACTCCATTCCATTAGTTTAGTTTAGTTTAGTTTAGTTTAGTTTGGTAATTATTCACCAACCCAGTACCCACCCTCGGCACAAGCCACAACGTTGATGAAAGAAAGAAAGAAATCCAAAGGTCTCATTCTGGATCCAATTTTGTTCTCCTCTGAATTGAAGTTGGGAGGTGAGGATGATGATGCTGTGTTTGGGTCGGGTGGGTGGAGTCTCCGCCTCACTCGCGATAAATTCCATTCAATTATACGATTCCCGTTGCACTTCTTCCAACAGATTACTGGTGCAGCAGCATCAGCATGTGAATAATAGCAGCAAGTTGAGCTCAAGATGGAGATGGCGCCTCATGGCGCAAGAATCCTCCGACTCTTCTTTTGCCCCCTCTCTCGACTCTGATCCTACCGACAAAAACGCTTCTGCTCCTGGGTATTCTATCACTTTCTCTTTAACCCGCCCTCTGCTTTTTGTTTTCCCCTTTTAATTTTCTTGGGTTTAATTTGTGAAATCTAAGAGAAACACAAAGGAAAAACCTTTTAGTTTTAGCTCCTCCTTTTTTATTTTGAAGTTGTTGACCAATTGAAGCTGTACTATATGTGTTGAGTGGAGTGCTGTTGAACATTTGTGCACACTGCATGTGGATGGAGATTGATTAATTAGGAGAGGGCAAAAATAGAAAATGAAACTATTGACTTCAATTTGTTCCTTGTGGGGTTTATTCTTCCAATCCAACTGCAGGTTCTGCATCATAGAAGGCCCAGAAACAGTACAAGGTTTTGCCAAGATGGAACTCCAAGAAATTCAGGATAACATTCGAAGTAGGAGGAACAAAATTTTTCTCCATATGGAAGAGGTCAGAAAGAATTACTCTATACAACTAAATAACTGTTACTACTTACTGCTCTGGAGTCTACTGTTATACTTGTATTGAGTGAATAGAAGTTGCTAATATGACAATTAATGGTGTAATGGAGCTTGTTGGAAGTCAATTTTCCTTGTCGTGCTCTTGTTGTCTTTATCAATTTGCCTAAATGAATAAGCTTTCACGGACAATTGCATACTTAGCATGTCAGAACCACTCTGATCTTGTTTTGTATGAAAGATAACTAGGAAGTCACAGCACATTTTGATAAAATCTATCTGAGTGTTCTTATAACAACACTTCAAATCCAAGGTATTCGACAACATGCGATAGATGAATTAAAGACACACGAGAGGGAGTGTGCCGTATATCAAGGGTACTCTGGGATTAACAGATTGCAATTTTGTTGTGTCCTCATCCCATAATGAAGGTCTTACAATGAAACATTCTGTGGGAAAGGTTCTAATGCTGTAGAGTTGGATATGTTATAGTTGCTCTGCCATTTGGCTATGGTTATATTCTCCTATATTAAAATTATGCTGTTCTTATCCTTATTTTTAATCAATTTTCTAATTTCAATACATAGAACCTGTTTACAATTCAAAATTTCATTTATGCTTTTCGCTATTTAGGAGGCCCTTTTCTCATGAACAATATCCTCTTTTATTTGTAGGTTCGTAGGCTTAGGATACAACAAAGGATCAAAAGTGCTGAACTTGGAGTTTTGAAAGAAGAGCAAGAGAACGAACTTCCTAACTTCCCATCATTCATTCCATTCTTGCCTCCTTTGGTAAGTTTTGTGGAGTTAGTTCTGAATCATCTCAAATATGCATTTAATAGCAGGACACTGGTGATTTTGTCATAGTTCTTGATGAGTATGAACAATTTACTTTTTATTTCAAGGGTTTGGCAAATGGTAATTAATAGTGTATTATTTGCAGAGTTCTGCAAATCTCAAGCAATATTATGCGACCTGTTTTTCTCTTATCGCCGGGATTATTATTTTTGGTGGTCTCCTTGCACCCACTGTAAGACATTCCTGCACTTAGTTCTGTGTTTTCAAGCATGTATTAAATAACTATGTTTACTTTTATTCTGCGAAACTTTATCCTTTGTGTGAATCTGACCCTTTACTCTGGAGCAAGAAATATACTATTACATTTTATACTCCATCATTTTTTCTCATTGATTAGAAAAAAAAATGAATGCCAATAATTGTTGAAAGAGAAAGGAAAGTTCAGAGTCGAAGGTTAAATGTTTCACTACATTCTACAATGATGATATTCTTATTGATAATGCATAGAAAGTATTGCAAATTGATTGATACTGCATTTTTTTTATTTTATTTTTATATGTTCTTTTATATATATATCATGCTTAACTTAGAAAGAGTTATTGCCACGTACAGAGATGAAAGGCAGGCTTAATATTTAAGAGAGCTGAGATTTGGCTTACTCCTTCACTATTTTTATCCATCTCATTTGTCATTTAGTAATCATGAATTCCATTAGTTTTTCAATTTTCAGTATTCTTAATCCTCATTTTGTTTCATTTCTCAGTTGGAGCTTAAGCTTGGACTGGGGGGTACATCTTATGCAGATTTTATTCGAAGTGTGCATCTGCCTATGCAGTTGAGGTAGAGCCCATTTCCTGGTCTCTTGTCGCTTGTTTACTTAATTCTTCTCATAGGGAACAATTGCCGTGATGATTGAACAGTTGTAATCCCAAAATCTGACAATAGTGAACTTCTATGAATGGAAGCTTTATGTTATTTGTCTTTATACGGATATTTGATTAGTGTCAGTTTTCATCACTGCTGACATAATATTGGTGCATTCTCTTTATTGTTTCCTATCTTAACTAAATTATGTTGTATATTCTAGTCAGGTTGATCCAATAGTGGCATCATTCTCTGGGGGAGCAGTTGGAGTGATCTCAGCATTAATGGTTGTTGAGATAAACAATGTAAAACAGCAGGAGCAGAAAAGATGCAAATACTGTCTTGGTACTGGTAAGATTTCAAAACCTCTCCTGTGATCTGCATTTTAGGAGTTGAATTTGAGGATGGTGGACTCGAACGGTTTTGTCATTCTTCCCTTTGCTTCCTTTCCCTTCTTAATGCACATTCTTACTACTTCCTAGTTTCCACTGCCAAAGAGGAGGTGCTGATGCAAAACGGCTTTTATTCCCCACTATTACAATTAGAAGGGGAATATAAAAATTACACAACCAATGAAGCTGGATGGGTTTTTCAATCATTCTAAGCCATAATCACAATAGTCCTTCTTCCATCACAATGTTGGACAATTCTCCTTGTACTTTGACTCTATATGATGGATTGTCCACAATGTAAATGTCAAAGTGGGACATATCTACTTTCTCCTTGTACTTTGTAATAAGTTCATGTTATATGGTGGAATTAACTGCAAGAGAGTTAACATTACCTGTTATACTTTTGCTCTCTGTCAGGGTATCTTGCATGTGCTCGTTGTTCAAGCACAGGATCACTTGTTCTGATTGAACCGGTTTCCACAGTCAATGGTGGAGATCAGCCTTTATCACCACCAAAAACTGAGAGATGTTCTAATTGTTCTGGATCTGGCAAGGTTGGTCATTTAGAAGTATTGAGTATTGACTTCATCTTTTGTTAAGCAACACTATTGAAATTCAAAAACTGCCATAATCTACATAACTAAAGCTTGATGTTGTTCATTTTAATAACGGTAAAATGTTTTTCCATGATAACTAGACCTAGGCTAATTGGATATAAGTTCGTTTAGCTGCTAGGTCCTCTGCAACATTGTGGATGCTGTGAATTGGTTAATAACTGTCATTGCTTATTTCTGGTTGCAGGTTATGTGCCCAACATGTCTTTGCACTGGAATGGCCATGGCAAGCGAACATGATCCTCGAATTGATCCTTTTGATTAGAAGTTTAATACAGATAGTTATACCAGCAGGCAATTTGAAATGTAAAATTTGTGATATTTCAGTGGCAGAACATGCAATTTCTGTAAATATGTATAATGACAAAATGAAAGAGATCAAGAATATGAAGACAGTTTCCCTTTATTTTGGAGAATTGAAGGTGGTGCAGCGAGAAACAATTTCAGAATGGCTGCAAAACCCCTTTTTTTTTTTGTTGGAGGAAAAAAGAAAAAGAGAGAAGAGGAAAGAGAGAGAGGAGAGAGAAGGGGGGGTGGTTGTAAACAAACAAGATTTTGGTGACACTGATGTGGTGAATGTACTTATGTTTTTAAGTCATTTGCAATTTCACCTAACGTAAGCAATCGAATACCTATTTTGGGCTTTCAACTGTTGTGCCCTTTTCGGCCATTAATTAATTGGAAAGTGAGACGACAGGGATCAAGGATCATGCTAGGCGTTGAATTTTATGCTTTAGTCATACTGCTGCTCGTTGTGCTTATGCTAGAACTATTTTGGAGGTATGGTTCCATTTAGCGCATTCTAACTTTAATTGCATGTAGAATGTAGGACTTGGAGAGAAATTTTTTATACGATTATAATGCAGAGAATTTTACCTTCTAATAATATATATTATTACAAGCAAACCAAGTAAATGAATCCAGTCATTATTGAAACAAAAAATAAGGTAAAAAGAGGTAGGGGGCGTGAATTATTACACGAGCCGATGAGATGGAGTTGATTATCATAGATATGTAACCTACACTCTAAATCAAAAAATAAAATTTGATTTCGTAAACTAATTGAATATTGATGTATTAAAAAAGTTATATATTTGTATTTTATGCCATTTACCCAAGATCATGCAAAGTATGCTGCTGGTTGTTGAGATCAATTTGAATAAAGAAATTCCCAATATTATTCCTAGTTAACCATCGAGACAGTTGACGCCCCTTTATGATTTGTACTATGAAAGGAACTGGAAATTGACATTTTTTCTTGAAGGTCTAGCTCCATCTCTTTAACTTGAAAACACGAAGAAGATGAAGACAACTGTAGACGCGGAGATTGTGATCATAGGAGGTGGTATATGTGGCCTTGCAACAGCCCTTGCCCTTCATAGGTTTTATCTCCATTCTCCACGACTACTCATTCCAAAATGCTCCATCCTGTCCTTCTTCCACATACATCATCTTCTTTATCAATTTCACATGTATATATGTATGAACCCGGAACAATAAAAAGTTCTTGCATTAACGTCAATTTCATGTAATAGATTGCATTTGCACTAACTTGCATGTAGGAAGGGAATTACAAGTTTGGTGTTAGAAAGATCAGACAAGTTGCGAGCTACAGGAGCAGCTATAATCGTGCAGGCAAATGGCTGGCGTACACTTGATCAGCTTGGTGTTGGTTCAACTCTCAGACAAACTGCCAATCAAATACAAGGGTATCTTCTTTCTGTCTCACCCTTTAGTCTAAGCGAATAATGTTACTGGTGCATCAAAAGCTGACATTAAAAGTGAACGCCGTAAAAAAATATATAAAAGCATTTGGTAATGGTGAGTAAATTTAGGATTTTGTATCTTTAATTCTATTTTTATAGTGTACAATTTTAATATCTATGTTAAATATACAAATGACATAAATCTAAATAATATAGAGTGGTGTGTTGGGACGAGGAATCGAGATCTAATTTTAATTGGTCATTGCCACGACCATAAAATTGCCATGCATATTTTCATTATTTCTAAACTAGCCGAAAGAAATATAATTTGTAATACTTTTTTGTTTTTCTTCGTTATATATATATATATATATAACATCATCTTCTCATATTCAGCTGACAATAACTAAATATAAGTTTCCAGGGGAAAAGTCATATTGCTTAGTGAGGCTGAGCCAAAGGAAATACCTTTTGGGTGAGTTGTAAAGGTCTTTCCAGAATAAGCAGAAACTGGTCGGGTGAGTGGAACATCGCAGAGTTAACCTGATTATTGTTAATAAACAGGGTTAATCAAGAATTTCGCTGTTTAAAGCGTACTGATCTGATCAAAGCCCTGGCCAATAGTTTGCCCGTGGGAACAATACGTACCAGCTGTCAAGTGCTTTCCATTGAATTAGATCCTGTCACACATTATCCACAGATTATGCTTAGCAATGGTTGTATCCTCCAAGCCAAGGTATATTCATGTCTTTGACTTTTCCTCGTTCCCTTATTTTAAAATCATAGTATATCTTATATAAATGACAAAATACATCGACATTTCTAGTGTTTGTTTTTTTTTTTTTTTTTTGTGCCAACATAAAAGTTTAATGACAAGTATATTGATGTAACTGCTGTATTCTACAATTACTCACATGTATGATTGCTGTTATCAGGCTGTTATTGGGTGTGATGGCGTGAATTCTATCGTTGCAAATATGGTGGGGTTACGCCCAATAAGGCTCTTGCTCTTCTCTACATGTGTTGCACGAGGCTTCACAAATTACCCTAATGGTCATCAATTTACTAGTGAGTTTGTTGTGATAAGCAGGGGTCAAGTCCAACTCGGAAGAATCCCAGTGTCTGACAAGCTCGTTTACTGGTTTGTGACAAGACCAAGGACTTCTCAAGGTCATTAATTTCATGATTTCATCTATTCACCTCAAATAATCCACTTACATTATCTTTATGTTTAAAGAAGCTTAAAATATTTACCTTCTTTATCTCATAGTACTCTTCAGTAAATATTTCATACTTGTGAATTAATTTTGTTTCCACCTATAAAAGCAGATTCAATAATTTCAAAAGATCCAGTTCTTATTAGACAATCTTTAATGGAATCAATGAAGGGTTTCCCGGTACACGCGATGGAAATGATAAGAAATTGCGAATTGAACTTCTTGCATCTCACTGACTTGAAGTATCGCCCACCATGGGACTTGCTTCTTGACAACTTTAGGAGAGGTACAGTGGCGGTGGCTGGTGACGCCATGCATGCCACAGGCCCATTCATTGCACAGGGTGGCTCAGCCTCCATAGAAGATGCAGTTGTTCTTGCTAGATGCCTGGCGCAAAAGATGCACGATACTAAGAAAGCGGAGATAGAGAGAACTATCGTAGAGGAAGCACTCGATCAATACGTGAAAGAAAGGAAGATGAGAATTTTGTGGCTGTCTTTGCACAGTTTCCTTATTGGGAAGAAGTTTGATGCACAATCTTCGATAATGAAATTGATTATCCTTGCAATCATTGCTGTTTTGTTTAGAGACCCAGATTGGCACATCCACTATGATTGTGGAACTCTATAAGAAGATGAAGGTCTAAATAGTAGTATTATTAGTAATAATCTCGTGCACATGTCATGTTGGTTACTTTTATCGTGAATTACACTTTAATTTCTAGAAGTTTTTGGCAAAATTAGTTTCAAAAACAATTTTCTTCCCTTATGTTTTAGAAATATGCACAACCCCATTGAAATATACAATTTTCTTGCCAATGTTTGCAGAAAGAAAGACTAATAGCATTTCGGCAAAAAAGATCCCCACCAAATTATTAATGTTGATCGGACACACTTACTATGCATTGTAAGCAAGCTTATCCATGCTAGCAGTCTTTCAAGTTGCATTGATACATCATCTATGCGGTCTTTTATCATAGAAAGGCAAAAAATATGTACCCTCCAAATTAAGTACGATAAAATCTCAGAATCAGACACAGTCGATTAACGCCACCGCAATTGCATCTTCCAATTGACACTATGGTACTTAGCAAACAATGAATCGAAATATTATAATGAAGTTCTAAATAAAAACATAGCGAACAATCTTCAATCAGTATCAAACTTATATAAATGTCTTTTTTCCCCCATATTTAAATGGTTAGAGCCATCTAATTATCTCCAACCTTTGCACTTAAATTAATTTAATTTTCTAGGAGGAGGAAATTATTGTTTTCCATAGGCCCAAAAGTCCATCTCTCCCCTCAAAGAAAGCTGGTTGATCTGGTGAACAGACTGTGGATTTGCATCCTCAAACCTGACCCCTTTGTTGGCCGAGTCTTCGTTTCCAAGATGGGAGGTGACAAGCCTATCAAGCACACCCCATTCATTCATTCCTTCTCCTCTTCCACCACCCATCTCTTCAGCTTGCTCGCACGACCCAACTTCCATGCCAGGCTCCGGAACCTGGTACCTCAGGCCCTCACTGCCGCTTTCGCAGTCTCTAGGGTTTGTCATGAGCTGCTTCGCAATGACTGGGGGGTCTGAGGGAAGAGATGGTGCATATGAGTATTCATAGACCATGGGCTTCTGGGTCTGAAGAAGAGGTTGCTGGGAGTGGAAGAGTGAGTACTGAGGATTTTGCAAGTGGGGATAGTGGAGTCCAAGCTCGGGTTTATCGAGCTCAAACCCTGATGATGATGGGTTGTTCCTAGGGTTTTGTTGTTGATGTGGTAAGTACTGGTTTTCCCTGTGCATGAAGGAGCGGGCATTGGTGCCTGAGGAGTTGTTGAGTTGCTGGTCTGAATTGTGTGTGGAGCCACCTTCATTTCCAATCTTGAATAGGTTCTTCTTCTTGAACACCCTGCATACCACCCACCCATCTTCCTACAGACACAATAATGAAGATATAAATCATAAGCTTTCATAGCTGATATCATATGTTCATGAGTAATTAATGTTATTTACATATAGGATATGGATATTAAAAATAGATATCCAAAAGAGGGTAGTAGAAAGTATTTGATTATAGTAATTAAGATCAAGGTTTTATATCACTCTCTCTTAAATGTCTATTAATAATGCTCATAATTTATAGACGAGTGATATTTGAACCACCGAAGAGATCTCAAACACTTTAGACACTCTCTCACAAGAGTATAAGATGCACCTATATACTTTTTTCTCCATATCTCTCCCCTTGTTTTCTTTCTTTTAGGGTGTTGGGTATTCACCATTTTGAAATAGTACAAAAAAATTTTCTCTAATTTTATATATGTACAAATAATATTACTATATGATCATCCACCCCTAGCTAATAATTTTGAAAACAAAAATCAAACTTCAAAGAAATTAAATAAAAAAGTAACAAGATTATATGGGGAAATATGTTATATTGATATGTTTTTATTGAAGGGCCATCCATTATAAAATTCAAATTAATGTGTGTGAGAGACATACATTGAGATTTCCTTGAGGATCATTGCCATCTTCGAGGCGGTACTCGTGCATGATCCAATCAGTCTTTTGCCCGTGAGGAGCTCTTCCCTTGTAGAACACAAGGGTTTTTCTCATTCCAATCTTCTTGTAGCTGTTCCTGATGCACTTGTCTCTTCCTGTAGCTTTCCAAAATCCTGCATTCGTTGCTCTGTTGGTCCTTGACCCTGTAGGGTACTTTCTATCCTTATGGCTGAAGAAATACCACTCATTTTGTGGAGTTGATCCAATTCTGCATCTTTCTGTGTATCAAGAAAATCTATCGTAATCAAACACAATAAAATGGCAGGTAAAAATAGTAACAACTGGTGATAAAGCTTTATTTCAAAGAATCTACGAATTTCATGAATCTTTAACCTTCTTTAATGACTGTCATCTACTAAATAATTATTATTCCATTTATTACAAAGGGGAAATAATATATCGCCCAAACTCTTGGGAACAATTTACAATTACAATTCAATATATTAGTTTGTTTCTTGTTGATATGGCTTCGCTTAAAAAATTAAGACATACCATTTACTACGATTTGTGTAAATATCATATATTAGTTTGCCTAAAGAAAAATCACGAGAAAGAATTGAGCACTTGAGAAAGTCAGCACTGTAGAAAACAAGATCAACTAATTATGATGTCCTATATGCCTCTATGATTGTGCAAAGGATTCATTAATTAACCTCCTCCGATAAATGCAGTACTTCCTTAATTAGTGTTAGCAATCTAAGAGTATGATTTACGAAGCAAATATCTTCTTTATTTGAGAGCTCTTTGAATTATTTTGAGGATGAACAAACATTCATAATTAGTAACAAAAAAATTTCCTCTTAACCGCTATATATACTTGAGTAACATTCTGGGAAGAAAAAATTACTACTGCAGTACTGCATAAAAACAAAAGTAGTAAAATAATGTACACTTGGGCCATATGGGCCATAAAAATAATGTACTGCATAAAAACCCTGTTGAAAATAGTTGTAGTAATTCAGCTATGTATTTTCTGTTAAGATTTATCTTTCAGGAAAGGTAACTTATTCAAAAGTAATTAAAATTAACACTGAGTTTGTCATGAATCAAACCATATGAGCTTGCTTGAAATTCATGCTTATTACAGAAGCATAAGAGGATGATGCAAATAAGCAAATAAACTAAGATTTGTCTTTTCATAAAATTGGAAATTATTAAGGATATTAGTTTATAGCAATACTTTATCATCAATTAAGCAGTGAAAACCAATTAGATTTGGAGACAAAAAAAAGGTCCGCATGAAGATTGGTATTCCAATTTCCCAAACTTACCGAAACCAATTCTTGTGCTTGTCCAAAATTTCCCCTTACATATATATATATATATATGCTGAAGCTCAAATCTTAGAAGACCATAAACAAGACAGTCAAAACAGTAAAGAGAAATTCTTAACTGCTCTAAAGAATTTTTATTGCTATTGGAGCATAAGAACTTTTCGACAGTAAAACAATAGGAAGACGTTACTTTACCTTGCAAGTCCCAAGGCTCCATCTTGTTTAAGTCCACCTCTCTAATAACATCCATGTCAAACTTCTGAAAGGACACCTTCTTCTTCAAGTAGTAATGAAGCAACTCTTCATCCGTCGGATGAAATCTAAATCCCGGCGGCACACCACCATTAGGAGAAGCCATCTTAATCAATCTCCAAAATTCTAAAATCTCAATCACTTAGGAACAATTATTAATTGGCTTGAACACTAACTAGCCACAATTAGCTAGCTGTAGATACTTTTCTCTCTCTGTCTTAATTTCTCTTTGAACTTTGAAGGAACTCTGAGCAATTAATTTGTACGTGGTGTTTCAGGCATGGCACTTATATAACTTCATGGTTGTCAACGCCCCCATTACACACTGTGAATATGGGAAAAGGGTTGACGGCCGATGACTACGCCGACGGGATTGGTTAAAGCTAGCTATCGTAAAAAGCAAGTTTACGGAATGAATGTGACTAGCTAGTATGATTGTTATTTTCTATTGTTATCTCTTATTTTTTTGGTTTATATTTTTAACATTAATCATAGGGTTCCCCACAAGCATAGATGGAGCGTAAGGTACACTCTCCTATCCGTATTAGCCTACATTAACAAATTCACGCCCGAAAGAAAATTTCTTTCTTTAATTAAGAAAAATAAAGTTCAAATAACAAAAATTAGGTGCATTATTAAGAAAAAAATCGAAGGTAATCTATTTAGTTAAATAGGAGCGGCAATCAATATTGCGAAAGATAAATGAAGGGTGAGCTATGGTATGAGTCACTCTCTACATCAGTGCTTATACTTGAATTCGTTGCCCTAACTTGATGATGATATCATATTAACAGCAAACTTAATACTGAAACTTACATATCCTAAATTTGTTTGTGTGCATCAGTGCTTATGCGTGAAGGTATAGTATCTCGTTTCCCTAACTTGATATCATCTTAGCAGTAAACTTATTGCTAATATCCTAAAATTTTTAGTGACCCATTCGAACTTGTCCAAACTTATTATGTTAATGCGAACCTAAGGTATACAGAATGGACATGCTTAATTTGTGGCTAAAGCTACCTATAATCAGAACCCTAGTTGGTAATTTTGACTTTTTAAAGGATATGAGGGTTTGTGGTGTTAGTTAGCCCAAATAAAACCCAACCATGGCTGGAGCTACCAAGGACAGTATATTTGGATAAAGGTCGCCAATATCACCAGCACGTACACAATGTAGCAACCTTCTTATGGTTGACTCAGTTACTAAAGCCTGCTATACTTGACTTATCACCGTCAATATTCGATGGCCATCTCTACTGAAATGAATCCTTCTTCGCGGAGGGACATATCAATATTAAGCCCCGAGACCTATCAAGCAAAAAGCATATGGAGAGTTTTGATACATATCATACAAAATTTTATTTGCCTGCATCCATAAGTTAACTATTAGCTGCCGTTAGTATAATTAATGAATCTCATGTTAAGACTAATCTAATCTAACATGTGATTGCTTCAATTCAAATATTACCATATATTGAAACTTAGGTGTATGATCCCATGGTTGTTTTGCAAATACAAATGTAGAAGAGAATGTGTAAATGGAGAATAGTTATGTTATTTCTTTTGACAAACAGCCAGAATTTTATTGCTATCGTTGAATAGTATAATCCACGCGCTTCTCAAAAGACTGTCGACTAAATCTTGCTACAAAAATAGGTGAACTAGTTTTCGCCAAATATTTTAAGTCAGTAAATGATCCCGAGAATGTAAAACCAATAAAATTATAGGTTATTTGATTGTTCTTAAAGCAATGTTTGGAAAAATAGCTACTAAAGCTTCTTGGGATTTCCGCATTTCATTGGACGGCCGAAGTTTTATACTAACAAAATTCTTCTTTATAGACAATTTTTTATGCAAATTATTGACGATCGTATAAAGTTTAACAAATTTTGGGTTAGTCTTAAATGTTCATAGAAACAGTTGGAGACGCAGTCGCCATAGCTGGGGCACGCACATGCGGGTATGACCTTAGGGCTTTTCAGATTGCTATAATTGATTCAATTGCACGCTTTCTTTCTGTTTTTTTTGTGATTTATTATCCCCTTCCCTATGACGTTTGCGATCCTTGCATATCAATCATATATATGGGATGTTTATAAAAGATCTGCTGATAAAGTTACATACAGAATATAGTCGGTGAATTACTTTTCGTTTCCCTTGAATTTTTTCATATCACTAATTTTTTGGGTTTAACGTAGAAGTAAGTCTAAAAGACCATGAAGAAATGTGAAGTTGGCTAGCTTCAAAATGTCTAATTAGCTTCCAATATAATGTGCATTAAGTAGGTCATGTTATCATCCTCAAAAAAAATTATCAGGTTAATTTCATCGAAAACTTCATTCCTCAAAGTCCATTTGCATTCATATGTGCATGCATGTTTCTCCTGTAGACTGAATCAAATAATTCATTGATGACAGCTTTTCAGTCATGTTGACTCAAATCTGTGGTGGAAAATTTGTACAATAAAAGCTTATATTATATATAGATATGCTTTCCTAGTTTTCATACAATGTCCTGAAATATGGTATCCATATCTTGATTTTTAAGTCATCTTGAGTTAAATTGAACTAGTGGTCTATTATTGAAATCCATATTCACCGTTTGAGATGTTGGTTATGGAGACTGATATAAATATGTGGGACTCAATGTTTCAATAATTTCTCCTCCTAACAAAGATAAATCATACACCTAACAATTTAGAATTTTAGTATCTAATGCCAACATTAAAATAGAATAGGGAATACATTTAATGGGGATATCTTTAAATATTTTGATTGTTTGCAAGAATAACTCTAAAGTATGTTAATCATCCTTACATTAATGTTAATAACATGTTTTTATATAATGATTGTATAATTCTTGTCTGAAACAAATTCAATAATACATTTTAGTCACAAATAGAACTTTTTGTTGTGCCAATAGTTATATTTATTCAAGGGCACACCTCTTTTTTTTTTTTTTTTGGGTTGTTTGTTTGGGGAGGGAGGTTGTGTATTGTGAAACCCTTTTTTTTTTTTTTAATCATGTGTTTTGTCAAACCTTGGGCCAAATCTTTGAAATATGGAGCTCTATTGCCTCAACTACTTCGACCACGCTTTTCAGAAGCCCAATTTTCCAATAGAAAGCCCAATATGAGATTTCTTGGTCACCACCACAAGCCCAATTAAGAGATTGTCAAAGAAGAAACAGGAGGAAATTGATGAATATTAGAATATTACATTTAAAAAGTGTTTATAAATAATAAAATGTTTTTCAATTTTTCATAATTCAATTTTTCATGACTAATTTATTTGAATAAAAATTTGGCGGATATAGTATATACAAGAAAAAAAAACATTAGATGTAATTTTCAAGAAAAACAAAGGTTGTCTATATTTAATTAAAAAAAAGTTATCTATATTAAAAAAAATGCTTAAAATTATTTAAATTTTTATTTATTTCATAAAATGAGAGTCAATAATTTTTAAAATAAGTGACAAAGAACCATTTTTCTCACTTTTTTTTTTTATATTTGCATCCAAAGATTCCTAAAATGCTGTCACAAATTTGATTTAAGCAACTCCCCCCAAGTCTCAACCCGATCCAGGCCCTAAACCCATACGCGACCCACGCCTTCCTACGAGCTTCGGAGTCTTTCGTGGCAAAGCTAATAGTAAACCATTTACCGGTTGTTGGCTTAGGAAGAAAATTAACTCACTTCACTTGTCACTCAAACCTAATGTTCCTTCCTTCTCAACTCTTCCTCTCTGCTTTGCTTTCTTCCTTGTGTAGCTAGCTACCTTCAGCAACTGATCTCATTGGAATATGTTACTTCTTCTTCAATTCAATCCGGTTACGCAACAACAGTTTCCATTCCATGGAGGGATCAGCATCATCATCATCAACAGCTTCTTCGTCCCAATCCCTCGCTTTCTACGACTTTCTGGATCGCATGCGGAACCCTGCTTCCCTCGATCTCCTCCGATCCATTAAGAGGTATATAATATAACTAACACTCACAAACAACTACCACTAACCTATCTTCTAGCGCGTGATTCTTTTGTTTCACAATTTGTTCCTCCAATTTCAATGTGATCATGCATTGGTTCGGTTCTGCCTTATCGCTCTTATTGTGCCAGATTGCTGTATATTTGAATTCCTTGAATTTCAATAGCGTTTGGATAATTTCATCAGATCTAGTGTTTAGCAGATTATACAGCAAAGTTTGGTCCGCTTAATTAATTTGGTTCGTCTATGGTAAAATTTAGTGCTGATAATGTGTTCAATTCGTCGACGCTACAATCTGTGTAAGTTTACCAATACAACAATGCTTATACTCTAGCGTGTTCTTGAGACACTGCAAGCGTGTAACACTGCTCTTCATGAAAATCATATTTAATATTATTGCTGTTTGTATTTCTGTTTAGTTGAAAAGGTTAGTTGCTGATTCTCTTTTGTCACACGGTTGTTAAGTTGGTAATCTCTGACAAATAATTGTAAAGAGATGCAATGCGAGTATACTGGATTTGTTGCTTTTTTTCATTCTTTCTGTTTTACAAGAAATGATGTTTCATTTTTATGTGATCAGTAATAAGCATTCTGCCACAGTTTTCATGAGGCTTGAACTTAATAAATGTACATTCCTTTTATGTTGAATTAGATTTATTGTTTTAAACAAGCTTTGTGTATATGGAAAAACATTTTCAATTAACCTGTATTAGGACCCATGGTTAGTGCATGTTTGTTTTCTTTTTTAAGATGCTTCTGTCAAACATTGTTGCTCTTTCTGATACATATCCTATCACTTGATGCTAATTATTTTCTCAGCTTCATTGTATCGTTTTCATTTTACCCGTCCAATCCTGAAACTGATGGGAAAAGAGTGCAAGAATTCTTCTTGACAACAGAAACTGCAATTAGAGATCATCCATTGTGGGCAGGTGCCACTGAAGAAGAGATTGACTGCGCAATGGAGGTACATGCACTAATATTATACAATTCCGTATGCTATCCTGTATGGAATTTTTTAACGAAGCTGCCCTTGTAAGTGATTCAGGGAAAAAGAAGTTATATGAAGTACAAGAAGCCCTTTTGTTTCCCATTTTATGTCATTTCCTGTGCAGATTGGGGGGTTCCTTGTTTGTTTTCTCTGAAGATTCTTCTATTATATCTGTAGGGATTAGAGAAATATATAATGACTAAATTGTTCTCCCGGACATTTGCTGCTTCCCCTGAGGATGTAAGGATTGATAATGAGATATCAGAGAAAATATGCTTGCTGCAAACCTTTCTGAAGCCGGAACATCTGGACATACCGGCACCTCTTCGTAATGAAGCTTCATGGCTGGTATGCATCTTTAGGATGTATATTTATGTTTTAAAACTTGCTACTTTTCTGATGGCATATGTGTTTAATTTCTACTTATTGATTAGAGTGGATAGGCTTTGGCTTAGACATAGTCATGTCAATATTCTTTTTCATTATGCGTAATTTATAAAGCTAATTCAATCATACAAGTTCTAGGAAAACCTTTTTTCTCCTTGTAAGCTAAAGTGAATTTAAGGGAACTGTTATCAATTAGCATTGTGAGAAAGCAAGAAAATTCTGAGGGAGACTTTGATTATGTAAACATTAGCATAAACATTAGCAGAGCAGTGAGAGAAGAAGGGGCACGGAAAGATAATTGGTTCACAAGCTTTGGAAAATAGACTTTCTTTAACTTACCTTAAAATATTAATCCTCAGCACCAAATCTTGAATTAGATAAATTTGAATTGGTTTAAGTTCATGCTTAATAACAACTATTCTTGGGGATAGAATAATTCTTGATCCAACAAATCCGTAACTTGTTTGCTATTTATATTGAACTAGAGCACAAAGAAGTCTTATATAAAATGTCTCCTTTCCAATTTATTTGTCTGATTCAAGGCCTTCATCAATGAGAACTATTTATAGCAAGTACACTTGTTGAATTTCTTAATGGGATGACAAATATTGACTCTACTTTCATTTTCCATTCAGCTTGCTGAGAATGAATTGCAGAAAATCAATGCTTTCAAAGCTCCCCGTGAGAAACTCTTGTGTATAATGAATTGTTGTGGGGTCATCAACAATCTGTTGCTCAATGCAGCAATTTCCGAAAATCATGTGCTAGCTGGGGCTGATGACTTTCTCCCTGTGCTCATATATGTTACAATAAAGGCAAGCCCCCTTGGTAATAAGCCATTTTGCTGATTATCATATTTTTAGTTTCTGAATAATGTTGCCCTGTGTTCTGTTGTCTTTCTCCATCCTTGTTTATTATCATGACTGCAAAATGTGATATTTATCAAGGTGAGAAACTAAGGAGTATAGAGCAAGCTTGGTTTCCATTACTATTTTTTTTAGAACTATTTAAACTCAAAATAGCTGTTTACAAGACATAAATGCTTACAAGTAGAGTGCCTTGGCTTGAACTAAAGCTCAGTGTCCACTAACTTGATTCTAGATGATTCAAGCCCGAGATTTTATTTTATAAAAAACAAGAGTGCTTTGTGATCTATTTGATGTTAAGCTTCCGTATGAAAAATGCTTGCATGAGAGATTGAAATATGTGATAGGCTCATATTGCTGAAGGTCATAATCTAGATAAAGATTGAGTATTTCTCTTCATTCTGTAAAGCTGTTCTCTATAAAATCATTTAGGACCTAGGGTCCGCCGTACGCTACCCTTGGACGCTATTGGGTATACATTAATGCAGCCTATTGACCATGAATTGCTTTACATGAAAAGAACGTAAACATTCTCTTTTTTGCTGTTTCCTCTAAACTTTTTTGTATGGCTTATGGTGAGTTTCTTTTTCCGTTAATTTGGGATGTTGGAAGGCAATTTGTTATTAGAAAGCCGTTTTGGTTTATCACTTTCAGGCCAATCCTCCACAGGTGCATTCTAACCTGAAATTCATCCAGTTGTACCGATGGCAAGCAAAACTCATCTCAGAAGCTGCATATTATTTCACAAATCTTGTGTCAGCCGTGGCATTTATAGTTGACATAAATGCTACATCCCTTTCCATGGATGAAACCAAATTTGAGGAGAGCATGCAAGGAGCCAAATTGACCAGTAAAGTAACAAGTGAAGAATCTCAAATGAGCCAACAAGAGGAGACCAAGTGCAGTTCGCCAAACAAAATTTATGACGAAATTGAAGAGACTAGAGGTTAGTTTGTCTTATTTCTAGGGTGTCGTTTGAATTGTTACTTACGGGAGTTGCACGCCATTATCACAATCATTGTATTAGTAACGCCTCTCCTAGCTGTTTTACTAGTTATGCCGCTTGAATCAAATTATCCATATATGGAAGCAAAGAGCCAAGAGTTGACAGAGAGAGACGTGGACAGACTGTTAAGTCTCTACAAGGATTTAGTTTCCAAGTACACACGCCTGTGTAAAGCTATCGATTGCCTTCCAAATTCAGAGAAAGAGCCAATCCTTCGTCATCTAAAAATGCAGGAAACAGGAAGTCTGGTTGTATCGCAGCGCCGCTGAATTAGAACTAGAGCAAACGAACAACCCATCACACCCAGATGAATGGTATGAGAATGAATATGTATTCATACTTTGACTTTAGGAGTGATGGGTAAATAGGCAACTTAATCCCTTAAATTTACTTGTGTACAAATTAGTTTTATAAAATTTAAAAAAAAAAAAAAAAACACACATCATATTAATTTCTGCTTCTAATTTTAGTCACAAAAAATGACCAACCATGATACCAGTATTGTAAATATGAAAACTAACTTGCACACGCAAATATAGTTAAAGACTAAATTGCAAATGAATGATGGACTAAGTTTGCCTATTTACTCATGACGTTAGTTTTCACTTTTACTTATGTATACTGCTGTGCATATCTCCATGCATTTCATTCACATATTAACCACATAGAGCACAATTCCAACGACAATAAAACGAAGCTGTTATGGTCAATATATATTTTCCATTGAGCTTGATAATATCAAACACGAAAGAGCCTGAGCTCCCAAAAACACAGGCTTCCAAATTATCCAAACGATTGACAACCTCCGGGGCCTCCAGGCATAACATAAAATCCTAGCCGAAGACAACCAAAAACTATACAGACAGACATACAAAAGCTATACACTCAACGTACACCAAAATCCACAGTTATGTTACAAGCAACTGCTGCACAATCTGTTGCCACTACCTCATCCCTGCAAGAAGTGTTCAATAATTTACAAGACTTGTTAGCTTCCTCATTACAATCTGGCAATTTTTTGGCTTCCCCACGGTACGAGTTAACGCATCTCATACACACAAACTTAGAAGGCATGGCATCAGATTTATCAATTCCAGCGCATCTGGTATGCTGCCAAACGCCACAAGTATCACATGCTAACATTCTCTCTCCATCATCATCCTTAGCCCCACAAGGGCAATCAACTTTCCACGTATCTGTACCTCGTTCCATTCTGAATCGGCTTAGACCATATTTGGCAGGGCATTTACCTTGAAGTTTGACAGATCCGTTTGTTCCAAGCAGGAATTTTACGGTGAGCGAATCATTAATTGACCCATACCCTATGAGTTCCTCAGCCTGAAACCTCTTATACATCGCATATACCTCTTGGAAAGCACTAGTGGCTTCGCTCTTGAGGTCAGCGACAGTGGCATTTAAAGGCAACACAATTAGCTCCGGTGGTGGGGATGGATCATCTTTAGGCTGATCAGAAAGCTCCACTTGACACCACAGCCTAATGACTGATGGCAGCTCAACGGCCATTTCATCTGGCTTGTAATCCTTCATGAACTGCTTACAGTCAAGAAGCTTTCTTGCTGAATCGGCCACCCTTTTCCTCATAATCTTAGGTCTATAGCTCACCATCTTGTCAGGGTGAATTATTGAATTAAATAAGAATGTCAGATCCGAGATCACTTGCCCTTCTGACGGATGGCTTGAACTTGCCCTAAATCCATCACGCAATGGTTCCAGCCTGTTGTTAAGGATAGAAAATATATCAGTTGCACTAGTATAGAATTAGAAGCAATTGACAAAGGAAATTACAAGTACATTTTTCGCTATTACTTGAATTCGATGGCACTAGTAGAGGGATTGCATCGTGTGCGAACTACCACTCCATTGGCAGCCAATTTTCCTTCCAAGTGCTTAAGACTGTAGTCTAGAAGCTCTGGAGACGAGACACCCCTGCACACTGCGCCCTTGAGAGCGCGCCTTGTCACCCACTTGACCTCATTACAGGAACCTGATGCAAGCAGTACCTTGATCAAAGCCTGTTGCACATCTTCAACATCATTTCTCGTCCAAGCACACAACAAATTACATGCACCAGTGTATTCGTCCTGTTCAGATGTTTTCTTGGTCAAGGGCTTGCGAAATTTGTGAACCAATGTCAACAAAAACGAGAAGAGATCTTTAATTGTTAGAAGTTCAGTGTCTGCCAAAGACTGGTAAAGAGAAATAACACACTGAAGGCGGTTTCGTGGTCCCCGACCCTGGAATGAAAATGAGGACAAGGGCATGGTTGACAGGGTATTCACTGCTTTCTGGTAGGCATCTTGGGTAAGAGCATAGCTGCCAGTCCCAAATTCATAACCCCAATTACCGTACCACGAACGTCCGTTGGTGACTGCATGTAGCACCCGATATTCCAGCCCAAATTTCTTGGACAAATCCATCACACTAACCTTCCTACTCAAGTATACAACACAATTCACTACAAAGCAAAAAGGTAAACTCAACCTGAAGCTAAATGTGATGGAAGTTGAAGGATTCATACCTAACAGAAATAGCAGCACAGAGCCTATCCCAGAAACCCATAATATCAGATCCAGATAGAAGCTTTGAACCACCTTCTCTTCCATTAAGAGTAAGCAGGTGACCATAACCATTAGAGTGGACAACGCCATGCAAAAGATGGGTGTTATCTTCAATTTGAAGATACACCCAATCCTCAATATCATCAACGGTAATGGCAAAGTTACATGATTTACACCTGCCAAGATTTCAAACCACCAAAACAATCAGGCACTTTGCATTCAAAAATCAACACAAGAAGAAGTTTAAATGGGGGAAAAACCACTGACCTTGGTTCAGAGAGTTGGACAAGACTTGCACATCTTGAACAAGGTCTTTGATATCCCTCAATGGCGTTACTTGCAGCCCTTATAATGAAATGGTATCGCTTTCGACACACCGGATGTCCACTCCACCCTTTTGATATTTTTCCCAAACAAAAAGTCAAGCATTAGATCTCAATCATACTTATATCCACCAACATCACATTAAAATTTGTCCAACATGGTTTGTGTGTGTATAACTGTCCCTAATAATAACTATTTCAAACATTAATTAAAAATTTCAGAAAACAAATAAATTATAGTATTTAGGCACAATTGAGAGAGAGAGAGAGAGAGAGAGAGAGAATATTCTAAAGGCTTTTGTCTAATTTTCAGCTTTTCAATCAAATTCTGAAGAGAGAGAAAACCAAATATCTGGTGGAACTGAGTCGTTTCGTGACTCACTGAGCTGAGTCGTAAATATACACTGCACAAAGTAAAGTTCTACCTTTTATAACCGGCGGAAAAAAATAGTTCTACTCTTACAAGAGAAAAAAATATTAAACACAAAAAAAAAAAAAACAATGTCTGATCACTAAATAATAATGATACAAATTTTCAAGGCGGACGTGTATCTATTTTCAGCTAATAAGCAGAAAGGACGGAGCGAGTTTGCAAGTGGAGCGATTCGACTCACCAACGACTCGGCACTGGTCACAGTACACCGAACTCCGAGAACGAGTGACGTCTTCCTCAACAATGTCGAGGGTGACCACCGCAGGCGAGAGATCGGGGCCGTCGACGAGGTCCCCGACCCGGAACAAGATCTGCCACGTCATCAGCGCCGGAAAGAGGGAAGGAGGGAAAGTTATACGAGCGTGGTCGGCGAGGAACCGCTGGACGCAGTTGCGGAAGGGTCCGTCGGAGAGGGCGTCGCCGGCGGCGTCAGCGGAGGGAAAAGTGAGAAAGTCGTAGAGATCGGCGGTTACTCTCCTCTTCATCCTCTTCGAAGGCCTCTCGTTGACCACCATCACGAAGCCAAGTGGGGGCTAACCGGAAGGAACAACAACGACGTCGAATAGAGGGTAAGGTAACGATGGAAGAGAGCAGATCTGGAGTGTTAGGGAGTGAGTCTGCTAGTAACGTTGCGAAGAAGAAGCAGAAGGAGAGGGAAGAAAAAGAAGGAGCAGATACGACGGCGTTGCGAAAGAGAAGGCGGTAGTTGCTGCTTGCTTAGTATTGTTGGTAGGGTTTGTTTGTTTTGTTTTTCGTTTTTGATTTTGTATATATCCGCTTCTGCTGTGGGCATTATCGTCATTTGACTTCCTATTGGCGGTTCCTTTTTCTCTTTTTTTTATATTTAATTTATATATTCGTATAATATAAAAATATTTTATATTATTATCCAATCATATTCTTTCATTTATTTAATTTTTACAATAATAAAAATGAAAATCATACATATTTAATTATATGACAGCATATAATTAGATGATAATATAAAAAAAATTTATAATATCAATATATGTAAATTAAACCTTTTTTTTTCCTAATTCTATTATTCTGCTATGACTAGATAATAGGATTGGACTAGCCTCTTTTTTATTTTTTATTAGTATATTTGTTAAGAGTTTAATTGGTATATACTGATAGTATAGTGTAAAATAATTTTATATTGTCAACCAATAAAAATAGAAAAAAAATAAGAAATTATGATGAATCTCTCATTATCATAGGTAGTTATTTATATAAGTTGGCACTTTTCATTAAAATATTCTCCCATAAAAATGTACATTCAATATTCATATAATTTTTAATAGTTGATTAAGTTAAAAAAATAAATCTAACGATTAATATTACATAAAAATTGATTATAATACTTTATATGATATTTGGAGCATGAGTGACTTTTAATATTAATCGTTAATTTTATTTTTTAATTTAATCAATGATTAAAAATCTGGTAAATATTAAATGTTCACTTTTTAAAAGTGAACACTTTAAAACTCTCCATAAATTAAATCTTTTTTTTTTTTTTACCTAATTCTATTATTCCACTATGACTAGACAGTAGGATTGGACCAGCATCTTTTTTATTTTTTACTAGTATATTTATTCGTACACATATGTAATTACATGTTTATAAAAATAAATTAATTGATAAATAAAATATATTAAATAAATTCAATTAATTAAAAATATACTTAGTTGTTAAAAATAATTTGTTATAATTTGAGTAAATATATAGCATGTAAAATTAAGTACTATCACTACTGATTATGTAATAAATATGAATATATTTTAAAAAATGATTATGGGAAAAATTTTGAAAATCATATAAAATTTTAACCTATGAGTAAATTTTAAAGAATTTATAAATTTTTTTTTATTTTTTGTTTTCAAGCTATTAAATTTATGGTATTTTTATTAATAAAAAATTAGATAATATTATATATTAAAACTTCAAATATTTAGTCTTATAAATATAAATATATGATATATATTTATAATTTGAGTATTATAAGATTAGAAAAATTAATTAATAGATATAACTTTACGGTTGTTATAACCTTTAAAGTTTAAATTTTTTTTTTAATTTGATTTTAATTGTTAATAATTATAATATATATTAATCATTATCCATGCAATTTATATGTTTACATCACATATATAATATATATTTGATATCATCTCACAGTAAAATTTTTATATTTGTATTACCTATGCAATATATGTTAAATATCACTCATTTGATATAGTAATATTAGATAGAAAACTGATCTATAACTATTTGTTATGTATCAATAAAATTCTTTAAGTTTTTTTAGGATCTTTTAAAATTCCAATTTATGAAAAAGTTTTAAAAAACTTATAATATTCTTCATTCTTCATCCCTCTACTTTTTAAGTCATTAAGTCAATAGTATTTTTATTAATAAAAAAATAAATAGTATTACATATTAAAGCTTGAAATATCTAATTTTATAGATAAAACTATATGACATAGATCTACTATTTGAATATTGTAAGATTAGGAAAAATTAATTAATAATAATTTAAATTGTTAATTAGAAAACTGAATTGATATAACTTTATATTGTGCTATAAATTTTAAAGTTCAAATATTTAATTCTAAATTTGGTTTTAGTTGTTAATAACTATAATGTATATTAATTATTATATGTGCAATTTATATATTTATATCATACATACAATATATGTTTAGTATTGGTTTTTTTACCTATTTAAAATAAAAAATATATTTATGGATATACGTCATTTCAACTTTTTTTTACCAAAATGTCCTGTTTTATGAGATAAGGGCGAATTCGATTAAGGCTGGATTGAATTTATTACTGTTCAAATTTTTTCCAAAAGCGAAGATTTCAATCCAGGGTGGGTAAAATTCAACATTATTCACCTAAATAGTATTGAATTCTACCCTCCCTGGATCGAATTCAATACTGTTATACACTCCTATAAATTAAAAATTATAAACATAGTTGAAGGGATATCTTATCATAGTATGAATACAGTAATATTAGAACAATAATAAAGTTTATTAGTAAGCTAAATTACTAATTAAGTCCAATAGATTCAGATAATTTAACGATAATCCAAATATCTAAACTTATTTTATTACATAAATAAAGTATTTGCTAAATTACATAAAATAAACTAAACCTTGAATTATAATCAACAAAAATTAAAATCTATGGTATTTCTTAATTAATAATCATCACAATAAATTAATCAAATTAAATTGCAACTAAATTAACATCTCTTAAACTAATCTAATACTAAATCAAATATTTGAATTTTTTTCACTACAATAATAAAATTTAAACTATAATAATAAAATACTACTAATTATAAAATTAACTACTAATTAAATTACATTAACAAAAATAAATACTTATAATTATCTATTTGTTATAACAATCAAATTATCAAATTCAATTTATAATTAAAATATAAAATTTAAACTAATAATTTTCTAAATTATAATTTAAAATTACTTATGTATTGAGATATGTTGAATTACGACCAAACTCATCATATCTATATAAATAATTATCCTCCATCTCCCTTTCTTTTGCCACTAAGCAAATTATTTATCTACCTTACTATAACCTCTCTCACTCTAATTTCTTAGCTCTTACATATGCTCTATCTTGCACATTCGATCAGCTCTAAATCGATTTCTAATTTATAGGTGTATAACAGTGTTGAATTCGATCTAGGGTGAGTAGAATTCAATATTATTCAGGTGAATATTGTTAAATTCTACCTACCTTGGATCGAATTCTTTGCTTATGGGAAAAATTTGAATAATGATGAATTCAATCCAGCTTCAATCGAATTCACCTCTATCTCACAAAACAGGACATTTTGGTAAAAAAAGTTGAAATAGCGTATATTTGTAAATATTATTATTTTTTATTTTAAATAGGTAAAAAAGCTGTTTAGTATTACCTATTTGAGATATCGATATCAATTATATTATGAATAGATATTGCAATTGAAAAAAAAAAGTAAAATCAAAATTGTTAAAAAATAATATATAAAAGGATATTAAGAGATGATTTTTTAAATAAAAAATAAAGTAAAATGATATTTTCTAAGAACGTGGAAACGATAATTGGAGAAAAATATGAAAATATATATTATAATAATTGACATATTAAAAACAGAAACCTAAATGAAAAATATTATAATGATTAAAAATTGCGAAAGAAAGAATGAAAATCAAAATTTTAAAAGAATATAAAATTAATTTTAATTAGAAATACGATACAGAAAGATAATTATAAAATTAGAAAGAGTGAAATAAAATTATTATTATAAATACTTAATTTGAAAAAAAATTAAAATAAATCTACAAATAATTACTTATTTAGAAAATGAAAATGTAAGACAATATTTAATTAATTAATTAACAGAGTGCATTTTTTTGTTTACAATTAATGGATTGTAGTAGTTAGTTGTATTGAAAAAATAAAATAATTTAAATAAATCATTAAATAATAGAAAATCTTGATTGGTAGAATTGGAGGCTAAAATTTTGGAGGAAAAGCAGATTAATGTGAAAGTAACACGCATGCATTTTTACTGTCTCATAAATTATTTTTTATAATAAATATAGATAGATTTCTTAATTATTTTGTTTTTTACTTTTGCTAAAAACAAATGATGTGTGTGGTTTCCATGTATACGGACAAATTTTACATTTTCAATTTTAAAATATTTGTTTTCAGATTTGTTGACTTTTCCAATCTTTCAATTATATCTACCAAAAAAAGAAAAATAATCTTTCAATTATACCATTATGATTATTATTATCATTAGGAAATCTTATGCTATATTTAAAAGATCTTACAGATTACTCACATTGAAAGAATATATTTTATTTTTACAAATAAAAGCAACATATTTATTATCTATCAATAGAGTGTTAGACAAGTTTTAAATAATTTTTTCAGTCTTAAGTTAGATTATAATTATTTTAAATGCTATTGCACCATGTTAGGTCATTCTTTTTTCATTTTTGTCTCGAAAGAACTATTGATATCCGAACCTATATTACGAAGAATTAGACTAATTTGCCCGGTTCAATAGAGATTCCTAAAAGGAGATATGGATTTTCTAGTAATAATTTTTTTTATTTTTAAGATTTTAACTTGAGATCTCTAATTAAAAAGTTAAAGTACCTATTACCTTGATTAAACTCACGATAATTGTTTGGCTATTCTTTTTTCGTGTATGCAAGTTCATAATTTCATGTTAATAGTAATAGAATTGGATCATACCGTAGTATGTCTAGCCTTTTTTTTTTTTATCTTTTTAATTGTTTATAGCAATGAATTTAAATAATGGAAGCAAACAATATATAAGTATAAGAGTTTGATTTAGGTGCATTGATAGTGTAAATTTTTTTACATTATTATCCAATTAAAATTTTTCATTTGCATAACTATTTAAGTAGTGGGTGGTTATATTAAAAAGTTTTACTAATGTAGCAATTTATAATTGAATATCTATATAAAAATTTTTTACACTGATAATGCATTCAAATTAAATCCTAAGTATAATAAGAAATTTTACATAATTATATTTAAGAATTAGGCTTAATTTTTATCTTAATATATTGTGAAATTTAATAAATAATAGGAATATATACATACTTGTAAAAAAATTCTAAAATCTTGGCGGGCCATATGCTCCCAACCTTCTAAACGTGATCCGTCCTAGTTGTTCATCTGTTGGTACAAATTCAGGTAAAAAGTGACAATTAGGTTAAAAAAAAAATTCTAAAGTAACTACTACAATATTCAAGCCAAATGTTATAAATCTTAGCCTTTGGACCAAAAATAAAATTCTAACATTACAAATAAATTTTGTCTAGAATTACAATTCATTTTTATTATTGTATCCTAATCACTTTTATTTTTATTTTTTTGAACCGAATCAAAACACTTTTAGATTTAGTAAGTCCGATTTGAGTTAAGTACATACACGTAGTTAATAATCCTAAATACAAATAATGTGTGTAAAATAAATTTTGGTGTCATTGTTAATGGCATTGCATAAATTAATTTACCTCACTATGCATAAATTAATTTACCTCACTATAGGCATATGCTTATGAGTATAAAAGCATGCTTAAATTAGGCTTTGATCAGAAATTGAGGTTCGAGACGTGTAAGGCGAATTTTATTTGCAAGTAACATATGATACACTTTTTTTGGTACATACGTATTATACAACTTTATGAAAATCGATTCTTAATACTAGCAGTTAACAAATGTAGCCTTCAGCATTTGACGAAGAAAAGTGTGAGACGTGCGAGGGACCATGACAAAGTGATGTCGTTGTCCAATAGTAACTTTCTCGGAATAAGCTATTGAATTGAATAAAGAAAGGCGGGTCCACCTTGAACTCCAAGCAAGAAATTAGTTAATTAATTAAATCAATATATAGTATTTTGATTAAACAACTAGTTTTTGTACAACATTATACAGCGGGTACGCGTGCTGAGAATAAAATAAAGAGTACATAAATAATCCCAATTCCGAAGCGTAGGGGGTGACGATAAGATCATCACTCATCATCAGTGAAACAAAAGGCGGTTTTCCCTGGCTTTTTCTCCTTTGAATGGGCGCCTCTCAACAAATTTTTGAATTTTCATTTTCGCACTTAAAACCAACTATATTCCTCTAATTTCAAAACTACCCACGAATCATACTACGTTTTTCATTTTGGTAAACCATTTACGTAGATATTTTAAAAGTTTAATATATATATATATATATATTTTATATTATCATTCAATTATATATTATCATATAAATAAATATATATAATCTTTATTTTTATTATTTTTAAATTTATATAAATAAAAAATATAATTAAATAATAATATAAAATAATTTTATATTATTAATATATACAAATTAAATCCGCTTAAGTGCCACTGTTCTTATTAAAATAGACCAAAACTTTTTATAACTATTCAATACAATGAATTTGAAAATATGGAAGGGAGAAACTTTAGTGAGATTGAAAAGCCCAACAAACTTGGGGTTATTATAGATACTGTCACTCTAGGAAATTTGGTAACAAATTTCTCGAAAAATAAAGGGAAACTGTATTGAATTCCTCTTAATGCAAAATTAGTAAAACTATAACGTTTTCTATGTAATCAATTTGTGAATTAGAGGTCAACGTTCCAAACAGCTCCATCTCCTTCCCCGCAAGCTTTGTGTATATCTTTCATTCTCTCCACCGATTTACAGATGCCACTGCACGACCAATCAAAAGATGCCACACACACGTTACCTGTCCTTGCCTTCCAATCACAATCTGTGTCACACACAAAACAACAATGACATTGTCTTTATGATTTTTTTTTTTTAAAAAAAATAACTCTTCAAATTTAAAATTAAAATTACATTATTGTGGGGTTCATTTTTTTTTTTCGTCAGGGGATATTTGCGATGGTGGAAATATTTTGGTGAATCAAAAAACAAGGGCCAAGGACCAATATTACCAAAAAAACAAAAACAAGGGCACATGTATATATATATATTTATTTACCAGGAGGTGTCCCGCAACACATAGAGCGTTCATCGACATGTTCAACCTCTAGGCCCAATAACCATGAACCTAAAGATACGTCCTCGTTTGCGTATCTGTGCAATATGGGCCTGCAATGCAATTTGCAGTAGAAACCCGTAAGCTTTTTTATTTTTTTCTTAAGGTAATAATTAATTAATAACTGATCGCAAAGACAAAAACCAATAAGTTGTTTCCAGTGGCTGGTTTAATTTTTAACCCTTTTTTTTTTTTTTTTTTCATTTTGTACATTGCGCCTAAGGAAATCAAGCAGTTTGCCGCAGGTACAAGAAAAATAACTCAACTTTTACTGTTGAATAAAAATTTAAAAGAGCAAAATATATGTTAACCCTTCAATTTCTGAAAAATAGCCTCCTATTTGTAAATTTAATATATTAAAGGACTGAACTTTGGTAAAGGATGATGAAGTCACCAGTTAATGGATATATAGGTAGCAAGATCCTTGGAGATGGCATATATTTGGCCAGTGGCATGCCTGAAATATTTGTTCCCTTCTTCTCCAAACTTCCAGTGCTCAGCCTCATGATACTTTACCCCTCTGCCACAGGAGTTGAAATGGGGTTACTTCACATGAATGTTTCAGCACATAAGTGATACATATAATAATGTTTGAAAAATAAATAACCTCACTTTTGATATAGAACTGGACCGGATTTCATGCAACCAATATAAGCCCTGGGTCTTGATCGGTACTTAGCAAGTGTACTCACAAGCATACCTGCATTATCAAGAAATAAATATGATGTAATTAACTTTGAGAGTTAATTGATACCTAAAGGCTAAATACATCACTTGGTTAAATTATAAGAAGGCATACACTTAATTAATATAAAGAGTAAATTGTAATTAAGAGTTTGTGTCATGACACACTGTCCATACTTCAAAACTAATACTGAACCAAGGCTTATATCAAGTAATCGTCAGATTTTAGTGGATTAACAGCAAAATAAAAGGGTTGAAGTTCTGTGCAAATTACCTAAGACTTGAAAAACCTACAATTACGTACCTAGATTTAAATGGATGTCATCGTCTACCTTGACATAGAAATCAGCATCCCACATAGAAACAACAGTGGAGAAGTAGAGGCGTGTCTTGGTAGATAGCTCATGGTAGCCCTCAACGTGGTCCAGCCTTAGGAAGTCCTTGTGTTCTGCCTCTTCCGCATCAATTGCTTTATCAAGAATGCCGCCTGGTGTCGTGCTATGCCCGATCATGAACCTTATAACAATGCCCTTCTCTTTCTCTAGTTCTTTAAGCTGATTTCCTATATATATATATATATATATTCATGTTCAGCAGATTAATTTTGACAATAATTACATTACATTGATATGACTATGAGTAAGTGGGCATTAATTATGGTGAGATTAGGCTTATAATTAGACTAGAGATAGTTGTTAATATATACCTTTAGGCAACCATGTTTCGCGGATGGAGTCTCTTCGCTTTTTGCTGCTAAAGGCCGTGTTAATTCCAATCACCACAAAAGCTTTCTGTAAGCTATAGTTAGAAGCATGTTGCCGCAAGCGCTGCCCACGAGTTTGGCTTGTTCGAGCTGCTGTCAGTTCCATTTCCAATGATGAAACTGCCTTGTCCAGAGACCTACTTATTTAAGCACAAACAATTAATCTATTTCACACGTTGATATATTTCTCCTACTAATCAATACAATATCAATTAAAACAAAATAAGTAAATGCGCGACTTCATCTCATATATATCTTATACTCACTTGATAGCTTGATGGGTCTTTGAGACTTCCTCCATTACATCACCAGGTCTGCCTTCAATCAATTTCTGTTTGAAAAATGGATGGCAAGTAACATACATATACATATATGATCTCATACAATACAAGTTAATTATTAATGTGAAATATATATACTTTCAAACAATGCAGCACTTCAAATCACATATATATATATATATATATATATATATACTCACTCGCTTATGATCACAGTCACATTGTTTGGGTGCAGGAAGTATTGCATTTTCATTGTTAGAGGGGCGTGTCCACATTTGGCCAGTGAAGAGTGTCCCAGCAAGAAAGCATGCAATACATAGGACAAAAATGGCCCTTCCTGAAGCCGGCTTTCCCCTCATCTTTCTGCCAAGTTGCCTTGGCCAAAAGTAGACTATGTAATTGTGCAACGATCCAGTGATCAGTTTTCCTTTCTGGTGGAAGAAGACCTTGAGGTTAACTAAGACCTTGGTGGATACGATTTTCATGAAAAAATGTTGTTAGGACATAAATTATGCAGTGAATTGAAGATGATATGTGGATGTAGGATTCAAAACAGTTGAGCAAGGGCACACAGGATGTGCACCAACTACATGCAACTATTTGCAATAGTTAGGTCGCAGGAATAAAGTAAATGAATCTCTACAAACTACCTGAGTTACCATTATAAGCAAAAATATTATGATCTTTCGTGTGTTGATGTAATTGTTGGTATATAGGAAAATTCTGGTTAATGCAGCTTTCAAGTCATCGTAACCATCGAATAACGGTGGGTCTTTGAGCATATCATGTGAGCTTGTGTGGGATGTTCATAATAAAAAAGCAATGAATGAGTGAAGCACAATGTTTATCTCGCTTTAGCTAGAATAGAGAAAAAAGCTAATTTTAATGCTATTTTGTCAATCGGAAACTAGCGGAAAGATATGGACCAGCCACATCTATAAAGTACAGGTCTACATAAAATCATTGACTTCTTATTACCAAATGCTAGTCTTGCTTATGAAACAAGTGTCATCACTAAACCGCCTAATTATCAATTCCACAGCACTCAGCAGATTGAGAGAGAGAAAGAGAGAAGGAAAGAGTTTAAGCATTGAATGAATCGCTATAAGAGGGATCATTAATCTACTTCTAAAGTTGCATAAATATCAATAAACTTCATCATTTTTTATTTTTAACAATTTACAGATAGAACGAATTGTGAAAGTAGACATATGAAATAAAGAACAAAGTATTAAAAGCCTAGACTAAATCGGGCATCCAATTACCTGAAAAAAGACGTGTTTGATTATTGAAATATCATGTTAATTTTGACTGAGAAATCTTAAAGATACAAAAATAATAAGCGTCACTGGTAGCAATTTCTAACAATATGCCTATCGTTAGCTCTCTATGAGCCATTTTAGTTATATGGTGTGTTTTGATTACTAGGATACTGGCAGTTTGGTCATGTGGTTTTCATGATGCAACAAATGCAGCTATCAACAAGAAACGAACTTCATTCCTCTATTTGTGTGGGCAATCTCTCTTGCACCAATTACGTGCGTACTAAAAACTGGCTCGCGGCCTAAACTAACTGTCTGCGTTTGAAAATGCAGAATAAGATAGAAAGAGAGTAGCACATGCTACTATAATACTACAATTAATCGATATCAAAAAGATTTTTGGATTTGATGGAAACATAAACCAGAATTCACGGTGCTGAAATTAAAGGTTTAAATTCCTAAGTTAAATCATTCACCAAAAAAAGAAATTCCAAAGTTCAATCATGGTCAATTTTCTAGGAAAAAATTATAGCCTCTATGATGTGATAGCATACTGCTCATATGAACAACAGTACCCAACGAATAAAACAAAAATGAATCAATAACCACCGGTAGAGATAAGTAAAAAGTTGACAGCTCACACGCCACAGAAATTGATCTTGGGCGGTTGTTCTGGTGCTTATTTAAAAAATCAGTATGGCAAAAATATTGTTTTATCAAATGAGTGGATAATAGGTATAGTGGGTATACTAAATAACTGATAAAATATGATACATTATAAATCTTTCTATATGTTTTTGTCAATATGACACCTAACTCGGAACTCGGAACTGGGTGTTTATATGCTTTCATCAATATGACGCATAACTTGGAACTCGAAACCCAATATCTATACATTGATATTTTAGTGCAAGACCCAACTTTAAACTCGAAAATCTGAGGTTGGAACTCGGGTGCTTAATGGAGTCTTCAAGGGAGTGCCTTTAGTGAACTATGTAAGATTAACTACATTATAGACCATCCACATATCATTTATATAACTACTATCTTTACAGTACTGATTTTTTCAAATCAACACCAGAGCAACCACCTTAATCTTGACTCACAGTAAAAGTTAAAACTTTTGGTGAATGCTCCGATGCATGTGTAAGGTTGTGCATTTGGTGCAATTATGCGATGGAGGAGAGGGGAATGACATCTGGATCTGATTTATGGTGGGTCATAGTGAGGATTAGGTTGGTTAATGGTTCAATATGAATTAATTAAATTGTTAACTTTTGTTTGTTTAAAATTTGAAAAAGAATTAAAAAAAAATTTACAAAGAAAAAATGAAAATCCTCTTTCTAGCCACCATAACTATTGCATCTTGCCCGGCTCCCTTCTAACCATTCAACTTCTTTCTTCTTCACCCACCCTCTCCCTAGCCACCACCATTGCTGCATCCTGCTCACCTCCCTCATCACCACTATCAATGACTTCCTCTCCCCCCTACGTCCGAATTTGTGATGGAGCAATGACCATGCATTACTTCATCGCAGCCCATGTCTTGAACCAATGCTCCCCACGCCATCCTCTACACCAAGAAGCAACCACCACTTCGCATCACTGCATAATCACTACTTCGCCTTGGCTACCATCGCCACTCCGCACCACCACCTTTGCTGCTTGCATTGCTGGTTCCCACCACAACTCCACCCTTGCTTCATGGCCCCAGACATAGTTGCTCCCTCCTCATTCCAGCTGCGGTCGGCTTCTTTTGCAACCTTTCACTCTGGGTTCAATTTAATTTTTTGAAAATGGGCTTAGTTTGGTTGATGAGTCATCAAAAGATTGGATTTTTTCTTTGGGTTAAGATCAAGTTTTTCCCTTTTTCACTATTTTTTATTTTTTTTTCTGGTTTGGCTAATTTGTTTTATTTTTATGTAAAGTTGTAATCTTTATAATAGATGTGTTAAAACTGATGTCAATCTTCTTCTGGGTTTTTGAGGATTTTGTTAAGGGATCTTGAAAATAGATCATAGGTGATGGTGGTGGTTATATTGGAGTTTTTTTGATCCTATTGCTTAACCTTAAAGTTATTGGGGTTTTTGTGTTTAATAGCAACAGTGCAAGTGCTCCATTTTTCTCATTCTAATATTTGGACTAGTTTTCAAGAGCAAATGATTTGGACGATGATTTTCAATAGCTTTGGTGATATGAAAAATTGAAGGAAGTTAAAACAGTCCTCCATGGAATAATGGCAAGAACACTACTTAAGATATATGAAGAAGATGTTGTCTTATGACCACTTTTAGGATTCGTTTGGGTGGGCGGCTATGGCGGCCATCGACAATGAAGAAGAAGACCTGAGAACATGATGCCAATATAGAAGGAGTGAGGGATTATTTTGTAATTTTAAAATATTATATTTTTAAATAAATTGTTTATAATATTTTTAATTAATAATCTCAATTATTTCTCAGCCCTTAATTTTAGTGACAAATTGCTTAAATCATAAATAATTAACAGTTATTGAGTTTTAATTAACATCTTCAGAGTTTTCTATTGTGCATCCTCATTAACACACACACCATCTTTCCATTGGAAGCAAATAAAAAATGTATCAAATGCACACTTTTGAAAAGGCACCAAAGAATTGGCCTAAACTTATTTGTTTTTCTCTGTCATGTATTTTTATATTAATAGAAAAAGTTTGAAGCATCAAATTGTTGTTATCATAGTTATTATTTTGAAATTTAATAATATAATAAAACGTGATCACACAATGCTTTGATAATAAAATAAATTAAAATATATCAAAATTAATTTTGTGTATATTTATTGTTATTTCATATATATTTTAATATTGGATAAATAATTGCACAACTAAGAGGTTTTTGACATGAAGTCCAGCCAGCTCAAACCAAATGGGTTCAGTTCAACTCATAACAACACGATCAGCTGAAACAATACTACACGATAAGCCTTTGATCGGGAGAAAAAAAAAGAAAAACCTACATGGTAAGCTAATCTAATGTAATGTGTTATGTTATGACTAAAATTTTGTTAGAATGGTAGATGTGTCCTATTTGCCATTCACCTAATTCATGGGAATTGTAAATTTTAAAATCCTCGCTTATCTCTCATATATATTAAAAAAAAAGGGGTAAAATTCTATTTTGATTCTTAATAAAAATTTTAAGAACTAATTTAATTTCTTAGAATTTAAAATTTTTGAATGATTTTTTATAATTCAAAAAATAAAACATATTAATTCTTTTATATAAATTTTTTTTAATAGTATGGATCTATTCCCTTTTTGAATGTTAAGGGACTACTTGAAGGATTTTAAATTCCTGAGGACTAATTTGTTTCTAAAAATTTTCATTAAAAGACAAAATGAATATTTACTTAAAAAAAAAAAAAAAAACCTCAACTCATCCCATTCTTTTTTTGTAACGAAAGGGCGGGGATGAAGTTATGGGGAAATGGGTGGACACTATGGATAGTTTGGGTTTGCTCATAATAGATGGATCATGGATCTATAACCCAAAAAGAAAGTTGAAACAGGCGCTGTAAAAGCAAAAGGCTCAACGTTGAACCATTTAATTATAACCGGCCCAAATTAAAACTATCCAAACCCATCCATTCGATACCATTGTTGACCAAAAAATAAATCCATTCGGTACCATACCATTAGCGGTAGAGGTGAAGCAACCATAATCGGAGAGGGGTTAAAAGCCCGACCAAAAATTAAAAAAAATTGCACTTAAAAAAAAACAGTTAAAAGGAAGCAAGCACGACCACTTATAAACAAAATCGAACTTAGTTGCGTATGATAAAAATACACTGAATGTGAAGATATCTCTCACGAAAAAAACCTAAAGATAATAAAATCATAATTTACAACAATCATGTTAAAGCTGCCGAAGCTGCCACTACTAATGCATTTGCAAACAAGTAAAGAAGTAAGGTTATATTTGACACATTACCTATTAAAATTATTAGTAATGTAGATTATTATTTAAAAAAATTATCATATTTTAAATTATTGATAATATTAAATGTAATATTTGATATGTACAAATAATCTAAGTGACAATTTATATTATTCTATTTGGTATATAAAAGAAATTACTATAGATTATATGTCTTAATTTAATAATAATAAGAAATTTTAATTATTAATTATTAATTATTAATATTATTATTATATTTAATGTTATTAATAATTATTATTGAAAAATAATATTTAATAATTATTATTTAATAATAATTAATTATTAATATCATTTTTAATAACAACAATTATTATTATTATTATTATTATTATTATTATTATGGAAAGATTACCATATTAGTGATAATTTCCGTTACCATAAAAATTTAGATTGCTAACAATATTATCCAACCACATAAATTGATATTATAAATTCAAATAATTAATTATTAATATTATTATTATATTTAATGTTATTAATAATTATTATTGAAAAATAATATTTAATAATTATTATTTAATAATAATTAATTATTAATATCATTTTTAATAACAACAATTATTATTATTATTATTATTATGGAAAGATTACCATATTAGTGATAATTTCCGTTACCATAAAAATTTAGATTGCTAACAATATTATCCAACCACATAAATTGATATTATAAATTCAAATAATTTAATCAAATATTATCAATAATTCAAAAAAATTATCCCATACCAAATCCTAATTAACGGATCACCATTGTTTTGGCGCACAAAGTCGCATTCATATTATGTACGCTGTTCCATTAAAGCGAAACCCTTCTGTCGATACGCGTAACTTTTTTCCATGTTTCAACAAAAGAAAAAATATATTCAATTTACAATGTCTCCTTTTCTGCAGTGCATTAGAAGCAAGTTCAGACAACTACATTTTACTGACACAAACTAAACACTAACATTTATGAGTTTATACACAAAGTTTGTATGACTAATTGCAAAGCTACCACATTAAGAAAACAAAAAGAAAAGGTAAAGATACTAAAGAGTTGATGGCATCATCACGAGAATAAGAGAACGTCGTCATTGAAATTGAAGACTTCGTTCCATGTCAATTCTACAAAGGAAGCGGACTCCATCCTAAGGGGGCTCATAAGAGGAGCTTCCTTCACATCCTCAAACGACTCTTCTCCTAAACGATCCCACCACTCCACCAAATCGGGTTTCCCAGAAGACCGGGCCGGGTCCTGGTCGCTCCGCTCCTCTACCAGCTCCAGAGCCGCTTTAGCAGCCGCCGATTGAATGTCTCGCCTCGACAAGGAAAGAGGCCGAGGCAGGGAGTGAACGAGGTCAGGGAAATTAAGGCTAGCGGATGTTCCTTTCAGGAAGAAAGCGGCGGAGTCGTATGCCCGAGCTGCCATCTCGGGCGACCCGAATGACCCGAGCCATACCCGGGTTTTCTGACCCGGCAACCTTATCTCGGAAACGTAGCGTCCCCAGCTGCGTTTTCGCACCCCGCGGAATGCGGTGTCGGGCTCGCGGGCACGCTTCCTGGAGCCCCGGTTAGTGGATGGGCCCGGTTGTGAACCTTCTTCCCTGATTGGCATGAGAGTGAGCGAGTGTGATTGTTCGATTGAGAGGAAGAAAATGTTAGTGATGAGTTGCGTTGGGGGGGCTTTGGACTTTGGATTACGAGGGGGGTTTTTGTAGGCAGTGGATTGTGAAGTGTGAAGTGTGAAGTGTGGAGTGAATATTAGCTGGCATTTTTTGTGGTTCCCACTGTATTTTTTTTTTTCCTTCTTTGAAAATGATATCGGAATAAGCTCAAAAATGTATCCGGATCTATGTCTTTTTAACATGGATAAAGCCAAGGATGTCTAAATTCGCCTATCTTTCGAAAGTTGGGTAAACTGCTGAAATTGGAATAGTCTTAAAAAGACATACGTAACTGGCTGCAAGATTATGCCTTGTAAATTTTGTAATCGAATGAATCTATTATTCGACACTATAGCATTTTGATCTAAGTCCTTGTAAAAAATGTTTTATAGCATTATCCAATCATGTTGCTTCATCATTATTAATAGTGTATATTAACATATCATTGATGATTAATGAGTGTAGTTTTTCAGCTAAAAAATTAATTGGATTTAAACTCGTAAATTGATTCAACTAATTCAGAAGCTTACTCTATCATGTCTCTTTTGAAGTTTAAATAATGAATAACATCAAGTGGCGTGTCCTAATTGATCACTCAATCTAGGTCGATCTTAATGTCCTGCCAACCTTGAAGTATATATATATAACGCTTATCAACTAGGCTTAATAGGATTTGCTTCCTCATAGCCATCACTTACTTTTTCTTTAATTGTAATTCGCAGCAGAAGGTGCTATGTGCCATCCTCCGTCAGTCAGTTAATTTAAGTTTATCATGTCAATTTGACCATGCTTCACTAACTGACACAATACAATTACTGTTAAATTTTGTCGCGTGAGTTTGCAGTCCTTTCTCAGCAACTTCTTGACAATAATTCTAACAACTTACCGCTATATTTCTAACTTTTACCGAGAAAATGTTAAATCGGTTAGGTTTTGAACAAAGATAGATAAATATTTTATGCAACACCATAAGTTGATATGATAATTATTACTCTGTGAAAATATAGATTGTTTATCATGTATATTGCAACTAGCATCTTACCACGCAATGCTCAACAGAAACGACAAACTAACTTCAGATAGAGATCAAATAAAACTAATTTTTCTGAAGATGAATTAGACATTAGTTGTATTGGAAGAACACTATGCCTATGAAGAGTTAAAGTTTAATTAAAAAGAAAATTATGCAAGTTAAAATACCATTATAGATATTTTATTGATTAGTTGATACTAGTTAAGTTGATTATTTAATGATAAATAATAAAACCCGTCAACATATAAAAAAAATTAAAATCCGTCTTATATTTAAATTAATAAAGTTCAAGTATTAACAGAAAAATATGGTAATTTAAAAACCTCAGTTATAGCAAAACAATGTAGATGAGCATTTGATCCACTTCTATGTTTACTTGTCAGTTTGGTAACCATCTTTTTGGTATAAAGTTTATTAACTATTTATTCTTAACCTATTCAACGTAACATATTGAATCAGGAAGACACATGCATAAGGTGAAAATTTCCCAAAAGCAACAGGGAAAAATCCAACTTTTACTTCATCGGTCATGGGAGGTCATCTATGCATCAGCATGACATAATTCAGGAAATGAATTTTCTGTTATTACAATTGCGAATTATATTCCTTCTTAGATTGGGATAAGGTGAAAAGTATATACACTCATAAATTGGGGGGTTTTTTTGTGTTTCTTTTTGTTTTGGGGAGGGGGATGGGAGGGGAGGGGAAGGTGGGGAAAAAGGACAGGTGAATAATGTACGATTCGTCATCGTTCGTGGAAGAAACGCGTTAAGCCAGCTGGGTCTGAAGTGAGTGAATAAAAATGGCAATGGATCCACCAAGATTAAGTTACTATTTACGAATACTCTAGATGTCATGCAGCAAAGTTAGGCACTGCTCCCACCACACCGTGTTGACTTCAACGCGTATTTATGTCGAAACTCAAAAAAAGACCGTGCGGAGTGAGGTACTTATAGTCCTTCTCAGGGCCTTGTCCTATTCTTGCCATTACTGCTGCTACAACTATGCCACAGCTGTTGCAATTATATGCATGCACTCTGTTACCTGCTACTGCTATTCATTTACTTCTCTCTTTTCTGTTAAGTTTTTATGTGGATACCCTCTTCTTTGTGATTGTGAGGCTGAGGCCCCATGTAACGACCTGAATTATTTGTCAAGCTACAAAAGCGTTACCGATCATACAGATGACGAATTTGGTATGCTTACTTACGAAGTTCTCTTTTCTCGCATGATTTCAATTATCTTTTGTGCGTGCTACGCCGCCTGGTCTTGTTTGAATAATATCAGTCTTACATGACCAGCCTATTTTATGGTGAAAGCCCTGATAAAAATTCACTTGATTAGGAGTTCCTGATCTGATATTATGTCAGTTACACTTACAGAGAAAGGTTGAACCGAAGAATGAAAAAAAGGAAAAAAAAAAAAAAAAAGTATTTTACATTTGTATTAGTTCATAATGTCGATTAGCTCTGCTATTTTTTTATTTGTATATATACTTACTAAGCTAAACTAGTTTGCGTGTTGTTGATGCTGCACGTGACCTAGCTTGATCTGTTCCTGTATCGCACAAGATCGTCGCAGTGCCAATATCTTAACTGAATTTGTGATTCTGCTTCTGCATGCTCTTCTTAAGCCATGCCCGTGATTTTGGGATGGTGATTTAGACTAGTACGATTGTCAAACATCTAAGTTCGATGTTTGAACCTGACCACAACAGATTTCGTGTTTATTAGAACGGGTTAACCAAATTTGACCGGCTTTGACTACCCTGGTGCTAGACGAAGATATCTGACTATTCATTAACAGTTGCAACGTACTTATGCAGCTCTAAATTTCATTGCAAAATAACGTGACATTGAATAAACTACTCAGTATTAAAAAAGAATTTAATTTTCATATATTCTAAGTATAAAAAAAATTTATATAAATATTTAATTATAAATTATTATATTAATAAAAATATTTAATTCAATTATTCATTATTTTAAAAATTTTATAAAAGAGAAGTATATTATTAAATAATAATATAAAACTTGTTTATATTGAATATGCATTAAAATTAATCTCATTTAAAACATAACAAGGATATAAAATCTATTTTGTAATCACAGTTCAACTGCCCAAGAAGTAGATAAAAATTTTCAAACTTAGAAAAAATAAACAAACGATTTATAAATTTGTGATGCGATGGAATCTCTCGTTCACCTCTGCATCACCAATTTTATTTTCATATTTCATGATGGAAGTTATAATTAATTACTAGTAATTAAAATAAGTTGCATAGATAAAGAGTCCTAAATAATGATCGCATTTTTTTAAAAAGTATTATATAACCTTTTTTGACAATGAAATAGTGATGAACAAGATATTGTAAATGCATTAATGCAAAAATCATAATTGCTTCGAAAACTTGCAGTAACAGAAACATCAAATTGGTCAATACGAGAGAAATTATGCAATTAACCATAATATATATTAGAAGAAGAATAACAGCAGGTTCAGACAAGTTTTTCAAAAGGTGAAGTGACTACCACTAACATCTCACAGCAAAAACAGACTACGGCTAACATCCAAATGAAAGAAACACGAAGCTTTCTATCAACTGAACGTGGCGTTGTCATCAAAAGCAATCTGCAGTTTGGCCATTCGGATTGATTCACTTGTCTGCACATGGCATGAAACAAAACCTTGAAAGTTAGTGTGACCGCGTCTTTTTTTTTGGGCCATGTGCGAACGTGTCGATACTCACCCTAGTATACCTCATTCTTGTTGCCATTATCAGCTCAGTTTCAAAAGCGCAGAATTCTGCCACACTATTCTCTAAACAGCCAACAATTCAACATCCATCGACAGGCACAGCTATACCAGTACCAGTACAATGGCCACTCAGCCTCCAATGTTACACTTTAAAGGTAGCTTCTTTTGAACACGACCGCAAAAGCATCTCTAACATCGGTGATTTGAAGAATGAGTTTTGTTGGATTAAGCACTTATGACTAGTGCTAATCTATGGCTGATACAGCAAGAGTGTGACCTTATTTTCTTAAAGTTTCTCATAATTGTTGTAAAATAATTTTGAACAATAGTATTTTAGTTTTGCGAAAATAAAAAATAAGAATAGGATGACAGCAACAATAAAAAAGAGTAATGGAATAAAGTTATTATAAATCGTGTAAGGTACTGTCTTTAAGGGTTTAATTTTGCCTTACCCAAGCTATGCTCGATGGAATGGTATTGACGGTTATCTCTCCAGGATTAGATGTGGGTCTCTACAGGAACTCGTACACACGATGCTCCTAGCACATTGAGCAGCAAATCTTGCAGGAAGCAGAAAACACAGCAGAAGCTAAAATACTAAAAACTTGGCAGGCCCACACGCTCACGGACGAGATAAGACAGGGCGCACATGTATGTATTTAATTAAAGTCCAAGTTCATAATGCTACTTCAATATTATAAAATATTTACTAATTAAGTACTATCATATATAAATACTTATTAAAACATTTTCATAAACAATGTGGGACTTCTTTCTTAACTAAAATACACATAGGCAAACTAAACTTGAAACACACTAAGATCTATATATATATATATATATATATACAACAAGAATCACATCAAATATAAAAAGGAGGCGATTGCTCTGGTAAATCGGCACCGTGAAGATATTGTTCTATCAAATGAGTGGATGATAGGTGTAGTAGGTATACCATGTATATATATCATAAACCTCTCTATATGTTTTTGTTAATATGACACCCAACTCGAAACTCGATGTCTATACATTGATATTTATTAGTACAAGACACTTTGAACTCAGAAATTGGAGGTCGAAACTCGGGGTGCTTGATGGAGTCTTCAAGCAAGTGTCTTTGATGGACCATGTGAGATTAACTGCATCATAGACTATCCACATGTCATTTATATAACTACTATCTTCACGGTACTGATTTTTACCGCCATAAAAGAATGCACTTATTACAGATATCATGAATTGAGATGTTAAGTCCATTAAATTCAAAGGGTGGTAATAGTCAAATAAAGTTAACAAATGTCTTAAACCCCATCAAAATGCTGTTGGTGTTTCAACTGTTAAACACATTTGCCACCGTCATCGTTTAAAAAACAATATAAATTTTATTTTATTTTATTTTATTTTTTTAAAAAAAAAAACTATACCAACGCAATTTATGACTAACTAGTGATTACAAATTATAAACTGATTATATTGCAGATCTGTAAGTATATAGACATGATTGGGATTTGTAGAGGCGAATCTGCAACAAAGGAAGAAATGAGGATGATACAAGTCGACCGAGCATGGGAGCTCAAACGGTCTATAAGCAACAGAATGATTACATCACCTTGAGCAGCAAATATTTGCTAATTGAAACCGGGAGAACTTCCTAGATAGAAACTTAGACCCTCGGCATTACAAACATTTCATGAGAAAAGATAGGTGTAAATAAAAGCATCATGTTGCAATTAAGTTGCTACCGTACTAATGCCTATACAAGATAGTCCAATAATACTTTCCAATCATGATACGATATAGGGCTTCAAGTTGGCATTAAGAAATTTAATCGTTGTATTTGATGAACAGAAGCGCAAGCAACAACCCAAGACACAGTGAAGATAGCCATAGTGGAAGCTCAGTTTTGACTGCATGAAGTAAACAGAGGAGTGACTTAACATTGCAGGCAGAGATAGTGAATGTCAGAACAAAAAGGAAGCGCCACATTAAAAAGGGCAATCCAATCCATCTAAGTGTGTAAGCATTATAGTTAGAATTGAATTGAACGAAATGAAGGATGCAGTTTAGAAATTGATACGGCATGTATACCTTAATTCTTGGAGGTGAAAATGAGTTTAATGGTTGGATGTGGAGGAGTTGTTAGCCTCCCGTATACACTTAAGGATATAAGTGAATAGGAGTGCCCATTGGGCATGAAGCTTCAACTCAGCAGCTTTCAAGTCTTTCCACCTCTGCTCTTACTCTGCCCTCTCTGGTGCTTCAATCAATGCCAGTCCATCCTTTATCACATCCTAACTCAACCCACCCACGCGCAAACTACGGTTAAACCGAATCATCTCCCTCACACTCACATTCACACTGACACTCAAACTCGTTTCAGTGTTATCATTTGAACTCAGATAAGGCGCCACAGTCACAGCGGTGCTAGTAGGACGCTCCTCAGGCTCATGTCCTTCCCCCTTAATCTTGGTTCTTTTGGATGGGGATGGGTTGGATGCAATGCTGGGCTTGACGATCGAGCGTTGCTCAGAGTCAGAGTCGAATTCAGAATCGAAGTCGAGAGGAGAGGCAGGCATTTCGGAAGCAGGTGATGATGCTTCCTCATCATTTTCATTTTCTTCTTCTTCGGACGAAGAGGAAGAGGAAGAGGAAGAGGGCTCTTCATCCTCATCCAGAGGAGATGGCCGTTTAAGTGCCCTACACATTGATAGAGGATTGGGGTTTTCATTGTTCCTCTCACTTCCCAAGTATATATATATACTCTTTTGTTTTTTGCCAGGACGAGGGCTCCTAATCACTCCACTCCAATCGGGTGCACTTCTTTTGAAGGTAGACATATTCACGGCTAGACCAACACCTCAAATATGGCGGTGTTTAAAATGCTCACTTGCCAAAAAATAAACTTTAAATGTTCATTTGATTTTTAGTTATTGATCAAATTAAAAAGTAAATTTAACAGTTAATATTAAAAAATTACTCATATTTCAAATATCATGTAAAACATCATTAAATTTTATATAACAACCGTTAAATTTATATTTTTAACTTGATTAATAATTAAAAATTAAGTAAATATTAAATATTCTCTTTTATGGGTAAATATTTTAAACATCACCCTTAAATATATATATATACACTTCTTTTATTATCGATTGAGATAGGCTCTTTTAATCTAATTAATCCATACAACTCTCAAACTTATTTTAAAAAATAATTACTCCAATCGCACAGAATTCACTTTTTTTATACCAAAAATAATGTATATATTTTCTAAGGGTCCTACTCCGGTGGATATTACTTCAAATATTCATCATCAAATGAATATTTGAGATGGCTTCATTATATTAAGTCATGTGTAAAGTTGATTAATTTGTATTGTCAAGCTAGAGCTATTTATGCTGGACTTGGTACAAAAGGTTTCAGTCATGGTTTATCTCGCATTATCTCTCTTGCCATCATCAGCCAAGCTTGTCAGCAAAACCTCGCCAATCATTGTCTGCAGATTATTGATGAGATGATGGTAATACTAGCAGATTCATCCTGCTCACCTCACCATTTATAGTGTTTTTTTTCCCTCTCCTTCTTATTTGTCTTCATGTTCAATCCATCTTCTCTGTAGATTTTTCATGACACTCAGCCCATTTTTTTAAAGGTTCCATTTTTCTTTGGAAGTCTCATTCATCATTGGTTCCTTCAAGTAAAGTTCCAATCTTTTTCTCGATAACAATTTTGGGTCTTCTCCTTTTTCTCATTTCTCTACATTCTTTTCATTCAATTTGCTAAGGTTCTGGCTATGTTTGGTGAAGCTCCAAAGAGCATGTTTTTCTACTTCTAAGGTTAATGTTAGTCAATAATCATGGTTGAGTTTCAGATTCTAGTGACAAAGTGTTGGCGTTCATTGCAAAAGTTTACAACTTGTTTGATGCTTGAATTCTTAAGGTTCTAAGAATGAGCTTTTGGTTGATTTGTGAGATTGGTTTGTTTGGCTGGAATGATGAAATAATTTTCTTGTTGAAGTAAAGCGTGGATTTTGTATTTTGCATAAAAAAGGTCCAACACAAGGATGGTGTGACAATTTGGGTGTGAAAATAATAGCGAAAAACTTAAGGAATAGACTTTTGCATCAGCCTAGGCTTACACCATTGGTAATAGTGGATTCTTCCGCCAGCAGTGTGGGATTTTTTGAGTAATAGGTTGGAGGTAGTGGGTGCTTTGGAGCTTTGTGAGTTTACGATCAAGTAGTTCTCCATTTTTTTTTTTCCTAAATAATTTGAGATTATTAATACCTTGAAGAACTCACCGTTCACCTGCAGCAAACTCAAATGGCAAACTCCGAAACATACTTGGATGGCACTACTAGCCATCAATATAATGTTTCAATGACAAATAACAACTATAGATCAATTTTAATGTAAATCTAGTGATTTGCTATTGAAGGACCATGACTAGACCATTGCTTATTGGGTCTAGCATAGATAGCTCCAACTCAATAGTACAAAGGGCAGCTCTACACATGCTTTGGTATTAAAAAACCACATCATATATTCACCTATGGAAATTTGAAGCACTATCCACTAGAGCATGACCCAATTTTTAAAAGAGTTATGTTATTTGAACTAAATTTTTTTTAGTTTTTGTGCTGACTTACTTTTATCTATTATTGGATGTGGTGTGAGATTCAAACCAAGTGGGATCTATATCCCAAGTAATGGTAGATGAGAGTGAGTCATCGCGGAAGTTAAGAAAATTTTAGTTCATGTAACATTTTCCTTTTTTAAAAAGTTAATGGAGCAAAAATCCCCATGGATTGTGGTTCTCCTCAAAATTCAAGCAAATTTGGCAGCAACAAATATAAAAGTTTAATGGCAACCTGAGCAGTGCCATCATGAATTCATCAACATCTTCGGGCTTGTAAGAAGAAATCCCCCCCCTCTTTTTTGTCATGAGAAATTTCCCAGTTTAATGAGCTTTTCTTGTAATTTTCTAGGCTGCTGATGCTCTGGATCACTTTAACTTTCATTACTCACTAAAAGATCCCATACTTTTTATTGCATGTTTGGAAACTCGTTTGCATCCTCTACAATCAATTTTGCCCCCCCATAATTGATTCTTTCAAATTTTGATGATATTTGGTTTTTATTACTTAAAATCAATTCTTATCTTTAGAATTGATATAATTGATTCTTTCAAATTTTGATGATATTTGATTTTTATTGCTCAAAATCAATTCTTGCCTCTAGAATTGATTGATTGTGGGAGAAGTGAAAATTTTTTACTTTCTGTCAGAATTACTTTTAGATGAACTATCAAATATAAATCACTTTACCTCAAAATTAATTCTACAAAAGCAAAACCAAACATGTAGGTCCTTGGCACATTTGATCCAACTTTTTTGGTCGAAAATACTGCACCATTTAAATTAATAAATTTTATTGACCAGACGAAAATAACAACTTTCAAAAATAATTTTATACACTTTAAATTATAAACTATGTTTGGTTAATAATCTGTCAATGTGAGGTATCCCTTAGCAATCCATTGAAATTGCTTTTATAGCCGTATAATGTGTTGTATCTCGCTTAGGATTCATAAGTAGTATCTTATTGTTTTAAGGGATTGTATAACCTATTAATAATCAACTTAAAAATCTTCCTAATTCAAAAAATTCTACTCATAATCGCATGTATAGTAAATTAGAGGATTTTAAAGTAGAAGGATTTTTAAATACATCAATTAGGAGGGTTTAACATTTCTCTTAAAGATTTTACTATCCAGTGTCCTAAGGGCAGTACTTAAGGTTTCCAATGGTGTAAAATTTTAAAGTTTTTAAAGCATCAAATGTATTAAAAACTTAAAAATTTTAATTTTTCAATCAAAACTTTCTATTATTAAAACCATTAGCGAAACCCTTATTTTAAAGATCCATTAAATAATCTTTTTCCTTGATGTTTTAACTTAAAGGCAATCTAACCTACTATTTTTTGTTAAACTAGTTTTGGTAAGTAAGTATTTGGAAAGGTTAAACTTGTAAATATATTAATTTATTCTTTAATTTTTTATATTTTGATTGAAATTGTAATTTAATCTTTATTTATTTCTTATATCTTTTTTATTTAATTCTAGTATCATATCATTTTTTTGGGGTTAAATATTTTCAATGTGCTTTTTGCGTCATTCAATACCTTATTATTATATTGTTAAACGAGTTTGAATATCATAACAATTATTTCAAGAAATGATTAATTTCAACAAGTTTCTTGTCAAATTTTTATTCCTTCATAATGAAGTAAAATTTGACATAGACGCTTCTACGTTTTCGCTTCAGTTACCTCTAGATAACAAATCTTGTGGCAGGCAACATGCATGAAAATTGAGGAAAAGGCACACCGAAGTTCACGATGGCTGCAATAAGAAGAAGAAGAAGAAGAAGAAGAAGAAGAAGAAAACGGTAAATAGAGGTGGAAAAAACGCAATCGAAAGCACGATAAAATGGTACAGCAGCACAATACTTGCTAGGCTTGCCTTGGCTTTTTGTAGTAGCCGTTTCTGAATGGACCAAGATAAATGCCAGTTCACCGCCTTTATATTACCTTCATGATTCATCAACCTCATTAGTTCCAACTCAAATCTTCCCTGCTACACATACTCTGCTCTGCTTCTTTGTTATCAACTGCATGCGCCTTATGTTGACAATGAGGGAAGCTGGTACATGGGAATATGTAAGCACTGCAGCAGTGGTGCTTGTGCTGCTGCTGTGCTCTAATGGGGTGGCAGAAGTAAATTCGCAGAGAGTTCCTGCTTTGTTTGCTTTTGGAGATTCATTGGTTGAAGTTGGCAACAATAACTTCCTTAGGTCCGTTGCAAGGGCAAATTACTACCCTTACGGCATCGACTTCATCAGGGGTGCAACTGGCCGATTTTCTAATGGCAAATCCTTCATTGACTTCATTGGTAAAATGATCTGCTGACTCATGATGCTTAAAATGATTACTAACATCCCTTGTTCTTTTTCTCTGCTTCTTTTATAATATAAATAAACTATTTCATAATTTCCCAAGCATTTGTTGAATAAATTCCTTTTTAAGTGCTTATTTGCTTGTAACGTTCTCTCTTTTTATCCCTTAGCCAAAACATCTTTACTCTTGAAAAATATTCCGATGTTGAGGAGCGTAGGTTTTTCAAAGAAAAAGATTACGAACCTGGAGCTGGAAGTGTCCTAAAAGAAGATTGTCGATTTCATCTTATATCTGTGACAGTTTACTTGTGGCTCAATTATCTCATTCGGTCACACATATAACAGCCTAGTAGCTCGCTAAGCAATGCATTCTTAGTTTAGAATCCTGTTCCTAACTATGTTATAGCAAGTATCACTTCAAATGCATTGCTCCTACTCCACTTATTTGATAGAAAACAAAGAAAATGATGCAGTCTCAATATTTTAGTTGCAGTGTTTGTTTTGTGATTGCTACCATTGCTACGGAAAATGTGGACAAATTCGACCTTCGCTGACAACAACAGAATAAAATGTCATTGTAGCGATTATAGAAATTGTGATATTTTAAGAGACATGTTGAATGCAGCGTTGGGCTTATGCCTCTTCCCTCACTTTAAACTCATAATTGTTCTACTTTACAGGAGACATGTTGGGTGTTCCTTCTCCTCCACCTTTTGCAGATCCCTCCACTGTTGGGCGCAGAATACTTAACGGAGTCAATTTTGCATCAGCTAATGGTGGCATTCTTTTAGAGTCAGGGCGACACTATGTACTTTACACACTTGTCTTGATTATTGTCCACCTTTTATTCTTGCTTTCATCTAGAGAGCAGTAAAATTTCTAATCTATGGAACAATGAATCCTAGCAATAATAATTTAATATCCCAATTTTTCTATTTTGTCTACCGGAAGAGAACACTTTTATAGCGATTGAGTTGTATTATTTTTGCAATCCTTCATTTCTATACAGTATCTAAAAGCTGCTTTACGGTGGTGCAGGGCGAACGGTATAGCCTGAGCCAGCAAGTCCTGAACTTTGAGAGCACATTGAATCAGTACAGGACAATGATGAATGCACCCACATTAAGTCAATATTTAGCCAAGTCTATAGCAGTTGTGGTGATTGGAAGCAATGACTACATCAACAACTACCTCTCACCTACCTTGTACGGATCCAGTTACAATTATACTGCCCCAGAGTTTGGCAATCTTCTTGTTAATAGCTATGTGCGACAAATTCTGGTAATTTTGCTCACTCATATTGCTTATGTAGTCCCAGGCTTGCCACATATTTCCTCAAAAATGTTCATATTCGAAGAGTAATTAGAGTTGCTTTTGGATCTATTTGTAGCAAATTCATTTCAAATATGCTGCATTACAGGCACTACAAAGCTTAGGATTAAGGAAGTTTTTCTTAGCCGGAATCGGACCACTCGGTTGCATCCCTAACCAACGTGCCACCGGTTTAGCCCCGCTAGGAAGGTGTGTGGACTTGGTTAATCAGATGGTCGGGTACTTCAATGACGGGCTAAGATCAGTGGTCGATCAGCTGAACAGAAACCATCCTGGTGCCATCTTTGTATATGGTAACACTTATGGAGTCTTTGGTGACATCCTAAATAACCCTGCCGCCTACGGTAATCTGTGTTAACTTCTTCTCAAACAATTTGCATTAATAATGTATTGATGTCTTATAAAAATGGAGATGGTGAGTTTGACCAAATGGCAATGGTTATCTTGTGCAGCGTTTAGTGTCATTGATAGAGCTTGTTGTGGAATTGGAAGGAACCAAGGCCAAATAACATGTCTCCCTTTTGAAATTCCATGTGCGTACAGAAACCAGTATGTGTATTGGGATGCCTTCCATCCAACACAATCTGCAGTCTATGTCTTTGCTTGGAGAGCTGTTAATGGCCCGCCCAATGATGCTTATCCTATTAATGTGCAACAAATGGCTCTTCTTTAATTCACTCTGGACTACATCCTACCTACTTTTATCTATAAAACAAATGTACCAAGATTGAAGTAAATTCTACATCTTCTGTTACTGATACATATATGAATTACTCTTCTGTTTTTGTTTTGTTTTTTCTTTTTTTTAAATTTAATGTTATAAGGAAAATCCCCAAGTCTTACAAAGGCTTGGTTTAATTAGGATTCTCCTTAGATTTGATGAATTGAGGTAAACTGTTCCAATCAAATCACTCATAGTATCATCTGGGTAATTGATGAATTGGGTCAATGCATGCACGCTTTCACAGAGAGGAGGAAGATTCATATATCATAAATTAGCCTTTGCCTATTATCGAACCCGGGTGCAATTAGTGAGAGACACTAAGTTAACGTCCCAACTGCACCTTTTTGCCATCTATAGAGGGTTTGCTAAAGTGAGAAAGGGCCGCAGGAGGCCCAAATGGGTTAGTTAAGTAGAGGATAATGCAAGCGAGGCCCAAAGAGAGGAATGGTGCTTGAAAAGAAAATAAAATATGCCTTATTGTGCCTATGGACTTCTCTTGTTTGGCTTGGTTCACAATTGCAATCAGTACCCCAGTGTTGATAATCTAACAAACATAGCTTTATGGTTGTAGTAACTGATGACAAACCTGGGGGAAAATAAGGAATTTTTTCATTATGGCATGTCTCTTCTCAGAAACACTCTCTGGATGATCTGGAAAAGTAGAAATGATTTCTTATTCCGGAACATACCTCTGAACCAGATTCTGGCGATCAACAAAGCTAAAGCTGCGGGAACCTTGCATGCAGATACATCAAACGGCTCTCCCCCATTCTCATCTAAGCGATTGAACCCGTGGAGACCTCCACCCAGGGACAAATTAAAATGTAACGTTGATGCAGCCTATTGTGATAAAAAGAGGGTAGCATTAGCATCACTAGCAGATGTCATTAGAGATAATCACGGAAAATTGGTTGCTGGGAAGGTAAATAAAATACCTTGTTCATCTAGTGTATTAGCGGAAGCACTAGCAATCCGCGAAGGTCTGCTCCTGGCCAATTCTTGTTGCTGCTCTTCTGTCCTCATTGAATCGGATTGCCTGCAGGTGGTGGAGGCGTGTCGAAGCAGATCTCCTAGCCACGAAATTGCCACGGTCGTTGCAGACATCATGGCCATGAAGGAATGGTTCTCTCACATTGTGCCTTGCTTTGGTGCCGTCGAGAAGCCAATCAACTGGCACATCAGCTTCCTCATCTGCTATTGGTTGGACTTGGGCATCTAAGATCGGATTGGGTTAGAAGAAGAGTGCCTCCTAGCGTGGAAACCATCCTACGGAAGGACTACCAGGCAGTGTGATGGGTGCGTCTTCTCTTTGTTTAGTCTGCCTTGTACCCATCATCTCTTGTGCCTAGTTGGGCCGTGTATATAGTTTTCTTGTTCTGTCCCAGCTCCGGGGCTGTTCGGTTCCAAGCATTATGTAGTCTCCCATGTGGCAGTTGGGCCTTCATGCTCAATGAAATTGACATTTCTGACCCAATAATATATCTATATATATTTAAAAATTATAGGGAAAGCCTAGACCGTGTTCCGAAGAGCGAGAGCGCTACGAGTAAGACCAGACCAAAACCCTTTTGAAATCCGAAGCACGCTCGAGAACGAAGGAGAATGGCATGTTCCTCCAAATTGGAATGCCTTAGGAGAGCGTTCTCGGCTTCGTGTCGTTGTTCGACTTCGAAGGTACAAAGCGGTGGTGGTCGGTGTTATTCGAAGGTGAGCTCTGCCTCTGCTACAGCGGCAGCAGCAGACGCTGCTGAGGGTTTGAAAGTGGGAGAAGACGTTGCTCCGAGTTCGGGGATCTGTAGGCCTCTCTCTGAAATACTGAAGGAGCTCAACAAGAAAGTCCCCGACACCCTCGTTAAAACTCGCGTCGAGAGTGACGGCTTCGCCATCCGATACATTCCCTGGTAACATGCTCTCTCTCTCTCTCTCTCTCTCACACACACACACACACACACACACACACACACGCACGCACGCACACTGTCACTGTCACTGTCGCTTCATTCGTCCTTCCTTAATTGTCTTGTCTTGTCTTGTCCCCCATATTCATATCCATATTATTGTTTGTTTTACAGGCACACTGTGAACCGCATTTTGAACTTACACGCTCCTGGTATGTGTGCTCTGCTTCCCCTTTTACTCTTGTGCTTTTTGATAGCTTTGAGTTTTCTCAAATTTACTAATTTTCATTTGCTTTAGAGTGGTCTGGTGAGGTTCGGAATATCAGCTATTCCGCTGATGGCAAGTCTGTCTCTGTTGTTTACCGTGTTACTCTTTATGGCACTGATGCTGAGGTACCCTTCGTTTCCTCCTCTACTTCCCTTCCCTCTTCAAGATAATTGAAAGTTTTTGATGGATCCTGAAACTTGCTAAATGACTCGGATGCCTTACCTATCACTCAGATTGAATTTGGTATCTGCATCAATATATGGATTCTCACGTTTTACTGCTTTTCCTGTTGCTATGTTGGTTCTAAGGAGAAAACATATATCTTCCGCCTTCAAAACACTCAGTAACAATGCCTTCTTCATGAATAATTACTATATGGAATAAGGTCCTGTAAATGTGAGCCAGAACTATCTATCCTAGATCATTAATAAATAAAAATGCACAATACGGTTTAATCATCGTGCATAATAGCTTAGGTGATTGACTTGTGAGGAGCAAGATGGTGAACAACCAACAAATTTAATAGGTGCGAAGGAAGTAAATCAACAACTAGAGTAAAACAATCTTGATTCTTGAACTATATCTGTAGATATCTAGTTTCAAAACATGTGGAAGTATTTAAGACTATCTGGGGTTAACGAACAAAGTTAAGAATTGCTCAATGTCCTTGTCTGTGGAGCTAAACTGAGACAGGAAAGCTTCTAACTAAGACCAATTTCTGTTAAACTTACATTTATTAAATGGTCCAGGGCTAATGCTTCTAAATATTACCACTACTTTCATTCTGAAGTGTGGACAATGTTAAGTCTGTATAAAAGGACAAGATGAGGTCATCAAGTCCTGTGTATGCTGGGCTTAATAGAACTGGACATTGGTAAACTTTGTAACTTCCTTATCCTTAAATTACTTATCCTGGTTAATGGTTAGTCAAGTATGATTAGCATGATTTCTTCATTTTTGTCAGTTGTACTTGTAAACCCTTGAACCTATATGGCTATGACTGTAAATTATTCTTGCATCTTTGCCTTTTGACTTATCTTACACATGCATTGTTGACTTTAACCTTTTTGCCCTCGTTCTTAAGTTATCTGTATTTAAATATGCTATGGTGATCGAGTGACAAAATAATGGAAACAGACTTCAGTTGTTTTTTAAGCTCATGTTCATCCTGTCTTCTTCTTCTTCTCCTCCTCCTCCTCCTCCTCCTCCCCCCCCAAAAAAAAAAAATTGTGGTTGTTCTTCACTAAAGCCCATTTATTTCTCTAGATATTTAGGGAATCCACTGGTAGTGCTTCAGTAGATGACACGAGTTATGGAGATCCTGTACAGAAGGCAGAAGCAATGGCTTTTCGTAGAGCTTGTGCACGCTTTGGGCTAGGGCTTCACCTTTATCATGAAGACACATCATGATCTAGTGGTTCTGCTATTCAGGTTAAATGTCTTTGGTAATTGCTATTTTTCCTCTTAGCCTATGTTTATATGGGACTACATATATAGATCCGTTCATACTAGAAAGGAAGCATTTTGTTACTTGTTACTTGATAGTGGGTTACTAAGCTTCTGTCCTTGTATGCCAGGTTTGCCATATGCTCTCTCTTTTTGGAGTTCTCCATTTATCTGCATAGTACATATGCAGTAGGGAGAATTGATATTCTGCTTAACTTTTGATGTAAAACATAAAGTGTGTTTAAAATAACTTGCATGATAGATTATTCTTGCAACTAGCACTTTTTTGCTTAAAAGATATAGATTAGTTTTTACTACATTTTGTAACCTCAAACCTAAAACGTAGGGTGTGCTTGGTATATAGTCCGCAAACCATGGTTTGGTCTAATTGAAAAACTTTTTTCACTTCTGCTTAAACCATGGCTTGAGGCTAAAAATCATGTTGAAATGTGACTCAATGTGATTTTGCCAAATATGTTAAAATGAGTTAAAACTTACTTTATATTCTTCGAATTATGATTTGGATTCACCCAACACCAAAACAAACACACGGAATCATGCTTATTGCGTTGTACTATGAAATAGCAAAGGCCAATGATCTTATCAGGATATTATATTTAGTTGCACTCACAAAATAACGAAAATAGAACTCATTAAAGACAGTTGATCAGATTAAGTATTGAAATCAAATGAATGCAAGTAATTTGAGCAAATCAATTAATCAAGGTTACTATAGCTTACTGAAGAAAAATTGCCTTTTAATGGTAATATTTACTACATTTAATTAAAATCTAGTTTTGTTTGCACATGTTCTCTATCTTGGATTTGCAGATACAAATACAGATACATTGCAAGAACGTAATTGTTATTGACACTAAATTTCCGCATCAGGGTTGAGACTTATAAGAAGTAGGGTATTCATTTGGTCTCTTGACCATAGGCCCATTGTTCGGAGAATCAACTGAGCCGACGGATTGAAAGGTTTCACGCCCGAGGCCTTGGTTCGACTAGTTATGATGATGGCCTTAAAAGCAGGTGTATTGAATGGGCGCGACTTTGAGTCGCAAGGGCAGAGCTAGCCCCCAAACCCCCTCTTCGTGACCAAAAAAAAAAAAAGGGTTTCACACGATTGAAGACACATGACCAAAAGCAAAAAAAAAAAAAAAAAGGGAAGAAGAAAGAAGAAGAAGAAAGAAGACACTACCGAAGACTGAAAACCAACAAAAAAAAATTTGAAGGTTCGAAACTAACAAAATAAGTTCTCAAATTTGAAAATTTGGTAAGGTGGGTTGGTTGCAGTGTGTCTTATAATGCAAGTTTAACCAGCTAAAGTGCTTCAAACACAATCCAATTCAAGCCGCTTAACTGGAAGAATTGTGGAGCAAATGCCAAAAACGCGTTGGGTTGTAGCGTGCCCTAAAATGTGGGTCTGAGGGGACCAATTGTCCACTGTTGTCTACTGCACTATTGGATTTGAGTCTAGCACGTGGACACAAGCATATACTCATCGCACGGAACTTATAAAATAGAACCGTGTGGCACGCAGAGCTCTGCTACTAGAAAAAATCCCCTAAATCATTCGTAAGGCCTTATGAATTCTTCTCTATTTGCCAATTTGAAAATCTAGACGTCATATTTGTGCAACTCAAAAGTTGACAAATAATTATGTTTCTAACGATTCTCTATTTTTATTACAATTTTAAGAAAAAAATGATAAACATAAATAGAAGTATAAAGATATTTTATCAAGCAAAATGTATAAAATTATAATTGTTAGCCAACTTGTGGTAATAAGCTCAAGAGGATATCAAGTTCAACAAAGTTAGCTCAAATAAAACTTCATATAAGCAAAAATAGTCTTATTCCATGTGATAACTATCTGATGGCAATACAATATAGTTTAATGTTTTTTTATTTTATTTTATTTGTTCTGGTTTGGAGATTGAATAAGAAGATGATTTCAAATTAATGACTTTGTGTGATTAATTTTAAAATTTTAAAAATTCATTAGTAAATAGTAAATATAGCATCCGCCCATCTATACTATTAAAAATTAAAAGTCTAGATGTGTTTAAATTTGCAACTATAACCTAGAGGGCTCTTTCACCCTGAACAAAGAATACTCTTAACTATTTGTAAAGAGGCCGTTTGATACTTTGACTTACTCATGCACTTCCCAGAGCTCCAAGAAGGTGTGGGAATTATAACTATGTGTGGATAATGTCATATATTGAGTTGTGTCGTGTGCTTGTTCTTCTATTTTTCTTTTTCTTTCCATTTCTGTCCGATGTCATAAACCATTATTTGTAATAAATTTGATTACTAATAGATTAGGATTTGGTTTTACAACAATTCACATTGTGAGCTACTTGATATTTGACAAGCCTCATTTGCCCTAAAGTCAGATCAATAGGACTCAGAAGTCACCAAAATAAGATGTAGGTGAAAAACTCCCAAGGAAGAATTGGGAAGAAGTTATATACTATTATATACTATTGAGATAATTCACTTCTTCCTGATATAAGTTAGTATATATTAAGATTAATTATTTAATGCATGAATGAATTACTAAACACAATCAGATTGGTGTAAGTGTTTTTATTTTCCCTTGAGCAAGAAGGCAGAGTGACTACGAAGTGGTGATTGTGATTGAGGATGAGTGGGTAGTGTGGATTTGAAAGAGAGGTGGGTGCGGTGTGGGACCGATGACAGTGCTCTTGGAGGTGATAGACAAGAGATGCATGTGTAGGAGAGTCTTGGGCACCCCCTCTCCTCCCCCTCCCCCCCTCTTTCCTTTTTTTTTTTTTTTGGGTTTTTTGTGTTTGCATTATTTTTTGTTGCAAACTACAAAGTACTACTCCTTCCTTTCCTTGTTAGTCCTAGCTTCTTTGCAATTTGCAGACAGAAAAGGAAAAAAAAAAAAAAAAAAACAGAAATAGTTGGTGTGCGCTGTAATTGGTTGGCTGCACAGTGAGTCGATCACACTGATGATACTTTCTTTCTCTGCTTTCTCTCTCAATTCGCTCAGTCCTCAGCCCAAAGTTGGAGACAGCTGTGTAGACCCCACCTGCCAGATACTCATACATACACAATTCCTTCTTTTCTTTCCTTTCATGTCTATATAACACCCTTCATTCTTTCGTTTTATCACCACTTTGCCACTCCGTTCATTTGCCATGCACTGTCGGGGGCACGTGTTGCCGTGCAAGTTGCCACATCCTAAATTATCATTATTTGCAACCTTAGAATTCTCGACGGATCATGATGTCCAGTGAATTGACTATCCAATCCAACTTCATGTTTATCCTTGTTGATGTACAGTGAAGTATAGTTATTGTTGATGTTATGCAATCAATTAACAGTAAAACACAAAAGTACATTGTTAATTATGTAAACTCTTGGATTGTTTTCGTAAAGCATTAGTTTTAAAATACGGCAAAACATATATAACTCAATAATCTGCATGTTTCAATGATATCCATCACAAATAGCTAGGTTAAATTGCCGTCTTATGGATAAGAGTGAGGACGACATCTTGGACTATTATAAACTGCTTAAAAGTTTACTTAATAATGTCGTTCATTGTGGGTTGGGTAGGCGTCGCCTTTGTGACTTCTTTGAGCTCTCTTCAGTGTAACCTGAGAAATAATTGTGACCTCTATTATCAAAGTCAACAATTACCACTCCTTTATATTTTAATTTCCTTCCTCGCACACATTGGACATGAATTATATGGTTCATTTCATTCCGAGGGAGCAACATGCTGGGTGACACTTAATTAGGTTCTTCGATCTCAGTTCTCACTGAGTTCCACCAAATCTTAATGCGTCTAGTAGATTATTATCTGTTTATTGAGCGAGTCGTGTTTGATTATTAAAATTTAAAACTAAATATAACACATCTCTCACATAAACATACAAGTGACGTAAAAGATTATTTGGGGGGAAGTTTTAAATTTGCACTTGTATTTCTGGGAAGTGATAAGGTGGCTAGGTAGACCAGATATATGAGGGGTTTTTTAGGCGTTGGGATATGAGATTGGTACATGCTTGGTGATACAACTGGAACCAGTGTTTCACTGGAACGCTAAGTATTATGCCTAGTAATTTAGCACCACGGCACTAGTGCTGCTACACCTTTCTGTGATGACTAAACCGTAGGCTGCTCCTTGAATAGGATTAGTTTAGAGTTTACAGTGTGAAATATGTCACTCCATTAAATAGTGTTTTTGTTCAATAATTCTAATAAGAGGGTAGAGTTTTCAAGAGGTTGAATCCTCATCGGTTGACTTGTTGCTTGAAAATTTGAGGTTAATTTGTATCATAAGATGCACCTTATCGTTTAAAGAAAAAAATATTTCTCTTTCTCTTTAATTTGAAGCTGTAATAATTGTTGGTAAAATATCCTTTATCTTTTTTCCCATATATCAAGTAGTTATCACAACTTAAACCTGTAACCATCCATAATTCCACCCATCGTAGTAACTAGTTATGCCCAAGTGAAACATTTCTAAACTATGGGTAAATGGGTAATTTAATGGATAATCTGCTTTTAGTAAAAAGAATTGTGGGAAATTGTTTCATTCTAAAGTCAAGACATGCTACAAGCTCTAACAATAATTTATAACAGTACTTAGAAATGACATAAAAACATAATTAGAAGTGAGAAAGCAAAAGGAAAACGACCACTGATGGTCTCCATTTCTTTTATTTTATTTTATTTTTTTCTCTGCAAAGGTGGAAGCAGGTTTTAAAGTGAAACAGAAATGTTCGATATTCAGCTTGTTGATGAGATGGGACCATACAGTCCATATTGTTTTGAATTCTAATTGCTTATAGGGTCAATGCGGCTAATGTAACTGTTATATATGGACCACGCGTAGAGACTCGCAAAACTAATTAAGGTTTTGGTCTTTTTTTTCACAAAAAAGAGTTTTTGTTTTAAGATATGCTAGCTATTTTACAACAAGATTACTCCTCCATTCCAACACGCAATTTCATAGAGCGATGGACCATGCATGGAATCTAGCTAGGTGCATATGACTATCTGAGATGGGATTAGAGATAATGGGCCAAACATAAAGGAAATTCAAGTTGGAAGGAGATGCAACCTTTCATATGTATGATATATAGGTAGTAGTTTCAGTGTATAAAAAATCTAAAAGAATCGTCTGTAATTAGATCATAGATCGAAACTACTACGATCTAATTACAGACGAATATTAGGGCTTTATGCATGAAAAATCGATTAGCAACACGTCTTGTAGGTGCCCAAGGCTAGTACGTGCTTCCTTCTTTGACTAATCAATCGGAAAGCACAAAGAATTTTTAATCATGAAATTTAAGTTGGACGGAGAAACAATTATCCCCACCTGGTAAAGATATTTTATTAAAATCAGTGACTCAACTATTCCTCTCTATTCAACGACATGTTTTGAGCAACTTAATGTGCTTTAATTTGTGTGATGATTTACATAAAGTACTAAGAGATTCTGGTGGGGAAGCTTAGAAAATAACCAGAGAATTTCTTGGGTCAGCTGGAAACGACTTTGTCTCCCAAAAACAGTAGGAGGAATGAGCTTCAATGACCTAAAAAAGCATTAGCAAAACGAGGTTATCAACTCCTTCAACCAGATGGCTATTTATCAGTGAAAAAAAAAAAAAAAAGAAAGGAAAAGCTCATGATTTATTAGTTATTACTTGTTCAAAGGTTGGTATATTTTTCTCATTCTTCATTTTTTTAAGGATGAAACTCCCAATATTTGTCTATTGGGCATATGCCAAGCGTTATTGAGTTAGGAAATTACTGCAAAACAATATTAATTAGACGGTCAATTGGCGGGCTCTGGATCTCAAAATAATGTATTTAAGAGAATTGATTGTTGACATGAAACTGATTATTAGTTTGTTAATGACTGTCATAGTCATCATTATCTTCTACCAAAATTTATAAAGAATGGCTTGAGTAGCAATTTAGTTGAATTAAACAGTTAAAAAGTCTTTATAACATAAAACATTTGAATCCACAAAAAAAAAAGTACTTACAAATAACAATAACTTTAGTATCCCTAGCAAATGTTAGTCTTGGCCATGACAAAAACTGGCTTAGGAAAAAAAAATAGTAAAATGCACTTAGACCGTATAGCTATTAAGAAAAATAATACTTCATTCTATTTGATTATAAAATATATATTCTATCCCAAGTCACTAAAAATGTGTTTGGATTTTTTTTTTTTGTTAGGGGAAAAGATATTTTAAGTGTTTTTTATTTTAAAAAATACTTTTATAAGTTTTAAAAAGTGTGCTTAGATACAATTTTAGAAAAAAAAAATGCTTGTAGGAAAAAGAAGTTAATTTACCATTTTTTTAAAAAAGTTAGCAATATCCAACTTTTTTAAAAATTAGAAGCAAAAATAGTTTTTAAAAGATAATTTTGAGTGCATTTGTTTATACTTCTAGCAAAAAAATTACTTTTTCTTTCAAAAAAATTATTTATAAAATTTTTAATATTATTTATTTATACTTCTAAAAAATAAAAAATAAAAAATAATCAATTTTTTGCTTTTTGAAAATCTCAGAAGAAGAAACAATAAAAAAGGAGAATTCTGATTTTTAAATTTAAGACCACCATCTTCTCATTTTATTCCGATTTTATCATTAAAACTTTTAAAAAATACTATTCTTCTCTCTCTCTCTCTCTCTCTCTCTCTCTCTATATATATATATATATATATCCTTAATTATAATTTTACTGAAAAAAATACTTTTATATTTATCACATTCAAATAATTTAATAATTTCTAATTTTTATAAAAAATACTTATATAAATATACATTTAAATGCAAAACATTTTTTCTTTTGATTTTGAAAAAAAATTTAGCCAAATAGACTTTTATAAAAAAAAAAATCGACTTTTGTATTTTTAAAAATTAATTATTATTAATTTAAAAAAAATAACAAATTAGCTATATTTACACGCACTTTTTTTAAATTTCTACTTAAACATACTTAAAAATTTATAAAAACACTTTTTAAAAAAATTTATTTATTTTTATTAAAAAAACAATCCAAACATATTTTTAATGCATTGATATAAAATATATATTATATAAATAAATACAATAAAATATTATTTCTCAATACCTTAAAAGGGTTATATACTTCGATCATAGTCGCTGCTGTCAATCGTCATGACCTCCATTCTTACTATTATATTACTGTTATTACTGCTACAGTTTCTATTAGTATCGTAGCAATAGGTAATTCTCCTTGCGTCTACCTTCATTGTGAGTCATTCTATAGTGCACCGTCTTCTAAATGGTACTTCACGCATCTGGCAAATTTAATGGCCAAGATCATATAGTACATCCATACACCAACCAATGTGATATACTATAGTAATCGCTTTTCCTCCCTCCCTCCTTCACATCCAACATCGATCGCGGCCACCATCACCCTTTCCGCCGTTTGCTCCGTCATCCCTCCTTGGTGTCCTCCTGCTGTGCTATGGCTTCTTCCCCACCGTGCATCGCAACTACCACCGTGAGAGGAGGTTTTTCGGTCGTTGCCTCTTCTGCGAGAAGGAATGTCGCGGCTACCCCCTCCACCACATTGAGTTCGCATTGATGACTACGACTACCATAGAAGATCCATCATCAGTCGCTGCTCATGAATCATGTGGTCGCGCATCTTCTTCGCGTGACTCCTTGTAGCCATCTTCTTCGCCGCCATGGCTTGCGATGCTGTTGTCTCCGTCGCAATGGTTGAGATCTGGTGGCGCACTTGAGGTCCGGCGCAACCATGATAATAGCAGGAACAGCATTGGGCTTAGCGATATGTAGTGGCGATTGGATTTGGAGAAGATAGGATGGTGGCGATACATGGTGGTACACGATGGTGTTGGGCCATGGTGATTGGCGGATGGGTGGGGCAGTGGGAGTCAAGGATGGGAGGAAGGAGAGGGACATAGGCTCTTCTATAGTGTATCAGTGAGTGATGGTATATAAATACATCTGTTGCTTGAGATTTAATCAGTTCACATATGCTTCAAGCACCATAAAAAAAAAAAAAAAAGGTGCATTGCAGAAGCACCCCTTCATTGTGCGTTTCTTTCATACGCTTGACCTGTAGGGAAATATGTGGTATCATCTTAAGAAACACTAAAATCCTATAAATCTTAAAAATATTAAATAATAATAATAATAATGTTATTGCCAGAATAATATGATATTATTTTAAACTTTAAATTTGAATAAATGAATGATCTTTACTTATTTGTCTTATCTAATGACTCTTTTTAAACATTGGTAAATTCTAATAATAATTTAAACAAATAATTCTGACTATATCTTATTAATAAAATCTTAAATACTCATACATAAATATTTTTAGATTTAATTTGTATATACTAATAGTATAAAATTATTTTACATAGTTATTTAATTATATTTTTCCATTTACATGAATTTTGAATTAGTGGAGGTAAGGGTCATACATATTTACTTATGTGGTAGTATATAATTTGATAACAGTATAAAAATATTTTACATTATTGACGCATATAAATTAAACCCAATATTTTTTGGGACATTACTCATACATAAATCTATATGGATGCAAATTAAATAAGAAAGAAAATTCTTAATTTCTCTTATCTACTATAAATATGAACACGTAAAATATAAGAATATGAAAACATTTAAGAGCTATTTGGTTTAAAGTTTAAGACTCCAAAAATACTTTTAGTAGAATGAAAATAAAATTGCAGAGTAATTCAATGTGTTTGGTTTGTTTTTTCTACGATTAAAAGTATATTTTAAGCAACTAAAAGTATATTTGAAATAAGTATCCTTAAAGTTATTTTTTATTAAAAAAATATTTTTGAAATAAAATCTTATTATTACTCTTTTGTTAATAATAAAAAGTAATTTTATTTTATCTCGTATAAATAAAAATCATTCTTTAAACTTTCTGTTGACATACTTAAATCAAATACATATCAATTTTTAAAAAAATAATTTTTTAAATTTAATTCTTTTAAAAGTAATTCTTTATATATATATATATATATATATATATATAGAGAGAGAGAGAGAGAGAGAGAGAGAGAGAGAGAGAGCTTTAAGCATTTAACGTTGATCAATCCTATCAGTTTTAAAGAAGCTTCCATTTTTTTTATTTTGGACGTGAAAGAAACGTTCATTGCATAACCGTTTAAACAAATAATTATAACAAAATCCAATTAGTGAGAAAGAGAACGATTACAGATCTGCAAACTTTCGCTCGTGTTAAGTCATGGAGTGGTTTAATAGTAAGTAGTTTGAGTAATTTATATGAAATTTTAAATTCAAACCTCATATACTGCTAATATACCAAAAAAAAAAAAAAAATTGGCTCATGTTGCGAGACTGAAAACCGACCAATTTAACAAAATAGATTTAAATCTTAGCATATCATCATTGGAGCTCCATTAAATAACTGTATACTTCAACCAAAAAAAAAAAAAAAAAGGGACGCCATTTCTGAATTGGAAAATAGATTTGGACCACCCTACTTTTAATTAGTGTAAATTTATTAGGTATAATGAGCCAGCTAAAACAGCAGCGTTGGGTGAGCCATCAACTGACACTTCCTCATTGCATTTAGAAAAATTTAAAAATTACGTACTATTATTATTTAGTACATGCTTCTAGAGCAGGACTTGAAGATATGAGAATTTATTGATCAACGTCATCACTTATAAATCCCTGTTTGCCATTTTATAAAACCTACTCCCCCCATTTCATGAGCATGCAAATAACCCCCGTCATAATGATGAAGTATGGTTTAGTTCTTATTTAAAGCATTTCGTCGTCAGCGCTAATTAAGCTTGTACCTGTCGTAATTTATAAATTCTTAATCAAATACAATCAATTGTTTTTAGTTAATGATTAAATTGTATTTAATTTTCCACGTAATCCTTTATTAATAAAATATACATTTAAACCTTTGTCTCTGCATTTTCTCTTTGTCCAGTAGTATTTTTTTTTTTTTGGGTGCTTTGTCCAGTAGTATAGTGCATATATTCTTTTCTAGATTCAGAATTAAAATATTTTTTTCTAGTAATAATCTGGAAGATACATTGAATACTGTGTCAGATGCAACTTATGAACTCTTTTATTTTCTTTGACGGGAACTTATGAACAAATTATAACTTCAAGAGGTTATATATTTAAAATACTATCGTATTGCTCCAAAAAAAATAAAAAAAAAATAAATAAATAAAGAAATGATCGCATTAGAGCTGTGGATGTATCTTCAATCTAGCTATTCTCTCAATCGCATGCATGCCGTTGTAATTAATTAGTATCGCTAACGCAACTTTCTTTGCTTTTTAATTTTTAAATAGATTGTTTCTAGTGCAAATGAAAAGCAATCCTTCGTCACTATATAAAAGCATTCTGAACTCTTTTAGAAAACCAGGACGTAAAATTAATATTTGCTTACTCGCATGTGGATGCGGAATATCTTGTCCAGAACATGCTCTCTCTTTTTATTTACGTGAATATGCTCGTTAGTGTTATAGTAAGACATTTCGGTATGGTGATATTATTTGTGTCTCTTCAAGATATATAGAACGTAAATAAAAAGAACATAAGGAAATGGTACGAATCGTTATCATCTCGTGGTTCAGTTCGTGAAGAAAAGTGGCAGTGAAGCCATCTTAACTTTTATTAAGTGGGTAGCATTTAAAATGCTCACTATAGATTATGAACATTGAATATTCACTTAAAATTAAATTGTTAATCTAAAGTTATTTACAAATTTAATTGTAGAAAATGATAAAATAAGTTTAATATATTAATACATAATATTAGAATATTATAGTCCATCAAGTTGGCATCAAATAACCACACAACGCCCAACTCGAACTTGGAATTTAGATTCAGCATATTTTGTCAACGTAAGCACCTAACTCGAAATTTGTGAATCTTCCTTACATTGATATTCATAAGATAAAGACCTAATTTTTAACTCGAAATTCGATATTCATGGAACTCAGAACTCGGAATTCAGTATCAATTAAATAATTAAAATAAAGTAATTGCCTATAACAGATAAAAAGAAGGTAAATATTTGATGTTTATATTTAAAGATGAGCATTTTATAATTTACCTATTAACTAAACTGTCTTGGCAGTTCTTGCGTATCTTTCCTTTCTTTCTTCAACATCTATACTTGATAAGTCCCCTTATGGACTCAGTTTGCTCCATTGGGATATCAATCAACTTGTTGCGCAATGAGAGCACTGAAAAAGGTTTTCTCGATTTGCACTAAATCCTCTTTTCTCATTTTTTAGGATGAGTTATTATGATATAAGTTCCATTCATGTGAACTTATTGTGAAATAAAATATATATAAGAATTATGTAGTCTTTTTAAAAAAAAATTGTTTTATGCCGATTAAGCTCATGTAATTAACATCGAGATCACTTATTTTGGTCAGAAAATTATCAAAGATATTACTCTTGCAATTTCAAAAAATAGAGCATTTATGATTACTTTTCCTTTAAATAAATATACTTCTTAAGAATTAAACTTATATTCTTATCTTTGCAGGGAACTAAATTACTTTTCATTCATCCAACAATTTATTGATTCGTCAAAATTGCTTATTGTATCAATTTCAACTCACTGATAAAAATAAAAGATCCTCCCACCAGATATGATAATTTGATTAACCCAACTAGATGAATTGGTCTGAGGCTTGTAAACCAAATCCAATTATCTATACTTTTATATGATTAGAAAAATTCACTTTTATGTATGATTTTTATTTATTTAAATTATTATTAATTAATTATTTAATAATTTAAAAACACAAAATAAATAAAAACTATAATAAAATATTTTGTTAATCATTTAAAAATAAATATTAAAATAAAATCAAGTATTTTTGTTGTTTAGCTATAATTATTTTTTTAGTACTTTTAAGAAAATTATAATTCAATTTCAAATTTTCTTTTTATTTTTATTTTTGGAAAAAAAAAAGCACACACAGATCAATATATTATATTTATCTGAAATGAGATAACGAAATATCCAATAAAACATTTTCTTTAAGATTGATATTAAAGGTGATTCGCATAATTGAACTCTTTTAGTATTGATTATCCACAATTACCATTTAAATATGAAATGAGCCAGCACGCTGTGTTTGCACAATCCGACATAATGAGGAATACTGTAACCGAAATGTTGGGAGCGGTGAAGAGAGTCAAGTGATCACCAAATCATAGAGAACATTTTTGGTAAGAAAAATTAAAGGTTAAATTAATTAGCACACATATATTTTTGCATAGTTTAAATATTAAATGTATCAATGTTTGATTGGTTCTGTTTGGAGGTAGATCCCTGAATTCTGGGAATTAGATGCTCCGAACTAAAAATGAAACTCCAAGGTTGTTGTTCACGATGGTGACCGATTGTTTGACTAGATTTCACGATAATAAGAAATCTTTGCATGACTGGCCTAAATCGTAGAAGTGAAGAGATACAAGGCTTAAGGAAATATATAAACGTATATGATTTGGAAGTGTTCCCTCTTATTTATAGTTGAAGTTTGGCAATAACGATTGCTTCAATAGATTTACGAGATTCTAGTGTAATGATCTTAGATTCCTTTATGGCTTTGTGCGCGTTATCAAACCTGAGTTAAGCATTACTCGATTTGGATTAAATGCCCATGCATGCAACAAAAGCAATGTTCATTACTTTATTCTCAACGGTCTCCGATTTAGGTTTCTGGGGCCTATAATGGCCAGGCTTTAATGAGCTGACATTGATATTGAGTCTTTTAGTCTTGTTTGGAATAGGTTCAAATTATTTTTTTTAAAAGTAAAAAATGAATATGATGAATGAAAAATGAATATGATGAATGAAAAATGAATATTAAAAAAAGTTTTTTCTTTTATTTCCTCAAAGTATTCCTTCATTTGATGGATGAGAAATTAATTTCTTGAGGTATAGTCAGGCACCTAAGCAAAGATCTCTCTCAATGATTTTTTTTTCTATACACATAAATTTTGGAATTGAACCCTGGATGTCATAACCCCTAAATTATATATAACTACTTAGTTTTAATTTTTAAAAAATCTTGCAATTTTATCGTTATAAAAAATTTAAAAACAGGCTATATATTCTGAAATACTGTGAAATTATAGGAATTTATTTATAGGTCGTAAACTATGAGGACAATGGTGGAACATCATTAATATAATTGGGACCGAGGAGGGCAGCTCCCTTCCTCCCCGCCCCAAAGTTCTGGTTCTCGATTTCCGAATAAAATCGTGCAAAAAGCAACTAACTATTAAGCAATGATCAAAGCAAAAACATTGAAGAACAACAGATGCAGCTATGGCTTATTCATGGAGTCCAGGTTATAAGAACAATGTATTAATAACCTAATTTTACAGTTTGGTCGTTTAGTTCTTATAGTTTCACTGGATTTAAATTTAGATTCCAGTTTGTTTTAGACATTGGCCCTTAGATTTTTATGTTTTTAAATTTTGGTTCTGATAGTATGGTATTGGTCAATGATTGCTAGATTGTGTAAATGTATAAAAATTAAATCCTAATATTTGTTAATAAATATTTGTCTTTATTTTTATTGAAAAATAGTTCTTTTTTTTTTATTAAAGATAGTAATATCTAAAAACGACCAAAATGAAAATTAAAAAAATTAAAGAAAACAAAATATGAAAAATTAACTATACAGATAAATTTTAAATTGAGTAAAACTATACATGGAGGCTAATTTAATGCACGATTTGAAATTAAGTTAAATATATATTAATTCTATTGATGGCATCAATAAAATCACTGTTGTTAGTATTCTACAGTTAAGACAAATTATTAGTAATCTCAGTGAGTTTATTGTAAGATTATAAATATATGTTAATAAAAAAAACCTTAAATTCAAAACTCAAGTTAGTTTTGTACCCCCCAAAAAAAAAAAACTCAAGTTAGTTACTTTGAATGAAAGGCTAATTAAGTGACTCAATCTCTGTTACTATTTCTGATTTATTTTATTTGTCATTTTGAGTAAAAAAATTTATTTTATTTTATTTGTTATTATCAAATATCATAAATTATTTATTATTGTTTTTTTTTAATTTTATCTTTTATACAATTCTAAGCATATCATTAATCAAAAAATATAGTGCGAGATTAAATACAAGTATTTTAGCGAACATGCATCATAATCAAGTCTCCATTATTTTGAGTTCTTAATTTTTGTTCATATGACTAAAGTGATAGATAAAATGGACTAGAGGTAGTAATCAATTATTATATAATCTACTATTACTATATCTAATATAATGAAAAGATTACACCTGATCCCATTAAAAAAAAAAAGATTGCACATCAACTTCATAAATATATAAAAATATTTAAGTTAAATTTAAAATATTGGGAATATTCTCTCATAACCCTTTATAATTTCTCATTACTTGATACCAATATTTTTCATGGATATTATCAAAATCAATTGTTAAATATTTATTTATAATTAATTATATTTAATTAATGAACTTTCAAAATGATAAAAAAAGAAAAACACATTGAGGTTCTTTCATAGTTAGACATCTATTATTATGTATTATTAGTGTTTTGACATATTAATTCTGTAGGGCATATCGTTTCAAAGTGAAAAATAGTAGCTCACAGAGAATCTCGGTTAAATGACAAAAGGTAAGAAATTTATTTTCTTATAAGAAGACATTATAATTTCTCTTCGAAAAAAATAGTATAATGACTATACAAAGAAAAGCAAGGTACACGCATGGGATCACCGAGTGTGGTCAGTATCTGCTTTAGACAACCGCCATTGGAGGGTTGACCGTTGACTTCCCTCCAGAACAGAACGCTGTTGGCGCCGCCCACCCTCCGTTCCGTTTAATGGCTTGTTCCAAAATGCGGGCAAAAAAGGTAATTAAGAAAAGAAGGTGAGGGTAATTATGCACCCCACACCCACACCACATGTCTCCTCAAAATAATAGAAAGTGCAAAGACGAAGGAACATAATAATACCGCTGCATCATCCACTCCCACGCCCCCATGATTGCGCGTGGAACTCCCCCGCACACACCACAACTGTTCAGTGTTCACCCCTATTCATAGGCACGTGTGTCACGCGCCTTATGATCCAGTTCGCCTACACTTCGAAGCCGGTCTGGTCATTGGATTGGACCGCCTCGAACCGCTGACGGTTAATGAGCTGTTTAGGCGGTTTCATTTTGTACCTTTAGCACTCCTTTGAAAATGCAGAACTGATATATTAACCACAGATATTGATACAAGATATGGTATAATAATGGTAAAATAAGGCATGAATATAAGGATATAATTATAAGTGTAAAAAAGTTTTATAATATTATTTAATTATATATTTTTATTTATAAAATTTTTAAGATATTGAGTAATTTAATCCAATATTTTTGTTAAAATGATAATATAAAATTGAATATCTATATAATATTTTTTCTTACACTAATAACATATTAAAATTAAATTCTTATAAGATACGGCACAACTAAAAAATAATATATAAAAAATTTAGTATGAAATTAATATGTATAAATATAAATTTTAGATTAGAATAGAAGAATAATTACTTTAATGATAGCATAAATGAATTTAATTTTGTCCATTGGCTATAAAATAGTTTTATATAGATATTTAATTATATAATATCATATCAATAAAAATATTTAACTCAATTATTTATCATTTTAAAAGTATGAGAGTCAATTTAACTACCCTAACTATGGCAGAATATTTTCGAGATATTAATGAGTAAAAAGCACTTCTATTTATTGATAATATCTTTCGATTCGTTCAGGTAGGATATCCAAAGTATTGGTTTTATTATATCAAATGCCTTTCACTTTGGGTTATCAAGTCACTCGTAGTATAAATTTTTTTATATTGATAATATATTAAAATTAATTTTAATATAAATATAATAAAACATAGTTATCCATTTTTTATGTTGTAGAATTTTTGTGTATATATATATATATATATATAGTTTAAAGTAAATTTATAAAATATAATTAAGAATGTAACATAAAATATTTGATATAAAACACATCCAATCCGAATATAACAATTATTTTGAAGTATTTGGGCTACTTACTAAATAATTTTTCATAATTTCATTTATTATTTACACTTGTTCAAAAAAAAAAAAAGGGTGTATTAGGCTGTCAACGTGATCCGGTCGAGGCAATGAAAGTATAGGACCGGGATTCCTCCCTGGCTTGGGTATGGCTGTTTAAACATTGAATAATGGAAGCAGGTGGGGGCTGCTGTGTATATAATTCATGTCCTTATTATGTGAGGCCCTTTCCTCTTTTTCTAACTTTTGCTTTCTCTTCCCTCCCAATTTTCTCTCTCTTTTATTTTTTTGATCTCTGACCTAATTGTCTCTCTTCTCTTCACATCAATATCTCCCTCCACCCATCTCCAACACCCACAAACCTAGAGAAGATCCCTCTAAATTTAGTGGGTCTTTCTCATCTTCTTGTGCCCCATCACCTAGATCTGTCCATAGACTCATTGTTTGACAAAAAAAAAAAAAAAAAATCAAATCAAATAACATAAGGAGGTTTTGCTATAGCTGACTCTAGAGGAGGATAATAAGAAGCCATCGTCTAGCAGAAGAGGGAGGGAGTTTTGTTTGGTTCTCTGATCAGAAAATTCAAGATGACTCCAGTTAATTTGGCAGGGCAGTTTGGTGACACCACTTACACCAAGGTGTTTGTTGGAGGCTTGGCTTGGGAGACTCAGAAAGAGACCATGAAGAAGTACTTTGAGCAATTTGGTGAGATCTTGGAGGCTGTTGTCATCACTGACAAAGCCACTGGAAGATCTAAAGGCTATGGATTTGTATGCTTCTCTTCTCTCTCTCTCTCTATACACATCTTTCATTTGAATACTTAATACATATTCCACTCTAGAATTCATATTATACTAGTAGATCTCAAATCCAGATGAATGAATTGTTAATGATAAGTCATATGGTTTCTTTCACTAGGAAAATTAGCTTATAATATATATAATGCTCTTTGTCAATTTCATCCGTCTTTTCATTCTCTTCCATTCTTCTGCTGATGGTGAATTCATGCTTTTTTCCATCCATTTTAGGTTACTTTTCGGGAACCAGAAGCTGCCATGAGAGCTTGCGTGGACGCTGCTCCTGTAATCGACGGCAGAAGAGCTAACTGCAACCTTGCTTCTTTGGGTGTCCAGCGATCTAAGCCTTCAACCCCAAAGCATGGTCCGTATAGATATATTATATGCATGTACCAACTTCTCTTGAGCTTTCATTATCTAATAATCTCATCTAATCTGGATTCATCCGAATTTAGGTTCTGATTGATATGATGTATAAGATCTCGGGAAAGTTCCATAAAATCTTTTCATTTCAGTTTATCACTGTTCAAAGATGCTCTCACATTATTTCTGAACCCATTCTTATTCATATACTCCACGTCCAAGCACAATGTTAACTAATGGATATTCCTCACTTGCAAATTATTATTGTGTTTGCGTGAAAACTGATACCCATATCATAATGTATATGGATCGATCGCGGTCAAAAAATATTCTTTGATAAGAACGGAAGACACGCAGCTAAATGGCAGCTAAGCTTGAATATTCTTCCAGAGTGGAAAGTTCCATCCGGTTTTATCCAAGTGAGGGTTTTCTTGTATAATTTTTGGGAAACAAAGGCAAGAGATGTCCCTAAGAAGCATGGAACGAAAGCAGTCTACTGCGTTTATTCCCTTTAGTGACTTTTCGATTTGTTTTTTTTTTTTTTTTTAATGACTCACTGACATTTATCCTACTATGTTTTTTATATGTATAACTCAAACTCATTCTGATTATATATTTGATTGAATCACAGAAACATGCAATTCTTTTCTACAATATGATAGAAAGATATGTAATCTTTAAATCAATGGATTAAGTTTGCTATAATGGTTTTTTCAGGAGTAGCAGGGAGGAACTTTCGGGTAATGGGTTCTTTCCAGACAGGGTTTGGAGGGGGAGTGGGATCAGCATTTCCTTCAGCAGCAACCTTCCCTCATTATGCCATCCAGCAAGGGATACCATATAATGTTTATGGGTATGAATATGCTTATACCCTTTATTGCATGATACTCCTCTCTCTCATCTCTCTCCCTAGGTTTGTCATTGTACTAAGGTGGCAATGGCACGTGCAATGCCAACTCATGCACAATAAAACCATCCGACATATTTCTCTTTTTTTCACTAACCTTATCACTAAACAGCAAGCACGCCCTGCCACTTCATCTGTATTCTTTTATCACAGAATCAACCTCCACATGATCACTAAATACAGCTTTTCCATCAATCTTCTCTCTCCATCGCTCTCTCTCACATGTGCGGGGGGACAAAAAAAAAAATGGACGACACACGTGTAAATAGTCTTCGACATCGTTTAACCTATATCTGTTAGCTAGCCAAGTCCTAACTTAATGTACGTGTTTCATGACTTAGAGTCACGGAAACTCTGCATGAAGGCTCTTAGCTTGTAGCCTCCGCATTGACTCCATACTCACTTTTTCTTGCTTTAATTAAACTCTTTTTAGCGCGATTAATCAACTTTAAATTCTCATATATATAATTTTTCTTTTGTTATTCTTTAATCACTATTTGCAGGTACTCTCCTTACTCGCCGGATTACACTTATCCCACGGTTTGTACGCATATTTTACCTTTACTTTTTCTTTGTCTACTCTATATCTTTTACCTAGGATGCGTTTTGAAGCATTACTTTTAGGGCGCACACAATGGCTTTTGAACTTTCACGATATCAAACTATTTCCACCGTCTTCTCGCTTTTTTTATTGGTTTCACTTAAATATCTAATTAGTATATTTCTAATATTAACATAATCGTCTTCAATCTTCAATCTTCATCCTATAAGAAATATACTCCGAGTTTTTCTTTCGTATTTTTTTTTTTGGTGATAGAATACTCTTCCTTTTTTTTTTTCATCAGCTTGATTATTCACATTTTTACAGCACTGCTGCAACGCTTTATTATTATTAATTTTTTTACTGTTATAGAAATTTTTATACATGTTACTACAGATCTTTCGTCTGAAAAAAGTAGCTAAGAGCCTTAGCTTTGTAGAACCTTTCTTTTTTTTTTTTTTTTGGAATTTAAATTCCGAGCAAAAACATTAATTGAATCATGTTTCTAATAATACCATCACGTAAAATCGCGTTGTGGAAATTCTTCAATATTTGAAATTCGGTCAACATATCTTCATCGTCCCAGCCAAAGAATGTGCAAGACTAATTAAAATTGTAAATCGTCTGAACTCGCAATTCCTACTTCATAGATTCATTTATCTTCGAAAGTATGATGATTTTGATTCGCACACACATATACATGACATGCATTAAACTTTTCTAGAATGATAGAAAAGGGAATTTCTTTCTCCTTCTGTGTAGGCCTCAATTATGATAATTTATACATAAAGTCTAACACTTGTGTGGCGGGCTGAATAAAAGAAAATAACGTATGATAAAAGCAAGATAAAACTAATCAAATAAAAAGGCTGATATGTGGGAAGATGCGCTGATGGCCCTAAAAATTTCTATACTAACACAGAAAACAAAGGGGTATAATGGTAATTGTGGTCGAGCTTGCACCACTGGTGTGGGCGCCAACCTGTTTTTACTACAACCCATCATTGTACCCTACAGAATGTGGAGATGAACACGGTAAGTCGGTGGCCTTCGCACTATTTGTACAATCAATGATTCCTATAGAACCAATGAATGAATGAGTACTAGTCAAAGTGTTCTTTGTCCCTTCTTTTCAACTTTTTTTGTGTGTTTAAGATAACAGCAGCTTGTGGTCCATTTTCTCAATCATACTTTCACAGTCTTCTAAATTCATGGGGTTCCGCCGCGCCAAAAATTTTTAATTCACTTCATGATGATAGTTGTCCATCATTTTAATGAAAAATTATATTATAGTACAACTTAGAGGGAAAGAGAGGAATAAGATGATATTGAAACCTTGTTCGAACTTTCAAACACTAATTAGGATACGACAGAAATAATTATAATTTTCTTGAATTTTTTATATTGCTAAAGGTCATTTATGCTTTAGTAATTGGCATTGATGTGAGAAATGATAAAATAATTAAGTGAAGTTTTGAAATGGACAATCCAGAGCTACTACAGTGTGTATGGAGGAGCAACAGCACAGTACCCAGTATATGGAACGGGACCTGCTGGAGGGATGATGACGGGTGCAGCAGCAGCAGCCACAGCCTTCTACCCGTATCTGCAGTATGGAGGAGAAGGCAGTGGCGGCGGCTCAACCGGCGGCTACACTTCCGGGCAGGGTTATGGTGTGAACTACCCGCCTCAGCTCCTTCAGTATTCTCCCATTGCTTCAACCGGTGGCTACGCCCAGCACTATGCAACTCCCATGTCTCTCGCTCCTTCCCCTGCCTTGCAATCAGGTTTGTACTCCATTCGCCACTTGCTCAATCCATTTATAAGCTCCCCCCCCCCCCGCCCCCCAACCCCTCTTTTTTTTAATCTTTTCTCGTGACATATAGTCATGCACTCTTGTTTTTGTTTTAAGAATTTGGTATTCTTTGTATATATGTGTGTGTGCATGTGCATGTGCATGTGCATGAACGTTCTTCAAAATTTGACCTGCATGTTGTTTAGTTTGTTTTCTATTTACATGTTTCATTTTGCCTGTTTCAGTGATATTTGAATCTAAACCTTTTAGTTGAAGTATTTTACGTATAGTCGGAAACTCAGCTGAGCATGAATGGGTTAATTGGTCATTGACTTGTTGAAGGTTGTCCGAATAAGGCACTAACATCTTTGACAGTGTGTTTTGCTGTGCCGCAGGCGTGACGATGGCTCTTCAAGCTCCAATTCCTCATCGCTAGAGACTTATATCAAACTAGCTATGTCAAAACCTCCCAGTTGCTTCTTGAAGTCTCTCATCAACCTTTGGCCTAACCATGGTGCTCTCTATCACACACGCACTCTTTCACTAACACAAACAAGTCCATCAATGGCATTTGGGCTTTTGCATCAAGAGGCCCCCCATAGGGGCTTAAAAGTTACTCCAGTTTTGGAGAGTCATGCATCCCCCCTCCCCCTCTTTCCCAAAAAGAAAAATTGCATCTTCCTGAATGGAAGGTTCCATGAAGAGAACCAAAGATGTATATCTTTCACCAACACAAGCTATCGGAAATAGCTTGGTCGTTGGAAAAAAGAATGGCAAAACTTAGCCCCGGAAAGGCTAAGCCAAGAGAACCATCTTGTTTAACTTCAGCCCAAGACGGGCAAAGTAAAAGTACAGAATGGTTTCAAAAATTGTAAATTGAAGATCACAGATAGGTAGCTCATCAATTAGAAATTTAGTTCAAAAATAGGTAATCCCTCCGATCACTTGCTAATCACCTCTGCATGAAGAGGAACACTTAGCAATCATGGACATTGGATGTCCCAGCTTTTTTGTATGGTAACATCTAGCTAGTCTTAGGTTTTAGTATTAGGATCAGTCATGTCTTCACAAATGCTTTTATCAACTTCATTTCAATTTTCACTAAAAAAAGGGTTTAACCAACCAACCAATTAACTATCTTCCCTTTGGGTAAGGGGAGGCAATGATTAACGACTGTTTTTTTTTTTCCTTGTAAATTCATTGCGGCTAAACTATGGGAGTTTAAGCCCAATTTACTAGTATTTTAGGAGGGATAGTGTTTTATTTTCCCACTCAGCATATGTAGTACATTTCATCATCATCTTGAGAACTGCATCAATGGATGTGGAACTCAAAGTACTTGCATGTAACCCTGGGAGATATTTTGATTCCCTTGGATACTTCACTTACTCACCAACCATGGTTAGGGCATAGGTGAATCTCATCACTCTCTTTCGTTCACTCTCTCTCCCTCTCTCTGCGTCCCTCTCTTTTTCATCTCCTTTCTCTTTCTGGCAACTTTTACATCGAGATGGACCTTGATACTCGTTATTAATTATATGTTTAAGCCTATATGGTTTGGATTGTAATTAGGAATGCTAAAATAGGAGAATTTCGTTCTCTATCCATACTGGATGAGAATGGGATATGCTACTTATCCTACTATGCTTTTAATTTGATGTTATGCTTGCTTCTATTCAACATATGTCAAGATAAGCAAATCAAGGTATATGCTTCAAAGAATGTTAAGAATTTTATTATATCTCAATCGAGGATATTTTAATTCCCAACCGCCTCAAAGAAACCTTTCAATATCCTCGCGGATGATCCAAGTCCCTTGGCAGATCCAAATTGAATTATACTTGTGAGACTTTTTTATTTCTTTCTTTAGTCCAAGCTTTAGAACAACATCGAAACTTTGGAAAGAATCATTTAATCTAAAACAGAGAATACTGGTATTAAAAAATTTTAAATTAATTCAATCAATAATAGTTTAGAAACTCATTTAAATCACTGTTACATGAAATTGGTTATAGACTTATAGTATGTGGATACAACACACTTGTACACATGCGGAGTGAAATTACAGTCGCAATAGGAAAACAACCACATACTAATGAGAATAGGTATTATAAGTAGGGAGATTAAGCATTCCTTGTCATCAGAGCTCCCAAAATATTAATGATCCACTTTCTTTTGATATATTGAAGAGTTGTTATAACCACAATCCAACAGTTCAAAACCCACTATAAGCACCATTAAAGATTAGTCCCAAAGTTTAACAAAAACACAAAACGAAAGAAAGATTAGTGCCAGATCGTAGGTAAGATCCCTTGGTCCTAAAAGGACAGCTTTTACAACCTTCCTCTAGAATTAATGATCCAAGCTTTAGAGATCTAACATACAGATTATAGGGCTTCTGTTGGAAGTAAATAATTCACATTATATCTGTAGTACTTTTGCTGTACTAAATACTATTTATTTGGAGGTTATAAATTTAAGATAAGCAGTGAGTCAAACAAGCTTAACTGAGCTTAAGCCAAATTTGTTTATGAGCTAGTTCGATATATATATATATATATATATATATATATATATATATATATATATATATATATATATATATATATATATATATATATATATATATATATTTTGAGACTATGTAATTATAGCTAAATATCCTAGCTTAGTAAACTTAAAAAGGCTTAATTTTAATTTAACTCAAGCTAGTTCATTGAACCTGAACTGCTTGTGAGTTCATGGTAAGATGAGCTAGGCCTAAAAATTAGACTTGCTTTTTATCAAGCTTATCGAGTATAGCTTGAGCTTTAGGGTCAGCTCGGCTCTCTTCCTTTCCGCCCCTAGTTGTATGTGATGCACATTTATACATCACCCTGTTATCAATTCTATAATCCATGCCCTTACTTACCATTATCCTCGTGCTTCTGTCACTGTCTTTGTTGAAACGACTCGGTGCCTCATCCTCAGGCTTATTGAGGCACCTCATAATCTAAGAGTCGGAAAATGTGAGCATGAGAGAGTTTGAGCATGGATGCCTGCATTGTGGAAGTTCATGGAGAAAATTATTGTGAGCATTTCTGTTTTGTTGCTGGTCAGGACAAGCGACGAGAGTTAGCATTAGCAATGTTGTTTTCTTTTTGGTTATTTTCTTAGCTGTAAATGCAGTCACGGAAAAAGTTATTAACATAATTGATGTAACGATCTTATGAAAGAATCTCTCTCGTATGCTGGACTTGGAATACATGTGTCCGTGTTGCTGATTCAGTTATGTGCCAGGCTGTGACTTGTCTCGTGGATGATTTTGGCTTGCGAGTAGTGGAGCATTTCTAATGCATCAGAGTCCAATATGTCGTCAAAAAGTAAACAGCCAAACAGCACCCACTATAACGTTCAACGGGAATAATACAACCAGTTCTATTCAGTTCATGATGAATAAATAGTACGCACCACAGACGACCGAATCAAAATCTCGACTTGAAGAAAACATGCTCTAACTGTTATGCTTTTCAATAGGAAAGAAAATATTTACATCTCTGTAATCACGCCCCCGGGTGGTAATTAATCTCAAAGGAATGCATAATTGTGAATGCCTATAGCAAAGTTAAATTGCTTTTGTTCTATGTTAAAACAAACCTTGACATAGTAAATATAATTAAATAGATTGTACAGATTACATAGCTGAATAAAGAGTGTGAAAAAGGCTCAAAACCATGGAGGCAAACAAAGAAACGGAAAGAAAAGAGAGATATCAATGAATGGTATCATATAGAATGGCCAGCAAACAAAAACAAAGAATTCTCATGTTTCCTTTTGGTAAAGGATTTACAACTTCTAGTCCACTATAAACATATACCACTTTATCAATTTGTTACTATGTTTGAATTATATTTACACTATATTAATTGCTGCATGGACGACAACAATTTCTGAAACCAACTCAACTTCATCAATATAATTCCCTCTCCCACAATACAAAGGAAAGGAAGAAAAAAGAGTTTTTTTTTTCTTTTTTCTTTTTTTTTTTTTTTTGGGGGGGGGGGGGGGGGAGGAGAAACTAATTAAAACAGGCCAAACTGCTCACAATCTTTTGTATCCTCTAAATCATTGGCATTCTCCTTGTGTGAAGCCAGAGATGGCGCAATAGTTCCCAAATCACGAAATTTGGGGAGCTCGGGTGGTGCGGCACACCGTATCAGAGCCCAGCTAAGGCCTTCAAAGAAGGGATGCTGTTTTATTTCAGCAGCACCTTTAGCAGAGCCTAATCGGTTTTCAGGGTCTTTTATCAACAATCCTCTGATCAAATCCCTTGCTTGAAAACTGACTCTAGGAGTATCTGGGAACTTAACCCTCTGTGACACAACATTGGCTAATGTATCTTCATTTGCAGGGCCCTTGAAGGGAGTCTTACCATATAAAAGCTCAAACAAAAATATACCAAAAGTCCACCAATCTACAGCACTTCCATGACCCGCACCTTTGATGATCTCTGGAGCAAGGTATTCAAAGGTTCCAACGAAGGAGTTAGAGCGGGCACTGGTAGGCTCCACCACAAGCTGTGGCAGCGGACCAACCTGAGCAGCTATATCAGCTTTCATTTTTCGACATTTTGCTCCACCTGACGATAGAATAGGAGTAAGGCAGGAGACTTGCCAATTTGGATGGGGGCAGAAAGGGTGTATGCAGCTAGCTTCAGAACAAGGACCAGACATTTTCTTTGCTGGATCCACATCTGCTGAAGATGACTTCACTAACATTGCATTTACAGAACATCTGAGTGACAAGTCAAAATCTGTCAGCATAATGTGACCGTCTTCTCTTACCAGGATATTTTCAGGCTTCAGGTCTCGATACACAACTCCTACCATGTGCAAATACTCCATTGCAAGGAGAACCTCAGCAACATAAAACCTGAAACCGTAATGGCATGAGCTTGGTCTAGAAAATGTGCGAAATATTAGTTTATGACAACATCATGTATGAAACAATGTAAGAGAATAGTCCCCACTTGTCAATGACATAGTTTTTGTCATGCAGGAAGCAAACGCACACATATCCACTTTAATAAGCACAGTATACCAAGTTTAAAGAACATCTAAATGGTGTTGAAATTACATTACATGTAGCGCTACCTAAGTCAACTTCCTGTCAACGGCAGCCATATGATAGTGTCTTGTTGAGCAGCAGGCTAATCAAGATAATTTTAAACATCATCATGTGGCCCATTTCTCCTTGGTGATTGCTATGATTTGCCATTCTAGTTTATCACTAAACCATCCTACGCCTTAGTGTGTGTTTGTGTGTCTTTCATTTTCATTCATTAATATTTAATACTTACTATTTATTGCTTCATAAGCAAGCCATCAAACAAGAAGAGATAACTGGGCTCTTTGGGAATGCAGATTAAATAAACAAAATGAATGTTGCAAGCCATCAAATTAACAAAAGAGCCACTGCACTTCCTGAACACTGTGCTTTGGTCAATTAAAAAAAAAAGATACTGCACTGACTTTAAATGAATATGTTATCCATCTGAAGTAGAATTATAGATAGAGCAAGCCTTCTATAAAACTATTATCTAGGTGTCACCCAAAATCTCTGAATGCTAAATAGCTTAAGAATATAATGTTCACAAGATTCAGTCTCAAAATAGAGAGGGAGATATTTTTAAGTGATGATGAAGACAAAGACTCACAGTCCTACCTGGCTGCTTGTTCTGAGAATCTCCTATAAGGTTGCCTCTGGCGCAGCACATGCAGATCTCCTCCTGGACAATACTCCATAACCAAGCAAGAGAGCTTATCTGTTACAATATGGGCATAAAGCGTTGGAAGAAACGGATGATCCAGCATCTGCAGGATCCCTCTTTCAGTTTGGGCCCTGAACATTTTCTTCCCGCTTGCCAAAAATTCATTGTCCATCACTTTCAGTGCAAAATGGCAGCTTGTACCAATTAGTTCTGCAAGATAAACAGTTCCAATGTCCCCCCAACCAATCGTCCTGAGCAGTTTGAAGTGCCTCAAACTTAAATTACCATGCTGCTGCTGAATCGCACGAACTGCTTCCCATCTCAAGTGTTTTGACATGTGAGGTCTGTGGCCACTGCAGTTGGAACCACTTAGATTGCTCTCCTCACTGATGCTTGTAAAACTACTATACTCACCAATACTATTTTTTGATTTTTGTGAGAACTCACCCTTTTCCTTTGATCCTGATTTCTGATTGATTTTTTTCACTAGAAACTTAGTTTTCTTATTGCCAGTCAAACTAAAACCAGGTTTGGTTGAATCCATGCCAACATCAACTGAGTAAACTTCAATGCTATGATTTGAACTGTTGGGAAACAGTTTCTCATTTTCTTTCATTTCATTCTTCAAATTAGAATTGTCGGTCACCTTGCTCAAATTACTTGTACTGGAAGCCAAATCATTGCCATTTTTTCTGGTACATGGAGTGGAGGAAGAACATAAATCTCGCTTTGCTTTGCTCTTAAGGAAGTTCTTGTCCTTGAATATTGGCTTTTCCAAAGGTGTATTATTGCTTGTGGGTTTATCCACTCCATTACTAGTGCTGGAGGTAGGTGGAGAAACTGGAAGAATTAACTTAGCTTCCATCCCCTTAACTGGAATTGAAGCACTGGGAAAATCTTTGCTAGAGGAAGCAGGAACCGTTCTGAGTTTGGCCTCCGGAACTCCATCACTTGCATAAGCAACCGATAACGAATTTGCAAGTATTTGTTTTCCAAGCCCTGTGACTAGCTCCTCACCCTGATCGTCTGATGGAAGGGGAACAATTTGATTTCGGTATGCTAATCTGGTTGGCATTGCTTTTGGGTTTGTTGCATCAATGAAAGGGGCAGAATGATTAGGACTTGAACTTGATATGTCATGATTCTCATTGCTGGGCAATTTATCAGAATGTTTAGATGTCTCTGGCACAAGGGAGGATTCCAACGAGTCCCCTGGGCCCTCATCTACTACCGCTGTATACAACTTTCTGATGGTTCCAGATACTCTTGACGAATCGGACAACTTCGATAGTCGCTTCAAAGCAGCCATTTCTGATGCCTGTGAGATGCATAACCCTCTAAATGCCTGCTTCAAACTTACAGGTTCCGAGATGCCAATTCCTGATGCCTGAGATGAACCGACTTTCATTGGCCTTTTAAGAGCACTCTTTTCCGAACGTGGCGTACTAAGACCTCTAGCTGAATTTTTAATGTCGATAGCCTGGAAGAGAGTATTGATATCATCCTCTATAGTGTACTTTTTTCGTGATCTGTAGGCACAACTACTCTCAGGCTTTTCATCTGTTTTGAACTCAGAAATGATCTCTTCCCTTGATTCCACTATCTCACACGTATAGCCATAGGATGAGTTATCCATATTTGATGAGGTGATAAAACTAAAAGCTAAGAAACTTAATATCAGCCGGATTATAAAGATGAGTAAAGAAGAGAAAATAGCAGACAAGTCAGAAACCACAGAGGGGTCATAACTCCCTGAAGAAATTATCGTTTGACTTATTGATTCCAAAGTGAAGCACTCATGCCTGGAACTGGAAATTTAGTAACATTTCAGATCAGTTTTAAGTTTCGAACAAGATTGGTTCTTACTGTGGTTAGTAGGGTGAAATAAGGGAAATTCGATGAAAGTGAAAAACTTGTAAATAGAAGAATAATAATGAAAACAAACACAAAATGAATTGACAAGTCCACTTGGATCAGAATTAACATCAAGCTTGAAAATCAAAAGCAGAGAAAAACAATGAAACCAAAGAAGAAAATGAGTTTTTTAGCTGAAGTGCCAGTTCAAAGTTAATCTAGCAACCAGGCCAACACAAAAACTAAACGTGAAATGAACACAAGACAAGGGAAGAAAAGTTGAACCAAAAGAATTGACCAAGTTGGGCAAAGTTAGACATAAGGTCGGAAATATTACCTGTGGCAAAAAGAAAAGCGCAGAACACAGCTTGGACGGTGAAGCCAAAAGTCAAAATCTTTACGGTGAAAACATGGATTTGAAGGGGGAGGGAAAAAGTTGGAGGTGTAGTTGAGAGGGAGTGAACGAGGAAAGAGAAATTATAGAGAGGTGGGAAAATGCATTGCATGGTAATGAAATGAAGACAGGTAGCATAGGCATAGGGTAGGAGGAAAAAAGAGACAAGTTAACAATAATATTAATAATGGTGAGTTGAGTGAGGAAGAGAGCAGGTGTAATGGTTTATGCTGCATGAATTGAGTGTAACTGTAATGCCGGAAAATTCACGTGTGTCTTAAATCCCATTGAAGCTGATCAACTCCAAAGAGAGAGAGAGAGAGAGAGAGAAGGGAGGTTGCAGACTAGCTAAGCCCAACCTATTTGACGAAAATCAACTCTGTCAGTATATTGTTCTATCAAATAAGTGAATTATAGCTGTAGTGGATATATTATATAATTAATGAAATATGATATATAATAAATTTTTTTATATATTTTTATCAATATAATATCTAACTTGAAATTTAAAATTGAAATTTATATATTTTTGTCAATATGACACTCAACTCGAAATTCGAAATCTGATGTCCATATATTAATATTTATTAATGCAAGACCCAACTTTAAACTAGGAAATCGGAGGTCAAAACTCGAGTGCTTGATGGAGTCTTTAAAGGAGTGTCTTTGGTGAAACATATGAGATTAACTATATTATAGATCATCTATATAACATTTATATAACTACTATCTTCACGATACTGATAGAGCAACCACGTTGAAGGAGAGTAGAAAAAAATTGGTATTCTAGTTTATTTCATACTTAATATTTTAATAAATTATACTAAAAGTTTAATTAAAATGAGGGAGGTTGATGCTTATAAACATGAGACGTTAATACACTAAAATTTCCTGACTTTCTTTACCTACAAACTGAAAAAAGACAAATCAGATTAAAAAGCATATGAAATGCCTTTTCTTCAGCTTTTCACCCTATTTTATTGTGTGTGCCACGTAAATACCATTTTATTCTTTGAAATTGTATGCATACATTATTTTATTCTCTAAAACTTAGAAATTAACTCTTTAGTTTCTGAAATTATATTTCGTGAGTCATTTTAGTCCTTGGTTAGTCAATCGTTAGTCAACTATTACAATTTTGCTGATATGTCATGTTAAGTGACATATCAGCATACTACATGTCATCGATTTTAAATTGGTTCAAATTAGTCCCTAAAATTTTTTAAATGTGTCAAATTAGTTCTTAAAATTTTTAAATATGTTAAATTAGTCCCTAAAATTTTTAAATATGTCAAAATAGTCCAAAATTCCTAAATTTCTCCTCTTCTCCTTCATAAGCTCTAAATTTTTAATCTTCCTTAAATCCACTAATTTCTTTCCTATTTTTACCTAGACTAGATCCTCTCCATATATAATAATGGGAAGAGAATATATAGAAATAAAATAATAAAATATAATAAATAATTTTAATGTAGCTCATCCCAATTCAAGATCCAAGAATATCTGTAGACTTAACGAATACTTATAGACGTACTTATGTAAAAATATAAATTTAACATGTTTTATAAAAAAATTAAATAAATAAAATATTAGTTTTTGAATATAAATTAACAAAGAATATATTATAATGGCAAAAATAATAGAACACTAAAAGAAAAATTTTAAAATATCTAAAATATTGAATATGATCGAATGTTGTCTATATATGGAATAATTAGCCATCATTCATTCATTAGGAATTGATTCACTTGATTAATCTTTTACTCATACTTTATTATAAGTTGGGTTTAATTTGTTATTATTTTATTAATTAGTTATTTGTAAGTACTTGCATAGATAGGCACTGAATGAATTTGAACATATTATCTCCTATAAAATTATGTTAAGCCTTTTTCTTACCTTAAATTATAATTTTTTAATTTAAAAAAAAAGTTGATTTCGATTTTGATTAGGCCACATTGATGGAGCTTTTTATGACAAATGTATCAATTAAGTGCACGTTTGAAAATAGTTGTTTTGAGAAAAATAATCATTCTTTAAAATTGTATTAAAATTGTAGTTTTAGAAAATTCTTTTGATGCATCGATTGCATTGAAGTTTTAAATTATGATATTATCTAACTACCAAATCTTTCACCATTTTCTAGTAACATGTTTTAGAAAATTTTTGATTATAAATTATTTTGAATTTTAAATTAATTAATCCTAAACTTTAAATCTTAAATTAAATGGGGCCAATAAATATTTAGAATGTTAATCAAATATATTTAAATGTTAAGTTTGAATTTAATAATTGTCAATAATTTTATAATTTACCAATCTTAATATATTTAAATTTACTTGTCACTTTAATAAGATGCACAAACTTCTATGTCGAAAGGATTTAGTCTAGATAGGGTGTGAAAATGGAAAAGAAATTAGTGGGTTTGAGAACGATTAAAGATTTAAAGCTTGTGAAGGACAAGAAGAGAAATTTAGAAATTTTGGACTATTTTGACATATTTTTAAATTTTAGGGACTATTTTGATATATTTAAAAATTTTAGGGACTAATTTGACACATTTTAAAAATTTTAGAGACTAATTTAAACTAATTTAAAAGCGATGACACGTTAGCATGCCACGTCAGAGGTTGTGCCACGTGGCATGCTGACGTGTCACTTAACGTGATATATCAGTAAATTCATAACAGTTGACTAACGGTTGATTAACTAGAGACTAAAGTGATTTATGGAATACAACTTTAGGGACTAAAAGAGTTAATTTCCAAATTTCAGGAACTAAAGTGGTATTTAACTTATCTCATAGTTACACATAAATTTAATTCACATCATATTTTAACATTATAGGCTTTTTTTTAAAAAATTGTTTATCTGTAGTAGTGAGTTTTTAACCTGTGAACATATACAAACGACCAAATTTCTCGTAGCTAAATCAATTCTAGTGACTTCTTTTAACGATAAAATTTAAACAAAAGCTGATTTTTAATTTCTTGCCTAAAATATACATGTCTATATGAAAGAATTGTTTTGTGAAGCTAAAAAAACTCTTTAATGAAAATTAAAATTATATAAAAATGATAAAGAGAAATAGAGAATAATATGGAAAAAACTCTTTAGTTTTAGAAAGATACTTACAACTTCTTGGAGGAAAGAATTTATTTTACTTTTGGAGAGGTCTTCACTGCTGATTTATTTACCATTCCCTTAATATCATATTTTTTATTTTTAAAATCAATCGTTGTGACCGACGTCCTAGAATAATAAAAGTTGAAATTCTTAATTCAAAGGATGTAAAATCTTTCATAGTTTTAAGCTTCACATTTCTTGGCAGAACATCAAGCTTCACTTAAGGTACATCTCTTTACTTAAAGCAGCTAAATGAATAGTCTTGCTTTTATTCAAACTTCGCATTAACAAAAACTTTTCAGAAACTTACAGCCCATTTTTAATGAATTACTGAGGTACGGTTCGCCATAGTCAAATTGAGTTGCTACAACAATAATTTGAATATATGGTTCCGTATTTGAAAGTTCAAAGGCTACGATGGTTAATGCCTAAAAGAAAAAGAAAATATACCAATGGTGCTTCAAAAACCGCTGACTTGAGACTTGACTTGCCAGCTAAATATGATTCACCCGATCCAAAGAATGAGCAAGAAATGACTCTAGACCTAATTTGTGCTTGGCTTACATGCAGAGAGAGCACAACATTCATCGGCTTGCATTATTATTTGTACATTTGTTCTATGAAATTTGTTGTATGTCTGTACATTTGTTCTTTGAAATTTGTTGCATGTCTGTACATGTGACGGCTAGCAAAACGTGGGCTGCTCGGATATGTTTGTACGTTTAACTCCTCTTAGCATCGGAAAGTAATCAGTGTTAGACTTCAAATGTGATGTATTATTGTTGTTGTAAATTTTCTTAACTTTTTAAATAACAATTATAATATCTTTTTCAAGAATTTAACACCACATGATTAAATGATAGTGAATAAAAGTTTAATCCTAAATGTCAACACACAAGTTGCATATTACTCTTTTGTTTTGGTTTGTCTAGCTGTTTCGTCTATTGTAGTAATTGAAATAGAAAAACACCAGAGGCGATAAAGGCTAGTCACTTCCAGCGTTATCCCTTTCGTTTTCATTTGTATGTCTTATAATTGTCACTCCAAACTCTACATTGTTTGCACTTAAATTTAAATTGAATAATATTCTTTTTTCATTATAGCGAATATAAATTTAATTTCAATATATTATGAGTGTAATTTTTTATTACTATCGAATCATTTAAGAAGAAACTGATGGCGGCCGAACCAAATTTACACTTCTTATAATTATCTTACGCGTTTAAATCAGACATCTATGTTTAGCATATAATTTATATTATTATATTGCCCGTTTATATCTATATTATATCTATAAAATTTATATTAATTTAAAATCATTTTTGATATATTTTTACATACATTAAAATTAATGTAATGCATATTTTTAAAATAGATAGAAATAAGAGCTGTTCAATGATATTTTTATTAGTGTTTAGTTCTCTCAAAATTTAAGATATATTATCTATATAATAAATAATTAAAATTTAGTAATTAAATCGATAAAAAATTATATTTTATATAAAAATTATTAAAAGATGTAAATAAATATTAAAAATCAAATGAACTGAATGTAGTGCAAGCAGATAACTACTAATTTGACCTCTGAAAAATTAAAATGCTAATAATTTAGTCTTCAAAAGATAATTTTTTTTTTGGTATCCCAATAATAAATGTGTTAATAAATTAATTCCTAAAAAGTTAATTTATTAATAAATTAATTTATAAAATATTTTTTATTAATACTAATAAAATCTATTAATAATAATAAAATTTATTATTGAGCATTATAGATTAATAACATACTTTTTTAAAATTAAATTACCAATATTTTGATTTTTTGGAGAACAAATTAGTAATTCTCATGAGGGCAGGTGAATGATTTAAACAAAGCTATGGAGGGCTTTATTTTGAGAAATATTACTTGTTTATGTTAATAATGGACATTTTTGAACACTCATTTTCTCTATTTCTTTCCTTTATTTATTTATTTATTTTTAATAATTTTCTTTCCAACTTTATGGGTCGGTGTTGGATGTTCGTATTAGGGGATGGCACAAATAACCGTCTTATTTTTATTTTTGGTCAACGAGTAACAGTGGATTTAAATAATTGGACTAGGCATTTAGGCCATATGGACCTATACTTGGTAAAAACCAAAAAGTAAAATCTACTTGGGAACATGATTGGATCAAGCCATTGACTCATGATGAATGGGCGGTTTAGGCGTTTGTCTTCAACGACAGTGCTGCGTTGATAAGTCAAATTCTCAATTGCGATGGAACAACTAGACATGGGCGTGGCTCACGATGAGAGAATCAGAGGCTCAGAGCTTTCTTATTTCACCTGCCACAAATTAAATACTTTGATGAACTCTCGTGGCCATGTAACTCAGGCAAAAAGATTGTGCCAACATGCATATATGTCGAAGGTGGAAGCTTCGTTTATACTTGTGATAGTAGTGATTATCACTTTTATTATGAATTATGCGTGGTGAATGCAGTTTTTGCGACCAGTATGATGCATATATAAAAAATAAGAAAAATAATAAAAATATTTAGATGATAAATTTTATATAATTATTATTTATTTTATTTAATTTTTTTGATCTAAAAAATTATCAATATTTTAGATAAATTTATCAATATTCATTATTTTGAACAAATTTATTAAACTTCTACATAATAATAATTATTTTTGTTTAAGTTTTTTTATCTAAAAAATTATCTGCATTTTTGAAAAATTTACTAAAATTTTAGATAAATTTATCAGCATTTTACATAATTATTATTACTTTGTCAATTTTTTTATTTTTTTCCAAAAATTTACCAATAATTTGGGTAAATTTACCAATATCCCATATGAACATTATTATTTTTGTTCAAATTTTTTTATTTTTTCAGAAACTTACAGCATTTTTGGCAAGTTTATTAGCGTTCCACATAATCATTATTATTTTTATGTAGTTTTTTTTTAATTCAAAAACTTATCAATGTTAAAGTTATATATATGTGTACACACACACACAAATAAAATTTACTAGTATTTTTCAAAAATACATTGATAACTTTATAAGAAAAGAAAAAACTAAACAAAAATGCATAGTATATTTTATCATTTTTATCACTTTTTTCATATTCATTGCGTAGTACGTCGCAAAAATACATTCACTTATCATTCTATTTTATTACAAGTGTTTGTCCCAACTTTAAAAAAAAATTATAAAATTTAAATTTTATATAAAATTAAAAATAATTTTTTTACTAAAATAATCACAACCAAACTCACTCTATATTATCATCATCTAGTATTGTTACATAAATGATCGTTTTATATCTACATATTTATTATTCAACTTGTAATATAAATTTATATATATATGCAATAAAAAAATATGTATATTAATTATCTTTATTAAAAAATGTTTAGAGTATTTCATTTAAACTGTTGCACATAAACAATAAAAATCAATGCATGAATTAAAAAAAAAATCTAAGGATAAAAGGCTAATTTTTAAAATGTGTGTTTGGAATAATTCATTTGAATTTAAAACAGTTTATAATAAATTTTCCTGAAATATATTTTTTTTAAAAAAAGTTATTATATTCTCAAAATAATCTCTTCCCAAACATGCTTTATTTTTTTTGGGTGAATTCCAAAACATGCTTTCGATCTTAAAATTAATGTGCAAATTAATTATATATTCTGGAATAAGTTATTATTATGCTTCTTTTTTGTTTTTTTCGGTCTACGGTTTTTATTATATTCATTTTTCGGGTTAATGATATCTTACTACGTTCCTGGAATTTGTATCTTCCATTTGTCACATTATGGGTTTGGGTACATGGTGGAGGTCTGGTATGTGCATTATTCTCACATGCAAAAGTCCATCTAGGCCCACTTAATTTTCTTTCTTGGTTTAAGTGAAGGCATCAAGGCCACATTGTTGCCATCCTAATCGTTAAAAAACAAAGAGAAAGCTCTCATTTGCATCTGCAGTCTTCACTATAAAAAATAAAAATCGAAGACCCAAGAAAGGAAAAAAAAAAAATCTATAGTCGTCATTTATATATCTTCTAAATCATTGTGCTCCACGACCCCAAAAAATGAAAAAAAAAAAAAAAAACCTGTGCGCTCAAGTTGTGAAGTTGGGACGTTTGGAGTGCATGAAAATTTAAATAAAGATACTAAATCTTGCTCTTCGAATTTTAGTAAGAGTAATATTGTTCCTCTAAAATAGTTAGACTACATAAGTAGGAAATATGGTAGTAGCGGTCCAGTGCTTTCGATTAAGCGAACATCAAGAGTGAGGAATTGCCTTGATTTGATAAAGGTGGTTTCTATGGAACCCTTCTAAATTAGAGGGTTTCACACCCTTCTTAAGTGGTCCAATCTAATATTGCCATTTGTTCAATTTAATCCACTTAAGCATATAGCTGTCAATATTTTTGATTTTATATTTTTCCCCATATAAGTTTTGTTTGGTTACTAATTTACCCAATTTTTATCCTTCCAGTCCTTATTCCAATTAGGTGATAGGTTAGCTAATTCCCGATCCTTATTCCAAATGATAATTTTTCTAACCGAATCCCTCTTCTGCCACTCATTTTCCTCCCTGTGATTGAAACGCCCTCCCCAACCACTGTGACGCACGCCGGTGAGCACCCATCGACGACGCCGTCGACCAAGCTCCGTGACGTCGTCCGCACATAACGCCGCCGTCTACAGCCCCTGCTTCGATCACAAGAGCGCTAGCCCCTCACACCCAGCGCCGCCGAGCATCTTCGTCTTCCACCCACGCCGCCGGCGACAGCGAGCACCATCGACCCCCCTTCTGCCACCAGCAAGCACCGTCATTCTGCTTCCGCCACCCTCCATCACTCACTGGATCTTCAGTCGCACTCAACGACCCGTTCCTCCTCATGTAAAGATCCGCCACCCACATATGGTGCTTCATTTATTTTAGTTTATTTTGTTTTTGGTATGATTGATTGGGAACTTGAAATTGATTGTTAATTAAGCATAGGCCTTTTTCTGAGTATAGCTATATATGTAGGCCTTTTTTAGGGAGGCATAAATGACCTTTAGTTCATGAATCAGCTTAACATTGTTGTGGCTGTGTAACATATAGTCAAGTTCAACACTATAAAAATGCTAGTTATTCCAATCAAAGTTTGAATTTTGTTAATCAGTCTTTCAAAGTTCTTATAATTTCTTTAGGTATGCCTCAAATGTGAATTTAACTGGCTTCTGTCGTTGGTCTCAGTTAAAAGCAGCAGACTTTTTTATAACTATTTAGTTGGCATCATACCCAAATGCTTGGAGTATCTTCCAAGGTACATTTCTGATACCATTGGCTTGAATGTTCCCGTTTTTCCTCAGTTGTTCTGTTTTTGCGACTTGAGTGCTTCTTTTTGGTTGCTTGGTACAAAATGAAGGGATGTTTGTTCTGTTCTTAAATTTTCATTCCTTTCCTATAAGCCTCCTCTTCTTATAGAGATGATTTCTTTGTTTTTGGCTAGCTAAACCTTTCACATCATGATGAGTGAAAAGTACAATTGGTTGGCGACTTGGCATTTAAATAATGGAATTGTACAAACTCAAACATTAGACTTTGTCCAAAAAAGAATGAACAATTTGCAGAAGGTGTCCTACAGTTGGATTCTTATATGCACAAGTAGTTATAACAAAGGCCAAATAAATGCACATGAATGAGAACATTGATTTCAGAGTAAATTAAACATTAATGCACTCAAGTCAAGATAGTTGAAATTAAAAAAGAGATTGAAGAACGCTATGCAGATTTGGAGTAAGATCCAAGTTAATTACTTACCCATTTTATGAATTCTCTTAACTTTGTTAGAAAGGACAGAAGCCACCGTTTGAGAGCTTAGTGCTTTGGAACCATGGCAGTGATGTCATAAAATTTAGATGGGAATGGCCTTGAAACCAACAAATATTCTTTATAATATCAATTACCAAAACCAAGAATTTGTAACTTTGGATAGATGTTAGATTTCATCAGTGAATGTGTGCACAGATATCAAAGACCCTCTTTTCTCTTCAGGAGCAAGAATTCCTGGCACTGAAAAAAAGAAAAAAAAAACTCAGTTTGGTTAAGTGGAAATGATTTTCATGTGGGTGCAACTAGCAATCATGCACATTTCTGATCTTCCTCAATCCTCATCATGAGTTCCCTCTCTGGGTATGAAATAAGAACTGTTACTTATTTGTCTTATCTATACTAAATTACTAATTGTCATTGCTTCAATCACAATTGCTTTAGGTGATGATAAATGTACCCTCTATTAATACCGGCCTAGGTTGATAAGTGTATATAGCAGGGATGTTGCAATAGTTTTATCATAAAGTGCTTATGTGCAATTGTGAAATATTTATGTTGTGCTTACTGTAGTAAATATTTGATCACCGGGGTGTAAGCTGCAAGTAACTTCTGAGTCCAAAAGCTATTTCATGAATTCATCCAAATGAGTTTTAATTGCCTTATTAGAGCTTCTTGTTTTAGTTGTGTCTATCTATGTAAATTGCTAGTCCCAATGCATTTATTAGGCCTTCACATTCATGCCTAAATTCTTGACATGTTATCGGATGTTGATAATACTACATGAATCATGTTCTTCTATTTTAATATCTGAAGTTTTTTTTTTTCTGCCTTCTTTGAACTGAACTGTTATATCAGTATTCCTTTTCTCACAATATATAACTACATCTTTTTCTTTTTCAATTTATTCTTTTTAAACTTTGTGTTATCAATTTCATAGATCCTCTTTCTTGTTTGATAAAAGAAAAAAAAATCCTTTTGCTTGTTCATGGCCCTTACAAATTGAATTTGCACATAGTTCCTATAAGGTAAGACTAATTATTTGCTGATGCCATTCACATATTTAGTAGCTACCTTGGCATATTAGTAATTTACTAGAGTATTTAAAATTATTGAAGAGTTTTGTGCCCCATTGACATTAATGCAGATGGATAATAATGGTGAAGATTTTGCTATCAACTTAAGTGATGATTCAGATATGAAGGATGGCGTTTTTGGTAGCAAAGAAGAACATGGTTGTGAGAATGAAAATGATGGTAATAGTGACAGTAAAGATAGAGTTCAGGAAGACTACCACGATATGTATCTTCCCTGTCTAACTAACAACACTATTAAACAAAAAAACAAAAACCACTCTATTCATACACCATTTTTAATGTACAAATAACTGTTATTAATGTGCCATACACTTTGGTAATTAAATTAAACAAATTAATATTCTTGATGATTTCGTTATACAATAATCACTCTGGTGAAGCTCACCCAATTTGCTTCACTATGAACTGATGATTTGGGCAAATGAAAAGACAATAAGTGGATAATGGTACCAAAAGAAGTCAAACATCATTAACAAGGTTTGAAAGATTAATGAAACTCATATTTTGATTAACCTATCACACCAAAAATATTAAAAGAAAAGAAAATGACTCAACGTTTTGAAACACAAAAACCAAAGACCGACCCTCCCCATCCTCGTTGAAATGAGCACACCCAATCAACCACCATTTCCAAATAACAACCAAACAAACTGGCTCCTAACGCTCCTCAATATCTTCTCCACCATGTCTTGACTGGCAATCATAGCAGCAAGTGTGGCTACAACAAACACTGGCCAGAAGAGACTTCTGTTTCACTCAAAGCACAAGCAACAGGTACTAACATGATTACTATACATAACAAACATCTCTTAATCATATTTTTAAGGACAGCAACTTGTGTGCATAGACAAGCAGTCTTTATTTCAGTAAATATCACCTGGAACCGAGTCATAGAATATCCTTGAATAAGAAGTGGGGTTCAAATCTATGTTAACGGGTAAACATGCCCAACTATTATGCCAATCAATTGCAGCGCTTATGGGTTTAAGTCACGAAAAATAAGAAAAAGATATATCTGTAATACACAGAACACAACCACCATGAGCTGACCATGCACCTTTGCCATCATTCTTGAAGAAATTATAGACATAAGCTGGATTGAATGCTCTCAGGACCATAATATCATAGTTAAGTACATTATATACTCCAATAGTACGTTATATGAAATACAGGTCAATCACCAAGGTTTCAAGCCGTTTTGAGGTAATACAATTCAATCAACCAAACAAAAAGAACAAGAACAAAAATTTAATAACAGAATAAACATCCCTTCATTTTGTGCCAAGCAACCAAAAAGAAGCACTCAAGTCGCAAAAATTCTGAAATAAATAAATAAACGAAGCACCATGTGTGGGCGGCAGGTCTTTACATGAGGAGGAGTGGTGGAAGATCCAGTGAGTGATGGAGGGGTGGCGGAAGCAGAATGACGGTGCTTGCTGGTGGCAGAAGGGGCGTCGATGTTGCTCGCTGTCGCCGGCGGTGTGGGTCGAAGCAGGGGCTAGGCGCACTTGTGACCGAAGCAGGGGCTGGGTGGTGGTAGACGGCGCGCTGTCGCCGGCGGCATGGGTTGAAGCAGGGGCTAGGCGCTCTTGTGATCGAAGCAGGGGCTGGGTGGTGGTAGACGGCGTCGTTATGTGTGGACGACGTCACGGAGCTGGGTCGACGGCGCCGTCGATGGGGTGCTCGCCGGCGTCGCAGTGGTGGGGGCGGGCACGGAGGGAGGAAAATGAATGGCAGATGAGGGATTAGGTTAGATAAATTAGGAATAAGTATTGGGAAGAAGAATTAGCTAACCTATCACCGAAGTGGAATAACGACCGGAAAGGATATGACCTGATTTGGAATAAGGATTGGGAAGAATAAAGACTGGGCATATTAGTAGCCAAACAAAATTTATGTGGGAAAAAGTATAAAATTAAAAATATTGATAGTTATATACTTAAGTGGATTAAATTGAACAAATGGCAATATTAGATTGGGCCACTTAAAGAAGGGCGTGAAACCCTCCAATTTAGAAGGGGTTCCATAGAAATCACCTTTGATAAATTATATAACAATTAGATTCGTAGGAAATGCAAAAGCCAAGAGGCGACTGCGAGCACAAGTCGAATGTTGTTAGCTTACTAGAGAACAGAATGGAGGGTAGGTTCACAAGCTGTATCCACTGGATGTGTTACGTGTGAAAACTTGCCCAAACAACCAACACTGTATAACTGTAATATAAAATATATAAGTTTTCTTTTTTTTGTTTCCCCCCTCAAAATGATGATTATAACTATTTCTTAGGGGGGCACATGGATAGAATAGAACTGATTCTTGCATGAAAGCAAAAGCGGCAAAGGCCAGCATTGGCTTGGCTGAATGTGTAGTTCCTATTGCACGTGTTCGCATATATATATATAACACATTCCGTTGCAATTCACAAGGCATATCGAATGAAGAAGGACAAGGAAGACATAGTGGCATAATGAGGTGTCACCTGTTTTCGGAGTCTCCAACAATTGCCGTGTTGTCTTCTTTCTTTCCCATTTTTCTACTTAATCTGCCGTGCCCCCTTAGTCCTTTAAAACTGCCATCTTTTCATAGTTTTGTACTCTCAATTATTATTATTATTATTATTATTATTATTATCTCCACCACACCATGACATCCGCCGGCGCATCTGCCCCAGACCACCAGGTTAGTTATTAGCACAGTACCTCTATCACATGCTTTCGTCCATGCATGTAGTAGCCACTAACAGTAGTTCAATCCTCCTAAGTTCATATTATAGTCTAGCTTTAGTTTCAGTATATGCAACCAGGTCCATTTTCAAACTGCTATAATTTTCATTTTATTTTAGTTTTGGATCATTCCTAAAGTGATTGACTCTCTTTGAAGCCTAGAAACTCATTTCTTTTCTTCCTGAACTGCTTCATCCGTTCTGATCCTCTGGTCTCAGATATCTCCAATGATTGGTTTTGAAGGATGCTGTCTCACTTGGAATAGACTTTCTTGTAGAAAGTAACAAAAGAATCACTCACTTTTCATCAACAAATTCATTCTAAATTATTTTCGTTTCAACTCCTCCTGTTTTTGTTCCTAGTTATTAAGTTTAACAATTGTCCTAATCTGATTTCATTTCCTTTTCCTCCCCTTAATTACATGCAGGCACCATATATTCGTACTAGCCAGAGTCCAATCTTTGATGGCCTTCGAAGAGCTGATGATCAAGTTCCCTCGTACTCTCAAGGAAGAGCTAATAGCAGTGATGTTTTGCTATCCACGGCAGATATTGGTGAAACCAGACCCAAAGAAATTGTCTCAGATATGCCTGAAGAGGTGATGGACCTGTCTCCGGAGAATTCAGAAGTCCCAGGCTTCAATTATGAATCCTCTGAACATTCCTCTTCTGAGAGGTGGTTAAAGGCCAGCAAAATTGCTCCATTTACACAACTAGACTTTCAGTCCAAGCTGGTTGAACTGGCTAATCCGAAACATCTTGAAAATGGCCGTAGCCCCGGGACCCCTGAAGCTGATGAAGAGTTTCAGGCCTTGCTATCACCTGCAAGACCCAGCATAGAAAAGACATACACTGTCACTAGGAGAAAAGAAAAATTATCTAGTGTTCTACTTCCACTATCTGCAGCGTCATACTATAATGGCATGTCGCCAGAAATGGAAATTGTTGAATCAAGTGAAAGCATTAACAAGCTAAATGCATATTTGAAAGCAAGAAAGGACGATGTCAATGCTGGTGTACCTGGGAAGTTCCTACATGCTGTGATGGGTTCAGATGGAGCTGGTACTTTTATTCTTACTTCTCTTCTGTGGAATATAACTTAAGCTTACCAGACAGCGAATCTGCTGAACATGAATCCATGATGTTATGATAAGTTTGCGCCTATTCTAGTATATATGGGCAGGGGCAGGACTAGTGTAGTTCATAAATTTTCTATTAGGAAACCAGTTGATAGTAAATGTTACTTTCACTGAAAGGCGGACAGTGTTCAAGATCTAAAACCATTCAAGTGCTTCCATCTAATAATTTGAGTTTTTAGGAGAGTTGGTTTTTGCGCAGTATCAAAACCTTTACAACCAAGCGCCTTCGTATATGCTTCAAGTCTAAAGAACTCTTGCATAAGAGGGCATATTAAAGATATAAAACAGTAAAGTGATTCCATCCAATGACATAACCTTTGGAAGAGTTGGATCCCGAAAGATAGAACACGATGAATTTAGTTTTTCCTTTGATCAATATAGTGTTTCAGTTTTTCATCACTCCTAAAAATGATATTTTCATAGGTAATACTCAAATTTCGTTCATTGTGTAATGCATATCAAAATTTCTACAGACACTATGACTTCACCATGGTTGTGTACTAGGGTAAAACATTCTATTTTTTTATTTATTAGAAAAAATGGTGCATAAAAGGTCATACATCCTCAAAGAAATTTTAAAGAAAACTTCTTTTCAAAAATGAAGGATTTGACATTGAATTGCAATCAAGGGGTTGTTTTCATTAAGTTACCTTTCTTAGCTGAATGATATGATATCAGAATAAAAATTGAATATCTGGTGCCATTTTTGTGTAACTAGAAGTTGCAAGTTTCCTCATGCTATATAAGTTTTTTCACATATATTTAATTGCTACCAAGGGATTATTTTCTCATCACCATAGTTTTGTAGAAGAGTGATAGAACCAAGAGGGGGGGTGAATTGGTTTATTAATAGAAAATTTATAAATTTAAACAAAACATATACAAAAAATAATTCAGAATTAAGCCTTGAAATGATTAATCACAATATAGCAGAAAATTAAAAGAGATAAGGGTGAAGAGAAATGCACAAAGATTTATACTGGTTCGGTTACAATTTGCAACCTACGTCCAGTCCCCAATTGCTTGGGATTTTCTTCACTAGTTGAATTTTGGCTTACAAGGCTTTCAACCAACCTTCCTCTACCTATCTTCCAAGTAGAGTGTTTCTAGATAGACAGGACTCCTAGAATGCTACCCACACTCTTCCCTCCTCTCTAGAAAATGAACAACTCAATGATGAAAGCAAAGTGTTGCTCTTTGAATATGAGCTACAAGAAAAAAACAACTCTCTAAGAGTAGAATAAACAATTGTAAGAACAAAATATTAGAACCCTTAATCTTGATTTTCTCTTGATGGAAGGTATGTGTTCTTCATCCATCTTGAAGGCTTTTTATAGATGATATACTGTTGAAGCCTACTAGCCGTTGGAGAGAATTGTGGCTAGAGTTTGGGCAAAAGATTGTAATCCCGCATAATCGCCAGAATCGGGTCAAGAGTTGCTAGTTCTCGATCCGTAGTTCTTTGCTTTGAATTCTTTGTTCCTTTCTGCTTTTACAACCATGCCACATTTTAATCAGTTGAACGTTTGATGCATGATTTTATCCCTTGAATATGAATATTCTGAGTAAAAATAGGTCATATGCTAATTTCAAATCAGATGTTTCAATATTGTATCTAAACTTAAATAAAGGAATTATTCACTAGGATGAGAAAGGAAATTCTTAAATATAGCATTTTTCTTTTAATGGAAACTAGAAATCAGCACTTATTACTCATCATCAAAATCATATACTCAACATTCTCCCCCTTTTTGATGATGAAAATGATTCCTAATATTTAAATAGGTGTATATGAAACAAATGACAGAGTAGGCAGCATATAATTTTTTTTAAATTTTCCAACAAGGATTAAATAGTAAAAAGTTAAAGAAAACTCCCCTTTTAATCCATGATCTTCTTGGATGTTGCTCCCCCTTAGCTCATGCTTGCTCCCCCTTAATTTATAATCTATGATCTTGTTCCTCTTAGGCGCTTATACTTGTTCATAAAGAACTCCATATTTTTCTCCCCCTTCAGCATCAAAAAGGATAAACAAAAGAGAATAGAGAAGAATATGCAAACTAGAAAGTTACATAATGAGTACCATTCATAACATATAACACAAAAAACTAGATAGAGTGCTATGATCAGGATAAACGCAAAAAACTAATGTCAAGGATTCACCATATGCAGATTCTATGAAAGCAAAAAAAATAGAAGCAAATCTAGCTAAGCTTTTGGACAATGAGGTTTAATAGGTTCTGCATAGTTTCTTGGTTTGCTTTGAGCTGTTGTTGGTTTTCCAAAACAAGGGTAATGTCTTCACGTGCACGGGCTAATTGAATTTCTAAGTCCCCAAGTTTCTCCAAAGCAGTTTGAGAGAGAGATGGCATGTTGGAAGGAGCAGCTGGAGTGCAATCAGAATTATGAGTGTTGGAGTTTGAGTTGTTCTCATGAGATGCATGGCTGGCTTCCTTAGATGATGCAGAGTCTGATTTTTCAGATGAATGTGTACTGTTTTGAGCGACTTCTTCCTCTTCCTCTTCTTCTTCTTCTTGAGAGCATGATCGAACCCACTTACCATTGGACAATTTCTTGAACCTCAAATATCTCATTAATTCCTCATCAAAGTTGCCCCTAGTGTGACTTTCTTGAATAGCTTCATCGGTTGAAATGTCAACACCAAAATGGAGAAGGATTTTTGTGATAACCATACCATAAGGAAGTTGTCCTTTTGCTTTCCTTAAGAATCTTGTCATCCCATTGAAGATCAAATGGCCAAGGTCAAGCTTCTTGCCTTTCATGGCACACCATATAAAGAAGACAGAGAAGAGAGTGATCTCATTTTGACTACCATATTTTGGCATTACCACTTGAGTCAAGAAGTGAAACAAAAGCCTAGATTCCACACTAACGAGCTTTGTTGCATCAGGTTTGAGATTAGTACAGCAATGCGTAAGATTAGATAATTCAGTACTATACTCAAACCCATTATAGCGAGGTACAACATTAGCAAAGTAGATAGCTTCAGCTTCAGAATTATCACACCCCAAAATAACATTTAGACTGTGTGCATCTAAGGAAATTTCAGTCCCAAGCATATAAGATTTTAATAGAGTACCAGTTTCATCCACAAATGAGTTGGCATAAAAGAGTTTAACAAGACGAGGATATACCTTTTCATCAAGATGCAGGAATGGTGTCCAACCCATGTTTTCCAATCTTTTAAACGCATGTATATTCTCATTCTCAAAAAATGTTAGATTCACTGTTCTTCTTAAGAGCAAATGACGCGTCCCAAAGGATTGGAATTTCCTTTTAGCATCTTTGTTTCTAAACAGTAACAAATCAGCTTCAGACAGACCAATTTTAGAGTTCTTTGAAATATTTTTCTTGGGTTGGAGTGCCTTCTTTTTAGACTGTTTCACACTTTTTCTTCCCCTTTTCGGTGCCATTTAAAAATTCTCAGCACAGTACCAAGTGTTAGTGTTCAACAGAGTAAAATACCTTTCCAATCTACTTTTGTCAGAGTACCATACTAGGCCCACAATAAAAGATGGTCCCCCAGCATAAGCCACTAAACACTATATACCTCAGCAAATCCCCTTAAAGCTTAGACGCACACAATATGCAACAGACAAACCAATTTTTCAGCACCAAAAGCAGAGTAAATCAGCCATAGAGATATGTAGGATCAAGAGTCTTTCTTCAATATTCAAAAAAGATAAACTTAAAGAACTCAAACCCAGACTAACCATAGAAGTCACAACCCAAGTGAGGAGGCCGATGCACAACGGAGTACCTCTGAACCTGATGACAGAGAGGATGCCTGCGGTGGTGATGGGCTGTTTGAGGTTGCAGCAATGGCGAGGATGAACACGGTGGGAGCCGCGGTAGAGGAGCAGACAACGTCGCACGTAGTCGTGCTGTTCACCGGAGAAGAAGACGCCGTTGTTGCGGAGGTGAGAAGTGCGATGCAAATCTACCGTGGAAGAAGAACTGCTGCTGGTGGAGAGATCTGCGCCGGTGCTTCGCTGATGCAATGGTGTCCGTCACAGAAGATAATGGTGGTGGCTGAGGTAAGTTTTCTTGGCTTCAATTTGGGGGTTAGGTTTTGAAAGAAAGAAAAAAAAAAAAAGGAAGAAAGAATGAGAAATGGAGAAGAGAGATCAGAGAAGTAATGAGCGACGTCCCCTTTCCCTTTCTTTTTTTTTTTAACAGAAAATGAAAAGACAAATATGCCCTTATTTATTGGAGACAAGAGACGTGTGGCATCATACAAAAACCAGAGAAGAACAGCAACTACTTCCAGCAACTACAGGGTAGTTGCTGGTTTTGCCCAGTAACGAAATACTAGTTGCTGGTTTTGACAGACTTACATAGACATGAAAAACACTTGGAAAATGCTTCATATAGCCTTGGATATGGTTCCAATCAACTAGAATTTGCATAAAATATCATGTAAATCATCATTTCAAGCACTCTAACAAATAGGAACTTAATTATGTAAAAATTCACATAATAGATATAATTCAAGATATAAATGCATGTTTAGTATTCTTATTCTAAACTTGTTAAACCAATTTCATTTCTTATGAAGCAAAATCTCTCTTCATTGAGTGGCTTTGTAAATATGTCTCATGGCTGAAAATCTGTGCTTATAAATTCAAGTTCAATATGGCCTTTTTGCACATGATCCCTTAAAAAATGGTGCCTAATCTCAATGTGTTTTGTTCTAGAGTGTTGAATAGGATTTTTTGACAAGTTAATAGCACTGGTATTGTCACATTTAATAGGAGTTTTGTCAAGTTTAACACCATAATCTAGGAGTTGGTACTTCATCCATAAAACTTGAGTACAACAATTTGTAATAGCCATGTATTCGGCCTCTGCAGTGGATAAAGCCACTGAGGATTGTTTCTTTGAGTGCCAAGACACTAGACATGGTCCTAAAAATTGACAATCTCCACTAGTACTTTTCCTATCAAATTTGCAACCGGCATAATCAGCATCCGAATAGCCAAGTAAATCAAAGGACAAATGTTTTGCATACCACATACCAAAATTTTGAGTTCCAAGCAAGTAACGAAAAATTCTTTTAACAGCCATAAGATGTGATTCCTTAGGATTTGCTTGAAACCTAGCACACAAACACACACTAAATAGAATATCAGGTCTACTTGCTGTTAAATACAACAAGGACCCTATCATACCTCTATAGACCTTCTCACTTACCGCCTTACCATTCTCATCCTTTTCTAGCTTGGTGGTTGGGCTCATAGGTGTAGCTATGGGTTTAGCCTTGTCCATTCCATATTTCTTTAGGAGTTCCTTTGTATATTTGGCTTGGCTAATGAAGATACCTTCTTTTGTTTGTTTCACTTGAAGACCAAGGAAGAAGGTCATCTCCCCCATCATACTCATTTCAAATTCACCCTGCATAAGCTTTGAAAAATCTTTGCACAAGTTCTCATTAGTTGAGCCAAAAATAATGTCATCAACGTAAACTTGAACAATTAATATATCATGATTAAGAGACTTTGTAAACAATGTAGTATCAACCTTACCTCTTGAAAAACCATTTTCAATCAAAAACTTACTTAATCTTTCATACCAAGCTCTAGGGGCTTGTTTTAAACCATAAAGAGCCTTAGTAAGTTTATAAACATAATTTGGGAAATTATCATCTTCAAAACCGGGAGGTTGTCTTACATAGACTTTCTCATTTAGAAAGCCATTTAAAAAAGCACTCTTTACATCCATTTGATAGAGCTTAAAGTTTTTAAAACATGCATATGCTAAAAACATTCTAATGGACTCTAATCTAGCTACCGGTGCATAAGTTTCATCAAAATCTATACCCTCTTGTTGGTTGTAACCTTGTGCAACCAACCTAGCTTTATTTCTTACCACATTTCCTTCTTCATCAAGTTTGTTGCGGAAAACCCACTTGGTGCCAATGATAGTGTGATTTTTCGGAGGAGGAACAAGTGTCCAAACTTCACTTCTTTCAAATTGGTTGAGTTCCTCTTGCATTGCCATGATCCATCCCTCATCTTGCAATGCTTCTTCTACATTTTTTGGCTCAATTTTGGAGAGAAGAGCAAGGTTGTTCATGTTTTTAAATGACGATCTTGTTCTCATTCCACTTGAAGGGTCTCCAATGATGAATTCCATTGGATAACTTGATGAGTGTCTCCATTCTCTTGGTAACTTTGGGTGAGTTTCATTTGTTGGTTCTTCTTGAACCTCATTAGTTGTATTTGTTTCATGTGATGGTTCTTCCCTTTGGTCTTGAGTTTCTTCATCTTCCTTGTTGAGTGGTAAGCTCACCTCATCATCCTCTTTCCTTTCAATAGATTTACTCAAGGAAAAATCATTAGATTCATCAAAAACAACATTCATAGACTCTTCAACTACCATTGTTCTTCTATTATACACTCTATAAGCTTTACTTGTAGTTGAATAGCCAAGAAAGATACCTTTATCTGATTTGGAATCAAATTTACCAAGATTATCTTTTGTATTAAGAATATAGCACTTACAACCAAACACATGAAAATGACTAATATTGGGTTTTCTACCCTTCCAAAGCTCATAAGGGGTCTTTTTCAAGAGAGGTCTTATTAAACATTTATTCAAAATGTAGCAAGAGGTATTCACAGCTTCAGCCCAAAAATAGTTAGGTAGATTATTCTCACAAATCATAGTTCTTGCCATTTCTTGTAGGGTTCTATTTTTTCTTTCAACAACACCATTTTGTTGTGGTGTTCTTGGGCAAGAGAAATTCTGTTTAATACCATTTTCATTGCAGAAATTTTCAAAAGATTTATTTTCAAATTCCTTTCCATGGTCACTTTTTATACAAGAAATAACAATTCCTTTTTCATTTTGAATTCTTTTACAGAAACTTTTAAAGACTTCAAATGTTTCATCCTTATGAGCAAGGAAGAGTACCCAAGTAAACCTAGAGAAATCATCAACAATAACAAAAGCATACCTTTTACCACCCAAACTAGCAGTCTTTATGGGACCAAACAAATCCATGTGAAGAAGTTGTAAAGGTCTTGATGTCAAGACTACATTGATAGGTTTAAAAGATGATCTAGTTTGTTTTCCTTGTTGGCATGCTTCACAAATATGGTCTATTTTAAAACTTATCTTAGGTAAACCAACAACCAAGTCCTTTTTTGAAAGTTTAGAAATAAGATGCATGCTTGCATGTCCTAATCTTCTATGCCATAACCAATTTTGATCGTCTTTTGAAGTAAGGCATTTTATATTTTTGGATTGAATGTCTTCCAACCATATAATGTAAAGGTTATCATATCTATGACCAACACATAATACTTTAGTATTATTAATGTCATGAATGATGCAATGAGATGATGTAAAGACTACTTTATGCCCTTTATCACATAATTGGCTAATGCTAAGAAGATTGTGCTTAAGTCCTTCAACTAAGAGAACATTGTCAATAAAAGAAGTAAAGTTTATTGGAATTTTACCAACACCAATAATTCTGCCTTTACCATTATCTCCAAAAGTGACACTTCCTCCTTCTTTGTACTTGAGGGAAATAAATTTGCTAGGATCCCAAGTCATATGTTTTGAACATCCGCTATCAAGAATCCATAGATCCTTGTTGTTTGCCTTCAAGCATACCTACAAAACAAATTTATCTTATTTTAGGTACCCAAATTTTCTTGGGTCCTTGGAGGTTAGAGTTTAAAAATAATCCCTTAGTTATCCACATTTTGTTGGAACCATTTTTCTTGTTGACACATGCATATGCAAAGTGACCTTTCTTTCCACAATAGTTGCATGTTATGTAAGGTGTTGTTAAAACATTTGTTTTCACAAAAAAATTCTTATAATATTTTTCAGTTTTATCTTGATTGAATCCAAGTCCTGCTTTATCAAAAGAACACTTTTGTTTTCCTAATAGAATATTCAAGTTTTCTCTACCTTTCACAAAGCTAGCAAGATCCTTAGTGAGTTCATCAACTTTTCCTTTTAAAGAGGTATTTTCAATAATTAGAACTTTTTCATTTTCACTTGGAGCACTTTCTAGCCTTTGTGTCTCAATTATTTTTCTTAGTTTCTCAATTTCATTTAAAGCACTATCATATTTTGATTTTAAAGCAAAATATTTGGAAGTTAACTTTTGAGAATCCTCAAGTGCTTGATCAAGCATTTCATTTAGTTCATCATATGTATAAAAGGAATCTTCATCACTTACCTCCTCATGGCTTTTTGCCATGAAACACATGTTTGCAACTTCCTCTTTATCTTCTTGTTCACTTTCCGATGAGGAGTCATCACTATCACTCCAAGTAGCCACCATTGCTTTCTTCTTCTTTGCCTTTTTAAATTTTTTCTTCAAGATATGTGGACATTCGGACTTGTAGTGGCCTGGTTCCTTACATCCATAGCATATTACTTGATCTTTGTTGAGTTCTTCATTTGTTGGGTCCTTTTTCACTCTTTGTCTCCTTGTTGCTTGAGACTTCTTCCTTTGAAGGGTGTAGAGTCTTTTGGTGAGAAAGGCTATTTCTTCATCTTCATTCATTTGACTCTCTTCATCACCTTCTTTGCTATGATAGCTTGAAGTGGCTTTTAGTGCCATCCCTTTCTTTTTCCTGTTTTCATCATGAACTTTATTAAGAAACGTAGTTTCATAAGTTATAAGGTTACCTCTCAAGTCATCATAGGTGATAGTGTTGATGTCACGTCCTTCTTGTATTGCAGCCACTTTAGATTGCCATTCCTTAGTGAGGCTTCTCAGTATTTTCCTTACCAATTCTCTATCTGCGTAGACCTTTCCAAGAGCGTCTAAAGTATTGACTATGTTTGAGAACCTCTCAAACATTTCTTCTATCTTTTCATCATCCCTCATGTTGAAAAGTTCATACTCATGTACTAGCATGTCAATTTTTGCTTCTTTAACTTGACTAGTGCCTTCATATGTCACTTCCAACTTATCCCACATTTGCTTAGCAGTTTGACATCTCGAAATCTTCCTAAAATCATCAGGATTGACAGCACAATAGAATATATTTTTTGCTTTTGCATTTTGCTCCATTTTCTTCATGTCTTCATCACTAAACTCCTCTTCACTTTTCTCCATTTCTTTGCCATCTACCATCTTGTTTGGTATTGTTGGTCCATTTTTAATTACAAGCCATAGCTTGTAATCAATGGATTGTATGAAGATCTTCATACGTTCCTTCCAATAGGTGTAATTTGTTCCATCAAAATATGGAGGCCTTGAGATGGATTGCCCTTCCATGATAGTTGAATTCATCAAATTTCCTGCCATTTACCTATAAAAGATTGTTCTTTCAAGCTGTTAAGCCTTATAGAAAGTTAGGCTCTGATACCAAATGATAGAACCAAGAGGGGGGGTGAATTGGTTTATTAATAGAAAATTTATAAATTTAAACAAAACATATACAGAAAATAATTCAGAATTAAGCCTTGAAATGATTAATCACAATATAGCAGAAAATTAAAAGAGATAAGGGTGAAGAGAAATGCACAAAGATTTATACTGGTTCGGTTACAATTTGCAACCTACGTCCAGTCCCCAATTGCTTGGGATTTTCTTCACTAGTTGAATTTTGGCTTACAAGGCTTTCAACCAACCTTCCTCTACCTATCTTCCAAGTAGAGTGTTTCTAGATAGACAGGACTCCTAGAATGCTACCCACACTCTTCCCTCCTCTCTAGAAAATGAACAACTCAATGATGAAAGCAAAGTGTTGCTCTTTGAATATGAGCTACAAGAAAAAACAACTCTCTCTAAGAGTAGAATAAACAATTGTAAGAACAAAATATTAGAACCCTTAATCTTGATTTTCTCTTGATGGAAGGTATGTGTTCTTCATCCATCTTGAAGGCTTTTTATAGATGATATACTGTTGAAGCCTACTAGCCGTTGGAGAGAATTGTGGCTAGAGTTTGGGCAAAAGATTGTAATCCCGCATAACTGCTGTAACTGGTCAGTAGTTGCTAGTTCCTGATCCGTAGTTGCTGCTTTAGTTGCTGTTCCTTTCTGCTTTTACAACCATGCCACATTTTAATCAGTTGAACGTTTGATGCATGATTTTATCCCTTGAATATGAATATTCTGAGTAAAAATAGGTCATATGCTAATTTCAAATCAGATGTTTCAATATTGTATCTAAACTTAAATAAAGGAATTATTCACTAGGATGAGAAAGGAAATTCTTAAATATAGCATTTTTCTTTTAATGGAAACTAGAAATCAGCACTTATTACTCATCATCAAAATCATATACTCAACAAAGAGTATATTCTAAAGCTCATCTTTGAGTTGTATTTTATCTGAACTGTTCACAGATGTTGGAACTGTGGCTTCAACCATCATGTATTCCTTATACCTAGATGTAACTTCGAAAAGCGAGCAATTCTGCACAGTACCAATCATCAACATTAACCGGGCAAATCTTGGCTCCCATGTTGAGCTCAAGTGGTTGTTTGATTCATGTCAAATTGATCAGTCATCCTTAATTTTTGCAGACGAGGTAAGTTTTATGACACTATTCTAAGGCCCAACAGTTATATTTTGATAAATAAGCTGTAGTTTACATCTAAATAGGCCTGCTAATTACTTAAAAGTTACCCTTTCATCTTAGTTTCTTGATATGCATCTGTTCATGTGTGGACTCTGGACTATTCTGATCTACTTATCTAGATGAATGTTTACTTTAACACGCTTTCTCTGTCTTGATTAAATTCCAAACAGATTGATCTGTCATATTATGATTTATTTGGAAGTCTTAAGATAGTACTGTTGAAGAGTGGCAAGATTGCCCATAAGCAAGAGGTAACAAATTATGCATTGGACACACTGCTTTGCTTACATTGAAGATTGTTAGAAATGATGGATATTTTGTTCTTTTGACTACAGAAGTTAAAGCGCGCTGTGGTTGAAATTTTTCACTGCAGAAAGGTAAAATTTAACACACTTAGTTTGGTTCCGTTATATCTTTTTTTTTTTTTTTTCTTTTTAATTCTAAGCATTTCAAAACTAATACATAAACTCCTCTTGTTCAGGGCGAGACAATATACCCATGGGTTAAAACTGTCACAACGTCAACGGGAGAGGTATGGCCTAAAAAGTAGGAAAATCCCTCTTAGTGCTAAATTTAGTTGAAGCTAAAATAGAAGGTGTTTGGGGTTTGGTAGGGAATTATTTAATGGAGTCCTTGTGTACTCTTATATGTGTATGATCTGATAAGCTCATGACAGATCATATTATATGAATATAGTGGGCTTCAGGTTTCCATTTCTGCTCTTTTGGAATAAAGAATTAATGTACTCGGTTCTTCATCAGCATCAAATGAATTGAGTGTTTCTTACGATATAATTGTGGCATTGAAGATATAGATATTACGAAAATGAGTTTACAAGTGGTGAATATTAATAGAATCTTGTTTCATAAATATGTATGCATGTGCATGGTGCTACCGAAAATAAGATTTCATGCATGCCAAAATATACTCTCCTAATTAGCTATGCATCCATGAAGTATGAACAAATCTGAATAAATGGCAGCAAAAGAATTTTCTTTTTCCTCATATATGAGCTGATGTCGCGAATCTCGCGATGGTAAAATGCTCTAGAAGATGATTTATTTATTTATTTTTTTAATTGTTAGATCATTATAAGGAGTCGCAGCTGATATTTTAACTTAACCATGGCTGCAGGAAAGTTCTTGTTGTGCGGCCATAGCGGACAAATTTGCAACGTATTCGCCTGAAATTCTGGCTTGCAAATCATTCAGCAGAATTCTGGTACATAAAACTTCTAGCTCTAAAATTCACACAAGATTTGGACCGTTTAATCTCAGGGCAGGAGAAAAAGCTTTCTTAATCACATAGTGTTTGTGTTTTATTTTCCAACAATGGGTACAAAGTTTTACTGCAGAGAATGAAATTGAAATCCCCTCACAACGGTTTTGCATAGTGGGTTCTCTTGCACTTGCGATATAGAGCTCATCTTTCCGTACTTCATTATGGGACAAGTTTGAAAAATCCAAAAGAAGACGAAGAAGAAGAATGTGCAATTATTAAAGTAGGGTATTTTATTTTACAAAATTCAACCTGATTGTGTTTGGTATTTATAAATGCTTGCAGCTAGCTGGCATCCTTTTGGATACTGCGAATCTAAGGGACCCTCACTGCACCTCCAAAGATAAGTACATGGCTTCATTATTGATCAATGGTGCAGGTCGTTATGGGTGCAATGGACTTTATCAATTATGTAAGCTTTCTTCATCAATTCAGTTTCTGCTGTACATGCAAATTTCTATCAAGGATTTAAATTGACTCTGGTTGTAATTGAGAATTGAGATTTTGGTTTCTTAGAAGTTTGCAATGATTAGATGCTACAAACACTACATATGCAGGTTATATTATATTGTATTGCCTTTCTTCTATCTGGTACTTACAACTGTGTTTAGTCATTTAACTCTTTCTTATGTGAGGTCTTATGATTTTCAGTGAGGTACAAAATGCAAGACCTGTCCTCTCTGCAAGTAGCGGATATCCTGCGAAAGGATTTCAAGAAGTGGACAGGGCAAGGTATTGGTCTTAATTTACTGATCCATTGTTATAAACATGAATTTCACAGATGTGCCCCCTCACTTGTAATATTTATGTAATTTCGTATTCATAAGGCAATGAAATAAACTATGTATTATAATGTGCATGCGATAATAAAGTGCATATATCACTTGAACATAGTAAGATGTTTTCAATGATTGAGACATGTCATGATCATGCACTCTCTATGACTCTTATTTTCTTTGTTATCATGAGATAGTATATAGAATTTGTGAATTCTGTTTACACCATATGTTAATATAATTTTTTGTGATAAACCAGAAAGTGCAGACTCAAGGTCAGTGTCGCAAATTGGCATGAGTTGTATCGGAATTTCAATCGGACAGCTTCTCGCTCACACAGAAAATCCAGCTCAAGAAATAACATACTTCCAGTGTGAGTTGTAAATAAACGTCCTTGGTTCGAAAGAGAATATTATTTTTTTGTGCCAATTATCTCTATGCTGGAATCCATAGTTGATACCTATATGCATTTTCATATTATTCCGACACTACTCGAAATAAAGCTATAGAGTTGATCATAGTAAAAATCAACAAACCAGGTGTTCCTTGAGTCTCTTTAATTTGTACCCCCCAAAAAAGAAAATACTTGTCTCATTGTTGGTGGGTTGCTAGCAGAATTGCAACTGAAAGCGAGTTAAATTAAGTTTGATAGATATTGTGACCACAACACTACTAACTTGAGAATAAAGCAATGATTCTGGGAAGCGTAGCGAACTAGACATCACAAATTGTCATGGAGTATGGAGTGTGGTTATCCTTGGGCAGAAGTTCTACTCATTTAATCACTGCACACGTGACTTGATTAACATGTGTCGGACCATTTATGGAATCAATGCCTATGCAATAAAAAAAAGTCGCTTGTTAACTATATTCCCATATTCCAATCCATAGGTTTCATTTTAGAAATTATGCACACTCTGATAGAAAACCCCTCAGGCTAATGAACCTTTTGTAATTAATCTGTCGTGGAAATGTATTGCTTTGGCAGCACAATGCCTTTTTCTTTTTCTTTTGCTAATTGGCATCACAATGTTTTCATGGACTACCTCAAATTACATTATATGCCAAGTTGAAACTTTAACAATGTTCTAGTACATGTTACTTCCAACTTATTTTTATTTTTTTATACTGCAGTGTCGGAGAAGCTTCGGGCACTTATTATCGTTTCTGGGTATTACAATGAGGACAAGAACTTCAAGGTTTGTCCCGGCTTTCCATGTTAATCGAACTCCCAAAGTATATGGAGGATCATATTCTACATAATATATTTTTACAATATGTTTTTAGTTCATAAATTTAATGTTCTTACATCTTGATCCGAAAAGAAAAAGCTAATGCAAACCAACGTATCGAACACATATTCTTTTTTTTGGCTCTACAACAAAAATTGTATCTATAAGCAACATTATTTTTCGTTGGGCCGCGGTTGACTGATGATAGTGAGCTAACTAATTTTTCACAAGTAAAATTATCTTTTCCTGACCAAAACCAAAAGAAAGTGACAAGAAAATTTATTTATATTTTAGTAGAAAAAATTGTGAAGAAACCAAAATTAGGAAAGGCGAAGGCTTAAGTTGGATTAGATAGTAAAACCTTTTACAGTGAAAGTGTAATGGTCTATGATTAAATCTTACTTTCATAAAGGTAGAAAGAAGTATAAAAGATTAAGAGTTGTATTTTATTGTGTAACACAATTAATAATGCTACTTACGCAATGTCTACATACAAATTAATTGACATCTGCGTAATTTTTATTTTTATTCTTAATGCACATTATCTTTATTGTTTAACTATAGTTAATCCCACCTCTTTATGCTCATATTAACTTTCTGCCATGTGTACGTGAGGCACGTAAATATACTAGTATTTACTAAACCAAATTGGCAGGCCAAAATCAAGCTAGAGAGCAGTTGTTAGTTAGCTACTTGGGCTTAGCTCAAGTAGTTAGGTTTTAACATAATTGGGGTATAGGTCATATATTCAAGTCACGCTATCTCGACTTCCAGCATAGGGGGCTTAGAGCATGGGCCAGAAGTTATGAGATTTAGAGAGGGTTAGATACGTGCAACCTTACTGACTAAATTTATATTTCTTTCTTTGAAAAAAGAAAAAGAAAAGAAATTTATACTCCTTTCCTTTCGAAGACACAATCCTCTACTTTTAGGTTAAATATGTAATCATGTTGCTTAGTAATATTTTCTGTCACGAATTTTTTCGCTACTAGATAATTAAGTTTACCTTCGTTGTCCTCTTCTATAACATCTCCTGAGAAATTGTTTTAGGCTTGTTTGTGTATACAAACTAAACGAACTTTCTATAAATGTGATTGTTCAGAGAGAAGTTTTAGTATCAACGGAATCTGTGAAGCTATTGGAGAGTTTGCTCTTCTTCTTCGATTTCAATGCCTCCCGGCTGCCACTCAAAAGTTTACACATACGAGGTTAGTCTGAGTTTTGACTTTTAGATGCATGCATATATGCGCATTAATGAGCCGAACGTGGTTATGTTGATATTTATGGAGTAATGACTAATATACTACCTAAGATTTAAAATATTCATTTAACTTTTTAAATATACAATCTAATATCAGTCTGCTAGATTTGTAGCTGACTTATTTTGCTGATAGTGACTATCGTTTCTCATCATAGAAAATAAAATGCTTCCAACTAATTCATGTCATGTTCTCGCAGGTCTGAAAAATGAGATGAAAGCGTATGAGATTGATAAGATCACATCAAGAAAAACAGTAGAGCATCTGATAGAAGAGTTTACTGGGACATCAAAAGCGTAATAGGTTTTAAATGGAAAGAAACTGTTTAAATTAGTGGTTTGCTTAAATTGTAAACAGAATGATAAACCAAGTTAAATTCAAGACAAAGAAAAAAGATGAATTAAAGGGTTGTATGACTAATGAACTATAACTCAAGTGGCATCTCTCTCGATTCTAGAGAATTGTTGGCTTTGAATCAAGGGTTCAATTATTATTTGTCAATTTCTTTTTCTATCTTCTTTAGTTGTTTCTCTAAGAGCTCCACCATATCGAAAAAAGAAAAAAGAAAAAAAAATCTATAAATAGTAACATTAATGCTGTAAGAAGATTCCTTTACTTTGCAATTATTATAACATACATAAAAAGACCACAACTCCTGAACTTTTTGTACGTGTGTATGTGTATGAAATTAGTGCTACATTGTTGATATATTTTTTTTCGAGTAAGGTGTTTATTTTGACCTTATCAGTATTGTAAATTAGGCTTTACTGGACCAATTGAACTGCTGATCAAATTTGACATCAGTCAAGGTCACGCTTTAAGATTGGTCAAATTAATAATATAGGCAAAAATAGAGAATTAGATCGATTTAAAAAAAAAATGGCCAATTCTATACAAAACATCCAAGCTTAATTGGATCAAAACATGAACTATGCTATCATTATCAGCATTTCAGAATACACATCCTAAAATTATTTATTTAAAAAAAAAAAAGACAAATGGGAACGTAAAAGGAGATATATATATATATTCGTTTTTTTTATTAAAACGATTTCTAATTCTAAAGCTGAATGATACAAGTAGCTGACACGATTGATGAGTAACATAGATGGGAATTAATTCCTCATTCCTCAAACATGTTCTTGGAGATCTATGTAGTGAAACGAAAAGGAAGAGCGAAAGGTGACGGACAAATTGTCGATAGCAAAATAAGTGGCTGGTACAACGACGTACTCCCTTTTTTGTGGTCCGCCCACTATAGAGGATGAAGATGAAGGGTCGAACACGTTCTCAAAATTCTGCCACTGCCAATACCACATCCTAATCCTCTAATCTCTTTCACTCTATTAAAGCTTTTTTGCCTCCACTCCCTTACCTTTCATACTTGATAGGGCTCCCAAAATCACCATCATTGGCTCCAACCTTGACATTAGGCAAAGCCATTAAATTGTAATAGTTTTTGTCATGATTATTTAATAAAGTAATATCATTTATAAATTAAAAGTGAACAATAAAAAGAGATATTCAAATCACCAACTAATGTATCTGTTATTTTCAGAATTTACTCTTGATATCGACTTTCGATATATTAAAAATAATATTACTATTGAGCCAAAAAAGAGCAGGCCCTCCTAACTTTCTGTCTTGCCTTTAAGCTGATTTCAAGATAACAACAACTGTCTGTAGAACATTTCTCAAAAGCATATTTGTCTGTGTCTCTCCCACCCCCACTGCTGAATTGCTCTCTCTGGGGCTGTCTTTTAGATATGTGCCCACACAGTCACTCAGTAGCAAAATTGTCTTTCAAGTTTCAACTTTGCTGACTCTTATCTCCATATTTATTCCTGCAGAAACTTCCAACGGAATATTACAGCAGTGTAGGTGTAGGTGTAGCTACTACTTCAGAGTCATGCATCAACAATATCATTTTGTTCTTTATCTTGACATTCCAATTCCCACCTCTTGGTTTCCTTGCATTTCCATGTTTCACAGCACAAACCACTGATGTTTCTCTTGCAAAACTCCTTTTCTATCCTTGCCCACTATTTGCTCTCTTATAATTCTCAGTAGCCTAAAAAGAAGGCTTAGCTGCTTGAGTCCTTGTTCATTTGGGAGAAGAGACACTCCACTACTTCAGAGATCCATCATGCTTGCTACATGTCCCCTGAAAATCAGGTAATTACATCAAAAAGAGAATCAGATCCTTCTTGTTCGCTGCTTAAATTTATATCTTCTGTTCATGTGAAAACTCTTCTTCTTCGAATATAATCTTGATTCATTTTCTTATTCTATGTATTTATTCTCCATGTTGTGAGTTTCAAGTAGTCTTTGCAAACAAGATGAAGGTGTAAGAGGAGATGGAAAGAGAGCCAAAGTTTGTTCCTTAGGATTGAGTTTTAATATTTTAACTTACTCCAACTGAGAAAGCTACTTTTCTAAGGATTACCTTGTAATTAGCTGTTCCCCAAAAAGGGAAAAAAATAAAAATGAAAATCGTTGTAACGTCCATGGTTGTTAGTAATAGTAACTAATGATTTTAAAAGAATTGTGGTACTATACTTAGTCATAATTATGTGTGCTTTGCTTTCGGAACAAATTAGATTAGAAACTTATTGTGCAAAAGATACGAATGAGTGACTCCAAAGCATCATCTGTGTTCTTCAATGCTTTGATTACAATCATAGAAAAGACAGTACAATAATTCTCTACAGATGGAAACAAAGTTGACGCCCCAACGTCACCTTTCTTTTCCTCACTCTCTCTCTCTCTCTCTCTCTCTCTCACATGTCACCATGTTGCTTTGCCTTTGCATTATTTATTGATGTATGCCTCGTTGTTTATATTTTAATGTCAGTGAATATTTCTGTTGCCAGGATGGTGATGAGGTGACCCCTTGTTTCCCTGCAATAATGGTTTGTTAATTGCTGATCAACAAAGTTCAAAGATCATCCCCCACCCACCTGGCGCTCCAATTATTCTTGTTTATCTTCTGAACTGACAGTTTTGTCCCTGAACTTTGTCCAAATGGCCAACAGTCCCCTACTCTTTCAGTTTTTCCAGTTGTTGGCAATGCTGTTACTCACTTCCTGCTTCATTTTCCCGCCATGTGTGTCTCAAACCTTGGAAGCTCAAGCTCTTCTTGAGTTCAAGAGCCATTTGAATGACTCCTTCAATTATTTGGGTTCATGGAATGAATCAGTGTCTCCGTGTGATTTTTATGGAATCACCTGTGATCCAATTTCTGGGAAGGTCACAGAAATCTCACTGGACAATAAGTCCCTCTCTGGTGTCATTTCCCCATCACTCTCAGTTCTGCAGAGCCTGCAAGTCCTCTCATTGCCATCAAATTTGATTTCTGGAAAGCTTCCATCAGAAATAGGTAGCTGCACCAACCTCAGAGTGCTGAATCTGACAGGAAATCAAATGGTTGGAACCATCCCAGACTTGTCTGGGCTGACAAAAATGCAGGTTCTTGACCTTTCAGCAAACTACTTCTCTGGGAGAATCCCCAGCTGGGTCGGGAATCTAACTGGACTGGTGTCACTGTGCCTTGGGGAAAATGAATACACTGAGGGTGAGATTCCAGACACTCTGGGAAACCTAAAGAACTTGACTTGGCTCTATCTTGGGGGTTCCCATTTGATAGGAGAGATTCCAGAATCAGTATATGAAATGAGGGCATTGGAGACACTGGACATTTCAAGGAACAGGATCTCTGGCAAACTCTCCAGATCAATTTCCAAGTTAGAAAAGCTCTACAAGCTTGAGCTCTTCTTAAATAACTTGACAGGAGAAATCCCCGCTGAGCTTGCAAACCTCACCAATCTGCATGAGATTGACATTTCTGCAAACCATCTGTATGGTCGGTTGCCAGAAGAAATTGGCAACATGAAGAACTTGGTTGTTTTTCAACTATATGATAACAGCTTGTCTGGAGAACTTCCTGCTGGATTTGGGGATATGCAACATCTTGCTGGGTTCTCAATTTATAGAAACAGCTTCACTGGGATGATTCCAGAAAATTTCGGCCGATTTTCGCCACTTGAGAGTATTGACATATCTGAGAATCAATTTTCAGGTGATTTCCCAAAGTTCTTGTGTGAAAGCAAGAAGTTGGTGTTTTTGCTTGCATTGCAAAATAATTTCTCTGGGAATTTTCCTGAGTCCTATGCCACGTGCAAATCTCTATTGAGATTAAGGATCAGTGGGAACCACTTCTCTGGCAAAATTCCAGATGAGGTTTGGGCGCTTCCAGATGTAAAAATAATTGATATGGCTTACAATGATTTCAGTGGTGAGATATCTTCAGAAATTGGGTTTTCTACCAACTTAAGTGAGTTAGTTTTGAGAAATAACAGGTTTTCTGGTAAGCTGCCATCAGATCTTGGCAAGCTGGTGAACTTGGAGAAGCTTTACTTGAGCAATAATAATTTCTCTGGTGAAATACCACCTGAAATGGGATCTCTGAAGGAATTATCTACTCTGCACCTAGAAGAGAATTCATTAACTGGATCGATTCCCAGAGAACTGGGTGATTGTGCAGGGCTGGTGGACTTGAACTTTGCTTGGAATTCTCTATCTGAAAATATCCCCCAGTCAATCTCACTTATGAGCTCATTGAACTCTCTTAATCTATCCGGAAACAAACTTACAGGTTCTATTCCGGATAATTTAGAGACATTGAAACTAAGCTCTCTGGATTTTTCTGAAAACCTGCTTTCTGGGAGAATTCCATCTGGTCTTCTGGTTATTGGAGGAGAGCAAGCTTTTCTTGGAAACAAGGGACTGTGTGTTGAGGAAAATTTTAAACCTTCCGTGAATTCTGATTTGAAGATTTGTGCTGACAGTCATGGTCAGAAAAGGGTCTTTGCTGATAAAATTGTCTTGTTCTTTTTTATTCCTTCTATCTTTGTCATTGCTTTAGCTGTGTTGCTGCTTTTGAATCGTAGAAACCTCAAGCATATGATTGTGGATAAGAACTTCCAAGGTCTAGACGAAGCAAGTCAAAAGTGGAAACTTGCATCTTTCCACCAAGTAGATATTGATGTGGATGAAATATGTAAATTGAATGATGATAATTTAATTGGCAGTGGTAGTACAGGAAAGGTTTATCGAGTGGAGTTGAGGAAAAATCGTGCCACGGTGGCTGTAAAAAAACTAGGCAAAGGAGATAATGTGAAGATTTTAGCTGCAGAGATGGAGATTTTGGGGAAAATTAGGCACAGAAATATACTTAAGCTGTATGCTTGTTTATTAAAAGGAGGGTCCAATTTTTTAGTGTTTGAGTACATGCCAAATGGTAATCTTTTTCGAGCCCTTCACAGAGAGATTAAAGATGGGAAGCCAGAGTTGGATTGGAAGCAGAGGTATAAAATTGCTCTGGGAGCTGCAAAGGGAATTGCCTATTTACACCATGACTGCACTCCACCTATTATTCACAGGGATATAAAACCCAGCAACATCTTGCTTGATGAGGATTATGAGCCAAAAATAGCTGATTTTGGTTTTGCAAGGTTGGCAGAAAAATCTAATAAGCAGTTGGGTTATAGCTGTGTGGCTGGCACACATGGCTATATTGCTCCAGGTAATTTTGCAAATATTTTCAACTGGAAGTTCCATTATAGTACTTATGTTTCAGAAGCATACCCTAGGTTATTATTTGAGAGTTGTGAACTATGGTTGCTATTATATAGAATTTTTGCTAGAGCAGTTATGATTCAGTTTTTAGTTAATCATAACAAATGATCAAGTCTTTCCTACACAGATTTATGTGAAATGTTAGTTTCTTTTGTTGGACATACGTTCCCTCTATAGGCATGGTTGAATTTGTAATAGCATACATAATTAATTTATGTCTTACATTCTTCTGTGCAGAACTCGCTTATACACTCGACATTGACGAAAAGAGTGATGTTTATAGCTTTGGAGTGGTGCTATTAGAATTAGTGACCGGCAGAGAACCAATTGAAGAGGATTATGGAGAAGCAAAGGATATTGTTTATTGGGTATTGACTCATCTCAATGACCGTGAAAGTGTCCTCCACATTCTTGATAATAAGTTGGCATCCAAGTCTGTTAATGACATGATAAAAGTCTTGAAGATTGCTGTGAAGTGCACTAGTAAGGTTCCGTCTCTGCGCCCTACCATGAGAGAGGTCGTCAACATGCTTTCCGATGCTGAACCTTGCACATCGAAATCTCCTCGCAAAGATGGAGAGGCTCCTTTCACAAGTGATCTTCTTTGCTGATGTAAATCCTTGCAAGCTATCCCTTGAATCACACTACGCAATTATTAAGCACTTTTCTAACCTTGTCCAGATGTAGGGACAAAAAATGACAGTGTATGTCTTCCTAAAATATGACAACTATGTCTTCTTCCTATGTATGAAACATATTGTACGAGCTCTTTTCCCTTCACTCTTTTCTTCTTGTTTTTTGTTTTAACTGTTTTATTGTTTCAATTTGTTACACTTAAGTTGTCTAGGCCTATTTTTAAATTCAAGTTAGTGCTTAAGAGGCATGTGTTGGAGGGCACTCTATTTTCCCGTTTCTAGTATTGTTAGGTTGGACTGGCTCTGTTTGGTTCGCTAGCACTTTTAAAACCTCAATCTTTTGGTTCAAATTTCTAAACCCACCTCATACCGAGTCTGATTGTACATGGAACCTTTTTTTGTGGTGCAAATTTTTGTGAAGAAAATTCTGTAACTTTGAAACTTGAACGCATGTAGGCATGTAGCATTTTCTTTCCCGTAACATCTTCTACAAAAGCTGCATTTTATTGGTTTCTAGAAACTTTTATAAATGGTCTAAACATACGCTAAGTCAAAGTTTTTGTCTTTTTTTTTGTCATACACTAAGTCAATGTTTAAATGTCCATAAAAATAATAGTGATTTGGGCTATTTGATTGATGAGAATATATGCCTACGGGAGCAGAAGTTGCTCTATTCAAGATCAGAGCAGGCATCGACCAAAATTTAAAAACCAGAGCATACAACACAGATAATTTACAAAACTTACGATTTTATGGAAATCAAATTTAGGATTTTTTTTTTTTTTCAATTTAATTCAATCTTACTATTTAAATTAATTTTTATTCACAAAACTTATGATTTTAGTGGACTCCTATTTCAAAAATTTCCATCCATTTGACTTAGCCTGGTGAAAAAAGAAGTCAAATAATGTCCTAATCTCAAAAAGTAGTTAACAGATTGGAAAATAAAACTTGTGCGGTTTGCTTGTAAAGCACATTGGTTCAACCAATTCATTAAGAAGTGATTTCTATTATTTTTCTTCTTGGTTGGTTCAGCGTCAATGATCATATACACACTTCTTGGCATCGAATAATTCAAAATAAGAACAAAATTGGACCGGGGGCAAGACAATGAAATTAGCCTGAAAAATTATTAATAAGAAATGGAGAGAGAAAAGAGTTGGAATCTACAAGAAGTGGAACGCTTCAGAGTTCGCGAAGCGTTGGGCCAACGCGTTAAGCGTAAGCGAAAAGGAAGCTTCTTTGCGGGCGAACTAGTCTGAAGAAGCAGTGGTGGACCTTGACAATGCTGGTTGGGCCAAACACGCAGCCAACGCTCTTTCCAAGCTATTTGCAGCTTCAGTCATAGTTGGTCTATCTCGCCCTTCCAGGCGCACACAATCTGCTGCCAAATAACCCACAAACGCCACTGCCTCTATCTCAAATGGTGTTGGGGGTGGCACTCTTGGGTCCAACACCCTGTGAATTTCATCTTGAACAATATAAGGTACAACAAAATCTACCACATTTCTCGGCACCCCACTTTCGTTTTTGTGGATGGCTTTGTGCCCGGATAGCATTTCTAACAAAACCACTCCAAAGCTGTACACATCACTCTTTGTAGTTAAGAGCTGAAGCCTGTAGTATTCAGGGTCCATGTAGCCAACCGTGCCAGCTGCTAGGAGTGAAAGGTGTGACTCCTCATCTTCAGGACCCATCAATGAGAGTCCAAAATCGGACACCTTTGCTGTCCACTTGGCATCTAATAATATGTTGGATGACTTAATGTCACGGTGAATGATTGGTGGGGTGGCATATTGGTGGAGGTACTCTATGCCCCTTGCTGCATCGAGTGCTATCTTGATGCGTGCTGGCCATGACATGAGAGCAGGACTCTGGAGCTTGTGGAGATGGTCATTTAGGCTGCCATTGTTCATGTACTCGTACACCAAGATGCGCTCATTCGCGTCCTCATAGAACCCCAGTAACCTTACCAGGTTCTTGTGGTGGAGTCTTGAGAGACTCTCGAGCTCATTGACAAAGGCATTGTCCTTGTCTTCTTGCCTCCTGGTGGCACCCACAACTGCATAGGATGGAGAGTTGGGAGAGATTTCAGCTCTTTTGATGGCAACTTCCTTGCCATCTTGCAGTGTGGCATGATACACTGAGCCAAAGCTACCTGTCCCAATCTTCTTGTCCTCAGAGAAGTCGTTGGTGGCTTCAAGCAGCACTTGCAGGGAGAACTCCTCCAAGTGGCTCCCATTTCCCATGCTGATTACGTGGCTCAAACGCTTCTCTAGGACTCCATGGGCAGCTTGAGCTTCTGGTTGGCTTGGTGGGGTGGTCCAGGACTCATCCAATCGGCCAGAGTCATGGACACGGCCTCCTCTGCCTTTGCAGTGCCAGTAAAGGAAGAAAGCAAAGACTAGCAACAAGGAACTGCAACCAACGCATCCAACCACTAGGAATGCCACCATCTCGTTGCTCCAACCACTTCCACTTTGTGTAGTTTGGGGTGGAGGTGGAGGTGGAGGTGGAGCATTCGTTGGTGATGGTGATGGCGATGGTGGCGGTGATGATGGCTGCAATGGAGGCTCAAATGCTGGGGGACAAGGCTTGCAAATGGACATGCTATTGCCTGGAGAGTCACATAGGTTGGCAGAGCCTGGCAAGGGTCCGCATGGACATTCACTCCTACAAGGCCCTGGGAGGACATTGTCGAACACCTTGGCATTTGTCTCGAGAATCTTAGTACCCCAACAGACCAAAGAATAATTAGAAGACACAACTCCACAGAAAACACTTCGCTTTGCTACAATTGCTTCAAAAAAAGTCCCTTGAAATCTCTGCGGCGTGCTGAAATTATCTGACCCCCAACAAGCAGCTGTTGGATTATCCAACCTGAGTGCACAACTTCGATTCTCTCCCAAGGCCAGAGCACTGAACCTACCCTGTGGCTTTTGACCCATCATGCTCGTGTCTCCCCAGCAATCCAAGCTGCCATCAACAGAGATAGCACAAGCATGCCTAAACCCAGCTGCAACTAGAGAGTAGCGGCCACTAGGCTCATGCCCAACAACTCTACTATTGTCGCCACTGCAAGTAACGTTGCCTGATTCTGATAAGCCACACACGAAATTCTCTCCCACGGCAATGCTTGACATGTTGCTGCCCATGCTTGAATTGAAGCCACCCCACTGCCAACACTCAAGGCTATTATTGTTCCCACTTGCAAGGCCACATACATGGGAGTTGCCGGCATCAATGTTTTCTATAACGGGTCCACGGTAGATACGCTTATAGGGAACATTAGCAGCATTGGCAGAGAATCTCCAACACCCCATGATGGAAGTAGACAAAGAAGGTGGCCTTAATGCACATAGAAACCCACTGCCACCCGCAATCTCGGAATATGAAATATTTGGATTCAGTTGAAGTACAATACCAGGAGGAAAGCTAGTACAGTTAAGGTTAGATTGTCCTTGTTGGCTTGGATGCTGTAAGGCACAAATAAATGTTTGGTTGGAAGTCTCAGAAATGGAAACCGTTGAAAGTGAATTTATGATGGAAAGAGAAGAGAGGAAGTACAGGAAAATAAAGAGGTGGCAGAAGGGGTGGCTAAGGAGAAAAGCCATAGGAAGAACACGATAATTTCATGGTGGGAGGGAGTGGGAGAGAGGGGAATATGATTAGAGGTGGGGTGAGTGAAGGGTGTTGAGTTGAGATGAGGCTCTTATGAGAAAGGCCAGAAGCAAAAGATAATAATAAACGCGGTTTGAGAATTGAAAGAGAGATTATTGATTGTTCTTTTGTTGGTTAGGACTGAGGACAGAAGACTAGGTCTCACACGTACGTGGTCAGACTCGGACATTAGCACTGTTACTCGTATTCAATATGATTTTCAAATAAAAAATATAACTCGGTCATTTCGCGGGTGATTTTTTTTTTATTCGGTATTTAGAGTTGTTTGGTGGGGTTATATGGGATTTTTGGTAAAATTTGAAAAATATGGAATTTTGAAAGGAATTCGGTTTGTTGTCAAATAAATCCCATTATTTTTAATAAAAAAATTTGAAATTTGGTATATTTTCAACCAAATTTTATTATTTTAATATAAATAAGGAGAGAAAAAAAAAAGATTCAATTTATTATTAGTCAGATATCATTATTTTAATAAAAAATAGGAGAGAAAAAAAAGGAGATTCGACTTACTATTAATCGAATCTTATTATTTTAATTAAAAAAATTTGAAATCAGAGTGAAAGTATGCAGGATTTCATTTTTTTTTTGTGTTGTATGAGAGAGAGAGAGAGAGAAGAAGAAGAAGAAGAAGAAGAGAGAGAGGAAAGAAAGAGAGAGGGGAGAGAAAAAATTGTAAAAAATAAAAATATCACATTTTTTTAATTTCATCAAAAAATATCATATTTATCAAATTTTTTGCAAAAATCTGATATAAAAAATAATTATCTGAATTTTGCTCGGGTAAAATTCGACCATACCTCCTGATTTATAAAAGAAAAATAATCAAATAAAAACTTAGAAAACGTACTCATTATATTATTGTCACGTGAAGACATTTTATTTCATCCAACTTTGCTCCCTGTTTTGGTACACAAAGTCTGTGATTTTTTTTTTTTTTTGAAAATTTTTTTTATCCCGCACTATTTCAATTTCATGAGTAGGATATCTCTTTTATTATTATATCTTTTAAGAAAATTTATGCGTATGTCATTAAGTGTTATAGAAGTAGGATCACTCCTTATAAATTGGATTATAAGGAGGTTTGAATGGGAAGGCAGAATTACGTCACCACATTGCGGGACAAGATCGGATTAATGAATACTCATTGATCCACCCTTACCTGCCCATTGCTAAGCCTAGCATGAGGCTAGAAGATAGTTGATATAGTGTTAGATCTCGTTATTTAATAATTATTATTATGTTTGGAAAAATAGCAATTTGTTTGTGGCCCAAACAACGTTATTCTGTTGACCCCCGAGTCTTGATTTGGGATCGTTTTGAAGATGTTATCTACTTCCAAAGCTCTCAAATATACGAATAACTAATATGGCTGACCTTTCCAGTTTCCACTTTGCTTGCCAAACCCAAACTCGTAGAGCAGTCAACAAAGCACCATTAATATACACTAGTGGCTAGTAATTAAGCAAGAAGCAATTTAAAAGATTTGTTAAGATATAGAATCATTCAACATGCATATGCTGATTAATATTGCTGAAAACTACTACCGACACCAGAATGTGAAACCTAGAGCAGATAGACGCAATTTTGTCTTGTCCATTAAGTCAAAGATTTGCCAACAATACAATCGATCTATATTTGTTCTCCATTTTGAAAATCTTGACATTAATTTGTTTATGTTGGTAAAAAGTACCTACATTTTAGTAAGTTTCCAACCTTAAAAATGCTTAACTATTCTGACCACTCCCCGCAAAAAATACTTCAGATGATAGTAGAGCCAGGTAATTGGTGAACAAAGAAACTGAAGGGGGGCAACGGCTTACGGCCCTGCAGAATCTGTTATATGTTCTAAGGTTTCAGTTAAAAGTACTCGCGTCAAAAAAAATTTTCAAAAAAAAAAATAGCAGTATGGGAGTTTAAGCAAACTCACATATAAAAGAATTTATATAAAATAGATAATTTATAAGGAAACTAACAGAAACTGAGTTGAATGTATGCCAAGACAGCGGCCAGGATTTACCAAAAAGGAATTATTCTTTTTTTTTTTCTTGACGGAAAAAAAAAGGAATTATTCTTATATAACATAAACATGTACATTGTTATAAGTTCCTATATTTATTTCAAGAGATGAAAAAAACTACGTTAAAAATGAAAGTTGAACGCTTTGTATTTTTTTTTTAATAGCCAATTCGAATGTATCCAGTTCTACTCTCCGCATCCAAGATTAACACTAGTATCAGAAGAATATCAAACCAAATACCATGCGTAAAAATTCGGTTGTCTACGTAGTTGGACCAAGGAGTTACAATTACGTCAAACAAAATACCAGCCGAACCAAGAAGAAATAAGAAGCTATTCCTAAACAATCCTTATAATTTTATTATACTTATACCCATTTTAATTAGTTTCTTTAGGAAATGTATGAATCAAGAACGAGCATGCTAAGATCTTCATGAGCGATAAGATCAAAAAGTTATCCCAATATTCTCTACATTAACATTCACTTTTCATATGTACAGCATTACTGTTAATCTTCAGATCCATGATATTGTTGCAGTATCAAAGTAAATTATATAATCGAGAACATAGAATAAATGATTTCCTTTTTATTTCTTTTGGTCGAACGAATACATTCAATCATCAATTAATATATAGAAAATGTTAAAAGAACACAACATACCGACCGCAGTAACAGGAACAACACACATAATCCACTAAATCCTCCATTTACAAGCTCGTCGTTGCATAAAAAGGATTTTCAATCATTTTCTTATAAAAAATGAACTTATAAAACATACCGTGCAATTTACGATCACAGTTCCTCATGCATGGTTGTAGCCAATTATATTGCTTTCCATAAAGGATGCAAAGCCATGAGACAATTTTAACCGATCGGTTTTCACGGAAAAATGCAGCTTACTTTGCATGAAGGCTTTTTTAACTCAATACTTAAAACCCATTACCTCAGCAGGACGGCATGCTAGATCAAAAGGTCAAAAGATGCTATTCTACGCTGCCATATATCCTGAAGCAGCCTTCCTTTGTTCTAAAAGACTTGTCAGCGCACTGTCAATTTGAGCAAATACTTCCTCCTTGGAGACATTTCCATTAACCTAAAAGCAATAAAAGCACCTTAGCTGGTGTTCACCCAAATATATGGTGCAGAACCTGTCAAACTATATTTTTCCTATATCTTTGCCTTTGCATTAGCAGGATCTTATTGAACACCAAATAAACTGCTAGACAGCAACCACTAAAAACACTTGAAGAAACACAACCATCAAGCCCAAAGCAGTTAAAAAACAAATAACTACCAACCAATATATATATTCCATGTCTGAATGCACATGCATGTCTGCATGCATCATATGTTTTGTATTATTGTTTAGTTCAACTATACAGAAGTCAATTAGTTTTGTCTGTGTACTAGCTGAGGTGATACACTAGCATGTTTGGATTTGCATTTTTTTTAAGATTAAAAGAAAAGGCTTCCTTTCCAAAATCTCTCCCAGGAAACTTTCAATTATAAGCTGTTTAGAACACGATTAGTTAATCCGTTTATGTTGTTGGCATCTTGTCCACAAAAACAAGGTATTAATGCCCTTAGAGTGTGGATATCCAATGTTTATCCTCTAGTGGCAAAAAATTATCCACTCTACATTGGTAGCTCATCAGAACTGACACACATGATAGATTGGTAATTGTAATAGCTGCATTAATGATGTCCACTCCACAGATGTTGGGATGACACTACTTGTGCATCCAGACATGCATCGGCTTGTTGCTTGTATGTGTGTGTGTGTGTGTGTGTGTGTGTGTGTGTGAGAGAGAGAGAGAGAGAGAGAGAGAGAAGTCAGAAAGCATACCTTAACAGTAATATCTCTATACATTGAAAGTACAGCCTCCACATTTTGATGGTGGGTGTTCAATCGCAACTTTACCTGAGTCAAAAGCAAACAATAATGGAAAAGAACTTTCAGTTGCACTTAGTTACACGCATACAAATATAGAACCTTAAAGTTGTCAACATGAAGCATTTTCGGACAAAAAGAATTGAGATACTTATGGAAACAAAACATGAGAGTTTCTTATAGTTACATATTCATGCCTTTTCTTCAGTATCATCAAAACGTTGGGTAAGCCTTGCTGCAATTTCTTTCGTCTCAGGAGGAGAATACTTTAAGTGATAAATCTTTCCAGTAACAGGATCTAATCTCCGCCCAACTACTCTCTCCACAAGAATATCTTCAGAAACCTGCAAATTCAGTAACAAACTATAATCAAAGCTAATTTGACTTTTTGGCATATATGACTAATGGCTGATGTTATTAATAGCAGTACAAGGGATCTCCTACAAGACAACACCTAGTCGTTCATATCATTGATGAATGTGTTAGCTAAATGGCAAAGACTATAGGGTCAGTCGAGAACTCAAGATGGAAGGTTTCGTTGAGAGGTTCCAACTTCAGATCTCGTTTTTATGAATGAAGATGGTATTCCACTGTGTATCAATATTTGATATTAACTTGTTTCCTTCTTCCTAATATCACCAAACTGCTTTAAGTTTAACTAACCGATAACTGATAAATTTGGGCAAAATATCATTGCGGCCTACGAAATGATAATTTTGTACCTCCAAAGTGAGCATGCACAATTGTTAATTACTGTGGTCCGTCACTTTAGGAAGGGGGATAGAAATGTAAGAAGGAAAGGGGTTAGGATCTAATAATTTAGGGTAAAGGTTTTCATGGGTAAATTAGGGGGCATCATAGGTCAGAACAGAAGGATTGGAATTAGAAATATTAATAGCGAAAACAACAAATGATTACCTCAAGAAGAATGAAGATATCAGGTTCCAAGCCAAATTCGTGGAGGGCAGTAGCCTGTGACAAGCTCCTGGGATATCCATCGAGAAGCCAACCATTGTCCTTAGCATCAGGCTTCAAGAGACGATCCTTCACCATCTACACAGCATAAACAAAGAGATCAACGACAACAGCAAGAGCTTAACGATTTGAAAAGAGAGAATACTGTCCGATCCATAGGGTACCATGACAACAATTTCATCGGGGACCAATTGACCCTTCTCCATGTATTGTTTTGCAAGCTTGCCATTATCACTGCCAGTGGCAATTTCTGCCCTAAGTAAATCACCAGCAGCAACATGCACCAAACCGTACTGCACACACACATATATATATATGTTATCAGATGAAGGTTATGAACAAGTAAGTACCTCATGGAGTGAGCGAGCGAGTGGAGCGTTGAAGAAAGGAATGGATTGGTGTGTGAGAGAGTGAGAGTGAAAAGTGAAAAAGAAAAGAAAAGAAAAGAAAAAAAGAAGTAGGAAGGAAGCATACTTTGTTTTTGATGAGCTCGCATTGAGTTCCTTTACCGGAAGCAGGAGCCCCCGAAATCATGACCTGGAGCGGCTCTGCCCGAATTGCGGCCACAATCTGTGATCGAATCAAGTGAATATCATATCCTATGATCGAAATAAAAAAGTAACGTTACATTACATGACATGACATGGGATAATATGATGATACGATGCGATACGATACGATACGATACGATACCACAGAATTGGAATTGGAATTGGAATTGGAATTGGGGGAAGTGAGAGGTGAATGGGAATGGGTAAAGCCACCGCAGCGGAGGCCAAAGGCAGAAGAAGAATTGGAAGGGCAGCTGCTAGTAAGTGAGAGTGAGAGTGAGAGTGAAGGGGTGGCTTTACGATTACGATTGCGATTAGTGAGAGCTGAAGTGGGCATCCAGGCCACACCCATATTCGTGCTGATGCTGATGCTGCTGCTGCTGCTGCTGCAAACCATCTTGGCACTCTCACCCACTGCCGCGCATTCGTATCGATATCTCTTCTAATATTACCACTTTCTACTTGTCCTTCCCCAAATATTAGGGACCGTGAAAGTTATTATAATTTATAATCGTATTGTAAATCCTAGCGAAATCCGACGAAAAGATATTTTTTGAAAATAGAAATTAAATTAAAAGAAAATTTGTCTTGAATTCATAACATCAATTAAATGTGTCAACTCATTAATCCAAAAATATACTTAACATTGTTAATTCTATTATCTAATACCTTTTTTTTTTCCATTTTAGTTTCTTATAGATATAATAATCTAAGTTTGTTATTAAGGTGGATAATTTATGTTATTTATTCTAACTATTAAATAATAATGCCTGTACATTCGATAGAAAACAACCATGTAATTATACGGTGCTAGGTAAAGTTCAGTATAAAAAAAAAAAGGTAATTATAATTATTTCATATGAACAACCATTTTTAAATTGAACAGATACTTTGCCTGCAAATTTTAGTATTTTTTGAAAACAACGAAAAAATGTTTCTTAAAATTCAATATTACGAATGCCTCATAAGTGCTAGACCTTTAGAATTGATTTAACATAATAATTTAATTTCATCTTAGCTTGCATTTATCAATAAATTTTTGGGTTTATTCAAAAACGAAAAATAATATGGCATCAAAATGGGCAATGTCACGCCAAAAACTGTTTGGTAGTTGTACTTTCAAATTTTACTAGAACCTGAATTAGCTGTAAAGCAAGTTGTCTAAGCGTTTCAATTGCTGTCACCGTTTTGATTAGCAGAGATTTATGGCTAACTGCTGAGATGAGGAGCAATTTGCATTTTGGTATTTGTATCTTTCAAAGAATCTCGTAAAATGCATAGTATTTCGTGTTAGCAAGGACTATAACTATAATTAGGACTGATTGTATATATACAAAATCCAAAAAATATTACTCCATCCCCTCCCAAAAGCCGTCACTGGTTCATTTCTCTACCCATCACCACACCACCAAGGGCATCCACCACCAATCAGTCAAAAACCGATTTACACGAGCAGATGCCCGGCACTGGGGTGTTCAAAAGGCAACGACCAAAAAAATGAGAGAAGGGCATGACGGCATTAAAAAAAAAAAATGAGATGTTACAATGTCAAAATTTGTGGTCCTGGATATGTACACTCAGACTAAGTCGAATCTGGAATATTAACCATTAAGCTTTGCCAAGAATTGACTCAGATTGTACTCCTCTGTATATTGTGATTGGTCCCATAGTTCCTCCAATCCCCCAAGTATGGCTTTCAACCCCTTCCCACTGCCTATTAATTTAGTGTCTCCGTCAGGGTTCTCCGAACTCTTTGCAACAGAAGCTCCCTATACGTAACAACATTATAAAATGATCATGCACAAAACATTAGAAATAAACATAAATCACGGTGATTGACTTTTACTGAAATATCCAAAACAGATACTTGAAGATATAAACATGTAATTGTTATACCTTCTTGGAGATATCTGCCGAAGCAAACAAATCAAGCAACTGATCTGTATTCATCGTCTTCATACTAGCATTTTCCGCATTAATGACAGCATTAGCCACCGACACTTTGAACCTTTGTAGACTCATAACTTTCTCTTCCAAAGTACCACGCATTATTAGACGGTGGACATTAACTACTTTTTTCTGACCTAACCTGTGGGCTCTATCCATAGCCTGCAGGTTATTAATATAAGATATGTTGTCATTGCAGAAAAAACATTCCCTCAAATGCAAAATGAGTAAAGCTCCATACTGTCAAGCATTAAGATGGAACAGAGAGAATGCAAGATGACAGCATATTCACTCACTCAACATTAAAAGCAGGCTGGAAAATAACAACTACTACTTACAACTAGAGTTTAAGACCAAATACCCGATCGAACATACTATGGGCAAAAAACCTTAATCCCTTGCCTAATTTTGAATCTTCAGCTCTCAAAATGAGAGTGGCCTCAAACTAGAAAAGAAACCCAAAGAAAGCACAAGGGATCATAATTACCTGATGATCTCGCATTGGGTTCCAGTCATGCTCCACAAAAACAAGGGTATTTGCAGATGTCAGGTTCAAACCAAGCCCACCCACTGCAGATGGAGAATTCAATATAATTTCAAAAAATTAAGTTACAATTACAAGAGAAATAAATAGCTAGATTAATAAGTACAATGAGGAGAAAACTTTTTACCGTGTGTTGTAAGCAGTAAGACATCAATGGTAGGGTCCGAATTGAAAGCCTTGACAATGTCAAAACGCTTTTCTGGCTCAACTGATCCATCAAGCCGCAAGTACGTCACGCTGTAATGCAAAAAAGGAAAAAAAAAAAAAATAGAAGTTGTCATTGTCAGTCAGAATCAAAATCAATTTATAAGGAGCAACACAGTTCCATGCAAAAACATTTGGAATTTGTTCAGTAACAAAAGGAGCTTTCCACCTAAAAGCTGTGAACAAGCATGAGAATCTAAGATTAACTGTATGAGTAGCTCCAGGAACTTACTTTTTCATGTGTGTCTGAAATAAATCTCTTTCAATTATATCCAGAAAAGCCTGCAAACAAACTGTCATTAAAGGAAAAAACAGCAGACTGTGTACTAAACTTCAGAAAGACATTAGCCCCCAAGAAAAGGGTAGTTATTACCTTGTGTTGAGCAAATATCAAGACCCTGTGCTGCCCCATGCTAACAGCACCCTCAGAACCAGAAGCATCAACTCCAATTCCACACTCTTCAAGAATCTCCTGAAGAGCAACTAATTTTGGGGAGTGATGGAGTTTGTGAAGCTCTGAAATGATGTCAGAGCCAGCCGGCAACATTCCAGACAGGATGGTTGAGAGTGAATCTGGAATCTTCTCACCGGTGACAAGCAATGGATGACTACACAGCTTCAGCAAGTATTGGATTGCCTGAAGAAGGAAATGGATTTTTGATAATAAAAAATGAAAACTGATGAAACAATAACTGTGATATAATTAAGGAAATTAAATTGCCTGAAAAACGTGTGAAGATGCTTTAGTTGAACTGCTACTTCCTTCTGCTGCAGCTGACTCATTCGTTGTCACAAGAGATGACATTTCTTGTTTTACATGAGAACCAGAAAACTGTTCATAAAGTTTAAATTGTACAGGGCTCAAATCACAGTATCTGTCTTGAATTATTTTCTCCGGTAAATCAGACAAAACTTCATCCTTTGTTCGACGAAGGAGGAAAGGCATAACCTAGAGGATAAAAGAACATCAACTTAGAAGACAAAAGACCCAAAATTTTGCAGTGCAACAATGAGAAAGAGAGGATCACCTGCTTATGCAATGCCTCCATCGCAAGTGCTCCTGCTTCAGCATCTTTAGCAGAGCACTTTGGATCTCTAGCAGCTAAAAGTGGTTTTCCATATGTTGCTTGGAACTGTTAAAGCCACATTAAATGAATGCCAGTTGAGACAACAATAAATAAGATACTAAAATGGATTGGTACTCTAAGATAAAGCATAATCCTTAACAAAGCACTAGCTAGATGACTAAGGCATGTCTCAGAAACACACAAACTAACCAGAGGCACACATAAGACCATGAAGGAATACAGAATCTACTGCTAAAGCCAAATTAAAAGAACACAGTTTACTAGTATGTTTTACATATCTGAATGGATGTATAACTGTTTTCCAAATCACAGCAAATACAAATCATGGGTTGAAGTTACATTATTGTAACAAATTCAACTATAATGATGGGCAGCAAAAAATACCTGTCTCTCTGTTCCAAGAAATCCAGGCATTAGAAAATCAAAAAGGGACCACAAGTCCATGATGTTATTCTGCAAGAAAAGGCAATACATTTATTAGACTAGTGGTGATACGTTATAACTTTAACGAGAACGTAAACTCACTACACCAACCTGTATTGGCGTCCCACTCAGTATCAAGCGGTGTTGGGCTTTCAACTGCTTTACAGCAAGCGTAACTTTAGACTTAGCATTCTTGATTATATGCCCTTCATCTAAAATGCAGTAATTCCACAGAAGCTGTCCCAAATAATCAATGTCCTTGCGGACAACATCATATGATGTTATAATGACATTATGCTTGCAAAAATGATCTCGAAGAAGCATTCGATCCTGAGCAGAACCAACATATTGAAGACTAGATATAACCGAAACATCAATATACTTCTCTATCTCAAAGGCCCAGTGTCCAACTAGTGTTGATGGGCAAACAATTAAAGATGGCAGAAGATCCTCATTCCCACTTGAAGTTCGATGCTCAGCAATATCAGAGGCCACAATAGCCGATGCTTGAAGTGTCTTACCAAGCCCCATGTCATCACATAAAATTCCATGAAGCTTGAAACGTTTCAAAAAGGCTAACCAGTTTATGCCTTCCTGTTGGTACCTGGAAGCATAATAACAACAATAATATAAAAGGTTAACATTATTAAACAACAATCTTAAACTTATAGAACACAAACATACAAATATAAATCACGATTTACAAGAGTAGCTACAATAAGTGACAAAGCAAGTAACTAGGAAAATGAAAGAGAGAGAGAGAGAATGGGGGGGGGGGGGGAGAAGAGGACTGTCTTGTATAAGATCAGAATAGTGTCAAAGAATGAAGATCATGCCAGAAGATCATATCTCATATCACTGAAATCACACAAGACAAAGGAGCTCAATTACATGTTCATTTTGAATAATTTAACACGAAGAAGGAAAAAAAAAAAAAAACAACAACAACAACAGCAGGAGGAACTATGAAAAGATTTAAGACTCAATGTCATCGTTAAACCATGTTTTACCATGTGATTTCAATAAAATCAACAAACATCATTTATCAAAACAAGAACAAGTTGGGCAAAGGTGTGATGCTTGTCATTAGTTTGTCATACTTATTAAAAACCAACTCTTCCAGAAGCTTAAGCTGTCAGGCAAAGGCTCATAAGTGGTCTTTATATCTAGCACACCCTGACATGCAAGAGCCTTTTAGGCTTTAAACATGGATGATGCATAGACTTACCCACATTGTGCTGAAATTCAACTTCTTTATTAGAAGAATGTGGCATCAAACATCGACGTCTAGACCACTTGCACTTGGTCATAGAAGTTCTAATATCATGTCAAAAACCAATTCTACCAAAAGCTTGAGCTATAAGATGAAAGCTCATGACTAATTTTTATATATAACAAATTGCTTCAAAATAGAATATTGAGCCCCCCAAAATAAAGTCAATAAAGTCCAATTTACCTTCTCAATGTTACTTTCAATTCAGTGCACAACTTGTAATCTTCAATGTGAGAGTTGTCAAGTAGTTGCTCCAAAAATTGCAAATCTTCTGCATTTCTAGATATACCTTCCCCTAATCCAATTGGTTGAGGAAGGCCTCGTGCTAAAGGTAGTAGAGGTACAAGAGCAGCAAAACTATGGGTCACACTCTGTCTGACAGACTGATCACAGTCACTCATACACCTTAGAAGTGGAACCACCAACAGAGGAGCATAAGGGACCAACTCTACACCCAGGCCCTGAACAAGAAAACTAATCAACATGCCTGCCCCTTGCCGAGCATGAACTGATGACACATCTTCCAACATAGGTATGGCATTTTCAACCACAGCTCCCATAACTTTCACAGTCATTGACCGGGCCATGGAAGTGATGCAGCGTGAAGCAGCTAATCTAACTGCAACATGAGGATGCTGAAGGCATTTGAAAATGCACAGGAGAAGCGTCAACAGTTTTGGCTTTAACTCCTCATTTAACATGGGAGCAATAGATCTTACCACCTACAAGTAAACCACGTTGCATATTAAGCAGAATACCATAAGCAAACACTAAAAACTGATCCAGATGAATATGGCTAAACTTCAAGGAATTATTGAACTAACTAAAATTGAGTAGACCTAACTCAACTCAAAAATCTAGCTCAAGTGGGGAGGATTGTCTCAACTATTACAAAAGGTACTTTGACTATATGCCAAGCCGATGTAGAATGTAACAGAATTATTACAAAAATTATATGAAAATGTGATCAGGCAAAGATAGGTAATTAAACAGCGCACATACTCCCGAACTACAAGAAATAAAAATTAAGCCAATTTTTCAAAACATTCTTTTATTTTGGAAATCTACATTCCCTAAATGGGGGAGTGTTTGTGAAAAATCAGAAAAATCCATAGGAGTTGTGTCATGGTTTCCAGTGTTCTGTGCTACATCACAATATAACACCACCCTCCCAGAAAGAGGTGTCTCCTTTGATGAGTTCATCCCATCTTATGATACAGTAATTCAACTCCATAAAATGCACAGCTAACGTAGCAAAAGTCTCATTTCATGAGCCAATTCACAAGTAGAAACTGAGGAACCAACCTGAATATTGTTAATCAATATCTGGGGATCGCTAACAGACTCAATAACTGCAGTAACTTGTTTTTCATTAGTGACTGTTAAAGATTCGGAGGAGCTTGGCTTAAGCACCTCAGTAAGGCAATCCCACAGCTTAGGAAGCTTATCAAATAACAAAGCACCAAACTTCTCACACAAAAGCCTCAATGCCAGTTCAGACCCACGTCTACCTATAAACCCCTCCACCTTCGATCGATCTTCACCAGCCAAAACATGGACCTTTGACTTATGTTTGCTCACAGGAGTTCCAAAAGACAGAAGACCTTGGTCATCAATACTCTCCATGGAGCAAATGAATTTAGCTTGGGGGGTCTCAGAAGGATCCATGCATGTCAAACTGCATATATTCTTAATTAATTTATCATTGGGGCATGGCCTACGTGCAACACAATGATACATTAGCTCAGCAAGTGCCTCAGTTGACTTCATTTGCAGTATTTCCTCCTAGAAGGACCAGACAGATAAGTTATCATCATATTAAACATGCATACAGCATTAGAGAAACAGTCAGAAATTAAACTAGCACCTGCTCTCGTCTGATTGAAGCCATCAAAGGCAAAATGATTGGAGTAAGTCGTGTAGGAAATTCAGACATCCAAACAACTGCAGCTGCAACTGCAGATGAGACTGTAACATGCAAATTACTCTGCAAATCAACCCATGAACCAGAAATAAGCATGTCAAAAACCTATTGGGTATAAAACACAAATGATGTAGAAACCAAGCAATATCATCCAGTTCAACAAAGTAAAGAAAGTATTTGAAGCATACCTGAACGCATTTCAAATAGCCAGAAGTTGTCAAGAGCCTTTGTTTTGTGGATTCAATATCATCTATAGTATTCTTTCCCAAGGAATCATTTGCAGAACTATCATTACACAATGCTGGAACTTTTGATGCAAAACTAATGGCATCATCCACACTCAAGCTATCCAACTCAATTTTGGTGGTTGACAATAACTCATTAAACATACCAGAAGACTTCATAGCATTTAGCAATTGAGCAGCCTCACCACGCATCTTTGAATAAGTCCTTGAAAGCTCAGCATAAGGAAGAAGTGAATCTTTTGTTGGCAATGCAGGGTCAGAGCATGCTAATAAATCCAATAACCAATTTTTGAGGGCTCCAGGAATACCATTAAGGTTTTTGGATGAATTTGCGCTCTTAATCTCCTTGAACCAAGAAATTAGTACCATAGATGCAACCTAAATACAATAGAAAATATTAAAGGCAGAAAAAAGAAAAAAAAAAGGGGCAAAGATCGATTGGGTGCAAGTCCATTGTACACAAACCAGAAACTCATACCTGGCGTTGGACACCAGACAAAGAGGTTAGAGACCTCCAGAGTGGATCAATTACATATTTTAAAGAACCCTCTGGCAGCTTAGAAGCAAAAATTCCCAATGCAGTTGCCGTAACCACCCTAGTCTGAGTAACAGATGTGTCCACATCAGCACCAACAACTATCTTCACAGAATTCATGGCAGCATCTCCATTTCTTTCTTGTGGAATAGTTCCTTTTGTAGAATCAAGACCAAAATCCCCACCACAATCATTTTCAATCTTCACAGCTCTCATTTTAGCAGCGGCTCTAAATTGACTTTTTCTTGGAAATGCAGCAGGCCAAAACATCTTTGAGGCATCTAATGCTGAACCAAACGGTGTAGATGCAAGTTCTATCCAAGAAGTCATGTAAGATCTCGCAGCAGTATCCAAGTCCTCAACAGAACACTGAAATCAACGAGGCAGACAGCTTGATAGATGAGAAAACAAAGAAATATTAGAATTAAACACCCAAGAGAGCAGGGGAAAGATAAAAACAACAACTTTTTAAGGGCCTAGGGTAGAGGAGACAGGAAGACTCTTTAGAAAAAATGAATCCTCATGAACATTTATAACACCATAAGAAAAACAATTTTGTAGAGCCATAACGGAAAGCAATGGGAAAGCAATCAATGTCTATCTATTAGCAAGATCAATCATATATAGGTGGATGGCCATTTCATCCAATAGAAGATCATCATCATGTCAAGGTGCATTGCTACTAGCTTCATCAACTCAAATGACCAGCTAGCAGAAATATTTACAGAGTAGCTACAGTTTTAACAACTATGGTGGCTATGATTTATATAACCAGCTTGAAGATTGCTGCAATAGTAGCTATATAGTAGCTGTCCCACTCATTTTGTGCCTATAGGCTGTATACAGCCTCAGTTTCTTCTCTTCATATGAATAAGAAGAACAATGCAATACTTACACATATTCAGTTTTCTCTATAGATCTTTTGTATATCCACACATCATTTGATTACTATACTAAATTCAGCAAAACCCGAAAAGCTAAAGTCCAGATAGAATAACACTAAGTAGCTACAGAATTAAAATCAACCTAAATACAAGTGGGTTTCACAGAAGTAAAACCATACACAAATCACTCCAGCAATAGTTTTCAAATAACAATTACCACATCTTTTAAAATAGGAATACTCCAATCTAATATAGACAGCATCTTGATAACTATCAAAATTCGGAAGTCACAGTAATGTTCATGCATATATTTTGAGATTTTGAGATTCCATAGCTTTTAAAACTAATTTCTCTCCACCTCAAAAAAGAAAAATTAATTTCTCTCAACATATACAGTCCTCTTAATAGGTTGATCCCTGCATTAAATGAGCCAGAAGCAAGTGAAACGGTGAGATAAAAATCTTCTTTCTAGGCCTCTGTACATTGTCAAATCTAGTCCTAAAAAATTGTTCCTTTTTAAGCCATAATCTTGATGGGAGCAGACAATATAAAGGGTTCGTGAACACGCTTTAACTGAGGAGAGAGATACAGGAACATTTAGTCAAACAAATTTCTAAGCAACTGCCTTTTATCAGATGAAATACCTGAACAAGGAGACTCCAAACTCTCTCGGAACATTGCAAAATATCCTCATTTGTTTCCAATAGCAGATTCTGAAATACAATTCTAAGGGTATCTCCAAATATAAAAGAGGGCCAAAAAGAAGCATTAGACAGCTCAGACATGCTTCTCTTATATCCAGCTTCAAGTAGCCTCTCCTGCAAGTAGAAAATTTACGTTAAGCCATCACCACTAGCACCAGTTTATGTAAAAAGAAACTGTATAACAAATATGTTACAAGGAGTGTTATATGAAATTCAACTTTTCACCAAACATCAAGGAACAAAGATGAATACCAGAGTCCGTATTGCTGAATACCGGACAGAGGTGATACTATGCCTCATAAAGGGCCACAAACGTGGTGCCAATGCTGAAAGCACATAAGGATTTTCCTCATCATCCTCACCGCCACCAACTCCATTTTGAATGGATATTTCCTTGTCTCCCAATCTAAAAACTTTATACATCTTTGGGACCATCTCTTCTTGAGAATAGATTTCCGCCAGCAGATTCATTACACTGAAAACAGACAACAAACATATTTATTAATATTAATATAATATTGCAAAACCTTGGTTTGGTGCTTTTGATCCTTACTCTCCCCAGCATACAAAATATGCCCGAAAGCCCAGGCCAGTGGGAAGTTATTTGAAATTATAAAATCTCTCATTTCCCTGAATACTCTCTAAACTAAAATAAAGTATAGATAGATGTGTATTGATGATAGCACTGAGATTCAGCGATTCAAAGTTTATGTAACAAAAAGATGGCAAGGTTGAACTGTTATTATAAAGCATAAGAATTTAACAATCTAAAAAGGGTGGCTCAATGCATGAGGCTCCTACCTGGTGGGCTCTGGGAAAGGTAGATATATGTAGCCTTACCCCACAAGCGGTGAGGCTATTTCTAGGATTTGAATCGTGACCTCCAGGTCACAGGGCAAACAACCTTATCGTTGCGCCAAAGCTCACCCACTCAGAATTTAACACATCTAATTAGGAAAAAAGGATAAGTGATTAATTTAAAGGAAAATAATTGAAAACAATCTAGCAAGTTGAATTTTACTGATTAAGTTTCTATACCATTTCAGTTTCATCAAAAAAGGGAAATTCCAAGAAAGTGTAAACTGGAGTAAATTAGAAATTGTGGATAGGAGATTGATGAGGACAAAAAAGGGACATGGCCTCCAAAAATGGAACGCTGCCTATACATAGATCCTCCCAAAATCTAATATACGAACCTTAAATCTTTCTAGAGAGAACAAAGGCCTACAACAAACATAAACCTTAGAAACAAATTTCAAGCGGCTAGAGCAAGATGCAAAGGTGGAAGGGTTGCATTCCAGTCTTTCTGGTGTAAATTTCATTTACTTTATTATAAGGTGCCAGAGTTGATATCCCAGCCACTCTACACAAGTCATTGGTTTTACTTTCCCGGCTAAAATTCCAGGTCATTGGTTTGACTGCAGCAGAAATCCAATAGACCCCGTACAGATGCAATCCTGTGTGTGTTTTGACACTACTAGTTGAACCAATAGCACTACTTGCCAGATAATATCTGGGTAAACTGGGAAACTGGATAATCAAATTTCATTGTTCAAAATGCTGGCTTTAGTTGAATCATAAAGTATAAAAATGAAAAATGTCAAATCCTATAACTTTATGGGTTAGACAATTGGGTAAACAACCAGAGTGCACAAGTACAGTGATAACATTTTATATAACTAATTAGCTAATGACCAAAAAGCAAAAAATTGGCAGCAATTAATCAGTACTACAAAATAAATGAAACTAGATAAATAAACAAAGGCTCATCAACATGTAGGCTCTGTAATTGACAAAGCATGGAAAAGTAAGCAGAATAAAATAGACTCTATGTTCTTGTTACATCTACATAACATATTAATGTAATTAAAAGGCGGCAAAGATAACAACCAAAATTTCAGCCATTCAAATACCTGCTAGTGGATGGACTTAAATCATCCAAATCAAGCAATATATCCCACAACAGCATCACAATTGTGTGCAATGTTTGACCCTGCAAGGCAACGATCGCAGCTGCAGCTGGTATTAAAGCATCAGCAGCAACTGCACGGACATCATCATCTGGATCCTCCAACCCAGATTTACATGCAGGAAGAACACGTCCAAGCAAATCAGGGAGCATCTCCTAGCAGCAGTAAAAGACACATCAACAGTCAGAACAGCACAAAACATCGCTTGATTTCAAACTATAATTAAAAATAAAAAATAAAAACCTTATCAACAAAAGACTAGGTTTTCATGTATGAAACTACAAACTATCTATCTTGAGTCTTAGTTTTGCAATGTCTACTGCTGTCATCAACCTTTGTCACTCCTGAAGGAACACCAAAATAGCCAACAGATGTGACCTGGCCTGAACAGTGGTTTTGCAGATTGTTCAGTTCATTACCCATCTACCTTTATACTCTTTTTTGGGTAGAGTTAAGTTTACGTTGAGGGGAAGGATCGCCAAGTTTAGGGTCAGGGCATGTCTCCAGACTTATCGATCATTCACACAGGTACTTACATATTACCCACCAATGGGGAAACCTACGAATCGAACTCAAGTCATAGCAATACATGAAACAAGGACTGTCTTAATGCAAGTACCTAATTCTATTTGTAGTCAATGTCTTAATGCATATGACTAAAAATCTAAAATATCTTGCACAGAACAATGGCCAAATAGATTATGCATAACAAGTGAGATATGTGCCTCAACTATCATACTTATAGTGTAAAACTCAGAAAAGAAGTGGAGGCAAAACAGATATGCACCTGCCGCACAGCAACCAAATATTTGATACCCAGAAGACTGCCATGACGAATCTCCCATTCTGGTCTACACTGAATAAAAGGCAACAACAAAGCATAAAGATTAAAAACCAATCTGAGTCAGAGAATTCATAAAACCAAATACCCAAAAGAAATTACTGAATAGTGAGGAAAAGGACAGAGAAAAGTCAAATGAATACTAAACCAATGTCAAATTAGTATCAAAAGGAAAGAAATTGAGCTCTTAAACAATGTTTACCTGCATTTGCAACAATATGTTTAATGTTTCATTTACTAGTGCTGGATGCATGTACTTAAACGCAGCACCTAATGCCTGTGCACAGGTTTCACGCACTGGAGCAACAACCTGATCGGATACGTAATCTCCAAAGCTGAAATAAAATACCCAAAAAATTATCTTCAAAAAAGGAAAAAAAAGAAATGCAGATCAAGAGAAAGCCCCAAGGTATCACATCACATCAACAACAATAGCCAATAGGAGAAACAGACAGAAGCACAGCATTTCGCCCATCAGTTCTATAAACCAAAGTTCAGCAGCATCTAGCAAATTGATTAAAAAACATACAGAATAAATATCATACCGGTCTAGTGACAACACACACAAAAAGCGTATCACACAATCTTGAAGAAATTCACAGTTCCGAAGCCAGGAACTTCTAGCCACTTTAACCAAGTTCGTCAGCTCACAATTCTGAGGAAGATTTCTCAGCACATTAAGATTTCCAGATGGAATGTTACTGCCATCAGAATAACCCTTCTGCTCTGCTATATTAGCAGGTTCATTGCATGCATCTTGCAAACGATTAGAGTAAGATTCCAGATCCATCTCAACACCATCACCATTAAATTGCCCATTTCCACAATCCAAAGGTAAATTGCATCCAGGTGTTTCAGAACTAATGCTGATTTCAATATCAACTTCATTGCTGCAAGTCATCACACTATCCATAGAGGTCAATGATGTTACATTTTCAAGCTTTGGCCTCTTCAAGTTTGATTCAAACTCATCTGCAGAAACTTGCATATTCAAATCAATCTCCCTCTCTCTCTTCAATATGTTTGATATACTTTTGTCTTCTAATTCAACAAACAAGGCCCTAACCAGGCGTGAGTCGTGTTTAAATACCCCAGCAGAAGCACCTTGATGTGTTAAAATCTCTCTCAATGCCATAACACTTCCATGTCGGACCTCCCAAACTAACAACAACATTTGAAAAATAATCATCCAAAGAACATTAGTAAAATGTGTAAAAGCCCTGAAGAAATACATATTCCACATTCTACTCCAAATTGTACTAAAATGAGACAACAAGGGTAAAATGTTTACCAGGATCAAACATATCAATAATAAGTTGCTCAACAAAAGTGTGGAAAGGCCATTGTCCATCCCCATCATGATCAAAGCCATCATCATCATGATTAACATCCATGAATGCCTATGTAAAACGTCAATGAGATATTCAGAATCATGCCTTATAATTGCAGATGGAAATTGAATCAAATTGTTTTACCACAGTTTGAAGGTAAAAATGGCATTCTCAACACAAGACAACAGAATGATACTTGTTTTATTGCTTACAAGCATGTACCAACCAAATAGATAATATAATAGTAACAACTACAATAGTAACAAATAAAAATGACTAATAATTAATAACTAACAGATAAATTGCTGCCGGCAATGACTAACTTGACTAGAGGAGAGCTATGGAATAATTGTCTCAAGCATGCCCCACGATGGCCTAAAATTACCTTAGAAATAACAAGTAAAATAGCAGATTACCTTATTGTAATTTACTGAATCAGGACATGTGACTTTAGAAGCCAAATTTTGAGCACTTGATGGCTCTGTACCTCCATCTTCACACCAGCTTTTTGTTTGGTCCTTTGAGTTTACTTTTGCTTTACGCTTTAAAAGATTCAGTTCTCTTGCACTTGGCCACTTTGATTTGACACTAGGAACCATGTTTGCAACCATTTTCTGGATGTTATGTACAGAAGAGGATGTAAAAACTCTATGATCTATTCCATTGAGATGTGAGTCTGATTTGTGTGCCATGAGATCTTCATCTCTTATTACATCACTGATATCCATAAATTGTTCACATACATCCAAACCTACATTCATAAAAAAAGGATTTCTGGAATGAGAAGCACATAAACTAAAGTGAGTAGCCAGACATTATTAAGAAGAGGAACAAGCACCATGATAAGTGATAACCATGCATAAACACAGCAAATTTACAGAGATTATACAGATGTTGTATGCACCCTAGGAAGTAAAGAGCAATGGACACTGTTAAGGACTTAAGGGCAAATCAATATAAAAGAAAAGCAAATCAATGCCTTGTTTCAATCAACTCCTTCAGATGCAGAAAATAGGAGCACCAAAGAGTTAGGCTGCTAAAGCAGCTTCTCTCTTTTAAAAACATTGCCATAGTGATAGTACAGTGTCATCTGACCCATGCTTTCCTGCCACCATAGCACCGTTTTAGGTGCTCAACAAGCATCCATTTACATTGCATGTCAACAAGAGCAGATACTAAGGGTATGCTTGTTTCAGCTTTGAAAAAGTGATCATATGATGTAGCTTTTTTTCAGAGGATTTTTTTTTCCCCCAAAAGCCACTTTTTCTAGCTGATGAAAAAAAAAATTTGGAGGGTTTTAGCTTCTTTTTTTTCTGAAATTTTTATCTATTTATCTCAAATTTTTTTACATATCTTTTAATTAAAAAGTAATTTGTCCTTATAAAAAGGAAAAAGAACTCAAACAAGCAAACTTAAAATACGAAATAAATGTTTAGCAATCACCAACCTAGTTAAAGTCATCATTTTACTTCTCACTTATTGGCAATATGATATTACAGCTCAAGGCAGTCTTACAAACCTAAACGACGTCGCAGATTTTGCTTCTGGCGAACCAATCGCTCCTTTGGGTTCTTTATGTTATCACTTCCAATATCATATTCCTGAAATGGAACAAGACATAAACGATCATATGCAATGAAGGTACATGCAAGAGGCAAGTACGTGTTGTCCAAAGAATTTAGTTGTTTAATTCCCAGACAGCACCTCTGCCTCCTTTTAGACAACCATAACTCTTGACTGACCAAGTAAAACCATCATTTTACCTGTCCTCCCGATGCTAATAAAGCTCCAAATTCAAGCACCTTGTTGATATCAAAACTGTCAAGGGCAAAAACAATTATGTAAATATCTTTCCAAATATATTTTCATTGCAAAGTAAGGGGGGGAACTATTCTTAAACAAGATGAACAATCATTTTCACTTCATAGTAAATTCTAGTTGTGTTGTACTTTGGAGCAGTTTTTTATGGTTCAGCATAAGGGTTTAGGTAAAAACAAGGTGCTAGGATATCATAGCAGTGTTCAGTTTATTCAATTCTTTGGTACACCTGGTCTTGCATGTTATAAAGGTGTCACTTTGCCCTTGAACTTGTTACAGCATAAAGTTTTGCTTATGCTTCCCTTTGGTGTTCTGCACACAGGAGTTTCAATAGAGTCCAATTTTAGAACGGAAAGAGATTCAGCAGCCAAGCTGCACTCCTGATAATTTTCATGTTCCTTGTCCAGTCTCTTTTCTGTTTTGGAAGGTATCTCATACTCCCCCAAGCTGTATCTTACTGCATTTTCTCTAGTAAAAATGTCTTTTTTATCCCAAAAAAAATTGCCAAACAATCATTGATTGTACAACCTTCTAAACGAACTTCCTGTTATTCTTGATTGCAAATAAGGCCATGCACACAGATCCTCAACACTACAAGATATCCCATTCTCAGACATTTTTGCTACAACAGAAGCAGTAAGTTCAGTCAAACTTATGTGCTTAACATTCTCAGCAATAGACCCAATTGCATAAGCAGCTGCAACTCTTGTATCCCACTTTTTACTGCGCAGATATTGAGAAACCTAAACATCACAAAACAATAGGTGTTAAAACAGATTTGACAAACAATTGACCCACACTATCAGCAAGCAAAATAAGAAGAAAAACATAACCACCAGTACTTTTCTATATATGTTATATATAAAGAAACCATTCATCTGCCTTCACCTAACAACTTAAGTTTTTGGGAGAGATGGATCACAACATGATATCACAGACTTTATGACTAAGTAGTCTAGAGTCTAATCCTTGTTGCTTCATTCTTCTAGTTAACGACAATATTGAATTTCAGCACACAGAAGGTGGGCATGTGAATTGTCCACCCTTCAAGCTCAAATGGATTCTTGCATGGAGGGCATGTGTTAGATACAAAAAATCATTCATGTTCATGGGTCCATAACCAACAACCAAAAAATCATTCATGTGTCCTTACCAAACAACTTAAGCTTTTGGGAGATGGATCATGATAGTAAAAACTTTTAAAAGCATTTTTTCAAAAACAAATTATACCAAGAGCAACTATTATGCGCCTCAACTCTTAACACACCCCTATTTCAATAGCAGGCAGTAACTACCTTCTGCTGATATGTATACACACACACACACGCACACACGTATAGGGCAGCCCAGTGCACAAGGCTCCCACCCAGCAGGGTCTAAGCAGGGTAAATGTACACAGTCTTACCCCACTAATAGAGAGCCTGCTTCCGAGATTTGAATACATGATCTCCATATATTATCGAGTACAAAGAGAAAGAATAAAGTATCCTCACAAGAGAAAACAAAAGAAAAGGTATAAGAATCTCTCTGCGTATCTAACATAGAAACACCTCTAAAAGACCATTTGCAAAACACCACATAGAAGCTAGGAAGATAACAATATCCCAAATGTCGTTTAGAGATGAAGTTCCCATGAAAATTCTAGCATTCACTTCCGGCCAGCCACCATAGAAAAGCAAAAATTGAACAGTGCCAAATAACCTTGTCCTAAAACTTTATTTTAGGTATATAATAAAAAGAATAAGGACAGCAAGCAAGCATCAAGCTCTTGATTACCTGATTGAAGAGGCTATATTACCATGCCAAGAACCAACTATTCCAAAAGCTTGAACTGTGAGGGTAAGGCCTATAAATGGTTTTTATCTCAACACAATTTAGCTATAAAACCATGCAACGCCAGATGTTTATATATATATATATATATATAGAGAGAGAGAGAGAGAGAGAGAGAGAGAGACTGCATGAGTTCATTACAAGTTTTCTTTTTCTTTCCCCCTTTTTCCCCGCAGTTTTCACACCACAGTACTTTGCATAATTAAGGTACATGAAAACAGTGTATAAATCTGATATAAACTGAACATGTTGCAACAAAAGCAGGCATAGAACATTGGAAAAATCAATACCTTCTTAAGAAGACTGTTCAAGTCTTGTGGGTGTGATTTTGCAATGTCCCCTATCTGACGAGCAGCAGTCAACCGTGTTGCTTGGGTTGACCCAGCTTTTAAGAGTTGGTTAAAGAAAAGTTCAAGAAAAAAATAAATAATAAGTTTAGTAAATGTAAAGACAAGAAAAATATGAAGGATACTGTCCAAGAGAGTAAGTAAGCGCTGAAGCCTAGACGACTGCTGGGCCATAACAAATCATTCCAAATGCTTTATTGCTCCCTTTGCCTGTAATTTACAGTGCCAACCAGAAAATACACTACCCATTAAACACACTCACAGTTACTTCTTTGCTATTTATATAGCGCATCAATATGTCTCTATACCATTCACTAATCTGCATCAATATAAAAGTTACCAGCAAAAATAAATTTTAAGAAAGACATTTAAATTACTTGAGCAATATCAAGCCAGACACCATGCAATGACTCCTATTTTCAAGGATGCATCTCAGCCCCTTAGTTTGTAATGAGATAGGATCATATCAACGGCTTCTCTTTGGTCATTCTTCATGGTTGTTTTGGGAGAAATTTCATGAATAATATACAAAGAGTTTAGATTGCTTTATTACACCTTGTAGCTTCTTTGGCTAGCGATTTTCTTTTAATTTGTAATTGTACGAGGATATATATCTTATCCTCCCAGACGTACTTTGTCTCTTCTTTCGTTAATTAAACAATCACCATTTCTTCTTTGATAAAACAATAACAATAATCGCATAATAACACTGGAGCAAACGCCCAACTCATACGACTAAGCATAATTTTGTTACTGCCATTAATTGGTTACCGGGATTAGGAATTCTCTATCTTTATGGCCTATTTATCAACCGTGAAAGCGAATAATTATACAGTGATCTCGACTGAATGGGCATTACATTCCATAGTAGCAACACCAGCAATTCAGTGCGAGCTAAAATGGATTGCCAACAGTTGCATAGCTAGGAAAACTTGCAACCACAAACATTTCAAGAAAAAATAATTTGAATGTGCAACGTGAAATTCGAATCATTGAATGCATCAATGGCGAGAATAATAGCGAAAGACGATTTTGCCATTCGCGAGCAAATGCAGAGGGCAATCAGAGTAGATCATGCGAAGCAGCGAAGAAGAGATTCAATAGATTGAAGAAACAGAAGAAAAGAGGAGTGATAAGAGAATGAGAAAGGAACCTGTGGCTGTGGACGGAGCTGATCGCCGGAAAAGTGAGGCGGCGGAGGCGAGAAAACCGCCGGCGAGAAAGAGGCGGCAGAGTGACAGAGTCGAAAGAGGGAGGGAGTCTCTCTCCGTCTATAGCTAGGGATTAGTCGAGAGAGAACAAGAGCAAGTGTGTGCGTCCATTTAAATTTTCCTTTTATTTATTTTTGCTGTCATTGAAAATTAAAAAATAATAAATATTAAAAGATGGCAGGTCGTTTTTTTGCGACATTCCTTATGGCCAAGAAAAAATTGCTGTCTAAAGCATGAGGACCGATAAGAGTTTGAAAAATAATAAAATAACAATTTAACTTAAAATATTCAATAATTAATGTAATTTGTACATGTTTTGTAATTTCTTACGAAGATCTAGATCATTAAAAGAAGCCCCTTGTGAAAAATTAAACATTAACAAAATAAAATATTTGATCTTTATTAATTATTTAATAAACAATTTAAAAGTAAATATAATTATTTGAATTTTTTATTATTTACTTCTAATTTTTTGAAATAATTATATAAATATTATTTAGAGGAAAGGCATTCTTGTGTTGCTAATTGCTACAAATAAAATCTTAAAATAACACCCAAAAAAAATCTTAGAAGTTTTATTTAATATTTGTCAACATTAAAACAAATAAATTATGTTTTAAAGAAAATATATATAAAAAATTAAAATATTTGCCACAAAATATACATATTTATATAGTTTGATATAAATGGTCCTAATATCTAATATAAAATATAAAATATAAAATTAGCGATCTCTAGCAATATATTATTTTAAAATTAGCAATATCTAGCAATGCATCATTTTAAATTCTTTGATGCTAATTAAAATCGTAACTCCAATAAGTTTCGAGGCTCAGCATGCTTAGCAAACAATTATATTTTAGGCTTTTGAAAAAAATCTATTTAATTATGCAAGCAAGGTTTGAACTTTAAACAAAGTTTGTTTATTCTATTAAATTAACATATTTATTTATTTTTATATATGTTAAGATTTATAACATTTACACGATTTCTTGATTACAGGCTATATTGCACGGATACTCTAAAATAATCGGCGTATCCGTATCCGATACGTGTCGTGTCGAATGCTTTACAAATATTTTTATTTATATTTTAAAAATTTTTGCTTTATTTTTTGACATTTTTATACTTATATAAATAAAAATTCTAAAATAATCAATAAAATAAATATATTTTAATGCGTTTACAAGAATTTATACTAATATTTAAAATTTTTATTCCTCTATTTTAATTTAAAATTATATTGTTATATTAATTTTTTATTAATTTTATATGTTATATTATAACTGTATCATGTTTTATAATTTTTAAATTTATTGTATCCCCATTCCATATTGTATCGCATCCATATTTCATATCTATATTTCTGCTTCACAAATTATATGTTAATAAAATATGTTTCATACAAAATATATTAATAATTTTAATAAAGTATGTCCATAATACAAAGTTAACAAGATTCATAGCCCTTATTAAAAGAATTTTCATACAAGGTGAGCAATTAAATATGCTATTAGGCCATGCCATATTTTTTTATTTTCCAAAAATAGATTAGGGATATGTTTAGATAGACTTTTAAAAAAATTATTTTTTCCTAAACTTTTTTTTAGGAAGGTTTTATCTCTAAAAAGAAGTTATTCTACATTCAAATAGATTACATAAGAAGTATTTTTAATTATTAAAAGTATTTTATGGTCAAACTACAAAAAAAAGACATTTAAAAAAGGAAAGAAAACTAAGATTTAATAAAAATAAAAAGAAAAAAGATATAAATTGTAATTATTAATAAAGGTAATAGATATTTTTTAGAGACAACTTTATTAAACACCACTTTCTGCTTCTGTATTTCTTAGAAGCTAGATATCACTAGTTTAAAAAAATAGTAAAATAGCTTTTTAATTATGTGTTTTTTTTTAAGTCAATCCAAATATCCTAAAATGCACGTAAAAGCACTTTTTTTAAAAGTGTTTTTTCTTACAAAAAGTCAATCTAAATGCATTCTAAGTCAACCTCCTAAAGCAGTCAACCTCTTAAAGCAAAATTATGTGCAAATTTGGTTAAAACCAACACTTGAAAAAACATGTATAAATTTATTTAGATAAAATCCAACTTATTTTCATCCCTAATTAATGACACACGAAATTCAAAATCTTACATAGCTATTAATCAAGAGGTAAGGCGTAAATGGCAAACTAAGTTATATGTAAACAAGCTCTCATTGTGAAATAAAAGTTCAAAAACCTGATTGGTATGAGTGAGTGCACACTAGTTGGTGCACTTGAAGTTCTAGCCTTGACATGAGGAGATTGACTCAAGATCAAACTTTATAGTTAGATCCAATTTATTTTCCAAGCCTTTGGTAAGTATTAAAATTCTTGAATTCTCCTAGGACAATAAATTCCCTTCTCTATGGTGATCTTATACTATTAAAATTGTTTTTGGGACATGTAAAATGTAGTTAGATCCATAAAAATAAATAGTATGAAAGAATCTTTCAGCATATTTTATATTTGAAAATAGCCTTTATGACTTATCCCACTTTTTGCAAGCATATCAACTCATGCATTCATTTCTTACAAAATGTGTTCCATTCAGATGACCAATCCAGCCTTCAACCAAATCCTAATTGAATGGATGATATGCATATATTTATAAGATATGGTACTTCCCTCATAACTAGAGAAAATGGCTTAGAAATAGTCCGAGCAACAAATGGAGTATTGATCTTTCCTTTTCTCAAGCTATTCAAAAGTCACAATCCATACTGAAGTGCCAAGAGTTCAACATGTAAGTTGCAATTATTTTAATGTGCCTATAGAAGTCAACAACCCATCAACCATCTTAATCATGAATGAGACTTTAAAAACATGTTCTTCCTAAGTTGCCATAGGTGCTATCGATAACCTTGGGTTTGTACTTCTTTTGAGGATATTGAGACCACGAGACAAGTTTGCATGGGCATTAGCTTATTGTAATAAGAGAAAATGAACTTTGCAATGTCACTAGCTAGATTTTGTATGTTTCATAAGATTTTCCTCTCTGCAAGAGGAACATTTGACATGGCTTCCAAACACCTAACCCTCCAAATTCACGACAATATTGCAAGAAATTGACCTGCAAAAGTTCTCCTATTGTAAGCTTTAATCCAACCAACAACTTTTATTATATGCAAACCGAGGTTCACTTCTAAGCCAATCCGATATACTTTTGGCCTTAAGGTATTCTCGAAGGTAATGTAACATGCCTTCCAATGAGTGTGCATGCCTATCTGATCTTAGGACTTCAAACCCAATTAAGTGAGGATAGATTTGGAAGACCCTATCCCTTGAAAAAATCAAAATTACAATTTGCCACAAGCTTTGCCGATCAATGCCATGTCGGTTAAACGCCATCTAATCACATATCCTTTCTAGAGAAATTATTATATAGTCATGAAATATCAAATAAATTGTTCTCTATACAATAATAAAGAGACATTTTAGATAAAAGTATAAGCAATGAGCCTTATTACCAACTAAAACTATAATATCACTCTATTACTAGGTATAGTACAATCCTACCTGATGTTCCATGAGCACCAAAAAATTTCTTCCCTTTCCATCTGTTATAGACTTTTACTCCATTGTAGCAATTACTTTCATAATTTTTGAATTTGGGTGGTTGGATAAAACCATCTACAACGATGACTTAATAATTTGATGTCATGATATAACATGTAAAATTTACTTGGAATTATGTCAACTTCTATTATCACAAATCACTTGTGAGTACATTTACATGTAGATTAAGCTCATGCCGGAATAAAAATATAGAACATTATAGGAAGTAGTCTTATAAAAAAATAAACTACTAATTTAATTTTCCAGAAATTCACTTGAGTCAGTTTGAATATCCAAATATTTTAACATTTACTAAGTACTCTAAAAAAATTAAATGATATTAAAATGATGATATGGTAAAATCGATGTGACAATTGACATCAAGTAAGAAAAATAAATCTCTCGACTTTTTACGAGTAAAAATGCACCTTGTAGTGCAGCTCTCATTTTTTTTCCACTCTCTTTTTATTTTTCTCTCATTTCTATCTTCCGACCATGGAACGATTGAAGTTAATATAAAATAGTAAAAACAAGCCTAAAGTTTAATTACAAGTTAACAACCAATTCATGACAATTAATCAGTTCGTAAACGAGTGTCTAGTAAAGTAATTAGGCATTAAAAACTTTATATAGCTTTATTGAAAAGGGTAAGCGTCAATTTTTTTTAATATTTCTTAATATAATGACGTTGATTTTGGGGAGGGCCACCGCTGCTTGCCTGTCGCGTATGGGAAATGATTGAATTTCACCTGACATTCAACGCATGTCGTCGCTGTCATTCTCCTTCCATTCTCTCTTTCTGAGTTTTGATTATTTGTCATCGGAAAGAGAATCGCTTCCAAAATCGAAATTGGTAGCTCACTTCACCCACGCAAAACAAAACCTTCCTTCATTGCTGTACGTTCCATTCCAATTCCCAGCTCAACGAACCCCTTTCAATTGGTTTTGATTGGGTCGGTGGCGGCGGCGATGGCGGCGGCGGAAGCGGAGGAGCGTCGCGGCGGCGTCGAGGTAAGTAGCCCTGACCCTGACTCGCTGAAGAACACGCCATCCAACATTGCGAGGCTGGAGGATGTGATCGAGCATTCAAAAGCAAGGCACAAGTATCTTGCTCAGACTTCTAGCCCCTCCGATGGCGGAGACGTTAGGTGGTACTTTTGCAAGATCCCTTTGGCCCCCAATGGTATCTTCTCTCTTCATTCGATTCATGCCTCTTATACATACTCCTCTTCCACTTGTTTTTCTGAGCCAATTCACTTGCTTTTCACCTACAAATCAGAGCTCTCTCCTCTCTATTGTATTATGTAACAGGGTTGTGTTTCGTTTGGGGTTTTACGGGTATCATCTTTTGACTCGCTTGACTCCAAAGTTGCTTTTGAGTTTGAATTTCCTCAGAAATGGTTTGCAGGGTCGTAGTGCTCTAAGGACTAAAATGAATATTCGAGGATATGTGTTGGGTTTGACGAATTGTTGCACAGAGAGAAGGGAACATGTCAGAAAAACCGGACACGCAGACTTAAACTGTCACTTAACTAACTAGCTGTGAATTATGATTTGTGGAACTTTGTGTTGCAACGGATCAACATTTCAAAAAGTTTATTCATCAATGGAGTTTTATATGCTGTAGAGTTTATTCATCTGTTTATTAAAACGTGGAACCCTTGCCACACTCACTCACTCACTCACTCACTCTGCTGCTATTTGGTTGTAGAGTTGGCAGCCTCAGTCCCCGGCACAGAGATTGTGGGGAAGAGTGACTATTTTCGTTTTGGCATGAGGGATTCTTTGGCAATTGAAGCAGCATTCTTGCAGGTCATTTTATAAAATGTATAGCTGGTTAATTTTTCTTGTTCTTGTCTTTGATTTTGAATCATGACTCGGGTGACTTTTAGATAATGAGATTCTTTGTTGTATATGCACTGGTAGAGAGAGGAAGAATTACTTTCTAGTTGGTGGAGAGAATATGCAGAATGTAGTGAAGGCCCAAGACAACGACAAAGTTCCAGTACCAAGTTAGATAAGCAACACAATGAATCTTCTTTGGGGCAAAATCTGTCATCTCATCTATATGAAATTGAGGAAGAGAGAGTTGGTGTCCCTGTAAAGGGAGGACTCCATGAGGTATTTGGCTTGTTTTTAATGTCTTCTTTTTCATAATGGTCTTAATGATAACTTTCTGCATTTGTGTAGAACATTACGTGGAAATTTGGTGAATTTTTTTCATGAAAAATCCTCATGTGTTATAGTAGGGGTGACTTATTTTATCCTTCCTACCCTTGGCTGATTTGTAATTGAAATTTTTGTTTGTTCTGAATTTGACAGTACAATCTTCTACTTTTATTATCTGAGCCATACTGTTTTCTCATACAATCTTACTTTATTGGAAAGAGAAAAAGGGGAAAAAAAATGGACTGAAAAGAAATGAAAAGGAAAGGAAAAGTGGAAAACACAGAATTTGTGTGTTTAAATTCACCCTTTTTTCCCGCAACAAAAACAAGTTTCCTTGATGTGTTAATCTTTGATGTCTTTATGGTATATCTTGCTTGTTATTTGATTTGATGCATGGTTCTAAATGTTAGCATTGATAGATTTTTTTTTTTAATTAAAAAACTTAGATACATTTCAAGTTTCAACAACGTAGAAGGGGATGAAGTGTTTTGGCATATATTTTCATAAGCACTTAGTATATGTTATTAATGCTTCTAAGGATATTTGGAGAGTTATTAAGCACATATCAAATTTGCATATTTTCATATTTTGAAGGAACATGGCTTTTCTCTTTTTAAAAAGAAATAATTTGAAAACTTATTTCCAAGGGTGTGATGCTCAATCCATGCAGGTAGATTTGATTAAGAGACATTGTTTCCCTGTTTATTGGAATGGAGAAAATAGACGTGTTCTAAGGGGCCATTGGTTTGCTCGTAAAGGGGGGCTCGATTGGCTTCCAATTCGTGAAGATGTTGCTGAACAACTAGAGATTGCTTATCGTAGTCAGGTCTGTCTAATTGTTTATATTAATTTTTTTCCAATGAAGAACTCGTTGTTCATAATTTTAAAAATGATCATCTGTAAATGTGGGTCTAACATAAATTGTGAAAACATATTCAGAGTACAACTATTGCTCTTTTTATATTTTCTTTTTCTCTTCAAATTACCTGGGAAATGGCTATTCCATAGGGTTTTCTTGGTTGCATATAGAGAGATTGGCTAGCTTTGCTCAAGTGATGTGTTTTTCTTGTCTGTTGTGATTTAATATGTTGTGGTTTCTTTTGTGAGGTCTCACCTTCTGCTCTTTATGATTTTCTTTCTCATCTTTTACAATATTTGTTACTCTATTAACAAAAGGCTAGATTGCTATTATTATACTTCTTCCCCCCCCCCCGGTTGACAAAAGCTATTATACTTCTACATTTTCTTTCCCAGAAAGTGAAAGGTTTAATGTTGATTTTCTATAGGTTTGGCACCGTAGAACGTTTCAACCATCAGGTCTTTTTGCAGCTCGAGTTGATTTGCAAGGCTCCACACCAGTATGTAGATTATTTCAAAGAGGATGATATGATTTATTTATTTATTTGTTTTATGGATAGATAATTTTTTTGATTAATATCTGGTGCATCATTGTAATATTGTCTAATGTTGTTGATCATGCAGGGTCTGCATGCCCTCTTCACCGGAGAAGATGATACCTGGGAAGCCTGGCTAAGTGTTGATGCTTCTGGCTTTTCTAGTTTTGTTAGTTTTACTACAAATGCAATCAAGCTAAGACGTGGTTACTCCCCGTCAGATTCACCAAAACCAACCCAGGTTTTCTGAATTTTTTTCTTGCTTACTGTTAGAGTGTATGTATAGGTGCTGGCAGTTACATGTAGTTGGTCTGTCATAAGAGTACTCCTCAATCTTTCCATAGGTGGACACGGATGATAGATCCCAAGTCTACCTTGTAATTGTATCTTCGCAATTATTGTGATTATACAGGCGTGTTCATGTTAACATGCAAATACGTTGGTGTAGTCATGTCATGCATGCCATTATTTCCTAATTATTCTTTAATACAGATTTTATTATAGAAAATAAGCAACTGTATCATATTCAACACTGATGAAAATTGGCCTGGTCAAATTTTTATTTAGTATTTTGTGATTATAATATTATTATCCGTTAAGCTTGTTTTGGTGGCCAATCTCTCATTGTGTCTGTCTGTGTGTTTGAGTTCATTTTGTGGACAATCATCAGTTAATAGTTGAATAAATTATATGTTTCTTCCCTTTGGAAGCACATAAATAGAGATCAATCCTCTTGTTATTAACTTGTAATAGGATGAATTACGGCAACAGAAGGAGGAGAAGATGGATGATTACTGTTCGCAGGTATAAGCTAAAAATTATATTATGCTCATCATCATACTTTATTTCTTTCATTAGGCTCTTCATGTTCTTATCAATCTATAGGGCTCCATACATTTTTGCTGACACCTGGAACTCTTGTTGTTTTAACTTTACCAATTGCATGACAATAATTGTTTGTAGGTCCCTGTTCGACACTTGGTATTTATGGTTCATGGAATTGGTCAAAGGTTGGAAAAATCTAATTTGGTTGATGATGTGGCAAATTTTCGGCATATTACAGCAAGTCTTGCAGAGCGGCACCTTACTCCACACCAACATGGCACTCAAAGGGTTCTCTTTATACCATGCCAGGTACCTGATGTGTTGTTATTTTTGTGTGTGTGTGTGTGTGTGTGTGTGTGTGTTCTGAGCCTTTCATGAGGTTTTCTGTTTCTCCTCCTTTTGAGGATTTTTGTATTGTTTGCCTTCTCTGTAAAATTAAGCTCTTTCTCAGTTTCTCACCCTGATCTTCCATTGGACTTCATTTGGCTACAATGCTTGAAACCAAAACTGATTCTGTGCTAATCCATAGTAATCAAATTGAATCATGTATCATGGACATGGACATGGACCTGAAGACCTGTTTTCTGGATTGTGTGACCTATACTGCATAGTAAGAAACCTACATAAAAAAAGGTGGCCCAATGCATGAGGCTCCCACCTAGTGGAGTCTGGGGAAGATAAATGTATGTAGCCTTACCCTGCAAGCGGAGAGGCTGTTTTCAGGATTTGAACCTATGATCCTAAGGTGACGAGGCAGCAATCTTACTGTTGCACCAAGGCAAACTTACATGAAATCCCAAAATCTCCTTAAAAATCTGTGCAATAGTTTGGAAAATTTGTCAATTTCACTTGCTTTGTTATCCAATCTTGATTTTTTAGGGTTGCTGTTTGATTTTTGTTTTGTGAGGTTATGTGATGTGTTTAGATTCAAAAGTATTTATGGCAATTTATACAGCATATATAAATGAAAGCTGGAATTACTTTGGATGGAATTGGAGTCAAGTCCTAACTTGGCAATTTTACAAAATTTGCTGTATTTTTGTTTGCTTTTTGATGTTTGTGCCCTTTTTTTTAAGATGATATTTTATCCTCCCTTTTAGCAACCTGCAGAATCTATCTTCATGTCAGAAAGAGCAATTCCCTTGAAACAGCCATAAGTTGAACATGAAAGAGAGGCCATTTCCATAAACAGATTGAATCCCTTAGCATGTTTAGGGGCAAAGTGAAATCCTTATAAGTTAAAATGTGAGGGTTCCGCTCCAAACAATTGCTCCAAATGAGTGCACAAAGAGCACACTGCAATTTGTGCCAAAGCCTTTATGCTTTTAATTATTGTATATTTGTATTTGCATATGCTAGTTATAATCACTTAACTATAATTAATTGATGATTCCATGCTATCTAGTGGAGGAAAGGTTTGAAGCTGAGCGGGGAGACAGCCGTTGAGAAAATAACTTTGGATGGAGTGCGGGGCTTGCGTGTCATGCTGAGTGCTACTGTTCATGATGTGTTATACTACATGAGCCCAATTTACTGTCAAGATATAATTGACTCGGTATGTATGTGTGTGCATGTTTACATATGTACTTTCATTGTTTTCTAAATCCTTCTATAAAAATTTTATCAGATCTTGTTATTTCAACTTTTTCCTATTTTGCTTCTTCTATAATTTTGACAATAGTATTGTAGATAAAAAGAGGGGGGAAATATAAAGAAATGAAAAAAGAACATTCTAGAGGGAGTATACTTATTCTACAACAAATGCCATTATTAAAGTGTGGATTTGTGCGAGTGCCACATCATTTAGATGCAGAGCTTTTCACAATTGCACTGATGAGAGCATTGGTCCCAGCTGAACTTCTTCCTTCTAAATACTGATGCTACCACTTGAGCGGTGCTAGATTTTGCATCTGATTATGTGTAACTAGGATTACTCTACAATATCATCATCACTCAAAGAACTAGGTAACTGCTGTTATTCTTTCTTGAGAGTGGCCTTCATCCATTGTTTAGTTGGATTAGTTTGAAAGAAAAGGAAGAGATATGGTGGATAGTTTTCAGACTTCCTTTGCTGGGTTAGAGGGATTTCAACAGAACAGAAGAGATGGAAAGGAAGAAGGGAAATAATGCCTTACTTTCTTTTCACTTCCTTTAAACCAGACAAATTATAAGTGGTGGCGGTAGCAGTAACTTCGGGAATGCTTAAGCTTAAAGATCAAATCTTATTAATTTATTTTCAATTGATTGCAAAGGTCCAATACCTTACTTGATCACAATCAGTCAGGATTGTTAGCATTAGTAAACACATTTTTGTATTTTTTGATCCTAGGGGCATTTATGAAATTAATGATCCTTGCTTTAATTTCCCATAGAATCCACAAACCCTAAACTAGATATTTGAAGAGCTTAAGAGAGTTTTACTTCTATGAACCCCCTTGTTCCCAGACCTGTTTCGGCAATTGTAAAAACAGCACTGCAAAATAAAAATGGAAACCTGCGTTGCATTTTTCAATTTCATATGACAGCACAGCAAATTTATCCAATTTAAAAAATCAGATGCACAGTAACATTCTTATTCCTTTTTCTTAGGAGTGTTGGATGGGTTGCTTTGAAAATTTAGATTTTATACACTTATACTATAGTAACAGAACTTTATGCTTTGACTAGTGAATTTACCCTTCTGTAGGTATCCAACCAACTGAATCGACTATATTTGAAGTTTCTCAAGAGGAATCCTGGATATGATGGAAAGGTATACAGGGAGAAAGTTTGCTTCATTTTTCCTCTTTGCATTTTCAATATCTGTAGTTGATCATTTTATGCTGCTGACTTTTCTGTAGGTTTCCTTATATGGTCATTCTCTGGGAAGTGTCCTCTCATATGATATCCTCTGCCATCAAGAAAATTTGTCCTCCCCATTTCCAATGGATTGGATGTATAAGGAGCGTGCTAAAAATGAGGAATCCCTCCCTGATGAGCAAAACCATTATTTTCAGCACTCATCAATCAATCACGATGACACTTTGAGCACGATGAACCCTTCTAATGAAAAGAATAGTATGCAGCAGATTCCTTCCAAAGTGGAGGCAGAATATTCAGAGGAATCATCAGTTTTAGGCCCTGCCTTATCAAGTGAACACATCACTGCAGAACCTGATGCTCTGAAACCAAGTAATGAGGGAGATGTTTCTGGGTTCCTTTCTTATTCTAGTGATATGCCTTTTGAGAAAGTTGGTGCATTGGATAAGCCTGAGAGCATGAATGTTGGGCTAGCAGTGAAGAGATCTACTGAGGAAGAATGTAAGGGTACAGACAACAAAGATGAAGTAATCAAGAAGCTCAGGGAAGAGGTTAGTTTTCAGGTTCTACTTTTTTCTTCTTTTTTAATCTTTTGTTTTTCATGTCCTTTTCTTGTAAGTTTTCCGCTTCCAAGAAAGAGAGGGATGCTGAGAAGCTGTATAAAATACAGAACCATCCCTGCTGTCTACACTTTGCTTACTTTACTTCCCTTCAAGATGAATCATGAATGTTAATCATGTGCAGTGCAGCATGTTACAAATGAAATTATCAATAAGTAATTCAGCCCATTATCCTAGGCTGTTATTGCCCAGTAATGTTTTATTTCTCTAACATTCCCTCTCATGTGAAAGTCCTTTGCATTTCTAAGCGAAAACCCTGAGCCCATTGTAATTTGTGCTAAAATTTTAATTTGACTGTGAACAATAGGAGAGATAAGGTGATGCAGTAATAAAAGAAAAACATAATGGGGATATTTTATAATGTCAAGTTATTTTTGCAGCTTGTATTTATGTTTAGTATTATTGGGTCCCATGTGTACTTATTAAGTGTTCTAGTATCTTATTTGTATGTCCCAAGGAATTATAACGGGTTTGGGTTAGTAATTACATGTTGGGAGTTGTCTATTTTACTCTAGTAATTTGTGGCTTGGAAGTTATTGTTCGATAATTAGATTTTGAATTTTTTAAGAAGATATGTAACTTGAGAGGTCTTAGCTTGCATTATAAAGTTGAATCCCAGCCTTTGTTTGGGAATCCATTTCTTGAATAAAACCCAGAATTATTAGGAACTTTCTTCTTTCCTGGTTTGTTACGCCAGAAGGCTCAGCCTTCAGCTGTGTTTCGCTTTATCTTTTCTCTGTCTTTCTCTATTCCTTAGTGGGATTGAATTTCTAACTTGGTCATAGAGACTCTAATATGTGATACATGTTGATAATCTATTCGATCTGAGAGCTTTAGCTGTAAGATGGAGACTCGTTTTGGTGTGGATATTTATATACAACATATACAGTTTACCGTTTGACTTGTAAAAGTACTGAAACGTTCTTGAAGTAGTATAGTACACTTTCCACTGACATTAACTGCCTTTATAACTTGCCTGTAACTGACAAAGTTTCATTGTTTAGATTGATTCATTGAAAGCCAATCTAGCCGAACTGGAATCACATTGTGGCAATGGGCACATTGAAGAGTTACATCCTGGTAGTTACTAATCTTGTCATTGAAAAGTTTAAAATGTTTTCTATGTTCACCTTGACTTTTAATATATCACACAACAATTAAACATATGTACATGCATATGGCAGTGCAACAGTTATCCAAAAAGTTGTCTCCTGTACAAGATGCACCAAAGAGTTACACTCCATATATCAAGTACACAAAGCTTCAATTCAAGGTATGAAAACAAATGAAAACTTTGTTTCTTGCATGTAAAACTCTTCAACGTCTTCACTGAGATGTATGTTTTCCTTTAGTATTTTGAACAGATTCAACTGACAAAAGATGGGTCGTTGCTGATTTCCATTTTAAATGTGACACAGTATATATCGTCTTGTTAATATGACTAATATTGCGTGTATGCCAGGTTGATACATTCTTTGCTGTTGGATCTCCTCTTGGTGTATTTCTCGCACTTCGTAATATCCGAATTGGCATTGGTAATGATTTCTGCGCACCCACTTTTACATGGCATTATAAATTTTATTTCTAATCTTGATAGATCTCTTTGAAGAAGTTCTGTTTACAATGTTGCACATTGTACATTATATTACTCTATATCCCCATATTGATGAACCATTTGTACGTGGAAGTATGATTTAGAGACCATATAAGTAGTACGCAAATTCTGTATTAGAGATGGCATGCAATATTTTGACTCAAGGTTTAGTTTCTTCTCTGGGATTTTTACTTTTTCCTTCTTTCTCATATCCCTGATGCTTGTGCTTGGACTTCAGATCCTTTGAGAGCTTTTAATGTTAAATCCATTTATCAGTTACTTATTTTTAATCTTCTCCATATTATTCAGTTGGCCAAAAGTCCCTCTAAGCTGCAAAGATAGGACAATTGTTTGGACAGCTGGCTTAATAATTAATAGGATTAAGTCAAGTGATTTGTACAGATGCACAAACCTCTTTTTGCAAAGTGAATCTTTGGCAATGTGCTTTATTCCCAGTAATCTGGTTTATTTGGCTGGAGTGTAATTCCATACTTCTCAGCTGTAAAGTTCTCCTTCCACATCTTGTATGAAACACACTTGTTTTCTTAGCTTCACTGGGATTTTATGCACAAGGGTTTTATAAAGATATTTATAGGCTAGATGTGCAAAGGGACTCGGTTCCTGTTGTAAATGATGTTTCCCTTATTGTTTCTTTCTTCTGTAGTTCTTTGTAGCTGTGGGAAGACTCCTGATTCTCCTGTTTTATTCTCTTTCTTTCCATCATAAATTCTATTATTCAATTTTTTTGACTGACCAGGTACCAAAAGTGGAAAGTAGCTTTAACTTGAATAATTTCTGATGAATCTGTACTTATAATCAGCAGAATTTAAGTCCACTTCTTTATGGTGTTCTTGTCATAATTGATTTATGTGACGTTTCCATTTCTGATATGCAGCATGGTCTTTGAGACTGGACAGCTTTGTTGCATGTTTTGTTCTCCTTTGTTCTTTGTTTATTTTCACATTTTCCGTTTTGGTGGATATCTTATCTTCCTACAACTGTACTCTCTCCCTCTTCTGAATATAATTTTTTATCTGTTATAAAAAAAAAAAAAAAAATTAGAATTCAATAGGCTAAAGCTATAATCAGCTTTGGCTACGTTAGCTTCTTAAATTTTCTTTCATTCAAATTCATTGGACTTTATTAGATTACGGTTGGAACTTAGGAGTAATTTTTTGTTAGAGTATTAGACAAATGCCAGTCACTTATCTTATAAAGTTCTGGTATTTAATTGTATTCATGAGAGTTGATAACTATAAATGCTTTCTTGATCATTCCAGGCAGAGGTCAAGAATATTGGGAGCAGGAAAATATAAGTGAAGAGATGCCAGCATGTCGTCAGATGTTCAACATTTTTCACCCCTATGATCCAGTAGCATATAGGTTTGTTATAATTTTAGCTCCAATTAATTTTCCCTAGTGAATATGAGTAGGCATTTTAATATCCTGCCACCAGTTATTTGTATAATATTCCCTGATTATTTTGATGCTCTGATTCTATATATTTGCTAAATCCCCATGCTACTGTTTGAATTTGGAACATCCATTCTAATAGATAAATTGCAATAAGAGGAGTATTAAGGTGAGAAATAAACATATACATCTAATAAGCCACCAACACTGTATGATTTTGCTATTCTTTTCATTTTTCAAATATGGTATATGACACAATAAATGCTATTTTTAACCAACAACCCCCCCCCTAAAAAAAAAAAAATTCCCACAGGATAGAGCCACTTGTCTGTAAAGAATACATCAGCCAACGTCCTGTTTTGATTCCGTATCACAAAGGAGGAAGAAGGTTGCATATTGGATTTCAGGTGAGGCAGTGTAGATACTAGTACCATATGAATGCATTGGACCGCTGTATTTGTCTCAAATAATCCCTTGAATCCTGGTGTAGGAATTTACTGAAGATTTGGCCCTTCGCACTCAAGCAGTGAAGAATTATCTGAATTCTGCAACGGTGAGCTCCTTTTTTCTTCTGCTTCTTTTTTTTTTTTTTTTTTTAAAGAATAAGCTAGTGTAAGGGATGACAAAAAGGTTATAAGGTGAAGCTAGACAACTAAGGATTCCAATTATAATTAGGGTAAATTATACTGACTTCCTTTGAAGTTAAATGATATTACACATGACACCTCTCGATTTTCAAAAATATACACTGATCTCCCCTGAGATGTAGGTGATCTTACATACGGTACTCTGATATATTGTAAAACATGACATTAAACACCCTTGTTAGGCATGAAAATTCGAGGATTGCCGTGTCTAAAATCACCTAAAAAATCACCTAACCCCAAGAGAGGTTAGTGTAATTTACCCTTATAATTATATATTGATATCTTATCATCCTTTTTTCCTTGTTCCATTTTTCCCTTTAATAAAATTTGTCTTGAATTTATTATTATACTGTGCCATATGATATTTCATGTGAATTGCGCATGGAATATTTGTACTGTTTTCATTGATTTTTTTAAAAATAAAAAATAAAAAGATGGGAGTTTTATTTTTTTTTTGGGGGTAAGATCACGAGATATTTGCTCAAGTTTGGTTCGTTTAAACCCATGAGGCTAATCTTTGTTCAACCATGGGAGTATGAGAGTTATACAGTCTCCCTATAAAAGTTGCTTCTCTAATATTTAAACTCGCATCCTTGTCTCAAGTGGTTAAGATTGCTTACCACAGAAGAGGTTTTATTAGAGAGAAGAAGTACATAAAAGAGGAGCATCAGGTGTCTCTTTTTTAGCTAAGTCAGCACAAGAGTTCAAGGAATATAATGCAATTAGGTTCTCTGACCTCTTTGCATTTCTATTAGGGAGATTTCCTTTATAGGAACTTTGGGTTGAGAGTCTAAGACCGGCCATAAAAGAATTTGTTATTATATCTCTTATCTGCTACCCTTACTGGAATCCTAAAGGGAGAAAGAAAGTTAAGAGGGATACATGTTAAATAATAATGGGGAAAATATAGAACCACCTTAGGTGAGGAGATGATTATAATAACTTCTAAGATTGCAGCTGCCATAGTGGTTTTTTAAGTTCAGAAGTGAATTTTAAGGTTGCTTAGTTTTGATTGCTTGGTAACTTACTAGCATTAGAGTGGGTTCAGGGGTTGGTTTTCATTGGTTAGATTGATAATTCTTACTGAGAATATATACTAATAAGCTAAGTGTAGTACAGTTGTTGTTAAGAATGCAGCTCCATATGGATAACACAAACTTAATGTAATATTATTCTCTGACACATAAAATGAAATTTAAAACTGAAGCTACACAGCATTCATGATGGGTCTGCCAGATTGAACAGAAAACACACACTTCTGATATTTGATTTTCTAACCTTGTCATTGATGATGGTAGTAATTTATGACTTATAAGCAGGTCAAGGTACTCACAGTTTGTCAATCAAGAAATATGGAGAATATAGAAGGTAATATTGTCTTCCAAGTTCCTGTTCATTTGATAACTTCATTTTTATGAGCTAATGTTGCCAAATTCATATAATGAGACTGAGAATGATCCCTTTTATTTACTTCCTCTTTGACATATCTTTCTGTAGTTATTATAAAATGGCCAATGCATTTATGTTGAAGTTCTCAGCATATTATAGATATATACTTTGTTAATCCATGAAGGAAGTACCAAATTGAGGTTTTTTGGAACCTAATGGGCATGCTTGCAAAATTCCACAATAAATCTAAAAGGCATTGTTTGCTGACTCAGGCTTTAACATGTTATCGAGCTCATGAGATCAAATTGAATCTTACTTTTGTTCTTAATGCTAATGCAGATATTTGTGTTCCTGCATCATACTTTTGATTCTGATTTTGCAACTTTATTAGTCTTCTAGTTGTCAAATTATTTAATCTTAATTAATCCCGCAGCATAATTGTGACAATTGTTCCATTGTATTCTCATTCAAATTCTTGGCTACCTGTATTGCAGAAGACAATTCTGAAGAGGATGAAGACACATCATATGGGTCTTTTATGATGGAGAGGCTGGCAGGCAGCAAAGATGGACGAATTGATCACATGCTACAGGTATAAAGTTGTTCAAAGCTAACAATTTGCTACTGATATTGCTGACCCACCACGAAGTCTTGTACAAAATGAGAACATACACAACTGATTTATACACAATTTGGTGATCAAAATTATGAATATGTTCAAATCGATGTATAAATTCAATTTGACTATGATAGCAACATTATGCCATCGGGTAATGATTTATCTTACTTCTCAAACTGCGTCCTCCATATTTTATTGCTAGTATATATCCATCAGTCATTTGCCTTATCACTAACTCATTCTGGTTAGTGGTTGCAAGGTGCTTCTTTGCTTCTTTCCAATGAGTTCGCAGTACTAAAAAATGCTACACATGCAACTATGATAAATATACTTTTCTGGGGCTAAATATAATATAGGGGAAACATTTTTTTGAAGGAAGTGGGAGTGTGGGACTATCTTTAAGGTCATGTGTGGGTTCTTTCCAGCCACTTTCTGCTTGTGGCTCCCTGTAATTTTTCCTGTCCAGTATAATGGCCTCTTTTTCCTATATTCATTTGACTTTCTCTTTGTAATGCAGGATAAGACCTTTGAGCATCCATATCTGCAAGCCATTGGATCGCATACGTAAGGGCTGTATTTAAAATTTCTCAACGCTATTATCATACTATCAAGATCATAGTTATTGGAACTGGATCCAGTGAGGCAACTACGTAATTAGTTTCATTGTTAGGTCATCACTCGGTCTGGTATTTTTTAAAACAATACTTATGTGTCATCTGGTGGCCACGGATTCTAAGCACAGAAAATCTCTTTGCTTATCTAAGGCTGCATACATCTGATCTGATCCTTCCTAGACCCCAAAATGGCTGGTGCTTGGTCTTCATGCACTGGGCCATCCTTTAATATATTTAAATTTTAAAATTATAAATAATAACAATGTGTTCAGAAGCACAGTTTTATTTTTTTAGGAAAAATATAATTGTAATAGGAACCAGCTTAGAATTTTTTTGGTAATTAGTTTAATATGTTCTCTATTAAGTATCAACGTAATACAATATATAGAAGATAAGGTTATAATTATGGAAAGTAATAAAATATTAAATAGTTGCAATTTCTCTTTTATTTCTTGATCCAACTTCTTGGTTTATGGCTCAACTGCCAGGTCACACCTGGTCATATACAGAACAGTCTATTATAAAATCAGACCTACGGTGCCGGATGGGTTGGTCCGGTTTCTATAATCTAGGGAATTACTATTGATTGTCAGCATATTCTATGTCCCGCATTCGTTCAGATAGTGCTTGTTCCTGCCCCTCTGCTTTCGTTCAGTATATGTGCATGCTTTCTTATTCTCTGCATTTTCTTGTGTCACTAGAAATTTTCCTCGCACCGTTGTCCAACTTCGTAGTATGAGGATCCTTTGCAGCTCTTGACTCTATTAGTTTAGAGAAGTGTGTAGCTTCCTTCAGAAAGCATATCTTACATAATTTTCTTGATGTGCATTTCAAAATTTGATACATATGAAGAATTGATATGAGGACCTAACTCAGGTGGTCTGATGGTTGGTAGTCTGGGTAGAGTTTCAATTCTTAGTGAGTTCACAGCAATGCCTGGGAGGATGCCTGGTTAAAGACCAAAAAGTTAAAAAATAAAATAATAATAATAATAATAATTGATATGCGTGGGTTTTCACAATATAACTGGCATGATCATGTCTTCTTTGCTGCATGGAAGACATGGAGGAAACATGGTTAATATTTTGGATAAGGGAATATGTTTTGGAACTTCAGTGTCCACTATTTGATTAATACAACGACTGATTTCTTACAGAAATGCCATGCATTTCACGTGTTTATTTTTATAACTGACATGGTTAATCTTTCTCTCTGGACAGAAACTATTGGCGGGATTATGATACTGCTCTTTTTATATTGAGACACTTGTACCGAGATATACCAGAAGACCCCAACTCCTCAATGGCATCTAGCAGGGGCAACTCAAAATACGAGAGTAGTTCTGCGGGCTGGTATGATCAAAGAGACACTGTTGAGGAAGATGTTCCTTTGACTTTCTCTGACAAGGTTATGGTCAGAAACTTCTCAAGCAAAGCTAAGAAGATTATGGAGAAGCGCACTGCTTCTAGTTTCTAGATGCAAGGCTAATGATATAACTGCATCAAGTCATTCTGCTCTATCATTATGGCACATGCTGAGATGAGCATTCCGTGCATCCCTCGATTCTGTTAATGCCTCTAACGATGTCATTGAGATTGTGTATTAGTCAAAGAATGTGCACTAGAAGGATTCTCCATCTTAGGGTTGTTTGATATGGCTGGCTAGTGTAGTGTTTAATTAGTTCGTTTTCCAATGTACATAACAAAAGTGAAAAAAATAGAAAATCATCCTTGTACCTTCTCACGGTTAGTACGAAATGTACAATCCTAGTTCTAGCAAAACAAGTTGCATGAAGGCTTTTTTGTTCCACTTCTGCTAGTTTGGGAATTATAACGAAACGATTGCTTTTCAATTTGTGCATTAACAATAATTTGACCTATGTATATCCATATAGAAGAAACCAAATCTTTCTTAGGGATATGTCTTTCAATTTTGTTTATATAGCAAAATCCTTAGTGTAGTCGTGGGAAAAACAAGGTGCATCAAGTTATAAACAAAGCTTGAAAACAAGAGACGTCAAGTAATGCAAGTATTAGCAGTGTATATAACATTATTGAGCTTTATTTTTGCACGAGAGAATAAAGAAAAATAAAAAATGAGATATATCGAATCAATTCAAGCATGCTAGACATGAAGATTAACGAATATGAAATTTTGAACCCTCCATCTTTTTATAGAGGTCAATTCTGTGGCGCACCATTTGAAGTATGGTGTGTGGTATATCAATTAAAGAAAAAAAGGGTGCACCATGGAAGGTAGCCTCATCCAATTATTAGTGAATTTTAATGCTATTGGATGGTGTGGAATTAAAACTGGTGATGGTGGTTTCTCTCTTTCCCCTCCCCCACCCCAACTCCACTCCGCCCAACTCTCTCTTTCCATTCACAGCTTTGGGATCCAACTAATCCTCCTTGCAAAGTGACAGAGCATCAACAATGATGGTGATGACGGTGAGGTAGTAGGGCACCACCATGCCCCAACGTTGAGGGAGACGCCGCCGTTCGCCGTCGATGTCATTGGCAACGGCAGCGTTGAATGCGGCGAGATGTCGGAGTCGATGCAGCTGCCATTCTAATGGACCTTGTACATAGTAAGGTGAGCCAAGAAGACATACTCGTTGGCAGCGATAAAAGGGGTGTGCTATTTTTGCTCTTAAGTTTGTAATTTTACTTTTATTCATGTTGTTCTTACTATGAGAAGTTCACTGGTTGATTGTTTTATGCCAAGATTGAAACTTTTCAACTTATTTCATTTGGGTAGAGATCTTTTATTGTGGAAATGCTTGAGTTTTTTTTTTATTTTTATTTTTTGAAATTTGCCTTCACTTCAATCCTGCTGCAAGATCGATATTTTACCTTCTCTGTAGTTAAACACATTTTGCTTGTTAGTGCATCTTTGTAAGTAATCCACTATAAACCTGTTGAAGCTTGTAGGTGGCATGCCATGATGAGGGTTCATAGGTTACAAATCTAAACCTTGAAGTGGTGATTTACAAATCTCAACTACAACTACAATATTGTTTTGATTGTGAAGTTGGTTGTTGCTCTTTTCAATGTTGGTTTGTCGAAGCAGAAGGAAGCTCAAGAATGGTGGTGATTGGTTTTGTATTTAGCAACATTTTTAAAATGTATTTAACTGCATTTTTCAGATGCAGCTAAAAGACTCACTTCACAAACTCCTCCCTTACACTCTGGTCAAAGTTAAATGGTGTATAGTGCACCATATCCATCAAATGCACCACAGAACTAGCCTTTTATAGAACACATTGTTCAGAGGAATACAATCCCTTTCTGCGATGTTACTTTCATCAAAGAAAATTTCCGTAGGAGCTTTCACACAGTCCTTAAGAAATAGAAAAAGATTTCGAGAAGAAAAAACAATAAAAAAAATTAAAAAAAAAAAACCGCAATATTGAAAACCTGAGAAACCCAAAGCCAATATCATACACACGCCTTCGAACGCCTAAAATCCTCTGCAAGCAAGAGGCATTCCCCTTTGTCCATTCTAGGGGCATAATCCGAAGTCTATTTGATGATAACATGATTTATGATGACGGTAAGTTCTGCAGCCCAAACAATTTGCTCCAAAATTGATGCTACCTGCCTACAACATTTACAAATTGATGTGGCTCCAGAAACTCTTGGAACTCAGAACTGGCTGTTGCTTTGTCGTTTGTCTCAGTTTTCTTTTTGTTTTGTGTTTCGATTCCTTTCTCTGCTATCTCATCTATCATAGTACAACGAAAACTATACAAGTGCATACCACAGAACTCACTCTATAACCATTTCATACAGCAAATATGTAAGAACAACAATTAAAAAGCAACCGTAAACACAATAAACGAATTGAAGCTCATTGCATTGTCTATTTTTCTATTTGCAAAGTCAAATCCATAATGACAGTCACTGAGTTGTACGTCTTCATTTCTCCTCAAAGTCAACATCAATAATCTCAGGGTCTGACTTAGATGCAGAGGTGCTTCTACCATCTCTTGAGAAGAAATCCCCTTTAGGTTGCCACACAATGTTGCCACAGCTTGTACATCGAATTATTTGGTTCTTGAAACCAACAAATTGCATCTTACAAGCCGGGCAATTGCCCTATCCAATTACAGATGTAGCTTACTTTTTCAGCCATATTCAGTACAAACAGTGCATAAAATGTTAAAATTAAAATGATCATAAACTAGAATGCAAGAGCAACTTCAGCTACATGCTACCATAAATAATATATCCAAAGAATTGTAATCCAATGAGCTTAAAGTCCTTACTAAGTGCTAGCATGGATTTAAGAGTTAACTAAGCTTCAATTCCAACTTACATTAGCTTCACACTATGGATATGGCCAAGCTAACATAAAAAATTAATTTAATAAGATGTAGGTCAAACATAAATGGATGAAAAATTTTAAAATATCGAATAAAAATGATGAAAACTTAATATAATTGATTAAACGAAAGAATATTCTTCAGTTGAAGTGAATTTTTTAAGGACACTGTAGCATTTAAAATAAGCTTTGATGGCCTAATTTCACTGTTCTGAAATTTACTGTTTCTCTTCTTTCCTCCCTTCAGTGAATTTGCTTCTAGGGGAAAGTTAAAGTAGCTTTTGTAATGGTTTAAAATTTGAAAATATCCAGATTCCTTTCTATGTTCAAAGAAGGGGGAAAAAAAACGTTGAGTTCGTTGAATTTATCAAAGGTGTATATTGGCGCTTCAGTACAACTTAAACAGGACACACATGCATGAACACATTGAAAATCTAATAGCAAAGATACCTGAATAGCAAAGCTGTTGGCCAATGTCCCAATGAGAAGAGGTCCAGCAAACGGAAGTACCCATGTTGCAATTATCAAGAACCGAAAAAGCCAACCAGATAATGCGAACCAGATGAAGAAAGTTGTCTTAAAAGGAAAATTGAACAGGAAGAATGGATCAAGGTTGAGTAGTTGTGAGAAGGAGAAGGAGAAGCAAAAACCATAAATACCGAAAATCAAATATTCAATACGTATACTTGGTACACACAAAAGCAACCTAAGCACAATTCAAAGGTATTTCTACAGAAATTAAATCTAAAACATCTTCAAAGCCACGATATCAATTCAAGTGATCATCCTTAGTGTGTCCTCAGAGTTTGGGGAAAGTTAATTTAACTAGCTTCCAGGATTAATGCAGAAAATGTTAACAGGGAATATGCATCCTCAGATTTATCGGACTCAACTTTTGGTTCCTAAGCTATGGTTTCGTTTGTGCCAATGCTTGAAAGTTAAAATAGGCTTTTACATGCCCATTGTAAACATATATAAAATATCCCTAACTAACATCATCAACCACAAAGGAATAGGAATGATACTTACTACAAAGCCCCTTCCCACTGGACTATCCAGAAATTTATTGAGCTGCACCCTGTACTGCATACAAACAATAACACAAACCCTAGGATACTGAACCAACATAATACTGAGATCATCAATGTACAAAAAACAAAGGAAAAAAATGAGAGACCTTGGGCCAGTTTCTTCCGAAGTCCATGGTGAAAGTGCGCCATCGAAGGCCAATTTCGAAGTCGCGATCAATCTCACGGGCTCGGTCAGCGGCGGCCCTGGCCACAGAGGAGAGGCGGTGTGAGAGGGCGTAGTGGCGGTCGATGCGCTCGGCTGTCTTCTTCGCTTCGAAGAGGAAGCGCTCCACGCCGTCGTTGGCGCTTCGCCAGGCGTCCCTCCATGCCTCGCCGGAGGCCATGCGCTTCGCGAAGCTGTCCATGTCGCTCCGACGGAAGGCTTCGACTTTAAAGGATACCATTTGGCGATGGCGGCGCTGAACGTTGGTGTTCGGCGGGAGCAGAGGTTGCCACCGCAGAGCTGTGGCGGCCATGGCAATAACTTCGCTTCTTCACAATCAACAACGCGACGAAGAATTGATCGAAGAGAGTGGTGAAAACCACAACACTCAACACAAGGGTTTTCACTGCCCAATTTGAGATAACGGGAGCTTAAAACTTAAAATCACAATCATCATGATAACAGTAATAACATAGACTTTTATTTAGACTGACGGTATTAAAATTAACAGGAATTTAATATTTAATTATTCATTTTGACGTACTTAGTATAAAATTACATTATAATCTTACGACTATATATATATAAATTTAATTTATATGTATCGATAATATAAAATAATTTTATATTATCATTCAATCATATTTTTTTATTTGTATGATTTTTAGGTGGCATTTGGTACATTACCTATTAAGATTGCCAATAATATAGATTATTATTTAAAAAGATTGTCATCTTTTAAATTATTGATAATATTAAATGCAGTGTTTGATATACATAAATAATTTAAGTGATAAATTATATTATCTTATTTGATATATAAAAAAAATTACTAAAAAATATATACATTAAATTAATATAATAAAAATAATAAAATAGTTAATTATTATTATTATTATTAGTTATAATAATATTATAATTAATAATAATTATTAATTAATAAGAATAAAAAAATTTAATTATTAATTATGATTATAACCTTTAATTTTATTAATAATTATTATTTATTGGTAATAATAATAATAATATTAATTAATTAATAATAATTAATATTATTTTTAATAATTAATAACGACTACTATGATAATAATAATAATAATAATAATAATAATAATAGAAGAATTACCACATTAATGGTAATCTATATTACCTCCTTTAAGAGGGTAATTTATATTATCATATTAGTGGCAATTTACGTTATTTTGGAAATCTGGATTATCAGTAATATTGTCTAATCAAACAGGATAATATTATTGGCCTAGAGAATTTAATCAAATATTACCAGTAATCTAAATAGATTACTCCATACCAAACGGTACTAGAATGAGAGTTATATATATTTGCTTATGTGATAACAAATGATTAGATAACAATATCAGTGTATATAAATTAAACACTATTTTCATTTGCCAAAAATATATATTGTTTTTCCATTTTTTATTAGGCAATTGGAAATTAGTTAATGACAAGCAGAAAGATTAATTTCTTACCTATGCTCTTTCTTTCTAGAAGAATAACTCGAAACTTAGTCATAATCTATGGCTAATCCAAGGATTTGTGGTGTGATTTCATATGCTTATATCTTTTCAGTTAGTGTTCATGCACTTCAATTAAATCGGTAACTAGTAAGGACGCCAATACTAGTTCTTAATATATATTTATTTTTTTTGGGGACTGAAGAAGAGTTCTTTCTTTCTAAAGAAAATAGAATTAACAATATTAGCATAAACCAACTGGATACGGTGGGAAATGGAAAATGTACGAAGTCTTGGGGGCCTATTGGAAATTGGATTCGTTTAAAAATAGAGATATGGTAGACATGCATGCCACGTGTAGTTGCAAAGTTTAAGCCGCAATTGAGTAAAGATCAGATAAATCGTGTTTCCTCCACCACCAACATAGTGTATATTCACAGAAAGTAGAGGGACATTTATAGAAGGAGATTGTATTTTTATAATTAAAAAACCAAAACGATATTTCTTTCTATCAAAACACGACACAACACAGAGACAACAGTTGGTAATTTAGGTGCGGTGCGATTGTGAATGTCATCATTGACATCATCGACATCGACATCGGATATGGGGAGGAAGCTTATGCAGGCTGTTCAGTACGATTCCTACGGTGGAGGTCCTGCCGGCTTGAAGGTCCCTCTTCTTCTCTTCTAGCTTTCTTCTTCTGCAGCTTCAATATCAAAATTCAAACTTGATGTTTGTTTTTCTTTGTTTAAGAACGAGCATAAGCATGAGCATGAGGGTCAAGTGATAACTTTGCCACTATGACATCACTCCCTGCTTTTCTTTCTGCCCACATCCACAGATCTATATTATATTCTGCCACTTTTGTTTTGGTGCTGAATCATTCTCTCCTATAACCGACCCACTTATTATGTAATCTTGTATTTCCATTTCAACTCTATTTGAAGTTGCTTGCATTTGATTTGGGATTGGGAAGGAAGCATACTCAATAATGTTTATGTTTGTAAGCAGCATGTTGAAGTTCCGGTTCCCACTCCAAAGAGTAATGAGGTTTTATTGAAATTAGAAGCAAGTAGCATAAACCCAATTGATTGGAAGATCCAGAAGGGTATGCTGCGTCCTTTTTTTTTACCTCGAAAGTTTCCTCACATACCTGGTATGCTAAATCTTTTTCTTCTTCTCTCCATTGCCTTTAACCTTCCATTTACCTCTCATTCACTTTGTGATCTGGGCCATGTAGATCTAGTTATTTGACAACTCATATTTATTGTTGGAATCAGGTACTGATGTGGCAGGAGAGGTAGTGGAGGTTGGACCACAGGTCAAAGATTTTAAAGTTGGCGACAAAGTCATTGCTAAACTCGGTCCTGAAGTAATTATCTCTATCTCTCTCTTTCACTTGTTAATGCTTTCCATTTGTTCCCATGATTTGTGGCTAGCTTGGGGATACAATTGTAAGTTCGAGTAAATACAGATTGTTGTTGACAAGAAGCAAAACTTCTAGAAAGAAGAAGGAAAAAATATCAGTGTTTTGACTTTTGCAAATGCAAATTCAGCAGAAGTACAGTTTTCAATCAAATGGTTGAAATGGACTTCTCCGTATTCTTTGATAACATGTAGACCAAGGTGGATGGAGGTAATAATTATTTTTTGAACCCACTATCTTTGAGTAACATCTTTATTGCCTGGGAGTGATTGGAATGTATGTTTGATTCTAGGCTTGGGGATGGACAAAGTAAATTGTTGAAATTTTAAGGATTAGATGGAAAAAGGTGAGAAGAAAGTAGAGGGTGAACACAAGAAAGTGTAATTCACTGAGCAGGTTCTTAATAGTTGTGATACAAGATACTGATCTTATACCTCTATCTATATTAAAACAATGACTGCTTAAAGAAAATGACTTGCTTTATTGTTGGTGCACTACACATAGCCACATACTTGAGCAATGATACATTTCTAAGTATTTAAGAATAAAAGGGGGCACTCCAATGCTCCAAGCTCCAACCATTGTGGTGTTTGGGGAGGGTTTGATGTATGCGGCCTTACCCTCATGAATGGAGAGGCTGTTTCTGCAGCAGTATTTAAAGATCAACCGGTCACAAGGCAACAACCTCTCCTAGTTACATAATAATACTTCATTCTAGTTTTTCTACCGTACACTAATATATAATAGCCCCTTGAATGGAAGTGTATCATGCATCTATCTGAAACCTGGTAGAATATATGATGATGCCATGTGATTGTGAAATTAAATCACATGTAACAGCTTTACATGTTCCAAGTTTAGAGTCTTGTCCAACATATCCTAGTATATTATTATTTATAACATTACCATCCAATATCCATCTTATGTGTTGTTCATGCTGAATGGCAGTACGGAGGTGGACTAGCTGAGTTTGCCGTGGCTAGTGAGAGCTTAACTGCTGCCAGACCACCTGAAGTCTCAGCTGCTGAAGCAGCAGGTTTACCTATCGCTGGTCTTACAGCTCGTGATGCCCTAACTCAAATTGCAGGAGTCAAGCTTGATGGGACTGGCCAGCCCATGAACATATTAGTAACTGCTGCTTCTGGTGGTGTAGGTCACTATGCTGTTCAGCTAGCAAAACTAGGGAACACTCATGTGACAGCCACTTGCGGGGCTCGCAACATTGACTTTGTTAAGGGCTTAGGTGCTGATGAGGTTCTTGACTACAAGACTCCACAGGGGGCAGCTCTAACGAGTCCATCTGGTAGGAAATATGATGCAGTGATAAATTGCACAACCGGAATACCATGGTCAACTTTTGATCCTAATTTGACTGAAAATGGGAAGGTAGTCGATTTAACACCTAGCCCAAGTTCTTTGTGGACTTTTGCCCTGAAGAAACTTACTTTTTCCAAGAAGCAGCTGGTGCCATTTTTCGTTACTGTCAAGCGTGAGGGACTGGAGTATCTAGTTCAGTTAGTGAAGGATGGGAAACTTAAGACTGCTATTGACTCTAGGTTTCCTTTGAGCAAAGCTGAAGATGCTTGGGCTAAGAGCATTGATGGCCATGCTACTGGAAAAGTCATTGTCGAGCCATAGGCACAGTTGGCTTGCAATCGCAGTATTTCTATGTATCCGTATTCTGTACAATGTTTATGTAAGCTCATATAGAAATAAATAGTCAAACATATCATATGCTGTTATGGGTTTTAAAGCACGTATTCTTGTCTTTTGAGTATGACATTGCCTTGCTGGTTTGTAAATGAGAAGATGCTTTATTAGGGAACTTACTGTCGTATCGTACCTGGTTTTTTTTATTTTCTGGGGTGCTTGTGTTATTATGTAAAACAGTTTAATCTCTGCTGCACTGTAAGAGTTTTTTAGTTGATTTTCATGTTAGTTATAGTGATGTAAAGGGGTTGCCTTGTCTGATTTAACGTCTTTCTCGTATAAGAGCAAAAGTTTAAGGCTCCTCATTTGAAAAGCACATTAACAGATTGAGGTAACATTCCTTATTTGAAATTTAGCATTTGGAATTGGTTTTTGTTGATATTGACTACGAAGGAATACGTCGGTTTTGGCAGAATTTGATATTAAAGTTGAAAATCTTTGAGGGGTGAACATAATGATATAGTTCAAGGAGGTTTTGTTCTCTTTTGTTAAAAAGACGTGAGAAATACTAGAGAAGGTCGTGTGATGTCAATGAGAAATAATGAACTAATTACACTACAAGAAGCTATGTACGTATGATACACTTTGTTCCTGTTCGTGTTTTGTTTGGATGTCTAACAATTATAACTTAAGCTATTTAGGCGAACTAGTCCTTTTTATCATGAGAACGCGACATTTTCTTCCAATCCAATTACTTGTCCATGGTGGATCTCTAGACACAACACGGTATCCTGCATTTGTGTACAATTTGCGGGCACCCAGATCTTCTTCATAGGCTCGAAGGGCAAGAAACTCAAAACCCCACAAAATGGAAAGCATGTCGCACGCTTTCAACAAAGCAGTCGCTATTTTCCTCCTCCTGTGCCATCAATTAGTTTCATAACTACACTTTGACATCAACACAGGGAAGACAATATGCTAATTATCAGATTTTACTTAGTCACCTGAAACTTTGGGAGACGGCTATTCCTGATATGTAAAGGTACTCCTCCGCTTCATCAGGGAGATGTTGAAGCACGTTTCGGTCTCTTAAGACAGTGACATCTATGACACCTACAAGTTGTTCTCTTGAATCGGCGTCATTTGTGGCAGGCTCAGCCACCAAACAAGCATATCTACACAACAGCACAGCACTCCTTAGTGGCCAACTGTTATACAAAATAATGCGGATTCGTAATGATCATTGCTGAGTTTTCGATTTGGATACTCTTTAGCATTAACAAGTACGGTACGTGACCAACTGACTACTATTATATTGTGGAATTAATTCAGCAATGGCCGAACGCAAGAAAGGTTATCTCATGCTGCACCCCCCACCCCCTTGAATAAGGTAGAGGTGAACAAATTTCATATTAATAATACATATAAGCTTGCCTAGAAAGAACAGATTTACCTATTAGGAGGTGAGTTATTAAGCTTGTAAAGGAGCCCCGAAAGCACTTCCGCCTATTTGGGTCAAGACAAGATGAAACAGAAAACAACCAGCAAAAGGCACACAGGTTAACTATTGCCGGTGCATGAGAAAGTAGATAATACACTTCCTCATAAAATCAATAGTTGGATTGGAAGTTTCTATAATATACATCATACGTGTAAGATTTCACATTCCCTCAGAATTATATTTTATAATTCAATTATATATATCTTGAAAGTAGTGTTAATCTTTTTAAATTTAACACAACAGATTAAAAAGATGAATAGTTATAACTTGATGGCCGATCGACCAAGATGCATTATAAAAAGGTAAGGTCGTTGAAATTTGTTGGGAATAAGTTAATTTCATGCACAATATACGTATTTCATTTGTTAATAACAACAATGTGGAAACCAAAAAAGTGCAAAAAACCCATTTTAAGCAAATTTGCATCTTGTAGATATATAAAATGAACAAGGAATGATTGGGAACAGAAAGAAGAGAAGAGAAGCAGAAGACCTGAAAGAAGTGGAAGAACAAGTCGTTGAAAAGAGCGACAGGCACATGGAATGCTTCGGCCTGAATTCGAGCTGCCTTCCTAATCTCATCAGCATTCTCGACTAGCCTTCTCACCCTCCACCCATATTCACACACCAAATACTCAAATTGCTGCTTAAGCTTTCCACTACCGTTCTCAATCTGCAACCTCACACTCACATTCTGATCAGCACAAGGTAACTGCGAACTGCTTGTGCTGCTGCATTGCAACACAAAACCACTCCCACCATCTCGGCTTTTCGTTCTCACTCTGTAACGTGCATTTCTTGACACTGCTCTAACATCAATATTATACCCGAACTCTGAGCAGATAAGTTTGTGTGAACTATTGGGGTTCGTTGCCAGTAGATGAGCCATACATGACATGAACCAAACAAAGAAAACAAGAAAGGCAAGCGTGTTTGGTTCATGTCGCAAAATCGATCATAGGATTCGGAGTGGGACCAGTTGTTATTTGTGTGGCCTCTCTCACGTTGTGTGATTGTGGTTGTCAAATATACAGAGATCCAGAGGGCACGTGCACTCATGTCAGCCAAGGAAGCTCTTAATTTAGTTTCTATTGAAAAATATTATTTTGACCTAACTTATCTCGTCCTCTGATCTGACATATGCGGAGTATGAGATAGACTATGTTAAAAAAACATTACTCTTTCATATTTCGTGTGCTAGAAAGAATCTCAATGCCAGTAATTCCCTGCTCATTTAATCCCAATGCCACTCTGCTCGTGTAAAGCATGACTTGATCAATGTGTACATAGGCCTGAATCTTCCATAATTCCAGCCCTTCAGTGTGTCAGAGGCTCTTTCTTCTTGTGCACAATGACAAAACATATTAATCATTGAATTATGGGGAGCTTGTTTGTAGCCACACAAGCCATAGGCATCGCTGCCTTCAAAACTTTGTCCAGACTTCAAGGTCCAAGGATGTCATGTTAGGTTGTGTGGAAAATTTTCACTTTCTTCAAATTGTAGCATGATGTATAAATTAAGAACTTGTTATTCGAGTTTTTGTAGTTATCAAGATTTTCACGATAAAATACAAGTACTTAACAAACTCAAGAATTTTCAATTCTTTTACACTCAATCTTTTCAGTATCAATTGCTCACAATAATTCTTTCACAACCTAATTAAGTAAAATGCGAAAAAAAAAACGAAAAATTGTTGCATTGAATGTTAGGAACGTATTACTCTTCTAAGCTGGAATTTTCGATTAGTAAGTTCGAAGCAGCCAGCATCGTTACGCTCCATTGAATACATGTTGGATGGTCATAATTGATATTTTCGCAAGTGACCCAATTTCTTATGCATAACCTTCAAAACCAAAAGGCTGCATACAGCACTTGCTATCCATTCAACTTCATCTTTCTAGCTACCGTATTCATTATTCCATTATACTCAATCCGGCACTAAGCCATTCAATTCAATTGCACAAGACAAACTTGAAGTCGCACAAAGACACATGCGTACGAAGGGGAAAAAAATAAATACTAGCTAGTATCAGATTGAAAATTATGCAGACAGAACATGAACTCTGCAAAAAGCAATGGTTATTTCTTTTTTGCTATCAAACGAAAATAGCTTGTGAATGAACTCTGCATAGATTATGAAATCACGGTGTTTCTACATTTTACTGGTAAAAAAACCACCAATAATCATGATAACATTCTGTCTCAACATCCAGGAAGCAGGATCCCTTTTAGCAAGCATCTACTCAGTGTCGTGCACATTCTGGAAACAAGACCAACAAATAAGCAAGTTATGTTCCCAATCTATTTAATAGAATACATGCATTGCCTGCAAGTTAAATAATGTGCAAAACTAACAGAATGCCCTGCCACTGCCACTCAGATTAAATGTAGGAACACCTAAAACCACCTGCATTTGAACTACCTCATAAGTCATGACTATATGCCAATGCAAATAAAGTTCCTACAAATGTCCAGAATTAAAATCATTCCTTTCCTCATGCACTCTTCTCACGTGGTCTCCTATGGCAAAGTCAATAACATCATTATGCAGCTAAAAAAAAACCAACAAGCTATCAATGCATGTAGAGACCCACTAACAACATCATCTTATTTCAAATAAAATCTTAGAGAGACAAAGACCGCACTCAGTTTTGCCATATTAATATAGAAAACGAAGTGAAGAAATTTTAAAACATTCAAGATCCAAATGCTACTGTGCCAATTTTGAGTGCTTCGACTTCAACACATGGGCAAAGACATCTAAACCTCTTTATTTGAACCTTCCAGGACTAAGGACGGAAACAGAAAGGTATTTTTCTTATTTTTCCTTTTTTTTTTGGTTTTTTTTTTTTTTGGGGGGGGGGGGGGTGGTTGTGTGTGTGTGTGTGTGTGTGTGTGTGTGTTAAGAAAGAGGAAAACGTTTACCATATAAATTCCAACAATGCACTTTCTCTACTTTTTGAGGACAAATTTCAAAAAGCAAATTTTCTATAAGATTTTCCTTCATTGTTTTCTTTTTATTGACGAGAGCAGTGGTGAACCGTGGACAAGGGGACAAGTATAGGTGCTGGTATGTAGAAACAAATCAATTTTCAAAACACACACAATCAAGTGCACATCAAAAGACAACATGACATGCAACCAAGATGATGGGAAAATTCTATTTTTTGATATAGAAAACAAGGTGTTCCCATAGTTCTCACTATAACACAGCCTACAAACTTTCGCTCACCAGTGTCAATTTCCAGTATTAAAATTTAATGCAGTACTAGACATTTCTTACAAAACAGTTCATATCTGTATTGCTGGAATTATGCATTCATTACAGCATTTTCGATGAATATCTTCCACCAAGACAAAATCAGATAACGAGCAGCAAGTTCTAATTCCTACTTCATAGCACAAAGGAACAGACAGTAAAAAGAAAAACAAATAAAAAGGCAGCAGCATACACCGATAGTTTGACCAGTGTTGAAAGTGACCATCTTGTAGCTTTTGAGACATGCTTAAGTTCAGACAATGATGCTAAATGATTATAAAGACGCGGAAAATAAGAGAGAAATGGTACCTGAATAGGAGTGTCAGAGACCTTAGGTGGCGCTATCTTGGTTGCGGATCCAGCAAAGAGAGAAGAACATTCTGTGTAAGCTGATCCAATTCCCACTCCAGCACCAAAAGCAACTGATGCCCAGCGAGTTGTAGGACTCCCTGGTACGACAATCAGAATAACCCAGCATTTTAGTTTGGGGAGGTCAAAGGAATATGAATTGAGGTCTTCATATTCAATGCGATGTAAGAATAGCTCATTCTGTTACGGTAGGGAGAAAAGCTTGCAAAGACAGGCAGGACCTAGGAAATGGTCGTAATATATATATATATAAACCAATCTATATCTATCTATCACCAAAAAATAACAGAAGCCAACAAGTATATCTAGATAAGATGAAAGCAGTATTGAGTAATGACACTGACCAATTAGCATTGGCAATAAAAATAAACGAAACAATCGAATGTTGAGTGGTTGCTTGCTTGGGAGTTAGCAGTTACGGTAGCTTATGTGGTAGCATCATGTGATAGTCGAATAAAAACAAAGAGTGTAAATATGAACGAACATATAATTATAGGGGTATGGTGAAACTGACAAGAATGAAAACCTAACATACATACATACATACATACATACTGGATGTTAATCCAAAGAGAGAAGAAAATATAAGAGATTGAGCTATAATTTGTGTTGGTTAAGTAGAACTAAACATGGATATGAATGATATGTTGTTATGGGACATTTTTGCAGATCTTAAGGAGAAGAGAAGAGAAGAGAAGAGAAGAGAAGAAGGGACTAACTGAAGAAGAGGAGACCGCCAAATGCACCGGCCAGGGACGAATACACGAAGCGCCGAAGGGAGAGATCAAGGCACGCCTCCCATTTCGCATCCAACTCTTCTCCCTTTCCCATTCTCTCTCTCTCTCTCTCTCTCTCTCTTTTCTGCTGATTTCCTTTCTCTTCTTCTCTCTCACGGGGGACGATCTGATCAACTCCACGACCACACGCGATGCCTCCCTCCCATCGCACAATACAATAGAAAGACAATTCCCGGCTTGATCTCGCGTTGCGTTTCCACCCATTAGGGTTGGCTTGGGCTCCTTCTCTCCCTGGGCCTCGGCCCAACCCATTCAATTCACCGTTTCTCTTTTATTCTTTATGTTTTTTTCCAAGGTTAAGAAAATCGAACCAGGTATCAAACTGGTCAAGACAATGATTCAAAGATTTAGAAGTCTAATAGATCTAATTGGGGGTTCGATCGAAATATAATAAAATATATATATTTAATTATTTATACATATATATATATATATAATTAAATAAAATACAAAAAATTATAACATAATTAATATTTTATATATATATATATGTAATTTTTTTATTTATTATTTTTTTAAAAGAAAAGAGAACAATAACATTTAAAAAAAGAAAGCCACCCAATCAAACTGGTGAACCGGTAGAACCGGACCGGTTCACATCGGTTCACTGGTTTTCACCGGTTCCATCTGGTTTAATAGAGATTTGTAGGGATATCGGTTTAACTAGCAAGATAAAACCGAACACTAGGCCGATTCCTGGTCCAATCGGCCAATCCGGTCCAGCTTTCTCTTCAATGGTTTTTTCACAACAAACTTTTCTTTTTTTTTTTTCAGTTCAAAAACTTCTTGTTATTTACAAAGAAAAAAAAAACTTTTTGAGTAATCCAATACTAGTAAAATATATTTAATGAATGGTGTGAACACCATATTTTGTTCTTTCTTTTAATAAAAATAAGAAAATAATAAAACAAATTTTCTTTTTATTAGTTTCTAGAATTTTATCCAATCTTATCTTTTTAATTGTCTTTCAAATTTTTATCTCATCCTTTCAACCATTTTTCAAGTTTTTATTTCATCCTATCTCAAACTTTCAACTGCTTTTCAAATTTTTATCTTATCTTATCTCCAATTTTTCAACTATTTTTCAAATTTCTGGTCAATCTATTACCAAAAATCTCTTTTATTCTTCTCCATATAAAGCCAACTCCCTCACTTCAAAGCAAGAGGAATTCAATCAGTCAGAGATCACTTTTACTATTTTTCATTTCCATTCTCTTATCAAGTTTTGGATCCCATCACCATTACATTATTCTTAACACCACCATCTTCCACCAAAATCAATCATATTCTTATTCTAATCCCATAATTGAGCCAAACCATAGCCCATCCTCAACTTTCCACCCATCACCATTGTCGCGTTACTGTGAAGCCGCACAATCACCACACTTGCTTAACATCCGTCAGAGTGCTCTACCATTATCACTGCCGTTAATGCCTCAAGCCTGCTCTGCATAGTGGTTTTAATCCTTTTCTTCTATGCACTTTGTTGTTATTTTTCTTTTTGGCATTTGGTTTTTATTTTCTTTTAAAAAAGAAATTTATGCCAATTTTTTTTTTAATTAAACCTTTTCTTTTCTTTTCTATTGTAATTTTTTTTCCTTTTCATTTGATGCAATTTACTCAATTTTATGTTATTTTTGTGTGTTTGCTTTTTTTTCGTTTGATGATTTTCTTTTAAATTGGTTGAATTCTTTTAAATTTTGAAATATCACATTATCTTTAGCCAAAAAGTTTTCTTTTTTAATGGTCAAAATATATTTTTTTAATCTATACAACAAACTTACGATATTGATATATGGTTTGACCATCCTCAAGGGTTGTAAGAATTGTAAAGGTTTATTGTATAGCTTATGCTATCCTGAATCCTGTGCAAGAGTGGATTAGTTTTTTTTCTCTTCTTTTTTTCAAAAAATTCTTTTCGTAAATAAAATCGATCTAACCCACAATTATTTTCTACAAGAACGACGATGGCTTTAAATTCCTCATTGCACTGGAGGATATGTAGGAGCGGGCACTCCCCATCAAGCCAAAATTAAATTTTCTTAACTTTTGTTTCTTCTTCTATTTTATATTTTTTGTAAATAATTTGTTTTATTTTTAAATAATTGTTATAAATCGTTTAAAGGGAAAAAATAAATATTATTATAGTTATTAATTAATTTGCATAATAAACTCTAGGGTAATCATTATAAAATGATGTATTAGAAGTGTAGTGAGATTAAGTTTCCACCTTTCTCTATGCATAATTAGACTCTCGAACCTAATCTTTTTTAAAGACCAATTTTTTTGCAAATTTAAAAGGTTTTTTTGGATATTTTCCAAAATAAAAATTGGTAGCGACTCCAATAAATTATTTTTAAATATATTTTTTTTATTGCCTCTCATCACAGCACCCTCAAGACATGTTGTGACCGTTTGGTGACTCCACTGGGGATCGTTAGAGAGTCAAGCTTATTAAAGTTAATTGTGCAAATTATATAACTAATATAATATTTATTTTTCCCTTCTTAATGCTTTTCTTTTTTTTTTGTGTTTTATTTTTAATTGTGAATAACTATTTTTGCAAATAATCTTTTATTTATTTGTAAATAACTATTTTATTTTATTTGTCACTCAAACCTTAGGGTAGTATATCAAACCTTAGGATAGTCAACTTTTTGTATATATCGTTGGGTCTTTATTGTGTAGTTTTTAGGGCTTTAAAGTTTTTTATACTCCTTACACACAATTCACTTTCACTTATCTCATACACCGTTTGGGTTCTATACCCAAGCCTTGGAAATCCAAAGGAATAGAAGAGGCTTTGACGAAGTTATTGTGAGGCTTATGCTTCCCTGATAGTCATTGATTCTTCCGCTCAGATTGTTACTAGAATTGTGAACTACCATATTGTGACTTCTATGTCCTTGTGGTTATGCTCACAAAACTGGGTCCTTATCTTCTAAATAAGGGCAATCTGGGGACCTTGACTCATAGAGGTATAGATCCGTCTCAAAAACCATGCACTAATAGATTGAGCTTAGTGACTATTCGAATTAGGATCTTGACATTAGACATTCCCAACCATTAGGTCCCACTTTACTAGGACACAAAGGAGCATTTTTTTTCTTCTTATCTTGTAATATGAATTTCAAATCATGCATCTAAATAACATACCATGTATATTCTATTTTTTTTTTTGCTCCCACGAGTCTCCCTGCTCTACATCACTCATTGCAACATACATAGCATTCACTTATGTGATACATGATAGCATAAATAAAAAAAACCTCTTCAAACATGCATTTCTCTTCCTTTTCCTGTTATCCTTTTCATACATTCATAACATGCATAGAAAAGCCAAAAAAAAAAAAAAAGAATTCGTTCATGACATTGCATATTTCTTTTCTCCCTTATCTTTTCCATGAATTCATAACATGCATAAAAAAAATAAAAAAAAAAAATCTTCAAACATGCATTTCCTTCCTTTTCCCGCTATCCCTTCGATACATTCATTAGGTTGTAACATGCATTTTTCTTACGCTCATAACATACATCATTTAGCATTAAGAAAAAAATATTCCCATGCAACATGCATTTTTTTTCATCATATATCATAACTTGCATTAACATGTGTTAAAAAAAAAAAAAAAGATCTCTCAAGCATGCATTTTTCTCTTCTATTCTCAAACATTCATGTCATGCACTACCTTTTTTTTTTACATAATAGAACACATCAATAAGCATTTAAGGTAGAGTTCATCTAACATGCATTTCTTTCTTTTCTCTATTCATCCATCATTATTCATGCATTTAAACATTATTATATTCTTAGTTTTTTATTTTTTTTATTTTCAACAAAGCATCATTATAACATGCATGCATTAATAAGCATTTAGAAAGAATTCATATGACATGCATTTCTTTATTTTCTCTATCCATCCCACATTATTCATGCATTTAAACATTGTTACATGCATTCTTACTTTTTTTTCCCAACAAAGTAGCATTATAACATGCATGTACTAATAAGCATTTAGGAATAACTCATTCAGCATGCATTTCTTTTTCTTTCTTCCCTTTCCATCCTTTCCATATCATTTCTACATCATTATGCATATCATGCATCATCTTTCATTCCTAACATGCACTTTTTCTTTAAATTAAAAAAAATCTTAAAAAGAGGATGCACCATGCTGTTTCTAATCATCGCTTACTCAAGGAAAACTTTGTTTGATCCAAGTAATTATGTTTGAGAGCCATAAGCAAAAGCAAAAAAACAAAAAAACAAAAAATGACCTAACAAACCATTGAAGAAAAGATCCACCATGTTTGAAAGTTGTTATCAGACTTTACAAAAATTGCAGCATTCGATCTTTGATGAGATCAACCAAGCTTTGGAAGATGCGAATATGTGTCTTCATTGCAATAAAGAGACATTAACTAGGGATATGAATCTTAATTTGACTTGTTGTATCTTGAGTACTGAAAAATAGTCTTTTATTGTCTTTGCTTCTATTTGAGATCCACTGAAATAATAAAATGATTATGCATGATTTTTTTTTTTTCTCAAATCAACATATTATCTTTCATATCCATATACTCTTCCCTTCTTCTACATCCTTTACACAGTCATTCCTTCCTTTCGGAATTCCTCTCCTATGCGAATAATCATGAAAAATCCATTAATTAGTTCTTGTGTTACAAAGGACATGAATGATCATGAACATGATGAAATTCACAAATTATGCGGGTAATTTGCTTAGATGTTGAACCTAGTGGAAATTGGCAAAGTAATTGGCATCCCAAAAGTGAATCATAACCCTATGTACTCCCATTGAATCATCAACTGGGGCAATTTTGTATTTGTTAGTATGATGATAGCAACATCCAAATAGTTGAAGGTGATCGAGAAGAAGTAATTAGTATCAATTTGCTATAGGCAATCATACTAAAAGAAAGTGGCAAGAGCATTATCTTTAGCCAAAAAGTTTTCTTTTTTAATGGTCAAAATATTTTTTTAATCCATGCAACAAACTTACAATATTGATGTATGGTTTGACTATCCTCAAGAGTTGTATAAATTGTAAGGATTTATTGTATAGCTTATGCTATCCTGAATCCTGTTCAAGAGTGGATTAGGTTTTTTTTCTCTTCTTTTTCAAAAAATTCTTTTTGTAAATAAAATCGATCCAACCGACAATTATTTTTTACAAGAACGACGATGGCTTTGAATTCCTTATTGCACCAGAGGATACGTAGGAGTGAACACTCCCCGTTAAGCCAAAATTAAATTTTCTTAACTTTTGTTTCTTCTTCTATTTTATATTTTCTGTAAATAATTTGTTTTATTTTGTAAATAATTGTTATAAATAGTTTAAAGGGAAAAAAATAAATATTATTATAGTTATCAATTAATTTGCATAATAAATTCTAGGGTAACCATTATAAAATGGATGTATTAGAGGTGCAGTGGGATTAGGTTTCCACCCTTCTCTATGCATAATTAGACTCCCGAACCCAATCTTTTTTAAAGACCAGTTTTTGTGCAAATTCAAAAGGTTTTTCCGATTTTTCCAAAATAAAAATTGGTGACGACTCCATTGAATTATTTTTAAATATATTTTTTTGTTACCTCTCATTGCAGCACTCTCCGAGTACGTTGTGACAAATGATTTTTTTTTTTTGGTAAACTGAGGGAAAAAAAAATAGAACAAAGACCACTACGTGGTCACATCAACACATAAAAGATCACTAACTGCAAGTGATGGGGAGTCCCATAAACGAACATCTTCAACCTACGCAACTCTAATTTTAGCCATGTGATCAGCAACTTGGTTAGCTAATTTGAATACGTAACTGATTTCCAGTCCCTGCTCAGCAAACTATTGATATCAAAGGCCAGAATGTGACTTAGTCTCATGCTATCTCTATTAATCCACTGAGTATTTATAAGAGAAATAGCTTCCAGACAGTCTAATTCACAATAAATCTCACGATACCCTTTTTCCCAAGCAAGAAGGAGACTAGACTATGAAGCCTCAAGCTCAACACAAACCACATCCAAAGAACTACTCTTGCAAGAATAACCTATAATCTAGGCTCCCTCATCCGATCTGAGCACCCCACCAAAGCCACCTTGCCCCGTAGCTTGACGAACACTGCCATCGACATTTAACTTGATGCAACCTGGAGGAGGTAGTTGCCAAACCACAGAACCCAAACCAGCTAAAAGCATGTCTTTTCGAATGAAAGCACAAAACTCATAAAAGGAATGATAACTTGATGCAAAACAAATTGAGCAATCCAAACCTCCTCATCCAGCAAAGAATTCATGAACCCACCAAAGCCCTGTTAAGAACAAGGAACCATTAGGACAGCAAGCAAACTTCCTCAGCCAACTAGAAATATCTGAAGAACCAAACTCGTGATGGATAGTAAAACCCAAAGTGGACCAAATCATCTTAGAATATGGGCGATTTCAAACACAATGAAGATCATCTTCTAGAGGGACATCACAATGACCACAGGCAAAAGAGGTGGCTAAACCTCTTCTATATCGAAGGGAATTGGAGGGTAGCGCCTGATGAAGGATAAGCCAAACTAGCAATATCACCTTCTCCGATGCTTCCAGCCTCCACACCCAAGTCTAATTAGTGTTGCAATCCCAAGCACGACTACGTTGAAGAAGCCAAAGATAAGCAAAAGAGGTTGAATATTGACCATTCGCTGATGCTAATCAAAGCTAACTATCATTATGATTAGAGCCATTAAACATAACTAAAGATAATGAATGTTGTTAGAGAAATATAAAAATTAATATATATATATATATATATATATATATATATATATATATATATATGGAATTTATTTTTCATTATGTTTTTTCTCCCCCTCATCAAAATAAGATTTGATAATGGATGTTGACAAATGTTTGCGTCGTGGCTGTTGTGGAGTGAGTTTCCTGAAAATTCCTTTAAGGAAGAAGAAATGTAAAAAAAAAAAAAGAGGAATGGAAAGGAATCTGACGTGGGCTTGATGGAGTAAAACAAGAGGGCTTATGAGGCATAGGATTCCCCAGGAGAATAATGTCTTTTAGAAACCACCTAGAGTTGTTACTCTCCTATCTCTTTCTTTCTCCGGTGTAGTGTAGAGTAGACAAGTGTAATACACAGCCCTCTTCCCCTTGTCCTTTTCCGAAACCGAAACACACCCTTGTTCCGCTTCGCTTCGACACCACACTACACCACCCATCCCCTGCTTCTCTCTTGCAAATGGCTGACAATGACTCTAACCCCCCTCCTCCTCCTCCTGCTTCTGCTCCTGTAACCGATGATAAGGAAGCACCTCCACCACCGCCGCCGCAGGCTTCGGCGGAGCCTGATGTGCCGGCTGCCCCTGTTACTGTTACTGTAGCTGCTGAAGTGGAAACCCTCGACAATAACACCACCACTGACACCAAAGACCTGCCTCCTTCTCCCCCGCCGCCCTCACAACAACCTGAACCTGAACCTGAACCTGCAGCAGCAGACACTTCAGAGGCTGTAAAAGCTGACACTTCCCAGGATGTGGTTGCGGCTTCTCAAGACAACACCCCCAATCCCCCTCAAGAGCAAGAGCAAGAGCAAGAGCAAGAGCAGGAACAGGAGCAGCATCATAAGATTCCACACAATCTGGTATCCTTCAAGGAGGAGAGCAATAGGGTTTCCGATCTCTCCGATTCGGAGAGAATCGCTCTCGAAGAGCTCAAGAAGCTGCTAACAGACTCCCTCCTCCCCAAGACAACAACAACAACAACAACAACAACAACAACAACAACAACAAAGGAAGGAGAAGCATCTGAATCAAGCGCAACGGAGGAGGTTTCTATCTGGGGAGTCCCCCTGCTGAAGGATGACAGGACCGATGTCATTCTGCTCAAGTTCCTCAGAGCCCGCGACTTCAAAGTCAAGGACGCGTTCGCCATGATCAACAACACCCTCCAATGGAGGAAGGACTTCAACATCGACGCCCTTCTCGACCAAGATCTCGGTGATGACCTGGACAAGGTGGTCTTCATGCACGGCCATTCCAGAGAGGGCCACCCCGTCTGCTACAACGTCTATGGAGAATTCCAGAACAAGGAGCTCTATGAAAAGGCCTTCTCCACTGAGGAGAGGCGAAACAAGTTCCTGCGGTGGCGGATACAGTTCTTGGAGAGGAGTATCAGGAAGCTTGACTTCACCCCCGGTGGCATCAACACCATCTTCCAGGTCAATGACCTTAAGAATTCCCCTGGCCCTGCAAAAAGGGAGCTTCGCCTTGCCACCAAACAGGCTCTCCAATTGCTTCAGGACAATTATCCCGAGTTTGTTGCCAAACAGGTTCACTTCCATATTTGTATCATATGCCACTTTTGCCTCCTGTTACTTATTTTGTAAAGGGGAAAATATATATATATATATATATATAGTGACTTTACTTATGTCTCTCTTGCTGAATGAATCCTATAGGTTTTCATCAATGTCCCCTGGTGGTATCTTGCATTCTATACCATGATCAGTCCATTCTTGACGCAGAGGACCAAAAGCAAATTTGTGTTTTCAGGGCCATCCAAGTCTCCCGATACACTCTTCAAGTTAGTAACTACTCTTGCGTTGCCAACTTCTGTTTGGGAATTGGGAATTGGGAATTGGGAATTCATCTACTGAAAATTTGATTCCTTTTCTCTTTTGGTTTGTTTATTGGGTTATGAGTTACGACATTATGTATTATTTCTTTGCAAAATAGGTATATTTCTCCTGAGCAAGTGCCAATTCAGTATGGAGGCCTAAGTGTAGATTTCTGTGACTGCAACCCAGATTTCAGTATGTCTGATCCTATCACGGAAATTCCTATAAAGCCAACCACAAAGCAAACTGTGGAAATCGCCATCTATGAGGTGCGGTTGCCAGGGTCCCTTTTCATCTTTTTTGATTCTTTTGTGCTCCTTTTGGCTATACAAACTCTATCATGTTATTAATCTCTGTAGATTGAGGTGCGTGATTTTTGCAGAAATGCATTATTGTTTGGGAGCTGCGGGTGGTGGGTTGGGAGGTTAGCTATAGTGCTGAATTCAAGCCTGATGCTAAAGATGGATATGCAGTAATTATACAGAAGGCCACGAAGATGTCCCCCATTGATGAACCTGTGGTTTCCAGTAGCTTTAAAGTTGGTGAACTGGGAAAATTATTGCTCAACATCGACAACCCCACCTCAAAAAAGAAGAGGCTTCTTTACAGGTTCAAGATCAAACCCTACTGTGATTGAAAGAGAAAATCATCTTTAGTCTCTAAAGTGATTTTGGGTACATGAAGGAAATTGAAGAGTATGAAATATGGATGTCATCATTCGTTCGGTCCGTTATTCATCTGTAATTTTGGTCGTGAGTTGTTTGAAGGTTGGCTTTCTGTCTTTGTTGTATTTAGTACTTTGTGTCCAGACAAACATTGAGCTAGTTTAAATTGCTATTTTATTTTCTGGTGACGATCAATGCCAGCAAAAAGAGTAGCACATGGGATTGGGATTGGAGTTGGTTTATGAGATTTTATATATTTACTAGCATTATCTGTCACTTTGATGTGCAAACCAACATATAGAGGCCTGGTTAGGAGAAGTTTTAATGTAAAATGTTGTTATCGTACTTATCCAGTGTGGAATTTGGTCCAATTATAACTTTAGTGTCGATGTCTGTATTTAAGCATTCTGAATGCCACAAATATGTTATACAAAGGGAGTAAACGAGAAATATGCCTGGTTTTTTTTTTGGGTCTTTTTGGCTATTATTCTATTTGATATTCATTTCGTTCCATTTCTAAATGAAATTAGAACACGAAATATAACTCGGGATTGGGAGTTCTTTTGTCTCAATTGAATATTGCAGATGCATAGGCTGTGGTTGCCTTTCTTCTTTTTTGTGCATTTACTCTCTATTTGGTAGTAATTTGATTTGTCTATAATGTTCTATATTTTATTTACTTTTAACCTGGGGAGTGGGGACTGTAAGTGGTTGAGAATATAGTTTTATTCACCATCATGTGGCTCTATGCTGTCTCTTCGGTGATCTGATTCATATTCCACAATGTTAATTTCTTCTGGATCTACGTGATATTTCCATTTTCTTTAGTTGGAAACCATTGAAAGCAAATAAGGAGGTTGTTTAAAATTAGGCCACTGCCTTCTAGGACAGGCTGTGTGTCCTTTAGGTCTCTATCTTGCGTGGCAATGGAAGATATAAATACATAGAGGGATTCTTAAAATTAGTGAATTGTGTATACTTCTATTTTTTTTCTTGTTCGTAAGTGTCTGTCATTGTTGTCTAGTTATTTCTAAAGTATTTATCTTTGAAGTTACCATACTTGATGGACAATTTGTACAGTTTCTGTGCTTTAACTTCTAACTTTGTAGAAATTTCTTCCTTTACGAAAACCAAGGCTGCATAATTTAGGTCTTATATGTTGGGACTTGAGTGTAGAGCCATCAGCGGTTAGTTAAAAGCTAAATTGATAGCAAGATGTCCACACCTCATTATGCGACATTGTTTGATATGAATTTTAATCCATCATAACTCACTATTTAACCCTTGTGCTCTATTCTCTGTAAATTTACTAACTTGAACTGGTTGTACGAGTTCTAGGAGATTTAGCTTGGATGTCTGTATCCTACTTTGTGTAGGTTATAGAGCGCTCCATGTTTTTGATTAGTCTCTATGTCACCTTTTCTGTCTTTTTTCCCCATCCTTCTGAGTGGATCTCTAAATTTTAATTTCCGAATCCAAATTTAATGATTTTGAAGATTATTCAACATATCGACCTGGCTATGAAATTCTAATACTAGGTTTTTCTACTGATGAATCATCACATAATCATCCTACACGTGGTTGCCTTGGTTCTTTTCTCCTTTTCATAATGACATTGTGATGTTTAGGACCTTCGCTGTTGGTTGATTGGTTGATTGCGTGTTATCTGTATCGATGTTCTTGCCATAGTCGTTGTAGCAAGTAGTTAATCCTGAACTCCACCGAAATCAAAAGCGTGCCCTGAACTACTACCCTATAACTATAGCCAAGAGCATGATGTGAAGCCCCGAGACACAACGAGAATATCATAAAAAGAGGGAGACTCTTTAACTTTTTCATAGTTGTGTTTAGTGGCGTTGCCTTAAACCATGTTGCCATTTGTGGCCAAACTTCAATAATTTCGGTGGAAAAGACAAAATTTGCCAGCTGCTACAATTGAGTAAGATGGGAAAATAAATGACTCCTGAGCTTTTTATCAATTTTTGCGAAAACTATTTGTGGGTGTCTTTCAGAGGCCGTGTACCCGTGCACTTCTAATTTGGTGTAGTTTATTTTAAGAGGGGTGTTATTTATACGTACGCAATTAGATATCCATTTACAAAGTTAAAAAAAAATTATGAAAGAAAAAAAAATGGAAAAGCAAGAGAAAAGAAGAAAGAGACGGATATAAAGTGTCAAAATATTTTAAAATAGGTATGTATAAATTATTTTTTTATTTTAAAATTATTTTTATATAAGAATAATTAAGTTGAAAATAATCTTTTATAGAATGCATTTACGTGGTTGAAATTTAGATAGCAAAGCAATAATAGAATAAACATTCTTTCACAAAAGAATAATTTTTTTTTTTTTTGTTGAAACAATCGGTATTCTCCTATTAAAAATAATTCTGCTCAAGCCAAATAAAATTATTTGAGCAGTAAAACTTTCCTTTCCAAGTTTTAACCTAACTGCATATTTAGGGCTGAAATCTAAGATCTCTGATTAAATTAAGAGAGGTTCCAAAACATAATGATTTACTACTATACTTATTTTGATGTGGAAACCTTTAATGTAATTTTCTTCTCTATGAATCGAATGTTTTAAGGAGACGAGAAGAGCTAATAGTATGTTTAATTTAGTTTTTAGGACCTCAAAATTATAGTTTGTATAAGAGCTGAGGTAAGTTTTTCCTCAAATCATAGGTAATTCCATTATTTACTGAGAAAGCGACTTTGGTTTTTACTCATTAGTTTTGACAAATTTTTGGGGGAAAATAATCGAGGAATGGGGAAGGGTTATGGAACTTTCAATGATTCATATAACTTTTCTTTTGAAGTTATTTCTTATTTAAAGTTAAAGTATGCCATAGGTTTTAATTCCAAAAAAAGAAAAGAAAAAAACAACAGCAACAACATACGCACATACACAGATAATTTATTAATAAAAGTTTGCGAGTAGGGATCGAAATCAAAACCTTTTATCAAAGCTGGCTGACCCTATAAGTAAATAACCCCCATTAATATATTCATATATGGCCAACTTTTTTTTGACACGCATTCATATATCTCTTTAAAGATGGATCATGGATAAATTGTGTCAAAAAATAAAAAGTTGGGTGCGCAAGAACACCTTAGCTCAATGGTTTAGCGTATTTAATAATAATAACGATGAGAACTATTCTGTATAGTCTTGTCGGTTAGCGGTTCATACATTACTCAGTGTCGGGGGATTATGATTTTTTGCCGTTCTTTATTAAACTTTAGTAATCTAACCCTTAAGAATTATCTCAAAATTTGATACAACGTTGACAAGAGTATATAAATTTTAACGGGGAGAGATAGAATTGCACTCGCTGCCGTCATTTTTGAATTGCAGGGAATCCACATTCGTAAGTACTTTACGAAAATTATCGATGCACAAAGCTTCACAAGCTCGAAAGGACCATTGATTGGGACAAGAAAAAGGGAAAAAATAAGGCGAAAAAAAATAGATGATAAAGATAAAAGACATGTAAATTGTGAGAGATTTATTTGTGTTAATGTGGTTCCTTTATGATATGCGGACATCTTTTTATAAAATAATAATCACAAGAATCAAGTTATAAAAAATAATAATAATAATAATAATCACATGAATCAATTTTAGGGACGAAATTTTTGTATTAACTTATACATCACAACTATTGATTCTTTTATGCGTTTCAAAGTTAAACTTATATATATATAGGCCAATCCAATTTTTTCTTTTTAATTGGAAAACTAATCTATTATTTATCTTGGTTTTATATAATTATTTTTATATTAACTTAATGCATCACAACAATTGATTCTTTTATGTTATAGATTAAAGTTAAACTTAAGTAGTCAAGATTTTAAAAAATATATTCTTGATCGATAGGCGATCCAAAATTATTTTTTCAAACTTGGAAAATTAATCTATTACTTAATGTGTTTTTCTATAATTATTGGTTTAATTATATCGAGCTCAAAGCATATCTGCAATTTTTGACAAAACAAAACTTTATGAATTGTAAATAAATTGCAATGATATTTTTCAAATATAGCCAAATCACTAGAATCATTTTAACCAGGTTAGCATTAAAAATTCAAAAGAACGGAATTTGTTAGTTGGCCTTTCAATTTTTTGGTGGAATATGTATCTGGGGTAGGTGGCCTTTTCTGTTTTCTTCTTCTGTTTCAATGATAGACTTATTGCGCAAGATGGTTGCAATCATTAGGTTTGCAGTGGTTAATGTATAACCGATTCCCATATATAGTCCTTTTTTTTGGTCTGAAGTTCCCATAATCCTTTGGTTGAAGTTTTTAATAATGGGCTAAAGTAACCAAGCCCCCAAAACATTTCAAAACGTAGCAGAGAATCTCTCTCTTTTATAAGTAACAATATAAGATTTTCAAATCCTTATAGTTTTTCTTATGTTAAATGTCCTCCCCTACTTGAATCGAAAACGTTACTTGCACAGTTTAATTGTGCACAGAAGTCCCTCAAACTCCACAACAGCCGTGGATGAGAAAGGATAAAATAAAAGAAAGAAAGAAAAAGAACATAATAAAGCGAGATGGTGAATCCGTATGGCCAGTGAGGAAGGACACTCAGGGCAAGTAATAATGCTATCAAGTGAATCTCTTCAACTGCCAAAAGCTCCACACGTCGAATGTTAAATTGTCTTCCAGAACATAGATTGTCTGCGTCCATCTTTTGTTTATTTTGGAGTATTGCAATTTATAACTCTTGTTATCTGAAGTCAAAAGATTGTCATATATTTAATACTGGACAAAATATGTAATTTAACAATTTTCTTTTTAATTTTTCCAAAAGATGTTGATGAGAGAGGTTTTTTTGACTTGTAGATGGGAGAGATTAAGGCAGAATGTATAGCGATTATAGATTATAGATACTAGTTTTGTGCTTTGCTCATTGCTTTAAAAGTTAAAACTAGACAAAAGAAAGAATTCTTCAATTAATCACCTTTTTTCGCACATGCTCGTTCACTCGGTAGTTATGGTACTTTGTCCTGTCATGGTGGGGATTTGTATGGTGATGTCCATGCTATCCAGGGGCATTTTTTTATGCTTGAATGGGTATAGGTTTGTATGGTATTTTGTTTTTTTTTAAATGTGGATTTCACTATTCTTTAATGTTATTTGGTTTATTTGGAATGTGAGGAATTACAAGATGTTTCAAAATATGGAACCTGATTGGGAAGCACTGAATTTTCTCATTAAGTTGCAGTTGGAATATTGGATAAGGGATTGGTGATCTGAATTTTCCTATACCCCTGATTCGGTGGCTTACAATATGAATATTGCAGATTGTGGAGAAGGCGTAAACTAAGATGATGTTCTGTTTTACTCCTTAAACTTTGGTTTAGTTTGAACCTAATGTAGTTTATTAATAATGAAATAATGTTATGCTTACTTATTTTATATTGGTTGCAATCACTTCATATATATATATATATATATATTGTAATGGATAAGTCGAATCATAAAGCAACCCAGTTGTTAGCTTTTTTTTTTTATGTTGTTTGGACAAAAGAGTTTAGAAAATTTGTTCTTAAAAAACATTTCCCACAAGTATCCCTAGTTCTTATTTCATATACTTATATTCATGGTTGGAGTTCTGTATTGTTTTAAAATCTCTAAATATTTATTTAAAGAGTTTAATTTTAATTTGTTATTAGTGTAAAAGAGTTTTATATTATTATTTAATTATATACTTTTATTTGTAAAATTTTTATAATAATGAATTATTTGATCAAATATTTTTGCTAATGTTGTAATATATTATTGATTGTTTATATAAAACTTTTTTATAATGACTGTATATCAAATTAAATTCCTTTTTAAAAGTAGTTGAATGCAATTTCAGAAATTTAAAACTTAAAATCGTAACTTAAAAAACAAAAAAATTACCAAACCAACACTCTATATTCTCGAAATTGTGTCAGCGCATTGTCAATAATAAAAATCTCTGCACATGTGGTGAACAATGCCTTCTCTTTTGTGCATTTTCTTTCTCCGTAACTGGCGTTAGGATTGAAGGAAATAATGTATAAATTTAAATCAATGCGTTTCTTGAATTTTGTTGATAAAGAGGAGAAAAGATTGAACAAAAGCTATTGTTTATTACTTGGGAGTTGGTATGGACCCTTGGTGGACAATGATGCCTCCTTATGCTCTATCGGGTGGGGGCAATTTTTCTCTCTTTGGCCTTTTTCATTGCTGTGTTGTAACCTGTAATATCGCCAAAAAGAAACAAATATTGTTCTTTAAAACAATTTAGTTAGTAGGGCTGAAGGTTATATAAGAAAAGGGCCTAGGTTTAAATTCTTATAATTTCATTCCATCTTCTTTTTATTATTTTAGCCCTTTTCTTTCTCGTGAAGTCTTTGATGACCCTTTCTTAAGACTAACTGCAGTAGTAGGCCCTATCCTCAAAAAAAAAAGCGGATTTTTTTTTTCAATTATACTCATACTAATTATTTTATATTTTTAGGTAAATGAAAACACAATAGCATGCAGATGCAAATGGCGTGGATTGCATAGTCAATCCTCTAATTAGTTTGATTTATCCAAACCTCAACATGCCTAACTATAAGGATAGCAGTTTTATACTCCAACGATGTCACATATTTTACAGAGCGTGTAGGTTAAGAGTTGAATTAAGAATGTAAAGTTCTACTAATTTCAATATGCTCGAAAAAGAGAGTTTTTATTTGTGGAAGTTTAAGTAAGAAAAGAATTTTCTTGCTGTTCTATCTTCTATTTTGAACAAAGTGCCCTCTTTTTTTATTTAACTCCTTTAACTTTAGATTATGTTTGGATTGATGGTAAGTAATGGGATGGAGTGAAATGGAGCCCAAGAGAGTAAAACAGAATAAAATAAAGCAAGGTAATTATTCAACTTCATTATTTGAAAAAAAAAATAGATTCCATCCCAAATTTCCTCAAATTGGGAAGAACAAAAAATGAGAATTTTGATATAATAGAATAGATTTTATTCTCTCAATTATCGCTCAACTCTATTATAAATTTGTCAATCCAAATAATGGAAGCTCATTATATTCTCTTGGGCTTCATTCCACTTCAAACCAAACCACCAATCTAAACATAGCTTTAGGTTGTTCTAATTTTTTCTTTTTCATTTTTTTTCCCTCGTAGGTAATATGATTTATCATTGGACATAAATAACAATGTAAAACCTCCCAAAAAATAATAATAATAATAAATAACAGTGTAAATATTAATTAATTGTATGTCAAGCTGTCATAATATAAGCGAAACCAAAAACCTATGGTTATATTTATATAGGAAAATTTCTGTAACCCACTGCCAGGATCCAATGTCTTCAAGGGTCTTGGGCGTGTTTATGATACAACGAAAGATCTGTGAATGGCACTACTCTGATTAGGTGATGTCTAGTTTGGTCCTGCACTATTTTTGGCTCTTGTGATGATTCGGTTCTAAAATTACAAAAAGAGCCCTCCATGTCTTTACAGACATGAAAGAAAATTACAAAAAAAGGGTCTTTGTTGTTTTCTTTGCAAAGTTAGATGAGCTATGTTTTGCTCTCAAAAGAGATATTGAAGGGGAAACTGGAAACACATTTGGTGTCTAGAGAGGCATTAGACTCCATAATTGTCCAAACACGGTGGCCACAAGTTGCATGAGAGTGCAAATTGAATAAATTATATATTTTAAATTCAAACCAAAACTCTCCATTTTCGATGTGACCATTTTTTCCAAGAAGAAAAAAAATCTCAGAAAAAAGAACTAAAAATATAACCACGAAGTGCAGTTGCATCAAGCTTTTATTGAACCCCGTTTAAAAGGGATGATGCCAATGTAAAAACCCATAAAAAGTCCAGCACCCAAGCCTCGTCCTCTGCGAACACGGAAGAAGAATTTGCGACCACCGTTTGGTTTGCTATTCGACATCCACCCTTACCTCCTCCTTGAGCCCAGGTGGTTAGCCTTGAATCCGTGTGCCTTCGGTGTCTTTCTCAAGTTGATGCGGGATCTGAGCGGCACCGCCTCGAGGACTCACCGACACCATCGTCATTTACTCGCAACTGCCGTGGGTAACTGTTGTTATGGTACGTTTATTTGTGTTTTTTTTTAAAGGAAAAAATTACTTTTTTATTAAAAAAATAATTTTTATGTATTTAAATAAATTTTTAAAAATAATTAAAATTTAAAAAGAATTAAATTTTTTTTTAAAAAAACTTTAAAAAGAATAATTTTTTAAAAAAATTAATTTTTAATTTTTTTATTATATATAAAATTTAAATTTTAAAATTATTTTTTTCAAAATTTAAAATAAACGCTTTTTATATTGGTATCAGCCTTGGGAATTTCGGGTGCAGCCGCATATGCTATGGTGTTTTTTTATTTGTTTATTTATTTATTTTAGATAAAAAATGGTGTTCTTTTTGGGTCAACATAAGAATGGTTTTCTCTTTTGGGGGGTCAGGGTGGTTTAGTTTTTGGGTGTCTTACTGTCTTTTTGGGTCATTCCACGACTAGGAGTTGTTATGCAGGGCAACGGTACATGGTCGGCCCAATAAAACAAACACGCCTTTGATTCTTGAGGGTTGGGATAGGCAGAGCAGCTAGCTGCCCAGTTAAAAAATATTGAGAGGCCAGCGAAAAATTGTCCTATTTGAAATAAAGGAAAAGTCTCGACCAACATAAAAAAGGGGAAAGTGAGGAATCGATCTTCACCATTTGTTACGTACGAGGGAGAATTCAAACCTAAAATGGAAAATACTGTAAATCAAAAAATCTTGTTAGCTAAAGGGATTCGCAATTCGCATTGTTATTTATCATTAAGTATGTGTTTAAATTTTTGTTTAACTTCAAAATTATGATTTAGATAATAGTTTCAATTTTGGTCCAAATTATTGTTTAAAAATTTTTATGCAAAATACCAAACATACTAAATAGATGCCGTACTTATATTGCATAGCTATTCATGCCATACACAATTTCGGGACACACTTAACTACAGTTTCTATTTTTTTTAACTTTAATTGTTTGAATTTTTAAATTCTTATATTTACTTGGATAAAAATATCATAATATTTAAATAAATATATTCTTATTATATTTGGAATGAGTTATACTAACTTTTAAATTATCAGTTTTTTGCATTAAATTTTATACTAACTTTATATATTTTCCGATAATCATAATATATCTTATAATTTTTAAGAACTACCGCATATCCAAGTCTCTTTTTTTTTTTTTTTTTTTTTTTCAGTAACGAGAACATCCACAAGAAAAAAATACATCACCTTCTCATTTTTCGTTATTGCGATATAGTTCTTATCATACAGCACTTCTCTGCAATCAGGGTATCAGACAAACTATCATCTTTGATTTAAATTTCGAGAAAAAAAATCTTTTGAAAATAATTCTTTTAAAAATAAATTTTTAGAAAAATTACTTTAAAAAAATAATTTTTATTTAATTTAATTATATCAAAAATAAATTTAAAAAAATAATTTTTATTTAAATAATATAAAATAAAATTATTTTTAATTATTAATATAAAAATAATAATAATATTTCTTTTTAAAAAATTTTTTAAAATAAAAAATAACCTCAAAAAATAATTTTAAAAATATTTTTTTCAAAAAATCTTTTAAAATTTAAAAAAACCTTCTAAACAAAAATTTTTTATCCATCCAAACATATTAATTATTATATATTTTCATTCTCACTCCTATAAATGAACTTTTCAACCCGGTAGAAGTATAACCACAGCACCTTGTCCCTTTTCTTTTGAGTCCTGACACCATTGTTTCTCTCTCAAACTACAGTTAATATATTAATATTATATCCCTTAATTTAAAAACTCCGAAATAAAAAAAAAATAAAGGAATAAAAAGCAGAACACAAAAACAGAAAATAAATAAAAAAATTAAATCCCTCCAATTACAAAGTCAAGAAAAGATAACAAACAATGAACTAAATTTAGATTATTTACGGGAATAAGAAAGTAATACATCGTCACATTACAAGCTTTACAGCAACAAGAGCATCACAATGCAAACAGTTTGTCTTTCACAGTCCATATAGACATTAATTTTTCTGTAACAAATGTACCCCAACCCCAATTGTGTTCCCTCCCTCCTCCAGTTGATGGCAGCATTTTCCAAGCATTGAAGGTTCTATCCAATTCCAAAAACAAATGAACAAAATAGTAATACCACATTACTATCAGAAACTAACTGTAAATAAATTTGGCCAGCCCAAGACATGAAACAAAATAATTTAAACCAAATGAACAAAATAGCCCTGTACGAAAGAATAAGCCCCCCCGCCCCAAGTTGCACCGTGTTTTTGTCCATCAAATCAAATACATAAACATCCTTATGGCATTCTCTCATCAAATGAAATACATAAACCTCCTTCCTTGAAATTAAGGTTACTCACTCCGTGATGGGTTTGGTCTTGGACCTGTAGAGGAGTTTCTTCTTCTTGGATGTTTGGTTATCGATGGTGAGCACAACCTTGCCAGGTTCACCAACTTTGAAGCCGTTGCTAATTACTGTTTCATCAGTGGGAGCAATTTTCCTGCTCTTCTGCACTATCACAGTGTATCCATCCTCAGCGCTGGGCACAAATTCAGCCCCATAGTTCACATCCCAACCCACAACTCGCAGTTCCCAAACCAGATGGCTTTTCTGCATATTCATTCAAAAATTAGGTTAACACCCCAAATATGTATTGTATTTGTATACTCAAAGAAAATTGAAACAAACAGAAAAAGTTAGCTCCTGCTCTGCTCACCTCAGAGAATGGGAATTCAACAGTATGTCTTGTTGCTGGTTTGATTGTAACCTCTGTAACAGGATCAGCAGTAGTGAATTCCTGCTCACCTTCTCTACTCAGTCCACCATATTGAACCGGCACTTGCTCGGGAGCTATATATCTGTTCAGAACCACAGCCAAATATATAAAATATATATATAAGCAAAAGTTTACAATACAAAAATAATAATATATCAATAGGGTACGTTCCTATTCCTAATGAATGTAAAATAGCAGTAATTAATGAGGGAGAGATGAGAACATATGAAGATCACAAGAGAAGGGAGATAAATTGGGAGGAACACAGGTGAGGAGTATTTATGATCCAGCAGTGAAAGTGGGAGAAGGAATTAAAATGAAGAAAGTACTAGTAACTTACTTGAAAAGGGTTTCAGCAGATTTAGATGGGCCAGCGAATACAAATTTGCTCTTGGTCCTCTGGGTCAGGAAAGCACTGATCATCCTCGAAAAGGCAAGGTACCACCAAGGGACATTGATAAACACCTGCACCAAACAAAAAAACAATCAGCAACCCAATAAAGGCAACCAAAATTACATCTTAAAAAAATCAGAATAGGACAAGCTGAATTGAGTTTGAACTTCGAAGCTGAAATATAAAAAGAAAGAAGTATGAACGGAACCTGCTTGGCTACGAACTCGGGGTAATTATCCTGAAGCAACTGAAGGGCCTGGTTGGTAGCCTGCCTGAGCTCCCTCTTGCTGAGTCCAGGTGAATTCTTAAGATCATTGACCTGCACGATCGTGGAAATACCAGTGGGACTGAAGTCAAGCTTCCTCACACTCTTCTCCAACAACTGAATTCTCCATCTGATGAACTTCTGGCGCTTCTCCTCGTCGGAGAAGGTGTTCTGGTACAGCTCCTTGTTCTCGAACTCGCCGAACACGTTGTAGCACACGGGGTGGCCTTCCTTGTCGCATCCGTGAGTGAACACCACCTTGTCCCAATCCCTCCCGAGATCTTCCTCGACGAGCGCGTCGATTCCGAATTCCTTTCGCCAGCGGACGGTGTTCTTGATCATGGTGAAGGCATCCTTGACCTTGAAGTCCCTGGCTCTGAGGAACTTGAGCAAGATCACGTCGCTCCTCTCATCGGCAAGCAGCGGAATTCCCCATATCTCAACTTCCTCTGGAGCTGCAGGTGGATGAGGCGCCTCTACCACCTGCTCCTTCTCGGCTGAAGTTGAAGGAGCTTCGTCGACAGCGACTGAGACTACGGTTTCCTCAATAGCTTCTACCGTCTTCGCACCGTCCTCCTCCACCGTAGCAGCAACTTTCTCCACCACCTCCGCAACAACCTCCACCGTCTCCTCCTTCTTCTCCTCAGCCTCTGCCTCTTTTGGAGCCTCAGCTTCGGCTTTTTCTTCGATTTTAGGTTCCTCAGGTTTCTCCTCCTCCTTCTTCTCTTCTCTCTTCTCTTCCTCTGCTACCACCTCTTCCTTCTTCTCCTCTACCACCACCTCCTCCTCCTTCTTCTCTTCTGCTGCTACCACCACCTCTTCTTTCTTCTCTTCCTCTGCCGCCACCTCTTCCTTCTTCTCCTCTTCTTTCTTCTCTTCTTCCTTGGGGGGTGGAGGAGGAGGAGGAGCGGAGAGCTCGTGCTTGTTAAGGGCTTCTTGAATAAGATGCTTGAGCTCATCGAGGGCCTTCTTCTGGGCTTCGGGGAGGTCGCCAACGACGTTGGTCTCCTCCTTGAAAGACACTGATTGCGTTATCTGAGTCTTGCCTTCAACGGGCTTCTCCGCTTCCACAACTTCTTCTTCGGCCTTCTCTGCTGCAGCACCATCGCCCGCTTTCTCAGCCTCAGCCTTAGCCTCACCTTCAGCAACGGGTTTGTCGGGCTGTGCCTCTTTCTCAGCCTCGGCGATGGGTTTTTCGGGCTTTGTATCCTTCTCAGGCTCAGGCTCAGGCTCAGGCTCAGGCTCAGGCTCGGCGACAGCCACGGCGGCCACCACTTCCTCAGCTGGTTTCTGGGGCTCCTGAGCCATGGATGAGGAAGCTTAGACTAACAAGATTGTAGAATCTGGAAAGTACAAAAGAAAAAAAAAGAGAAGTATGAACAAAAAGAGAAAGAGCAGTGGAAGTTGAAGTGCTCGAGTGTCGAAGTTGAAACTGAAAGAACAAGAGAGATGAAGGAGTGAGCAGGGAGAAGAGCAGTCTAAAAAAAAGAGAGAAGAGGAGGTTGTTGTTGTTGTTGTTGTTGTTGTTGTGATAGGAAGAACCAGTCTGTCAGAAGTAGTATGCCAGCAGGTACACCACTTCCACTTCCACTTCCACTTCCTATGTGGGGCCTATTCCCTATTCCTACTACTGTTCCTATTCCACACTCCTCACACGACGCCCTATCTCTCTCTTATTTTCCATTCTCGATTGTGACTTCCCCTTGAATAATTCCTCTTTCCCCTTTACTTCCTCTCCTAAAAAACCTATATTATATTCTTATATAAATAAAAAATTACTATAACTTTATTGATCAAAGAAATTACTACAACTTTATCTCAAATCCCCGATACTTTCATAAAAGAATTATAGATATAATTGGGGATTTTTTTTTTTTCATGTAATATCGTATCAATTTATATTTTATTTATTATTAAATAAAATATAAATTCTATTTAAATGAGATTTATATTTAATTAAATAATAAATGAGATATAAATTGATATAATATTTTATAAAAAATAAATCTTTTTTATCACTTTTCAAAGAATTATATCAAATATACAGTAACCACGTCATTGTTTTTAACCAACATAAAATGTTCACTTCATAAATATCTCATCTTAAACTTGCTTCAAATAGCCCACCTCTATTATTCCTTAAATGCTATAATTACATCAAGTAAATGAGTTTATGATTACTAACCGAAAATTTTATAAAATACTAATTTTAGTGGAAATCAATGACAATTTGATTTTTAAGATAATAATACTAGTAACGTTCGATTGTCATGTTTGCGAAGTAATATTGAATTTAACATTCTGAATGGCGTGTTATACTTGACAACATTTTTAAAAGAAACAAGAGGCAAGATAGATAAGAATCAAACGTTATCAAGATTTCAAGTTGTGGGGAATTATTAAAGTAATCAAAGCAAATTTATTCAAAATCGCTTTTGCCAACCGCACATCCATTATTTTTGTGCCTTTTAAATTTTGGTGGTTTATTTTTGTGCTTTTTAAAACACAATTTCGCTGTTCTTCAAATCACTCAAAGCTACTTTTATTTTTTCAGCTAAATTTTTTTTTTTTTTAAAAGTACTGAAAAAGCACTTTCTACGGTCTAAAGACTGCTTCCCCTGCTTCAGACACAGTGCCAACATGTAAATGCTCATAGAATGAATTGATTAGAATTGAGGTTATGAGCATGTCTGGCTTTGTTTGTATGAAAACATTTTGAAAACAATTTAAACGAGAAAAATTTATAAAACCATGGCTCAATGTGCTAACTAGTTGTTGATCGATAAGAATCATGGCTCAACTTCGCCTACGATTCTCAACAGCTTCCCCATCTCCCACAAATTCGCCAAAGGATTAGTCACTAACTTCACTTCAAAGTTGAGAAGCCATGCCATGCTAAAGAAAGTGACCGGGAAAGAAAGATGAAGAGCAATTAGAATCTACTTTTATTTATGTCATGTTTGCTAATTACATCATTGCCTTTTTCACTCGTTTCTAAAATATTTTTCTTATTGGTCTGAGAAATATCTGAAGTTTGTTTTAGTTTTTTTCTTTTTTACAGAGATTTTTCTGCTTACACAGATTGAGGTCACTGCTTTCAGTAACTAAGAACAAAGAAATATGCACACACATAACCAAACAACTGTGACACCTACTAATGGTACCAAGGACACAGTTAATTATCTAAGGTATTTGGTGAGAGACGTAGATAATTTAAGTCACTAAGTTCAAATATTCATATTATCGTTGTAAAGAAAACATACCCATGCAAGCCTTACATCATTATAGTGTATAGCATCTGAAAATCTACATGTGTTGATGCAAGTTTCAAGTAATGCTAGAGTCACAACGATGATCAGGGGAAAAATGAAAGCTACTGCTTTATGAGTTGTGACACAGACTATCAAATAAATAACACAATCAATGAGCAATTTTTAAAGTCTCAATAGCTGTGGTATTAGTATAACTAGTGATAATTTTGCTTTTCATTATTTAATTTGTTGCTATCATTATAGTTTAGAGAGTATTTCAAATAAAAAAAACTCATATCTTGCTAAAACAAGTTGTGATTAAAGCAATAATCAAACTAGAACCATTGACGTTGTGAGCCATAACCGTTCAAAGATGTGGGGAGCGAGGGAGCTAGAATACCTCTTTCGTTTATGTCCCCTCTCCCCCCTCCGTTTTTTTCATTTCTTCCCCTCTATAATGTCCGCCTTTAATTCTCTGTTTTTCATAACTCTGGGGTTGTTAAGCATGAAAACTGTAATAACAAACTAAGATTATAATTGTTGTTTACTTTTTAGAACAATGGTAATTTGGTATTAACTTAGCTTTTCAACAGCCCGTAAATATTTCCATTTTTTCAATATAAAAATAGTAGCTAACACTGAATCTTGAAGCCTTCCTGACTTCACAAATGCAGCTAATCTAGTTTATAGCATGCATTTGTTTATGCATCGCTTAAACAAATAAATGATATCACTTACCTAATTTCTCTGCTGAGAACCAGATATCCATGATTATACATATGCATACGGGCATCGAAGCTTATTTTAGAAGAATGAAGTTTCCACTCATTTCTTCATATCTATCTGTAAATGCAGGTTTAGAATGTGCAGTCGTTTTTTTTTATATAATTTAAACAGATTTTTTCTTTTAGATAGAAATATTAATTTTGACATTTGAACATAGGCTCTATTAAAATATTTATAAAGAATTATTGTTTCATTATTTCAAATTGATTTTGTGATCATATGGATTATTATCAATTGGTTGTCCTTATCCCTTAGCATTGGTGCAACTACTCTAGACAGAGTTGCAAAATAGGAGAGAAGAATAAAATGAGAATGATGTATGTGTTATATAGTAGTAAATGCTCTGCACGCAACTTATCAACAGCAGCAACGCCCGAGCGTCCCCAACAAAGATAACAGAGCTGTCACAGAGAATATTATCACAGGAGCCGTTGGCGGTGGACCACGTCGTACACCCCAAAGCTGAAAGCGGATATTCTATGGACACGTAACCCAACCTTGATATGCTTCCGTGGAACAGCCTGTCATGGGATCCCAATCTTGAAATTATCAATTGCATGATGCGAATGCAACACCATCATAGGCCGTAGCCGGCAACAAAAGAGAGACATTATTATATTACAGGAAAGTTGTATTGTGTGTCTGTCTCTCTGTCAAAACAAAAAGGGGGCCTTTGTTGTCTTTTCGCACGTAGAATGGCCCCCGCACACACCCTTGTTCTTTCTCTTTCTTGCTCCTTCAAGCAAGCCAAACCGGTTGGCTGATTCTTCTTCGCTGTCTCATTCTTCTCTTTCTCAAATGAATCTCGACGGATAATTACATACTCCCCCCACCCCTCTTTTTTTTTTGCATGTTTCGTTTCTCTCTAGAAGAAATGATTATTAGTTTCAAGACTAAAATAAGGAAAACCGCCTTTGATCACATTTTATAAGTGAGAGAGGTTACGTGCCAAGGACTAATTTTGTGGGGCTCAAACTTTGCTTGTATAAAGCAATTTCATGTTGGACTTATAAGCATCCAATTTGGCCATGGCAATTTGTTTTGTTTATTTTTTAATAGATAAATCTCAAATTAGTCATTGTTAGTGATTGAATAAGATAAAACAGATAAGTCCATTCATTATTCTTATTTCTGTGTTTCAACTCTTTTGTTTTTAAGCCCGGATGTACTTGCTTGCCTTACCTTCTTAGTTCGTATTTTTAAATTTCCTATTGAACTACTATTACAGTTGGTGTATCTTCCTTTTCTCTTGGTTTGATTCATTAAGTGACTACAAATTGTTTTGGGCATCAGGTCTAATTTCTGAAAGGAATAGTGAAATCTTAATTACTCAATTTATCTTCTCATCCATAATCACACTTCTATACACGCACTATTTATAGGATTTTAAATTTTTTTCATATAAACTACAAATTGTAAATAATATAGATCATCTATTCAAGACATAACAAACAAAACACTCTCAACTGAGATAATTTAAGATTTGTTAATATTTATACTCGTAACTGAAATTTTGCAACTTCTTTTTGACATAAAATGTTCAATATCGTTTGTGTGGCAAGGAATAAAGAGCAAAGCAGAAACAAAATAATCTCAGTAAAATTTAATCTTAAAATGAAATAGTCCTCTAAGGAATTTAGTATATATATTGTCTAAAGTATTTCTATCTTAAATTTGAACTTTGGTTTTCTTTATGAGAGTACAACTTATTTATAATTGCATCCAACTTTTGTTGATGAAATTTAGTTTAATTTGAATTAATACGCTCATAAACATATAACATTTATTTGCACTTTTTAAATTTAACCAATAAGATTTTTTTTATTTTCCTATATTTTCTATTGAACAGTCATTATCTCTGTAATTAAATAAAATCCTAACTTGTGACATCGAATCAGGCTATTTTAGTATTATGCTTAAGGCCTCGTTATTCTGTAAACTATAGAAACGTCAAGCGGGTTTGGGAGATTAGTTTCTAAATTACAAATTAATTTATCATATCAACCTTATACGATGCTTGATTGCTTGTTTAAACCGAAGGGCTTACTGCTCTGACGCTAGGCTTTCTACTACACATTATTGTCTTTTTCTCTTGTTCACAACTTGACTTCTTGTTTCAACTCGGTAGTCAGGGTTATGAAGAGAGGAAATATCTCAATAAGGATTATGGTTCAATTATTTAGGATCAGTTTTATTTTAATTTTTTTTAGCAAATAAGTTAGGTTTAAATTTTTTTAAAAGGTTTATTTAATTAAAATAAATTAATATATGCCTTAGAAAAAGTCTATTTAATTATTCAGACTATTTATTATATTTAGATATACAATTAAATAATGATAATACTAATATAGTTTATTAATTATATATTTTTATAATATGTTTATTTTATACAATAAGCCTTTATGTAATTCGGACTTGAGTCAGGTCATAATTTTATATTTTACAAATAGGCCTAATAATCTTAAAAAAAGTGTATAACAAATAACAAATTAGATTCGGACTAATAATCTACGACACCAACGTAAGTTATTTAAACATAATCTAGTATAAATCTAAGTTATTTTGATTCTTAGTTGTCCGGTTTTTGGCGCTTCTTGCATTTCACGCTATGCTTATTGTGTTGCATTGTAAATACTCCCGGACATATAAAATTCATTAGGCATATCAAACTTATTATTTACGATGTTTTTGGTGCAACCGTTGATTAACCTTTTTATAAAGCTATAGTGCACTAGTTCTCTTTTAAAGGGCAAAAAACTGGAGAATGAAATGAATAATAATATAGTATGTTGAAATAATGTTTTAACTTTTCATATCATTATTGATTTTTTTCCCCTGAATTTCCCTCCACACAAGGGAAAAACCCCATTAATGATATACCTTTACGGTTTTCCTTTACGTCTTTAAGGTAACAAATAGTTTATTTGGATCAACATTTGATAGATTTGGAATTGATTTTGACCTCAAAATTGATTTTATCAATTTTTGATGTTGTTTAGTTTTAAGATATAAAAATAAATTTTTATCTATAAAATTGATTTTGAGAAAAATAAAAAATTTTATTTTTTGTCAAAATTATTTTTAAAAAAATTATCAAACATTAACTACTTTACCCAATTCTAATCAATTCTAACCAAATCAATTCCAATCTAAAATCAACCCTATCCAAACACGCTAAAAGTTGAAAGATGATGCTATCCTTGTGTGATTCGTTTCTGTTAATAAGCAAAACATTTTGCAAAGCAAATGAACAGTGCCTATTCTCTTTGAAATTTTTGTTACTATTTCTTTTTTGTCAAGTGGGCGTCTGGGCCTATTCCACCACACCTAATGATCCGGCAACTAGCCAATCAAAGCAATCTTAGGAAGGTCCCCACACCTGATCATGCCCATGGCCAGTAAAATTAGAAAAACAAAAAATGCTGATTTAATTTGAATAAAAGGAAAGAAAGATATGCTGCTGCTGACAGCTGTAGTCCACGGCAACCCTCCATGTATCGACATTCGCCAAGCACCAACGCCACCGAACTTCTATGTCCTTTATTTTGTTAATCTCCTGTATCTGCTTAATTAGCTCTCCATATATAAAGAGGTTGATAATTTATTAACTAAATGATATACACTGTTAACTACTGCACTTGTAATTATTAAGTATAGGTCAGAATGTATGATTTCTCTATTTCAGCGTAAAATAACATCATATTTTCTTTCTCCTGAAAAAAGAAAAATGTTTTCTAACGTAAAAAGACAACATTAACTAAGATATTTTACAAGAAATAATTTTTTTTTAATATAAAATATTTTAATCAAATTCCTTATCATTAAATCTCACACCTGTTTTTGAGAGTGTCTCCTTTCCAAAATAAGTTCAAATAATCGGATTTATGTTGAAATAACATAACTATGTTACTCAATACAAAAAATAACTATTTTACATATGCGAACGTTTCATCTCAAGCGCCCCTCAAAACTCTGAATATAACTTGAATCCCAGATATTGAAGAATGACAGAATAGAAGAACGGCACTATCCTCGTGTGATTCCTTTGTGATTATAAATGTAAGATCTTGCAAAGCAAATGAAAAGAATCAATCCGAAGACACTGAGTCCAGCAAGTAGCCAGTAAAAGTAATCAAGATGGGCCTTATTGAGATTATCAGCAAACCAACTGTCGTGTCCATCTTTGCCTGCTGTCACATCTTCTATCACTGATATCAGAAAGCCGCTTACAAAGCTTCCCACACCAAAGATACTCAAGTAGAGAGCAAGACCCATGCTTCGCAGTTCATTTGGGACCTGATCATAGAAAAACTCCTGGAGACCAACCATGGTAAAAACATCTGCAACACCAAGCAAGAAGTATTGGGGAATCAACCACCACACACTCATAGGAAGAATTGCATTTGGTTCATCAACAAGACCAGACTCTTGTGCTGTTTTCAATCTTTTCATCTCAACAATGGCTGCAAATACTACTGTAAATATTGATATAAAAACCCCACTCCCAATTCTTTGCAGCATTGTGATGCCCGAGGGTTTCCCAGTGATAGCTCTTGCTATTGGCACAAAGAGGCGGTCATAGATGGGACTAAAGAGAACAATGCCAAGGGTGGTAAGCGTTTGAAGAGAAGCAGCGGGTATATCAAAGCCAGGAAATATGTTGCGGTCCAAAGTGGCACCTTGCTTGGTGAAAAAGGTAGGAGCTTGAGCAAACACAACAGCATAAACCAGAGTCGTAGCCCAAATAGGAACCAGCCTTAGTACTGCCTTTGCTTCTTCCACCTCACTGATGCTACAAGCCACCTCTTCTTTAGAATCATTTGGTGCTAACAACGCTTTGTTGAGGAAGCTGCCAATGTAGAAAAAGACAAACCGCTTCGTCAACATAGTTATAATCTTTCAAATCCAAATAAATAAGGCTATACCTAGACAAGTAGCAGAGTAGAAAAAGAAAAAAAGGGGATCAAATAATTTAACGTATATATATATATATATATATATATATCGGGAGTTACTACGTACACAGTTAGACAAGGACAGATGCAGGCATCTTCAAATGGCATATATAGTCAAACTAGAAGCAAACAAAATGTTCCACTATGAGCAAAATGGGAGTTCAGTTAATGCTGCAATTTGTATACGTACGGTATAACATTTATAAAGGGCCTAGCATAAAACGTATAGGCAAAACTCAAGTTTGATTCATGTACTTCATTGTAGCGGCTGCTTCAAAAACACAACTAATTAATATGATAACAAATGACTTACAAAGGCTTCGAAACAAGCAGAAATTGGCATTCTTAATCCTTACGTGAATTGTTGGGAACTTTGATGAGGAAGTACTATTCCACCAGTTTCCTCTTCGATGGCCGTTGTTGATAGGGTAGCTTGCCGATTTCTTATGGCTGCAAAGAAGACGCGGCCAATTCTGAGAAAGGGGCTCTTTTTATGGCCTTTGATGTCAAACCTGTAGGTGTATGTTCCAAGAATGAAAACAAGCAATGCAATGATCATAACAACACACGGGATTCCAAATCCAACAACCCAACTAAGGTTGTCCTGTATATAGTTCAAGATCCAGAGAGTTGTGATGCAACCTGCACACATAGTGAAATACCACCAATTAAAGAATGAGCTTCTATCCTTGAGCTCCTTTAGATGCTGTTCATCGAATTGATCTGCTCCAAAAGCCTGAACACAGGGCTTATGTCCACCTTGTCCAATGGCCACCAGATAAAGTGAGATAAAGAACAAGACTACTTGCAACCCAGAGGAGCATGATGCCAATTTATTGCCATCTTGGCACTCAGAACTGGTGAGAGAAGGAAGCATAGCTGATAGTGTTAACAATCCTAGTCCCTGTTATTCATATTAGACAATGACCAGCATCAAAACGCACATTATGTCCAAATAAATCCCTTCTTTCTCGTGTTTTCTTAAATAGTTTTCCATTCATAATAAATCTGATTATGCGAAACTAAACTGTTGTTGGTATTATTATTTTTGCACATAAAACTTGGAAGATACGGCTTTTGCTCTAATCTCATTCACCAGCTACTCAAGCTCAGCAAAGCAGAAATACATTACGAATTTATTCAAATCGTTGCATCATACTATAATCTATCATATTAAATAAAATTGCTTATATAAATGAATACATAAACTTCAGTTCATTAAGTTGCTCATGAGCAAAATAAGCTTCAATTTCCGAAATGTGGCTTGGATAATTAAAACGAGCCTAAATTTTTTATATATGTATATGTTTTTTTTTGGCCCCCCCCCCCCCCCCCCCCAAAACAAAAACAAAAAACAGCGAAGATATATATGTTCAAGCCTACTGAAAAAGGCTGAAGCAAACCAGGTCCAACCAATTCAAGAATAATAACATCGTAATGCTCCTTAAGAGCACCGAGTATTTAAATAAATATAAATATAATAAATTTGGTCTGCGAACACATATATTTCTTTTTTTTTTTTTTTTTTTGGGTCCACGACACATATATTTCAGTAATTAAGAAAATTCCCTTTATAGCTAGCTGGTGGACCCATTTTCGGCTGATAGCTAGTTGACCCTGTTGACCAAAAAAGCTAGTGGACCCCTATCTCATGGCCTATGCATGACGCCAAACCTTCCAAAATAATTGCGTTCTGGCCCAGGTCGGAAATATCCGTTTACGGGGCAGGTCTCAACTCTCGGCAAAGGTGTTATGACTACTTTTGCAGACCCATGATTCACATTTTTAAGACCACAGAAAAAGAAAATAATTTTTAAACGATGTCCAAATTCTTTTTTTTTTTTTTTTGGTCGGGGACGATATTCAAATTTAACATTTTCTTTCTGTACCAAAAAAGCCGAAAAATAGAAAAAAGAAAAGCAAAAAAACACTTTGTTTGAATGACTTTTTATCAAAACAAGTATAAATGAGGTATAGCATGTTGGGAACTCGTTTTGGCTCTCCAAAATTAATTCTAGATTCTCAGAATCAATTATCGGGGTTTTTGATCATGTTTAGTTATCCATTCTCAGAATCAATTCTGATCTTTAGAATTAATTATGAGAGAAGTGAGAATTTTTTACTTGCTGTCAGAATCACTTTTAGAGAAATTACCAAACATAAATCATTTTACCTCAAAATTAATTCTATTTAAATTAATTCTATAAAATCGATTCTTTCTAGAAACAATTCTACAAAAATAGAACTAAACACGCTATTAGAAGGGAAAGTGATTTGTCAAAAAAAATAAGTGTGGAATGAAACATAATTACATTTTTTTTCTTGTTTCGAAGATGAATATTCTTGTTTCGATAGTTAAATTATAATTTTTGAAAATTAGTAAAATTGAGTTGAGAAGAATATTAAAAAAATTCTGTCAATTTTTTTAATTTCTGTTTACTTTTAATTTCCAAATATATGAGCACCTTGCTGATTTCCTTCCCATCCCATCAAGTTCCCCGCTATGCTATCACACTAAAAGTCATATTTAGCTTACCAGTTTGAGAAGCAATGAAGTTAATTAAAAACGAAAACAACACAACAATTACTTGTTCTTGAGTAAATAAAATGTATATTTAAAGCTTCGAGACTGAGACATAATAAACGTTCACTGATTTTATAAATTTTGAGAGAACAATATCTGATGAAAAGCATACCACCAAAAGATTTCTTCCCCTACTAAGTTTGTAAGTTGGATGTAAATTTTTTTTTTCTTTCTATGTATCTAACATTTTCCATATCGGTATCAAGTTTTAAACCAGTATATATGAATGAGTAAATCAAAGAAAACAAAAGCATCAAGAGGAACTAAATGGTGGTTAGCGTACATGCGACGCAAGTACTGGAAGCGAAGATAAAACTTCGGAAACAAACCCGAATATACCCACGCTAGTTGGACTTCTTATCAATCATAAACGACTATTGTTCAGGTTCTTTTAAATAAAATAAGATAAAATAACGATCTTCGCGTCAAAAAAGCCGGAGATACAACGAAAAGACCAATATAAAATAATAGCACGTTAAACAGGAGGTGCAATATTTAATTAAGATAATTCCATAAAAAAAAACATTTAATTAAGATAAGTATATCGATTATATTAGTTGTTTTATTAAAAAGCTTGCTGTTATTTTTCCATTGGCCCCAAAAAAACAAAAGTTGTTTAATTGCAATAATGAAGGCTTTGTTGGTGAAAATTGGATTGTAGCGTTTAATGTGAATAATTATACAGTACTTAGTATTTGGCTAGAGGGAAGAAAGGGAGAGAGCAAGGAATATAATTAAGTGTGTGTTGAAGAAAGTTGTAAAATTAAAATTATTTTAATAATTGTTTAGTTATATAATTAATTATGTAATAATTAATTTTTGTTTGAATATTTTTATTAAAAAATAATTTTAAAATAATTTATTTTGTTTAAATTATATAAAAAATTATTTTTATATAATAAAATTATTAAAAAAATATAATATTATAAATACTGTATAAATTGATTATAATCAAATAATGTGTAAATTTTTGTTTTTGCTTATTTGCTTGGAAGCCGCTTAAATTTTTTCAATCAACCTAATCCAAACAAATTACCTAAGAAGGTTAACATTTCTAAAACAGCTTTTGTTTTTTGTTTTTTGTTTTTTTTTTTGTTTTTGTTCCTTTGAGTGAAACAGCATTTTTTTAATTGTTCCCAAACATGCTAAGGGAAAATTGAGTGAGAGGAGGGTATGCTGACCAAAATATAGATGAGGGAAGCGAGAATGATAGTGCGATAGCGTCCAAGATAAGAATCGGCAATGAATGCTCCGAAGAGGGGAAGCATGGCGGAGGTTCCAGACCAGATGTTGACATTCTCGGCGGCGGTGGCCGTGCTCTGATTCAGTGGCCCCGTCAGATACGATATCAGGTTCGCCTGGATGCCGTAGTATGCAATCCTCTCTGCCACTTCCACACCTGCACCATACCATTAATTTAGAAATTAAATACGAGCTAAAGAAGAAAAAGAAAAACAAACAAAATTAAAGAGAGGCAGAGGGAGAGGCAGTAGTAAGGGTACCTATGATAAAACGAGCAGATCTCCAAGAGCCAGTTTTGGATCTGATGGGGGGTTGTCCTTTGTAGTCAACAGCATCATTAACGGTATCATCGTCAGTGTCGGCAGCCAGAGGAGCTTCTAAATCAGAGGATACGTCGTCGGATTGGGTGGATATGGCCATGTTGCGGTGTATGCCGAGCTAGAGGCTGAGGCTGAGGCTGAGGCTGAGGCTGAGCTCTGAGCAGCCACAATACAATGATGTTGATGGAAAAAAAAAAGAATAGCTAGATGGATGACTGACTGAAGCTATGAATAACACGAGGTTCGTTCATTTAATCTGTTGATAAGATGCGCGCTAGTGTCAGGGGTTGGTAGCAAATTATTGATTTCTGAGGATGGAATCAAAATACCAAGTCAGACTGCGCTTGCAGACTGCGACAAACGGAGTCTGACTATCGTCTATAGTGTTCCGAGAGCGCTCCCTTGCCTACTCCTTTTATGAGAAATGATATTTGTATGCGAAAAAATTGACAAATACTAGATGCATACAATAAAATAGTTTAATTGATATGTAATGAGTTTTATATTATTAATTAATAAAAATATTAAAAAATAAAAAATTATAATAAATTTCTTATTATAATTAGTAGTTATTTATATGAATTAGTATTTTTTATTATTTGTATTGACTAACAGTATAAAATTATTTTACACTATTGTATATTTAAATTAAATTTATAGTAAAAATGAGAAAGGACATATTTGTTGTATTTAGAGAGTGAGTTATAATAGATTAATGTGTGGTGGGTGTATAGTGGAATAATATATGATTTTATTTTAAAAAACAAAAATACCTTAATCTTTAATTTTTCATTTCTGTCTCTCTCACTTAGAGAAATTCATATCCACTGTTATCATTATTCTCCATAGCATACTCAATCCACTCCCTATCCCCAAACTTCAACCGTGTCTCCTGTCACCGCAGAAGGCCACCTTATAACTACGTCGATCCCACTTCCACTAGCCATCGCTTACGCATATCCATCGCCTCATCAACGACAGCATCATGATGGCAGACCCTACATGTCACTCGTACCGGTGGAGCAACTTGACAAAGCACTGCACGACAAGGTAGCCTCCACCAGCCACCATCGCACTGACCTTGACATCCCAGCGGCTATTGTAGTCAGCCCAGACCCACCACAAAAACACGTTGTTATTCCTTTTCTATTGGGTTAGTTCCTTTTCCTTTCTCAATGAAATTAGGTTTTATTTATATTTCTGTGTTGATTTATTTTTATTTTTTAGTTTAGATTAGATTAATTGAGTTGAGAATCTAGATAATAATTTGGTTGAGTTATGGTGATTTGATATTTGAGTGTGTTTCTTTCTGTTTTGGGGTTCTTATTTTTTGGGGTGTTTGAGAAATTTTGATTATAGATTGTTTGTTAAGAGTGTATCCCAAGTTCTTTGGTTAGATATTCAATTCCACACTATTACTAATATCGGCTTTTATGTTATTTTATTTTGGTTTATTTGCTCCCTTCGCTCAGCCTATTGGCAAGCAATCTTCTCAATTCTAGCTGGTTCTACTTCACAAATTTCTGAAACATTTTCTAGACAAAGTAATTTTGCAAACATGATATAACTAAGTTGTTATTTCTTTTATTATGTATTGAAAATTGATCTGAATGGTTTAATCTTTTCTTTCATTTTGTTTTTTCCCATATTTCAAAGAAATAAAACATATTAGTCCCATACATAGCTTAGTGATACATATTTAGAGCTTTAGCAAGTGTAGTTGCTAGCCAAGGAAATAAATTGGCTTTCTTACTTGTTAAATGAGTTTAAAGTTCAAATTGAACCTGCTATAGTATTTTTGTGAAAATTAAGCAAAGACTAACACTAAGAGAACGAAACATATCGATATTGATTGGCACCTTGTTCTTGGCCTAGGTTCTTTGAAATTGTAGTGTCTGTCCTCGTATGATGTTAAAGTACACTCATTTCTATGAACAGATTGTCTAAGTTGGATATCCCTACGTAGTTGTAGTTGATTGACTTTACAAAATTAGCAATCATTTATATCAATAGACATGTTTTTCCTTTGTTTGATTTCTTTTTGTTAAAGATAGATTAGTCATTAATCGAGCTATTGCATTTTAATTAATTAATCACAATTTTTTAAATGAATTCTTAAAATTTTTATCCATGAAAAAAAAAATCTTGACATGAAGGCTCCTAAATAGCTTTGGATTTTGAATGACTTGTTTTGTTTAGAGTTTAATTAAATGGATAATTTTTTTAATATAGTATGCACATGTAATTTAGTATGCTAACTTTTACACTCTAAATATTTGCAGATATGGCTAACTTATTTTTGGAGAAGAGCTTTATTCTTTGGTGTGGAAGATGATATTGCAGATGAGTTTCTTCAATTTTGGATTAGCCACAACGAGTAGTCATGTAAAGATTGCATAAGAGCTTTACTCTATGGTATAGAGCAAAGATTCAAAGAAATGGTGTCAAGTAAAGATTGTATGAAGCTCTATGTTAGCCTCGTATTCGAGGTCAAAGAGCCAAGATTTTTTTTTTATTTGTACTTCCTTGAAGCAATAGGAGTGCTTTATGATAATTTCTACAACTGGATAGATTTGATGAAAACTAGTGCTTTTCACATGTTCTATACGTGTTAGTAACTAGTACAAAATTGCTAATAAATTTTAATCAATTTGCATGTAACTTTTTAGCTTTGTCGGTAACTTAGCAAATTTGCATAAATAGTTAAGAAATAATAGTTATGGCTATATTTCTACGAAACATGAAACTTATGATAATTCTATTAGAATAAGATCTAAGGTTAGTGAGAACTAAGGAAGATTTGAAAACTAATGATTTTTTACCTGAGTAATAAAATCATGTTTTATATGTGTTAGTAACTAGTACAAATTGCTAGTAATTTTTAGCCAATTTGCAAGTAACTTTTTAATTTGTTGACAACTTGGCAGTTTGATCAAGTGCAGCTTAATATAACATACAGCTAATTCTAAAATGGTTAAGTCACACCATCATGTCCTATGTGGGTTGGTAATATTTTCAAATTCATCGATAAGTCTTGTTTTAGAAATAGCACTTTAGCTTTATTTGTGTATTTGAGAAAAAAAGCTTATAATAACTCAGTGAAACAAAGATTTAAAAAAAAAAAACATGCCTAGTTGATATGTACAAGTTAATAATCTAACTCAATTTGTTAATAACTTTCCCTTTGTATATTAGTGGCAGGTTCAATTTATTGGTAAACCAATAAAAACTTAAATTTTTTAGGAATAACACTTAAGTTCACATCAATTGTCCTACATTCAGTTGACTTTCTCACAAATATTGGTGATTTTATTTCGAAATATTGCTAACCGATTAAAAATGTTAAATTTTTCAAGTTTTAGTAGCTTTGAAAGAATCAGTATTTTTAACTAAATATGTGTTAGAGAACAAGTTAAGACAACTCTTTTAGGGGAAAAAATGACACCCAGTTGATCCGCAAGAGTTAATAACCTATCTCAAGTTGTTGGTAATTTTCTCACAAATATCGATAACTTTAATTCAAAATATTGGTAATTGATTTAGGATGCTGACAACTTTCCAAGTATTGAAAATTTTGAAAGCATTAAGTTTCTTAACTAAATTTGAGGTGGGGAATAAGTTAAGAGAACCTCTTGACACTAAAAATTGATCAAATAAACCTAAACACAAGATGAAATTAGTGAAAAATTGGTTAATAAACATCCAATTGTACCATATTTGGTTGGTAACCTTCTTACAAATGTTGATAACTTTAACTCAAAACATTGTTAACTGATTCAAGATGTTGATAACTTTTTTGACTCTCAAAATTTTGAAACTATTAGGATTTTTATGTAAATTTATGTTAAAGAACAAGAGCAGAGAACTCTTTAGTACTACAAATTGATAAAGTGGGTCTCAATATAACATGGAATTAGTGCTGCTATAATGGCTAAGTAACTTCTAATTTGATTATGCACTAAATTGGTAACTCACTATCAAATATTGCAACTTTAATACAAGATGTTGGTATTTTTTTAGATCTTCAAGATTTTTAAAGTACAGATAGAGAGAACTCCTTGACTAAGATAAATCGATGAAGTAGGCCTCAATATATCATGAAATTAGTGCCACAATAGTTAAGTAACTTCTAATTTGATTTTGCATTTGGTTGGTAACTCACCATCAAATATTTGTAACTTTAGTTCAAGATGTTGGTAACTTATTAAAAATATTGGTAACTTTTCAAGTTTTCAAAATTTTGAAAGTATTAGGATTCTTGTGTAAATTTGTGTTAGGAAACAAGTGGAGAGAATTTCTTGGAACTATAAATTGATGAAGTGGGCCTTAATATAACATGGAATTAGTGTTATAATAGGGAAGTAACTTCTGAGTTGTTTTTGCACTAGGTCGATAACTCACTATCAAATATTGGTAACTTGTTAAAAATATTGGTAACTTTTAAGATTTTCAAGATTTTGAAAGTATTAGGATTCTTATGTAAATTTGTGTTAAGAAACAAGTTAAGAGAACTCTTTGGAACTATAAATTGATAAAATGAACCTTAATATAACATGGAATTAGTGCTACAATAGGTAACGAACTTCTAATTTGTTTTTGCACTAGGTTGGTAACTCGCTATCAAATATTGGTAACTTTAGTTCAAGATGTTGGTAATTTGTTAAGGATGTCGGCAACTTTTCAGATTTTCAAAATTTTGAAATTATTAAGATTTTTATGGAAATTTGTGTCAGGAAATATGTGGAGAGAACCCCTTGATTAGGATAAATTTATGAATTGGGCCTCAATATAATATGAAATTAGTGCTACAATGACTAAGTAACATCTAATTTTTTCTCCACTAGATTGGTAACTCGTTATTAAATGTTGGTAATTTTAGTTCAAGATGTTAGTAATTTGTTATAAATGTTGGTAACTTATAGTAACTATTTGGTACTAAGATCATAAAAAAAAAAAAAAAAAACACGAGATGCAACAACTAGTAAGCATCCTCAAACCTCATGAATCTTGAAAATCGGAAAAGTTACCAATATCTTGACTTAAAGTTGCCAACATTTAATAGCGAGTTACTAATCTAGTGTAGAAACAAATAAGAAATTACTTAACCATTATAGCACTAATTTCATATTGTATTGAGGCCCACTTCATCAATTTATAGTACCAAGGAGTCCTTTCTACTTGTTCCCTAATACAAATTTATATAAGAATCATAATACTTTCAAAATTTTGAAAACATTAAAAGTTACCAATATTTTTAACAAGTTACTAACATCTTAAATTAAAGTTTCCAATATTTGATATCAAGTTTTCAACCTAGTGCAAAAATAAATTAGAAGTTCCTTACCTATTGTAACACTAATGTCATGTTGTATTAAGACCCACTTCATCAATTTATGATTCCAAGAAGTTCTCTCCACTTGTTTTCTGGCAAAAATTTACATAAAAATTCTAATATTTTCAAAATTTTGAAAACATGAAAAGTTACCAATATTTTTAACAAGTTATCAACATTTTCAACTAAAGTTACCAATATTTGATGGTGAGTTACCAACCAAATGCAAAATCAAATTAGAAGTTACTTAGCTATTGTGACACTAATTCCATGATATATTGAGGCCTTTTTCATCGATTTATAATAGCCATGGAGTTCTCTCCACTTGTTCCCTAAACAAATTTACATAAGAATCTTAATACTTTAAAAATCTTGAAAACCTAAAAAATTACGAACATTCTTAACAAGTTACCAACATTTTGAATTAAAGTTACCAACATTTGATAGCAAGTTACCAATTTAGTGCAGAATCAAATCAGAATATACTTAGTCATTGTAGCAGCACCAATTCAGTGTTATATTGAGACCTACTTTATCAATAGTAGTATCAAGGAGTTCTCTGCACTTGTTTTTTAATACAAATTTATATAAGAATCCTAATACTTTCAAAATTTTGAGAACCAGAAAAGTTATCAATATCTTGAAACAGTTATCAATATTTTGAACTAAAGTTATCAACTTTTATATGAAAACTACCAAGTATGGGACAATTGGATGTTTATTAACTAGTTTTTCACTAATTTCATGTTGTGTTTAGGTTTACTTGATCAATTTTTAATGACAAGAGGTTCTATTAACTTATTCCCTAACTCAAATTTGGTTAAGAAACTTAATGCTTACAAAATTTTCAAAACCTAAAAAGTTATCAACATTATGAATCAGTTACCAATATTTTGAATTAAAGTTAGCAATATTTATGAGAAATTTACCAACAACTTGAAATAGGTTATTAACTCTTGCGGATTGATTAGGTGTCATTTTTTACCCCAAAAGAGTTGTCTTAATTTGTTCTTTAACACATATTTAGTTAAGAATATCAATACTTTCGAAGTTACTAAAACCTGAAAGTTTAACATCTTTAATCGGTTAGCAGTATTTTGAAATAAAATCATCAATATTTGTGAGAAAGTTATCAACTAAATTAAGGACAATTGATGTGAACTTAAGTGTTATTCATAAAAAATTGAAGTTTTTACTGGATTACCAATAAATTGAACCTGTCACTAATATATAAAAGGAAAGTTACTAATAAATTGAGTCATATTATTAACTTGTGCATATCAACTAGGCATTTTTTTTTTTGTGAAAAAAAAAATCTTTGTTTCACTGAATTATTATAAGCTTTTTTTCTCAAAGACACAAATAAGGTTCTATTTCTAAAAAAGGGCTTACCAACGAATTTGAAAATGTTACCAACCCACATAGGACACGATGATGTGGCTTAGCCTTTCTAGCATTAGTTGTATGTTATATTAAGATGCATTTGATCAAACTATCAAGTTATCAACAAATTAAAAAGTTTCTTGCAAATTGGCTAAAAATTACCAGCAACTTTATAGTAGTTACTAACACATACAAAACATGATTTTGTTACTCAGGTAAAGAATCGTTAGTTTTCAAATTTTTCTTAGCTCTCACTAATCTTAGATCTTGCTCTAAAAAAATTATTATAAGTTTCGTGTTTCACAAAAATATAACCATGACTATTATTCCTTAACTATTTATGCAAATCTGCCAAGTTACCAACAAAGCTAAATAGTTACATGCAAATTGACTAAAAGTTACCAACAATTTTGTACTAGTTACTAACACATACAGAACATGATTTAATGACTCATGCAAAAAAGCATTAGTTTTCATTAGATCTATCTAGTTGTAGAAACTATCATAAAGCACTCCTATAGCAACAAGGAAGTACAATTACAAAAAAATCTTGGCTCTTTGACCTGGAATTCAAGACTATAATAGAGCTTCATGCAATCTTTGCTTGATACCATTTCTTTGAATCTTTGCTTCATACCATAGAATAAAGCTCTTATGCAATCTTTACGTGACTGCCCATTGTGGGTAATCCAAAATAGAAGAAACTCATTTGCAATACCATCTTTCACACCAAAGAATAAAGCTCTTTTTCAAAAATAAGTTAGCCATGTCTACAAATATTTAGAGTTTAAAAGTTAGCATATTAAATTATGTGTGCATACTATATTCAAAAGAAACTATCCATTTAATTACACTCTAAACAAAACAGGTCATTCAAAACCCATGGTTATTTTGGAGCCTTCATGTCAAGATTTTCTTTTCATCGGTAAAAATTTAAAGAGTTCATTTAAAAAATTGTGATTAGTTAGTTAAAATGCAATACTTCGGTTACTGATAAATTTATCTTGAACAAAAGGAAATCAAACAAAGGAAAAACATGTGTATTGATATAATTGATTGCTAATTTTGTGACATCAATTAACTGGAACTATGTAGGAATAGCCAACTTAGACAATCCTCATAGAAATGAATGTACTTTAACATCATACGAGGACAAGCACTACAATTTCAAAGAACCTAGGCCAAGAACAGGCTGCCAATCAACATTGATATGTTTCGTTCTCTTAGTGTTAGTCAGTGCTTAATTTTCACAAAAATACTATAGCAGGTTCAATTTGAACTTTAAACTCATTTAACAATAAGAAAGCCAATTAACTTCCTTGGCTAGCAACTGCACTTGCTGAAGCTCTAAATGTGTATCACTAAGCTATGTACAGGACTTAGATATTCTATTTATTTGTAATGTGGGAAAAAACAAAATGAAAGAAAAGAATAAACCATTCAGATCAACTGTCAATAGATAATAAAAGAAATAACAACTTAGTTATATTGTGTTTGCAAATTACTTTGTCCAAAAAATGTTTCAGAAATTTGTAAAGTAGAACTAGCTAGGATTGAGAAGACTACTTACTAGTAGGATGAGCAAAGGGAGCAAATAATCCAAAATAAAATAAAATAAAAGCTGATGTTATTAATAGTGTGAAATCGAATATCTAACTAAAGAACTTGGGACACACTCATAGCAAACAATCTATAATCAAAATTTCTCAAACACCCCAAAAAATAAGAACCCCAAAACAGAAAGAAACACACCCAAATATTATACCACCATAACTCAACCAAATTATTATCTATATTCTCAACTCAATCAATCTAATTTGAGCTAAAAAATAAAAATAAATCAACACAAAAACATAAATAAAACCTAATCTCATTTAGAAGAGAATAACAATGTATTGTTATGGTGGGTCTGGGTTGACTACAATAGCCGCTAGGATGTCAAGGCCAGTGCGATGGTGGCTAGTGGAGGCTACCTTGTGGCGCGATGCTCTGTCAAGTTGCTCTACTGGTACGAGTGACATGTAGGATTTGTCGTCATGATGCTATCGCTGATGAGGTGGTGGATGTGCGTGAGTGGTGGCTAGTGGAAGTGGGATCGACATAACTGCGTGGTGTCCTTGTGCAGTGACAAGAGACGAAATTGAAGTTTGGGGACAAAGAGTGGATTGGGTGTGTTGTGGAGAATGATAGTAGCAGTAGATATGAACTTCTCTGAATGAGAGAAACAGGAATAAGAAATTAAGGATTGAAGTATTTTTGTTTTTTAAAATAAAATCACATAGTATCCCACCCTACACCCACCACATATTAGTCTACTATAACTCACTCCCTAAATACAACAAGTTTGTCATTCTCATTTTTACTGTATTCATTCGATATGCATCAATTTTGTCATATACAAATATCATTTCTCTTCTTTTATAGAAATAGGGCCTCTCAAGCCCAAAATAGGGGCACACTTCATGCCCTGCCACCCAACAATTTCATTCTATAAAAATAAAGGGTCTAAATATATTTTAGTCCCTATAATTAAATATATTTTATACATTTATACTCTAATTTTATTACAAAATAAGTATCATACATCCAGTATTTTGAGAATATTAAACAACGTCAATTTTTTTATTAAAGAATTATTTAGGAGTTTCACTAGGTTTTTTTTATGGCAAGCCTTACAAGTCAGTATTTTAGACATGTAAGTTTTAAATTCACATATTTATAACACATATAATTAAAAGAAGAGTTTAATTGATATGTACTAATAGTGTAAAATAGTTTTACACTGTCAACCAATAGAAATACTGAAAAGTGAGAAACCATGATGGGCTTCTCGTTATAATATGTGATTATTTGTATGAGTTAACACTTTATACTATTTCTATTAACTGTAAAGCTGTTTTATACTGTCAGTGTATTTAAATTAAATTTTTAAAAGAATTTAATATTATTGCACTAACACTCCCAAAAAAAATTCCATTGACAAATATAAATAAAACGAGAGTAGCTAGTTCGTAGTTAGTTGGTTATGGTTCATGGCTTCATGCATGCAAAAAACTACACTAAACCTTCACAGAATGACACAATGCTGTTTTTTTTTTTTTTTCTTCTTGTTTTTGCTAAATAATGGAAAATTATGCTACTTAAGGGTAAACTGCTCCGCATGGCTACAACTGCCACATGATAAAGCCACACTGCCAAACACAAATCCATCGCAATTGCAGTTAAATATCATCCTTGTCCCTTCCAATTCAAATCTCTAGCCTATAACAAGGTCCATGCCTCCTTGGGTCCCGGAGGTAAATCTTGATCTTCATTTGTAGAGTTAATTTTGCACAGGCTATAAGTACATTCCTCTGATGTTAGATGTTAGTTTTAACCTGAGTTTTAATCATCGCAATATTCTTTCCGCTAACCTAATTATTTTTGGTATTGTCTCCTTATTTAGTTTTGCTCGTATTATATTAAATGAGTATTTCATATATTACGCATAAAAGAGAAATGAAAACACATCCGCTATTGTTAGACTGTTATGGTTGTTTGCACTTATGTTTACTCTTTTGTCTGTTTATTGCCAAAGAACCTTAGATTTGTTAAGATAATTCTCGAAGGTAATAAGCTTTAAGTAAATTATTTCTATATATAGCTTATTGTAAAGATTACAAGTAATATAAGAAAAAGAAAACCAGAGCCTTTTTTTTTCCCATCCCCATAAGCATGACAAACTATAGGTAATATAATTATCGGACAAAATTTAATTTAAATTTATTAAATAGCATTTTAAATTTAATCTAACGATCTATAATTATACGCTCAACCTGCTTTTTTGAATGGACTATAATATATTTAAGAGAGTACCAGTTTTTTTTTTTTGGTCGGAAAGAAAGTACCAGCTGCTTTTTTATTTTTTGGTGAAAAAGAAAGTACCAGCTTTTTGTTTTTTTGTAGGAGGCGGATTAAAAGGAGAGAGGTCATGTCTCACAATATGTCAAACTTGGATGTAATCAGTGAGAGACGGAAACTACATAGAGTACCAGCTAAGTGGAGGTCATTTTTGGTTTTCGATAGGCTTTTATAATTAGCGGGCCCATACTCCCTTGGCGTATATTTTCACAGTCACAGACGTTTGATGTTTCTTATGTGTACTTAAAATCCTGGATATGATAATATCAACCTTACTAGTTCCAGTTTGAGAAGCAACCATGCTTGCAAAACACGAAAGCAAAACAATACAACATCAACAACTAGTTGCAGGGTGGAGTTTCTTTTATAAAGAAATTGTATATTCTTTTTTTAGATTAATTTATTTTAAAAGTAACGTTCTTTTATACGGAGTTTATTTTGTAAATCAATTAATAGACTTTCATAACTAGTTGGTTGTTTAATTAAAATAATACTGAATAGTGAATGGTGAATATAAATAAACATGAATGGAGCACTTTTGCATCAATCCTTCATTTCTTGTTCGTTTTAAGACTGAGCAAGTGCAGGCAATAGCCAAGAGGAAGGAACAGAGTAGGGTCATTCAGCAACAGCAAACACCCCTACTTCATCAGATGCATTGGGATCCCCAGGGGACTAGAGAGTGAGCCAAACAAGACAAATGAACCACCTAAGCTAGGTAAAATGTGAGGGAAACGCATGCATGCATAAATGACGAAATTAATTAATGTACGGAACAGGTTGGTTGTTTAATTAATCAATTTCAATTATATCAGATTTTGTGCAAGCCAGTCCCTCCTTCAATCAATTAACATCCAATTCCAATCGAATCCTCTTCAGCAAGATTGCATCCATTGGCTCATACCCATGCCCCAGTGCAGTTGCGCTTCACACTTGTCACTGCCACATAATTTGTTCCTAATTTGTAACGAGTACATATTGATTGCTATACTAACTGATTTCCTTCCCTGAAATCCTTCTTTGACAGAGAGACATGAAGACACTTCCACATGCCTATTATTGTTCACGCACTTCTGTCGTACAAATTAATAGTTAGTGTACTACATTACAGAGTATAGATGAGGCTTTGATGATTACATTAGGGATGGTAACGGATCTCCATGGGGTAGGGACATGCCCCCCGCCCCCCATCCCCGTTTAAGATTCTGCCCCTCATCCCTGTTCCTATCCCCGTCGCGAATTAAGATTCCTCGTTTCTGCGAGGATTCGGATCCTGGATATCCATGATTTTTATAAAAAATCAAAACAATAAAAAAAAAAGAAAAATGTAAAGAAAATATTCTAAAATTTAATTAAACATTCACTATTTTAATAATGCCAACCAGGAGGGAAAAAAAATCCTAGAGATTAATATGCAGAAGACATGAGTAACAGAATGAATAATGAAATAAAATGCAAGTTAGAGAATTGAACCAACAATAACAGCTGAGCCTCATCAAGCATGAAGCAATACTATTAGCATTTAAATTGCCAACAAAAATGCCAGAACAATAACCTATAAAATCCTAGAAGAGTGTATAGCTGTGCAGATCTGTTGGGAACCAAGGAAAATTCTTCATAAATGTAAGAATTAGACAAGGAACATGCTCTTGTATTTGCCAATCACATTAAGCCCGTCAAGGATTCTGACTTGTGAATCAGCACAGGTAATCATAACTTTGTTACAATCTTGTGGAAGAAACTGAAATAAATAAAATATAATCAGTTGACCACAGAAAAAGGATCTTAGATAGAAAATCACAAAATAAATGGGAAAGAAGCCAAAACGATTCATTTGGCCCAAGAAGCCAAGTAAAGGGAGTAAAAATACCTGAAAGCCAGTTATCCCTCTACCAGTAAATTTCTTTTTACCAAGTAAGCATAGTTGGGAATCCAACTGCAACTGACTATTTGGTTCAAGCAAAAAATGAAAACCAGCAATGATGAGGACCTAGCTCAAGTGTTGAAAGTGATTGTAATACAGTTAATGACATTCACATCCCAATCATAACTTGAGTATCATTTTGAGGCATACATAATCTTGTCACTTCCTCATCCAAATCAGTAGTTTAATAACATAACCTAACATCCTGTCAATTAACAACTAACTGCTCACAGTTCAATACCACAACAAGAATATAAAACATTATAGTAGTAATTTATAAAGCCAGCCAATCTAAAAATATATCATTCACATAATTACTGGAAGAAAGCAACTGCCTTGATTGTCTAGTAAAAATTCTAACCATAAAAACAAATCTGGTAATTTAGAAACTTCAATTTCAATGTTAGTCCTAAGAAAAGTAAAATGACGATGACCATCATTTGAGTCCATGCAGAATTTGCCCCCATCACAAAAATAAAATCAGAAATCAAGCATGTGCAGGATGTAGGTCCACCAAGCTATATTATATCACTCACCAACCATGACACAATAAAAATTTGAATCCAAATGACATGTAGTATCAGAAAATCTTACTGGTCTAACTGGCAGAAAATATGGCAATATATTAAAAGAGATGATACCTGATACATTATAAAACCGACAATTGCCTGCCATGGAGCCAATAATCGCTCCCTGTATAAAGTAAATCATTCATCTCAAATCATTCCCTATATATTATTTCTTTCTATAGTATGAAGTTGGTAAAAAAAGCATTACTCTACCTGCCCATCGGGTCGATAACATACTGCAGTTACTATGTCTCTAATATCAGTCCAATCAACAACACGATAATCAGGAATTGCCCAGATGCACACTTTTCCATCTATAGATCCGCTAATGAAATAATTATCATCCACAGGATTGAATTGTATGCATGTCACTATACAATATTATCAAATAACAAAAAAATTGTAAGAAAATTTGATAGCAACAAGCCCCTCTGTCTTCTTGTCTTTGGCCAACTTAGCCACTCCGAAATTCCCAGAACCAAGGTCCTTCAATGTCTCATACCATTCCTCCATGCCCACTTTCATGAAAGCAACAACGCCTTTAGCTTCCATGGCCACTCCAATAACCACACACCAAAAGTGCTAACCACATAAGGAAAGTACAATGAGGCCAAATACAATAAATAGGTCCATGCAAGCCAGAGAACAGTTCAAATTAATCTAAAGTAAATATTCTTAAATTTAAATAAAACATCCATAAATATTCATAATTCATATCATCATCCAACACAACACAATACAATTTAAATTAAAAATAAAATACATAGTTATAAATCCATTACAAGATCATACAAATATTCAATTCCAAATGACAAGCCACTTGCACTTACTTGCTTCCTCCCTTTCCCTTGTTCTACTTGCTTCCTATCAAAGTTTATTAACAATAACATTAGAAAAATTAGCCAACTATGTAAGAGAACAAAGCTAAAGAGGAAAAACATTAAGTAGATAAATAATTTACGGGTATCAATTTATCACAAATTGATGATGGCACTTCCTGTCACTCCACTACTTGATTCCTACATTATCAAATCAATAACAATTAGAACCCTATAAGAAAAATTAATTTAGCAATTAGAAATATTGTACTTTGTGAAACAAATTTATATAAACATACACTTACATCAATATCAGGGACACTAGCCTGTACCGTAAAGCACTCAAAATCCACTTTTGTTGTAGAAGAACCTAAAATGTGAAAAATAACATAAACTATTAATAAAATTACTCTATCAATATAGTATAAAAAGTCAATAATTCAACATATTTATTATAATATATTACCTTGAAACTCGTTCCAAAGCCAATCTTGAGAACACATTAAAACTTCTAAAGTATCTGGTCGCAGCCTACTACGATTTGGAGTAACAAACCGACCACCAGTACTAAAAGATGACTCTGAAGCAACGGTAGAAATTGGAATAGCAAGAAAATCTCTAGCAATCTGTTGCAAGGTTGGGAACTTTAATTCATTTGCTTTCCACCAACCCAAGATATCAAACTCTTCAATTTTTGTTTTAGGCAACACTTTTTCATCTAGATAGTGGTCTAACTCAGATCTTGTGTCAGTAAATGCAGCCTCTTCATTTACATATGTGGTAAAGTCATCTTTCCAATCTTCATCCATTGTAGTTGAACTTACACTTGTCATAGCTGAATTTGAAAGATTAGATGAACTAACCCTCTCTTTCTCTCTACTGTTGTTCACATATTCCCTAACCAAATCTTGACAAATGGTTTTCACTTTCTCTATTTCATCAACTGCATTTGCTCCATATATCTTAGGAAAAAAGTAATTCAACAAATGCATTTTATACCTAGGATCCAAAATAGTTCCCACAGCCATCACCCCATTAATCACACCCCAATACTTGTCAAATTTGGCAATCATGCTTGTTGCCATTTGTTCAATTACCTCATTACCACAATTTTGCCATTCTATTAAAGCCAACTTGATTCGACAAATTTTGGGAAAGTAAATATTTGCAGTAGGGTACTTAGTTCCAGGAAATAACTCAGTCACACTATAAAACAATCTCAACCTTTGACAGATTTCATTTGCCATATCCCAATCATCATCACTTGGCAAAGATTTATATTAAGGCTCACGTGCTGACAATCGATCAAACACATCTCTATATAATATGGCAACATCAAGCATAAAAAAAGTACTATTCCACCTAGTTTTGCAATCAAGAGCAAGGTTCTTACTATAAAAAATGTTCAATTGTTCACATGTTTCTTTAAACTTTTCCTCCCTCTTAGGTGTTGCAGTCCAATAGTGCACACTCTCTCTCACCTTTTCAATAGCATTAGATATAAGAAGCGATCCATCCTTCACAATCAAATTCAATATATGTGCACAACAATGCATGTGAAACCTCCCAAAATAAATATCCTAGGTGACATCTTGCTTAAAATATGGTCTACCATAACATCATTTGTGCTACAATTGTCAACTGTTAAGGTGGATATTTTTCTATCAAGATTCCAATCCATTAAGCATTCTACCAGAACATCAGAAAGAGCATCAACAGTATGAGGAGCAGCCACATAAATAAACCTAAGATAAGTAACAAGCATAAAGTATATAAATTTTATAATTTACAACAGGTTACCAACAACAAGAAGTAGGAAATAGAATTAGAAAAATAGAATATGTTATTACCTCACAATTCGGCTTTACAAAGTCCAAGAATCATCAATATAATGAGTTGTGACAGCCATGTAACCTCTATTTTGATTGCTAGAGGTCCACATATCGGTTGTAATTGCAACTCGACTCTTGTTCTTTTGAAGCAACTTCATTGTCTTTGCCTTCTCATTTTCAAAGAGTTTCATAATGTCACTCTTTACTGTATTACGAGAAACCACCTTAAAGAGAGGTTGAAGAGCATTGCAAAATTTCCTAAAACCAATGTGGTCAACTATAGAGAGTGGATACTCATGAAGGCAAATCATCACAGAAAGCTCTCTCCTTGCTATTTCTTGATCAAAAGTATAGGCACCAACCATGACTGTTTCACCACTAACTGACGGGGTTGTCTTAAGTAAGCATTGCCTTATATCCCGAGTGGTGCGGAGTTTACAACTACGGAAGTGATCATGCAAGTGTGAAGTTCCTTGCCTAGGTTCACCTAACAGTTTTGCCTTACAATAGTTGCAAATAGCTTTCCACTTCCCATTAATACTTTCTCTTGTGAAGTGATTCCACACATCTAATGTTAGTTTTCTTTTAAATCCTCCACTTTCATTTTGGGTTGAACATTGAGTTTCTGTTAGGGTTTGACTTGCATTTGCTGGTTCTTGTGAATTTGCATTGACAGCTTCAAGTGGTTCACCAACAGCAGGTGTTTCACTCACAATGGGCGATGAAGTCTGATTATTGACATCCTCAGATGTAGATAATTGATTGGTAGACATTCTATCACTTGTAAAACAATCATAAAAAAGGAAAATCTTATATTTAGTTATTAAAACTTAAAAAGGAATTAGAAAAATTAATAACAACACCCATTTTTAGTATAAAAAAATGTAAATAGAAACTACATAATAATTAAAAAAAATTAAAACTAACAAGTTGCATTTACAAACATTCCCTGTATGAAAGGCTTTCCTTTTTTTTTTTAACATCTATGACTCAAATTAATGATTCTGAATAAATATTGGCGAGAATCACTCACTAACAACATTAGCTCATAGCAACAACAACAACATTACAACAACAACAACATAGGCAAGGACTAAGCATAACAATGAGAAGGGGAAGGAATTGATACAGCATAAGCTCATAACAATAAAAGAAACACTCACTCAATAAAAGAAATAGCAACTTTATCAAAGGAACAGATCAAAAGTTGAAAAACAACACTAAAAAAATTGGGAAAAGAAAGCATGCAATGTTGCAGAATAATGAGGAAGGAAGAGCTGTGAGCAGACCTGCAACAGCAACAGCAACATTAGGAGGAAGAGTTGAAGAATAATGAGGAAGGAAACAGACCTGCGGTGGTTGCTGTGGGCATTTGATTCGCGGTTGCTATGGGCGGCGGATTCGCGGTTGCTGACGGTTGGTGGAGTGGGCCTTGCAGACACCCAGCGGTTGCTCTGACGTGGATCTGCGATTTGCGATTGAAGCGTGGTTCGCGGATTCTTGTTGTTGGTGGAGAAATTTGGATGCGGACACTGCAATAGTTCTTTGCAGTGGCGAATCTGCGATTCTTGTGGCCTGATGTGAAATTTCTTTGGTGGCGGTGACATACCGCACTGCAATGGTTCTTTGCCGCCGCGGATCTGCGGTTGCTAACGGCACAATGTGAGCTGCTGGTGGTGGTTGAACGCAAGGACCTGTGGTTCTTGGCCACGATGTCATTTCTTTGGTGGAGGCTGGACGATGAAGATTTTTGGTGATGTATGGATGTGGATGTGTGGGGAAGAGAGATCAATAGCAGAAGACAGAATAGAACGGCAACACAACACTACTTGAGGGAGAGTAGGAACAGAGAAAGGAATAAAAGTAGGATAGAACGGCAGAGAGATGTAAGTCAGTAAGTGATAGATAGGGTTTATTTTCATATATATATATAAGGGCAGTTATGTAATTTCACATTTAAACGGGGCTTTGCGGGTCTCCATTGGGCGGGGACCTCATCCCCCACCCCCGCCCCCATTAGTTAAACGGGGACATCCCCACCCTCCTCGGAGACCAAACTATTCCCCGTCCCCGTCCCTGTTGCAAGTAATCCTCGTGAGTACCCGTTTTAACGGGTTTTTTGGCCATCCCTAGATTAAATTAACAACTGATGATGAGTGCCACTAGTTGTTTGGACGAATCGTTACAAGATTTACGCGTACAATAATTCTCTTCATTAGCCATTGCTGATAGGGAACAATGCTAGTTAATACACGTATACACTTGCATCAATTCACTTTTTACATTTTTACTATTTGATTACAACAGAGTTTACCCTACCATTTTCATATTTACACTCAAATTTGGAGAAATAGAGATATGCGAGACATCCCAAAACACTAGCTTTATTTTATTGCTGAAAGGGTAGTTCGCCAATTGCTTACTGTAACAACGAACATCGTTCTAGAAGTCTGAACAAAGGGGTATGTCGATCGTCCACTTAAGGGAAGTGCCACAACATTTATAGAGAAGAAGAATAAGATTAACTGCATATCAGAAGAAGAGATGCTATTATTGGCGACCTGGCAGTCCAAGGTCCCACAATGTCAACAGTCCTTATTTTACACAAAGTTTGAAAAATGTCGCCTTTTAGACTTTAGGCAACACTTTATCAATGTTCCCTTCAGACATAAGTTCAGGCAACATTAGTTTAGACAAGGTTTAGGAAATGTTGCCTATTAGGCTTTGGATAACACTTTATCAATGTTCTCTTTAAGTATAAGCTTAGGCAACATATCTTAGACAAGGTTTATAAAATGTTGCTTTTAGTGTTGAAGAGCACAGTTTTTATACATTTCCTAAAACTTTATTTGATCAAGCAACACTTATAAGAAGACGAATTATTGTTGCTAACAACATAACAGAGAAGAACTTTATAAATTTACTTATAATTTTTATTTTAACTCTAATTAATAATCACAGCTTAAAACAAATTAAGCTATATACTACTACAAAATTTTTCTTTAGCACCAAGAATTTGATTAAAAAATCAGTTTAATTTATATATACAGATAATATAAAATAATTTTACATTATTAATTAATAGAAATATAAAAATGTGTCAAATCATAATGAATCATTTATCATAATAGATATATATTTAATATAATTTAATATTTTTTTATATTTTTATTAGTTGATAATATAAAATTATTTCATACTATACAAATTAAACTCTTAAAAAATTTTGCAATGTTCAAAGGGTCGTTTCATAGCACAGTATCTTCTAAATGGTGCTTCACGCACGTTACAGATTAATAGCCAAGATCACCTGGTGTATTCATACACCAAATAATGGCGATACACTATAATAAGTCCTTTATCCTCTCTCCCTTGACTGTAGAAGCCCCCAGTGCGTTGCAACTCACCCCCGTGCCCCCAACTCTCCTCACCACCTGTGCCTCCTTCACAGCCATCGCCAACCGCATCTTTAGCCTCGGCGACAACTAGCTCACCACTGCTCAACTAGCTCGCCACTAGCCTCCTGCTGTCGTGGCCACTGTTAGGTTGCGAGTTGTGACTACTACTACTGTTGAATCTAGTTGTTGGCGCCACTACCATGGGCCATCATCGATAGACTAGGAAGCAGAACCATGGCTGTGTTGTGACATCACTACATGATCTCGCTCAAAGCACGACAACAATCAAGGCAAGATGAGGATGCGGGTGCGGGAGTGGGGGTGGCAGTGGCAGTAACGCTAGTGGGGAAGGGGGCGACAATGGCGGTGGTGTGGGAGTTGGTTGATTACGCGAAGAGTCTAGCAATGGAGAGAAAAAAGAGTCTATAATGCATCAAAGTTGGTGGTGTATCGGTGCATCAGGCAGATCTTCAACGCCATATTGCAACAGTGCCGCAATGGTGTCTGTAGCACCATTTATAGCTCAGTGTATTAAAGACGGACCCATTATATTCAAAATAAACAAGAAAATTATAACTTTTCCGCCCTATTCAAAGAACACGAATTTTGTGATGAACAAACTAAAATTACTCATCTCCTTTTTGTAATAACCACGATGCAAACACTCTCAAATCCTTATCAAAACCAGAAACCTCTTCATCGCACATCGTCCCCTCTCTCCGAGACCTCTTCGTCGCACATCACAAGTCTCGCACCACCGTGCACCTCTGTCTTCAAGCCACTGCGTTCGCTGTCGACAACGACCCAGCCTCCCCTTCACTCCGCCTCCAAGACTACATATTCACCGTCGACTAAGGCAGTTTGGCGGTGGTGAAAGTGAGGGAAGCGGGTGTTCTTATTTCGTGTCTCAGGTCGTGCTCCCCTTCTTCCTCCTGCATGCTTCCTTATTCACCCTACCATGCCAACCTTGCTATTCGCTATTCTTATTCTGAGATGAATCTTCCCCTGACTCCATCAATTTCAGGAACCTCCTTCTTCTGCTTTTAGTTTTCGTTTTTTTTTTTTTTTCCGAGTTTCTCTTGATACTAACGGTGACCATGAATTTGGGTCACCAACGAGCTGTTTGTGAAAATCTTTCTTCGAAGCTAACGTAAGTGTTGCCCTATGCTTGTTCTTTTGAGATAGTAGCACTACATTGTTAACAATTGTTCAATAATTACAAGCTATTTGTTACCAGGAAGCCGTTCTATCTATGTCTCCTTTGCACTGTCTATGAATGAATCCAGCAACCAATCTTACAACTGGTGAAGGGTCTTGCGAAAAGGCAGCGGAGAAGAACTTGCAGGGGATCATTCTTAGAATTTTGACCTGAAGGTCTTCCCGCTTTTCTACAGCAAGGGGCTCCAATCGCCATATGTTAAAGTCTAATGCTTTAACATACACTAGTTTCAATTGATTGTGTTGTTTTCATATTTTCTCTGAGGTGTATATGGCATATGCTAAACTAAAATCCTCACGAACTACCAGACAACTTTTTCTGGAATCGAAATTTTTTATATGAAATGCAATGCGTGTGTTTGTCCCTTCTGGTCAAAATCTATCCATTGCTTGTCCAACATTTTGCTTATTTAAGGGTGATTGTAAGTGTAGCTCAAATATAATCAGTTCTATAGTTCTGCTAATGCCTTATGGTCTTTTCTTGTACCTAGATATTTATATGTATGCGATTCTAACTTTCATTTCAGCTTCCCTCAGATATTATAGAGTCTCAGCGTGCACATGAGTATACAAATATTTTCAGATGGTTTAATTGTTAGCCATCTGCCATTTGGTCCAATTACAGATTTTGGATTACTCAATATGGTAAGTGTTAGTCTTAAAGTATTCATTTTTTATTTTAGGGACAATATGCTAATTTGTTGTTTCTTGTAGGTTACAAGGCACGAAATCAAAGAGAAGAAAGCCATTGGAACCATGCCTGAGGCTTATCCACTCTGATTCTTTATAATTTTTCAAGTAAGGTATTCATAATCCAACATGATCTCTATTTCCTTTATATACACTTAATTTCACTGCTAAAATATCCTTGTCTTTGAACTGTGGTTTGTTGCCTTTGTAACTGGACTTTCTGTTAATTACTGATCTTACTATATCATGGCTTCATGTATGGGTTCAAACAGTCAAGTGTCCCAAAACAAGTCTCTCAGATGGAATAGTAACTAATATTTGGTGTATGGTTTTGTTCTTGGAGTACACGACACAGAGAAACATACGTTAAGGAGATAATGATAATAAGGTATTTCTATATAGTTTTTAGTATAAGTTTTAAGGTTTAATTTCAGCGTGTGGTATAGAAAACTAAGTAATTGAAAGTTTCATGATTAGCTGGAGGAGAATATTGCCTTTAAAGGTCAAGTTGAAAGTTAAAAATAGAAGGCAAAAATGGGTAAGACGTATATATACCTACACAAGGAGGACACAAATGGGTGCTTAATTATGAGCTCATGAGTGTATTGTGTCGTTTACGTAGGCTCTATTTGTTGAGCTCTTGTCAACTCAATTTCATGTATTGCATTTTGAAAAATGTTTTGTGGATCACATGTGCGCTCACGCAATGGTACCCTTATTGCCATGTTTTCACAAATTCTTTTGGCTTTATATTTTTGAGCCAAGTGCCAAAAATAGTGAATTATGGCTAGACTACTTGCAATTTTGGTTACTTGTTGTAGTTCCCTAGCTAACTCAATAAACCAAACTCATACAGGGTGGACAAGAATGCTGATGGACGAATTATTGAGGAAAAAGTGAAAGAGGTAAGAGTTATTAGATAAAGAGAAAAGATAAGTTCCAAATCATTATTATTATTATTGATGGTGCTGTTCACTTTATACTTTTTATTTTGGTAATTTGCTGAAATATTTATTCAATCTGGACTGAGGTTAGTGTTGTTTAGGTCATGTAACCTTTAGCTTATATGTAATTCTACTCTTGTGTTTTAAACAGGAATCTTGTTGATATGCCTTCTGGTGAAGTGGCTGAGTATCATCATTAGGAGAACAAATTTCCAAAGTTTATTCAAAGTATCATGATATCATTTTGATTAGCTTTAGGCTTTTTGTATTTTAATTGTGTTCTTCATTAAGAACAATTATGCTGGTTTGTCAGGTACTTTTTTTTGGTATTGTTGTAAACAGTAAATTCCTTTTAACATAATTTAGTAATTTTTTATATGTTTTCATTTATTCACAAAAAAAAGCCCCATCTCTAATGCATTACAAAGCTTAAAAAAAGCATTGTCTAAAATAAAAGAAATAGGCATTATTGTTTAAAAAGAATGAAACTATATGGCACTATGATAAAAATGTTGCCTAAAAGCAATATAGACATAAAGCTTAAAAAAAAAAAAAGGTTGCCTATTTAAATGCAACATGTAGAAAGTATTGTTTAGAGTCTGAGTATGGGTAACATTTTTCAAACGTTGCTTTGGTTAGCTTAAATACAAGCCTATTTACTTGCAACATATAGAACGCATTGCCTATAGTTTGATGTATAGGCAACGCTTTTCACACGTGACCTAAAATGATATCTTCATGCAATGCTTAAAAAGCGTTGCCAGAAGCAATCAAGAGCAATGATTTGAAAATGTTGCCAAAAGACAAGTATAGGCAACGTTTTTACATAGTGTTGTCAAAAGATACATAAAAATGTTGCCTATTATAATAGGCAATGACTTAACAAGGGTTGAAAAATGTTATCTTAGCTCTTAGGCAATGATTTTTTTATCAATGGCAACATTTTTCAGCTCTTGCTAAAAACCAAATTTGTTGTAGTCAACAGCACCCCTCCATGTATTGCCATTTGCCAAGCATCACCACCACCAGAACTTCTATGTCCTTTATTTTGTTAATCTCCTTTACCTGCTTAATTAGCTCTCCATATATAACAAGGTTGATAATTTATTAACTAAATGATATACACTGTTAACTACTTCACTTGTAATTACTAAGTATAGGTGAGAATGTATAATTTCTCTACTACAGTGTAAAATAACATTATATTTTTTTTCCCGAAAAAAGGAAAATGTTCTCTAACTTAAAAAGATAACATTAAATAAGACATCTTAGAAGAATTAAATTTTTTTTTTTAATATAAAGTATTTTAACCAGATTCCTTATCATTAAATCTCACACCTCTTTTTGAGAGTGTCTCAGTTCTAGAATAAGTTCAAATAATCGGATTTATGCTGAAATAACATAACTATATTACTCAATACAAAAAATAACTATATTACATATGCGAAAGTTTCATCTCAAACTCCCCTCTAACCTCTGAATATAACTTGAATCCCAGATATCGTAGAATGACAGAACAGAAGAACTGGACTATCCTCGTGTGATTCCTTTGTGATTATAAATGTAAGATCTTGCAAAGCAAATGAAAAGAGTCAATCCGAAGACACTGAGTCCAGCAAGTAGCCAGTAAAAGTAATCAAGATGGGCCTTATTGAGATTATCAGCAAACCAACTGTCATGTCCATCTTTGCCTGCTGTCACATCTTCTATCACTGATATCAGAAAGCCGCTTAAAAGGCTTCCCACACCAAAGATACTCAAGTAGAGAGCAAGACCCATGCTTCGCAGTTCATTTGGGACCTGATCATAGAAAAACTCCTGAAGACCAACCATGGTAAAAACATCTGCAACACCAAGCAAGAAGTATTGGGGAATCAACCACCACACACTCATAGGAAGAATTGCATTTGGTTCATCAACAAGACCAGACTCTTGTGCTGTTTTCAATCTTTTCATCTCAACAATGGCTGCAAATACTACTGTAAATATTGATATAAAAATCCCACTCCCAATTCTTTGCAGCATTGTGATGCCGGAGGGTTTCCCAGTGATAGCTCTTGCTATTGGCACAAAGAGGCGGTCATAGATGGGACTAAAGAGAACAATGCCAAGGGTGGTAAGCGTTTGAAGAGAAGCAGCGGGTATATCAAAGCCGGGAAATATGTTACGGTCCAAAGTGGCACCTTGCTTGGTGAAAAAGGTAGGAGCTTGAGCAAACACAACAGCATAAACCAGAGTCGTAGCCCAAATAGGAACCAGCCTTAGTACTGCCTTTGCTTCTTCCACCTCACTGATGCTACAAGCCACCTCTTCTTTAGAATCATTTGGTGCTAACAATGCTTTGTTGAGGAAGCTGCCAATGTAGAAAAAGACTAACCGCTTCGTCAACATAGTCATAATCTTTCAAAACCAAATAAATAAGGCTATACTTAGACAAATAGCAGAGTAGAAAAATAAAGAAAGAGATCAAATACTTTAACTTTTATATATATATGGGAGTTACTACGTACACAGTTAGACAAGGACAGATTCAGGCATCTTCAAATGGCGTATATAGTCAAACTAGAAGCAAAAAAAATGTTCCACTATGAGCAAAATGGGAGTTCAGTTAATGCTGCAATTTGTATACGTACGGTATAACATTTATAAAGGGCCTAGCATAAAACGTACAGGCAAAACTCAAGTTTGACTCGTGTACTTCATTGTAGTGGCTGCTTCAAGAAAACTACTAATTTAATATGATAACAAATGACTTACAAATGCTTCGAAACAAGTAGAAATTGGCATTCTTAATCCTTACGTGAATTGTTGGGAACTTTGATGAGGAAGTACTATTCCACCAGTTTCCTCTTCGATGGCCGTTGTTGATAGGGTAGCTTGCCGATTTCTTATGGCTGCAAAGAAGACGCGGCCAATTCTGAGAAAGGGGCTCTTGTTATGGCCTTTGATGTCAAACCTGTAGGTGTATGTTCCAAGAATGAAAACAAGCAATGCAATGATCATAAGAACACACGGGATTCCAAATCCAACAACCCAACTAAGGTTGTCCTGTATATAGTTCAAGATCCAGAGAGTTGCCATGCAACCTGCACACATATTAAAATACCACCAATTAAAGAATGAGCTTCTATCCTTGAGCTCCTTTGGATGCTGTTCATCGAATTGATCAGCTCCGAAAGCCTGAACACAGGGCTTATGTCCACCTTGTCCAATGGCCACCAGATAAAGTGAGATAAAGAACAAGACTACTTGCAACCCAGAGGAGCATGATGCCAATTTATTGCCAACTTGGCACTCAGAATTGGTGAGAGAAGGAAGCATGGCTGATAGTGTTAGCAATCCTAGTCCCTGTTATTCATATTAGACAATGATTAGTATAAAAAAACGCACATTATTTCCAAACAAATTCCTTCTTTTTCATGTTTTCTTAAATAGCTTTTCGTTCATAATAAATCTAATTATGCAAAACTAAACTGTTATTTTAAACTTGGAAGACACGGCTTTTGCTGTATTCTCATTCACTAGCTACTCAAGCTCAGCAAAGCGAAAATACAATACGAATTATTCAAATCATTGCATCATACTATAATCTAATATTTTAAATAAAATTGTTTAGAATTTAATTTTTATATACTGATAATATAAAATAATTTGATAATATTAATCAATAGAAATTTAAAAAATTATCAAATTATAGTGAATAACTACCCACTATATCCAATAATTATCTACCATAATTTGATATTTTTTTAAATCCCTATTAACTTATAATATAAAATTATTTTATACTACATAATTTATTTTCAATTGTTTGTATAAATGAATGTACAAAGTTTTGTTTTTGTTCGAAAATGAATATGTAATGTTTAGTTCAATTAAGTTGCTCACGAGCAAAATATGTTTTAGTTTCCCAAATTTGGCGTGGATAATTAAAACGAGCCTAAGATAATAAGCTTATATATGTGCAAACCTACTAAAAAGCAATGTACCCCAAAAAACCCACCAAAAATGCTGAAGCAAGCCAGGTCCAAACAATTCGCGAATAATAACATCCGAATGCTTTTTTAAGGGCACCGCGTATATAGATATCCTAAATCCTAACACCTTTGACCCAAAAGAAAACAAAATAAAAAATATAACACCTTAACTCATATTTCAATTGACCACAAAAAAAAAAAGCCACGTATATTTCTGTTTTTTTAATCTGGAAAAACACATATTTCAGTAATTAAGAAAAAAAATTCCGACAAAAAAAGTAATTAAGCAAAATAATTCACCATAGAGCTAGTGGACCCTATTGACCCACAATAAAAGCTAGTGGACCCCAATTCCATAGCGAATGCCCAACGCAAAACCTTTAAAATAATTTTTTTTTATTAACGAAGTTTAGACAGGTTTATCGTTGTCATCCACTAAGGGTCGGGCATGGCTTTTGGCTTAAAGGAGTATTTAAAGGAGATTTATGAAATCATTTATTAATGGTTCTTACTCTGGTAATGGAAATCAAATTCGGGTTATTATGAAATTTAAATTTATTTTTCACTAATTGTATCATCCTTCATTGATACTGTTAAAATAATTATTTTATAGCATTTAATATGAATAATTATATAGTTGTTAGTATTTGGTTGGAGGGAAGAAAAGGAGGGAAAAGCAATAATTAAGAATTGAGTGAATGGGTACCCAAAACGGCCGGTGCCTCTGCCCCTGTCTACATTTATAAATTTGCCCTTCGTCTCTCTCCCAATTCTTGTCATGGATCTCAATTCCTAATTTTTCATGGGGATTCAAATTCCTGATAATATTTGCGGGTTATGCAAAAAAATTTAAAAATTTTAAAAAAATTATATATAAAAAATCTTAAATTTAAATAAAATATTTATAAATATTTATATTTTATTATAATATTAGTAATGTGATCTAAATTAAAAATAAAAATATATGATATAAATTTAAATTATTGTAAATTTTATTTTAATCAAAATTAATTAATGATTGTAAAATTCATTTTGGTAAAAAATTTAATCTACTATATGTTGACTATATTTTAAATCAACTTAATTAAATTATATATTATTATCAAAATATATTTATAAGTTAGTAGATATATAAAAGGCATATCATACGAGAAAAGTGATTAATTATGAGAATGAGAGGAGTAAATCTTAATCATTAGAACTTATATAAATAATTAATATTAAAATATAAAATTATATTACTTTTTTAAGTAATTATATAATATTTAAATAATTTTAAATTTTAACTATTTATATATAATTATATGATCCATATTTACTTTTCTCACTTTTATAATAAACTACTCATTCATCGCATTTCATAAATAGGTATTTTCTATAAAGACTAATAGCATGTTTGGGAGCCCAAATCAATTCTAGACTCTCAAAATTAATTCTGAGATATTTTTTATCATATTTGATTATCCATTCTCAGAATCAATTCTAATATCTATTCTGAAAAAAGTGAAAATTTTTTACTTTCTGTTAGAATCACTTTTAGAGTAACTACCAAATATAAATCACTTTACTTCAAAATTAATTTTATTCAAATCAATTCTCCCTATAATCAATTCTACAAAAATAAAATCAAACAAACTATAAATCAGTCCCATACCCATCCCATCCCTATCACACATAATTCTCACGAATACCCGGATTTGGTTGCCATTATACTGACCAAAATATAGATGAGGGAAGCGAGAATGATAATGCGGTAGCGTCCAAGATAAGAATCGGCAATGAATGCTCCGAAGAGGGGAAGCATGGCGGAGGCTCCAGACCAGATGTTGACATTCTCGGCGGCGGTGGCCGTGCTCTGATTCAGTGGCCCCGTCAGATACGATATCAGGTTCCCCTGGATGCCGTTGTATGCAACCCTCTCTGCCACTTCCACACCTGCACCACATCATACCATTAATTGAACGAATTAACCCCATAAATTAATTAATTAATTAATTAATTCAGAAATTAAATATTAATTACAGAAGCGAAAGAAAAAGAAACAAAATTAAAGACAGGCAGAGGGAGAGGCAGTAGTAGTAAGGGTACCTATGATAAAACGAGCAGATCTCCAATAGCCAGTTTTGGATCTAATGGGGGGTCGCCCTTTGAAGTCAACAGCACCATTAACGGTATCAGTATCACCGTCGGTGTCCGAAGCCAGAGGAGCTTCTAAGTCTGAGGATACGTCGTCGGATTGGGTGGATATGGCCATGTTATGGTGCATGCCGAGCTAGGGGCAGAGGCTGAGCTGTGAGCACTGAGCAGCCACAATATAATGATGTTGATGAAATAAACTGGCTAGATCGATGACTCAAGTTGGGTTGGGAATTACACGGGGTTCGTTTATTTAATTTGTTGATAAGAAATGTAGTAGGTAGCAAATTACAATGTGTTTGGTTCCTGTGTTCGAACAGTCAAAATCGATCATTGAGGGGTAGAATAGTGTTTTTATTTTGTTGTGTTAACTACCACTAAAATTAATTTTTATTTTTATAATTAATTTTAAGTGGAGTAAATTTTTTTTTATTTTTTATTAAAATAATTTTTATAAATATTATCAAATATAAATTATTTTATTTTAAAATTAATTCTATAAAAATAGATCTAATCACGTACTTAATGATTTCAGTTCAGAGGATGCAGGAAAATGCTCTCATGCCGTGCCACCCAATCATTTCATTCTAAAAAAAAGAAAATTTAAACGCATACTTTTCTTTGCGTCATTTTATATTTTCATAATTGTTATTATTTAATTATAATTAAAAATACTTTATATGTTTATATTCTAATTTTTTTATTATATAATTAAGTATGATATATAGGATTAGTAGTTATTTCTTATATATCATATTTGAATTTAAAATATCTTATATTAAACTTTTATCCTCTCTCTAAAAATATTTTCTATAAATAATCCCTAATTTCACTATATTCTATAAAAAAAATGATATATAAGCATTTTGAGAATTAATAAGCCTTAAATTTTAAACTTGTTGTTTACCAACTAAACAATCTCAATTTTTTTATTTAAGGGTTATTTAGGAGTTTTACTAGAAAGGATTTTTTTTTTTTTTTTGGTTAGTCTTACGGGATAAGTTGTCCATCTTTTAAAAATATAATTTTACCAACTAACTGTAATTCAAGTGGCATATTTTTTAATCCTTATTTCAAGAAATTGTGATATTAAATTAGGGATTTAATTCCTATATAACTATTATTTTTTCTATCTCTTAGGCTCCTTGAATATATATTTATAACACGTATAATTAAAAGAATTTAATAGTCTTACACTGACGCTCCCAACCAAAAAAAAAAAAAAAAAACTGCACTGATAAATACAAATAAAACGAGACTAGTCATTTCACAAATAGTTGGTTCATGCACAAAATTACGCTAAACCCTCACCGTTCTCGCAATGACACAATGCTTTCTTTATCCCTCTTTTTGCTAAATAATGGAAAATTATGCTACTTAACGGTTTTGCTGCGTTTGGCTACTCGAAAAACACCTGGCACAGTCCACATGATAAAGCCACAGTACCAAACCCAAATCCGTCGCAATTGCAATTAAATATCATCTTTATCCCTTTCAATTCAAATGTCTGGCGTATAACAAGGTCCATGCCTCCTCGTGTCCGTGAGACAAATCTTGATCTCCATTAGTGAAGTTAATTTTGCACAGGCTGTAAATACATTCCTCTAATATTGTTAGGCATTAGTTTTAAGTTTTAACCTGAGTTTTTACTATCACAATGTTCTTTCCGCTAACCTAATTATTTTTGGTATTGACTTCTTATTTAGTTTTGCTCTGACTATATTGAATGAGCATTTCATATATTACGCATAAGAGAAGAAAGAACTGAAATAACATGTAATGCTTGTTGTTTTTATAGAATAAAGAATTAATAAGGATATTCTATTACTTTTTGGAAGCATGAACATATCTTCTATTATTAGACTGTTATGGCTGTTTGCACTTATGCTTACTCTTTTGTCTGTTTACTGCCAAAGAACCTTAGATATATTAAGATAATTTTCGAAGGTATTAAATTTTAGGATTTAATTTATATGTATTAATAGTGTAAAATTATTTTACACTGTTATTCAATCATATTCTTCTATTTACATAATTTTTAAAGCAATAGAGATGAAAATTATATATATTTACTTATATGATAGCATATGATTAGATGATAGTGTAAAAAAATTTTATATTATCAACACATATAAATAAAACCCTAAACTTTAAGTAAATTATTTCTATAGTTTATTGTAAATACTACATTTGAGAAAAAGAAAATCTCCATGAGGACGAGCCTTTTTTGTTTTTTAATACCCATAAGTATTACAAACTCTAAGTAATATAGTTGTCGGATAAATTTTGAGTTAAATTTATTGAATAATATTATTAATTTAATCTAACGAATTATAATTAGAGTTTAATTTATATATATGGATAGTATAAAAAAATTTTATATTATTAATTAATAAAAATATAAAAAATTATTAAATTATATTAAATAATTATTTATTATAATAAAAAATTTACTATAATTTAATATTTTTTTTATTCTTATGATAGTGATTGTATATAAATTAATCTCTTATAATTATACAGTCTACGTGCTTTCATTCAATTGACTCTAATATATTTAAGGAAGTGCCAGCGCCAACTAAGTAGAGGTCATTTTCGTTTTGCGTGAGGCTTTTATAATTAGCGGGCCCATACTTCCTTGGTGTAGATTTTCACGGACGGTTGATACGTTTTTCTTTTTTTCAACAAATTTTTATTGATTAATAATAATAATGAAAGCCTGTCTATTAACAACATGTGCAGCAAAACCTGATTCAACATAAATTAAGTGTAAAATTATAACCAATAAAAATTATACGGTTTAGATATTAAGCAATAGAACACGGTCAATTTTGCCACAACATGGACCAACATCTCTGATCTAAAGCACGTTCAACCATTTTTAAATCAAACCGTATAGAAAAAACAAGATGCCTAACACAAACAACAAATTATTAACTAACTATCATACTAGCTTTCGTCGTAGTATACTTCGGCTAACTGGCAACTTTAAAGCGTCGGTAAAGGCCAAAGTTAGAAGCCACTTATATCAGCAAATGTGTGAGTCACCACAAGAAAAAAAAAAGAGAAAAAAAAAAAAAAAAACCTACCCAACAACCATTAACAGAGACCGATGTAACACTTGACACAAACACAATCCTCAAATCCAACATAACGTAACAGCCACCACAAAAATTACGTTCATTCACAATCTACTGTATATTTGGATTAGAGTTTGCAAACAAGAATTTAGATCAACTTGATTTTATTGTTTTGATCAAAATTAAGTTAGTATTAACGTAATTTATATTTTAAATTTTTATGTCAAAGTTGACTATGATAAAATGAATCTTATTTAGATAATAATAGTTAAATTATTTTTAAATATATAATTAGAATTTAATTGATATGTATTGACAGTATAAAATTATTTTATACTATTAACTAATAGAAATAGAGAAAATTAAGAAATTATAATGAATCTCTCATTATAATAGGTAATTATTTATATGAATTGATACTTTTTACTATTTCTATTGACTGACAGTATAAAATTATTTTATAATATCGATATATTTAAATTAAATTTATATAATTAATAAAAAGTTATATATTATAATGTGAAATAGGAGAATGATTATTTTTTAAGGTTAGAACTGAAAATTTAACTATAAAAAAGTATTTATAGAAGTTGAGCGGAAAACTTCGATGTAAAAGTAATAATATGTTGTTTCTATCTAATTGGGGTTTGGGATAAGAATTACTTTTGACATAAAGTAGCCAAAAATAAAAATTTTCTTCTAAAATCCCGTTAGACATCACATGTCAAACTAAACACGAACCTAGGTGTTGCTGGCATAAAAAAATTTGCTGGCAAAATATCAACAAATCATCATGCAACAAAAAATTTGAGAATAACAAGACGCACAAAAAAAATAAAAAAAAAGAGATGTGTACAGACAAAAACTTATGATTTGTTCGGACGAAGAGAGAAAATGAGAAGAAAAAAATAAAAAGAAAGAAAATAAAAAAAGAAAATAAAAAAAATATATTTTATTTTTATGTGTTTAAATAAAAAAAAAGAAGAGTTATATTAAAATGATATATATATATATATATATAAAAAAAATAAAAAATAAACCTTTTATTTTAATTTAATTTTTAAATACTTCTTATAAATTAAATAAACAAGTCATCTCATAATAATATTAAAAAATGATTTAATTTATTAATATTTACATTATAAAATTTATTTTAAAATTAATTATTTAAATAAAAATAGATTTAATATAATTACAGAAAGTTTATTATTATTTAAATATTTTAATCTTTTAGTTGGAGTTATGAAGATAATTTAATACATATAGCACCTTCTCTTTCAATTTTCTACGCATGTAAGACGAGAAAATTTTCAGAGTAAATTCTACGCGCATTTTCTCTCCTCCCCTATTTTTTTTACTATCCAAACCAAGTGAAAATCACTTTTTCAACTTATTTTCTTTCCTTCCTATTTCTAACCTCTTAATTTCTCCTAAACCATACATGCCGTCAATCTGATAGCGAGCCCAGTCCTCAAGGCCACATATTTGGACTGCTCTGTCTTAATGGTATTTAATGTTTGCTGGAGAGCGGATCCCAAGTTCCACTACCAGACATCAGTAGAACCACGCCCATAAAAACAAAAACAAAAAAAAAAAAGAAAAACAAAAAAAAAAGAAAAAATATCAGTAGAGCAAAATAAAAATAAAAAAGGAGCAGCAGAAAATGGAAATCATATTTTATTTAAGAAAATTCGAACCCGAAAGATAATCAACCTTACCAGTTTGAGAAGCAACCATGCTTCCGAAACATGAAAACAAAACAATACAACAACTAGTTGCAGGGCGGAGTTTCTTTCATAAAGAAATTGTACGTATTTCTTTCTTCATTTTTTTTTCCCCCTGTTTAAAAGTAATGCCCTTTTACATGGATTTTATTAGTAAATTAAATTAATAGATCTTCATAATTAGTTGGTTGTTTAATTAAAATAATACTGAATAGTGGATGGTGAATATATATAAAAATGAATGGAGCACTCTTGCATCAATCCTTCATTTCTTGATGGTTTTAACTTTTAAGATTGAGCAAGTGTAGACAATAGCCAAAAGGAAGGAATAGAGTGGAGTCATCTAGCAGCAGCAGCAAACCCCACTTCATCAGATGCATTGGGATCCCAAGGGGATGGAGAGCGAACCAAACAAAATAAATGAACCACCTAAGCTAGAGGTAAATGTGAGGAAAACGTATGCATGTAGCTGCACCCATCAATGATGAAATTAATTAATGTCCGGAACAGGTTGGTTGTTTAATCAATTTATATCAGACTTTGTGCAAGCCAGTCCCTCCTTCAATCAGTTAATATCCAATTACATTATTCCAACCCAATCCTCTTCGGCAAAATTGCATCCACTGGCTCATACCCATGCCCAGTGCAGTTGCACTGCGCACTTGTCTCCGCTACATAATTTGTTCCTAATGAAAAACAAATTTGTAAACAGTACGTATTGATTGCTACACTAACCGATTTCCTTCCCTGAAATCCATCTTTAACAGGGAGACATGGAGACACTTCCACAATGTCAACAGTCCTTACATTGTTTTGGTCTTTGGTCTTTCTTTCGAACAAATAGGAATAGCAGAATTAAGCTTAGCCATCCTTCACATGCTACAGCTAGAGCGTTCGGAATAAAAAGATTTAAGAGAATCTACAATACAGCTCCTTGGAACCAGAACAAGACAAAAACGCTAGCTTGACTACTTTATTATAAGCTTTTGTGACACCAGAGGGTATTAATTAATTTGGGTGCAATTTCTTAAGGTTTGTAACTTGACAGGAAGGAAAAATCACAAACCTCACAAAAGCACTTGGTTAATATTTTTTTTCAAAATACTCCATTCTCTCTTTCTTTCTTTTTTTCAGAATATATATCTTCATTATGTTCATGTTAATTTGGAGACATAGTAAAACAAGAGGATTATTTGAATATTTTCTTTATAAATATATCACGAGACACCTTTACTTTTTATACGTAAAAAAAATTTAAAGCTTGTCATTTCAAACTTTTTTCTTCCATTTTTCATCTTCCATTTATAATATCTTTAAGTGTGCCTATTATAAATTAAATGTAAAGATATCATTGTTCTAAAATCAAAGAACGTAGTAAAAAGAAGAAAAAGGTCCCCCGGGGGGGCGGGGGGAAGTGGGCGTGAAATGAAGGAGGGAGGCGGGGATGTTAGGCGCGTGGAGGTGAGTTGATGAGTGAATATGGCTATCCTTCCAAATGCACAACTTTGCGGCTGTTGGGCCCTCACATTGCATCAAGCACCGTTGATGACGGAAATATCGGAGGCATCAAAGGGTCCAGAATGGAGGAGTAGAAGACGCCAGCAACATGACAGGAACAAAGGCGAAAGGATCCGTCTGGTTTTGCGGGACAACACCGAATGCAAAAACAAAAGCCTACCACCTCTTCACTTGCTCCAACCGCAGGGAACACCAACGGCAACACAACACAATCTCTTACGCTCTAATTATTAGTACTATTAGAATTAGATTATATTAGATATGCAACTTTAAAAAAGACAAAAATACAAAATAAAATCCATCCGTAGCTCAGCTCAGCAGCAGAAGCAACAGGGCAACTCCTGAGGTTGAGGCTGAGGCTGTGACGATGCAACCCACGCCTGGCGGCGCAAGCAGTAGCAGTGGCGGTGGCGGTGACGGCGGCCTTGCCCGGTTCCGTTCAACTCCGGCGAGCTGGTTAGAAGCACTTTTCCTTAAGGAGGAAGTGGAAGAAGGAGACGGAGAAGATCCCCTGGCCTTGCATAGCAGCAACCAGCAGCAGGGCTTCACTCAGCTGCTTTCCGGTGAGCCAAGTGGGTTTTTCCGGCAGAATAGTTCTCCGGCGGAGTTTCTTGGGAACTCCGTATTCGACTCTCAACAGTACATATCCAAGTACGACTACGGCTACGACTACGACTACGCTTCCCCAGATAATAATATTCAAGTTTCTCCCACCGCTAATGCTAAACCAATCCCACAGGTTCAATTACACTCCTTTAACTATTCCTTAATCTATCACCCTCTTTCTCCTTCTTCTTCGCGATAATTACTTACTTATTTCGTGTTATTACATAGTGTCATTTTTTTCGGGTTTTCCATAAAACCTTCATTATCCTATGATGTGCTGGTAATTTGTTGATGCTTTTATCTTACTTTGTAGTGCTAGCCACATTTTTTTGGGGAAAAAAAAAATCTGAATATCTTTTTATGTACTTCTTTGTTGGACAAATGCCTTTTTTTTTCCCCAGATATAAAATTAACATGGAATGCCGTTTTTTGATGGTGTAGGAAATTGAGCAGGGTGGTAAAGCAGGTGAGGTGAAAGTGGAGAAGATTTTAGAGGATTCGGTGCCTTGTAGAGTTCGGGCGAAGCGTGGTTGTGCTACGCATCCAAGGAGCATTGCTGAAAGGGCAAGTCTTTCTCTTTCTAAATTGGGCTTTAGTTGCTCATTTGCTAAATCCGCATTGTTCTTTCTCGGGATTTTCATGGTGTAGGTTCGGAGGACTCGTATCAGTGACCGCATCAGAAAGCTGCAAGAACTTGTGCCAAACATGGATAAGGTTATACTTTTCATCTTAAACCAACATAACATGTTCTTATTATCTTTTCTATCATAATGAAATAATTTACTTCCACTATTATTAACCATAGATTTTATGCTGTTGTGCCTGCCCTGTAGCAAAACACATTACACAATGATGGGCAATGAGATAAGTCATAAGCGGAGACATAAATTATGCGTTTGGAATGTCAAAAGTAGACGATTTCATTTCATTTTCAAGTGAATTCTTGTACGAAATTTATTTGGAAATATATTACTTTAAGGATTCGTAAATCCTCTCACTTTTGAGAGGATTTGCTATTCATTTCATTTCAAATGAATTCTTTTCAATTTTATAATTGAGGCGTTCCAAACTTGGGGTAAACTTCTTTCTATTATTTATGATGATAGCATTTGTGTTCATGTGGCGGACTATGTTTGGATATTCCACGTTTAGTAGAATGGAATGTAATGTTAAGAATTTTAAATTATTTACTCTTATTTAATTACATTCCATCTGCCCAATTTGGAGGGCAAGAAAGATAAGGGTATTGAATGGAATGGAGAGTATCTGTTATGGGCACATAAGCTGCATAAAGCTTTGCTTCCTGATGTGTGTTGTTTTGGGAGCTTAGAATGAGCCAGCCACTTATTTTCACATTGTGAAGTGGCTTGGCAATTTTGGAATAAACTCTGCATGGTTTCTTAGGGGAGCTTTGGGTTTTCCCTGCTACATTAGAACACTTCCATTCTACTCGCTATAGAGGTTTTGGGAAAGGTAAGAATAAACAAGCTCTGTGGAACTGTGCAGATTTTGCTAGTCTTAAAACATCAGTTCCTGTAGCTGGATCTCCTGCAGGATACGTTCCTGTTCTAGGCTTCATTACTGGTGAAATATATTGGTTTCTTGGAAGTTTAATTATTTGTTCTACAAAACGAGTGGCCTGCTCTCTCAACCTGATGGATTTCTGTTCTTGTTGCTCAGTGCAATCTTTTTCTTGGGTGTTTTGGAGGACACCATTCTTCCCCTTGTTGTCTCAGTCTTTCTATTATGATCTTTTTTTCATTTTAATAGAAGGTAAAAGCATGTTTTCATTCTTGGTTTGGTTGTTTTCTGTCTTTTATTATCTATTTAATTTTTTTCCAACTCAGCCCTTCCATTGGTTAATCTTTATTCTTACAAAAATAGCATAAAAACAGTTTGACAATCCTCCACACGGATATGTATCCACTCATGTTGTGAAAGGTCCATTTCTATACTATAAATATTTGAGTTGGAGTCAGTTATGTAATGCTTGTAGAGTTTAGTTTGTGGTTTTCATTATTGGGTTAGTTTGTAGTTGTTTGATGTGGCGGTCCCTTGGCTCTTGTAGCAAACGAATACTGCAGACATGTTAGACGAGGCAGTAGCTTATGTCAAGTTTCTACAAGAGCAAATTGAGGTATTATTCTTTTGTGTGATTAAATCTTTGCTTGTGATTTTGTATGTTGTTCTCTCTGCCGCTTGGCACTTGGCAGACTATATATTGATAAAGATGTTGGCGCTGGGGTTGGGACCAATCTTTCTTGTATTGAGAAAGTTGAACACATTGCAGGAACTATCAGAGCAGCAACGGAGGTGTAAATGCATAGTTCGAGAGTAGATTGCCTAGTGTCCGCATACACTAGTTGGCTGTTGCAGCGTTTTGTGAATTTTGGTGTTCTGATGATGATCATGCCGAGTGGTTGCTGATTATATTAATTCAGTATCTCAAGATACCTTGGAAGGTGCAGTTTCTGTCACATTTTTTCTGCGATCTTTGCATGTTGCCGTTGGGGGTGCCATAATCATGATCGCGATGAATCAACTCCTAAGATAATTCCCCTTCTGTGCTTAGTGTAATGTTGCTGTACTTGTACAACTTATACAAATCGACAAGCTTAATAGCTACTTTTCCCCCCCGCCCCCCTTGGTCCGCAGCTTAATAGCTACTTGAACTTCTGTTTTATCAAGATATACACAGCCATTTGTAATTTTTTTGCATCCGACAAATATGTTGAATTCACCGTGATCATCTATATACATATATAAAAGAATGACTTCAAGACCATATAGCATTGATTTGTGCGCACGGGTCATGTTTTCTTTTTATATGCAGATCACATAATGTAGTGACCCACACTATAAGTCGTTAAAATGTTAGCATGGCATCATGAGTAAACAGGCAGTGCAAATTTGAACTAAGAATCAGAAGGCATTGAATTTATATGTATATACACATTTTCTTTGGTCAACAAAGGCCGTTAATTAATAAGCTAGACACCTCTCTTACAGGGCTAACTCAGTCGCGGACAAGCTGGAGTATTAATTTCGGGCACGCCCCATAAACGGACACAACGCAGAACAAATATCTGAAAACGCAAGCACAGTTGTCTGACCGCCATCGTCAGGGGCCCCCAAAAATACAGTTCCCAACAAAAAGAAACGGGGAGGTTCAATTGCACGATCCGAGAGTCTGTACGTTGACAAGAGTTCGAGGTTCTGGAAACGTGGTGCTTTTATTCTTCATTACATTCATAATTTTTGAGTAGTGTTAATTTGTATAGAGAGAGAGAGAGAGAGAGAAGGAATACAAATAACGGCCAGCCAATCTTCCTATGTAAAGCAGAATGAACCAACTAACTTTCTCATCAGCCATTGTCCGGGAAAAGTTTTTAACCCCCTCATGTCGTGAGAGACCCCAATTCAGGCAGCATTTGCTTCACTTCGCCTACTGGCTACTGCCAAACCTTCATTTATTGCAAACATAAATTCCATAGCATAGCCAGCATTCATAATCCTCAAGTCAAGAGAATCAACACTTGAGGCATAATATTAAATGATCAAATCAACCCTCCCAAGAATTGAAGAAGAAAAGAAGGGAATGTTATATCTCTTGAGGAGTATGATTTTTTGACTTCTATTCAAATACGTTCAGAAAGCCATGTCATGAGAGTTTTCCACCAGCTATAACACAGATTAAATATACTTCACTGCAAGGACCGGCAAACACTGTATTGAGTACTCATAGGCCTATCTGCGTGTCTCAAACCTGAAAGATACAAATCTAGAGACTACAGTCATCAGAACCATCAACTACACATTTACAACCATCAACACAGAAAACAACTACTACTAGCAGTGTTAGATTTAGCAAATACGGTGAACATGTTGAGCCAAATAAACCAGATGCCATGTAAGGGACATCAGATTCAGGATATTTAGGATGGAGGAATATGAATTCAATTTCTTGAGCTTTTCATTCAGCTTGATAATCTTTGATCTGAATGCATCCTGCTCTACCCCTCCTGTGGGTGATGCTGCTGCTGTGGTGGCGGTTCCAGCAGTTGTGGTCGATTCTTTAGGATCAGCAGTGTGCTGATGCTCTTCTGTTCTGCTACGCTCAGCAGTGATATCCTCTCTGCCCCTTCCTTCTTCTTTCTCCAGTTTCATCCTTTCGAACATCAGCTGATCATTAAGGACAATAAAACTGAATCAAGATGATATCTTAAAAGCTTTCTTTAACAATTATGTCCACGGCAAAATATTACTATCTACAAATTCTAATATCTACAAAATCTGTTTACTGAAACTATGCAGACATTGCTAGTGAATGATAGAATCATAGCCAATTTCAGAAAATGAGAAACGCCGGGCTGGAAATTTCATTTTTTCCACTTTTATTATTGCTAGCAGCACATCAATTCAGTGCAGACAGTCGATAACTCAGCGGAGACAGTGAAGAAACCGTTTGCTAGATCATAGGGCTATAACTGTCCCCAACGCATTTTTTTAACAATCATGACTCGTGTTATAACTTAAGCCATGCAAGATAAGACAAAAGATTGCATGGCTTCAGTTAACAACTCGTTACTTTGTTTTTTAGGCGGGTTCTGGATATAGCCATTTGAACATCAAAGCAGACAACTGCTGACGCTCAAACAAAGACAAGACAAAAGATTTGCAAATTGCAAATATGTAAAGCCCTCTAGCGAAGTAGGTATTGATCAGAATGAGATTCCCTCATTCAATGAATAGCTTCACCAATGCAACTTCTCTCTTTCAGAGATGAAGTTGGCATTAACTGTTAGCAGAATTTTAACGTAGGCATAAACAAATAGTCTGACATGAAAAAAGTATATACGGGTACCTTAGTAGCCCGAGGTTCCAAGTAAACAGAATTGACGAAAACTGTGAAAAGCGAGGCCAGGAGGTTGTATGCTTGCAGTATTTCAGCCTCGTTAGTGAACACCCTCTTTCTATGGCCCAACACATGCCCCAATAAAGCCATCCCAATACTATAAGCCATAGCCCTGAAATAAGCAGGGTAAATCTTACTCTGCACCACTGCAAATTGTTGCCTTGGCATAGTCCTTGACAGCACATAGCTTGAGATAAACGTAACCCACACGCACATCCCATAAGCCGTGGCGAACCCCATCAAATCAGCCACCCCCATCAAAGAATCGAAGGTATCCATGGATCCTAAGGAACTCGCAACACGCTTCAATGCATCTTTCACGCCCCACAACTTATCCCTCGCATCTGACACGTTGTTCACCATATGCTCCTTAACGGTTTGGCCCGTGTCCTTTGCCTTATCTACAGACTCTTTTGCGTATTCCTTGACGTCTTGGGCTTTATGATACACAGTTTCTTTGGCCTTACCTACTGCATCAGCAACAGTGTCACCTATCTCACGCGCCACCTCTTTCTTTGCAGCAATGGAATCCCTCTCCATGTCAAGGACCTCTTGCGCCTTCTCCTTGGCCTTCCCCATGGCATTCGCAATCTTGTGCTTGCACCTTCCGTAGGCATCGCAAATGAGGTCTTTGGAAGCGTGCAGATAGGGCGCATCATGGTGGGGGTCCTGTGAGATGCCTTGGCCCATGTCGGGAAGAACCGAAGCAGCCTCCTTGATCTTCTCTTTGGCGTTGTTGAGCACACCGGAATCCACCACCTTGTCGTGATGGGGCTGCTCTGGGGAGATTGAGATTTTGGTGTTCTGATGACCATCTTGGTCGTATTCAACCACGACCACCCTGTGGCCTTCTTTGACAATGGTGCTCGCTGCTTGCTTCTGCTGCGTGTCTGGGGTGGGAGAGAACACGCCCGCTGCAGCAAGCGAAGTCAGCACCAGACTCAGCCCTAACAGATTCATCATTGTTGCTTATGTTGTTGTTGGAATTGCAGTTACAACATGTTTCTGGTGTTAAGAGGGATGAATCTACATCTAATATTGGAGATTGGATCGGTTTGAAGTGTGGAACTCGGTGATGGAACAGCGGGTGTTAACGGCCACGTTGCATGGAGGAATGGAATGAGGGACGGACACGTGCGGTGCGGCTTCGGGAGTTGGCCACGTAGCATTCTTCGTGTCGAGATGAAAGGGCAGTGTTTGGTTTGGCCAGGGGAGGTGCCGGACGAGTCTGGACACTACCACACATTCCTTTTCACTTTTCTTATTTTCTCATTTTCATTTACAAGATTAGATTTGGAGACTTTTTTTTCTTTTTACTCAATTTTAGTAAATATTATTAGAACATCTAGATAATTATATGTTGATAATAAAAAATTTATTTATATTATGAATTTAATTGATATGTACTGAGAGATTGGTATATATTGAGAATATAAAATAATTTTATACTGTCAATCAATAGAGATTGAAAAAAATAAGAAATTATGATAGGTTCCTCATTATAATAGGTGATTATTTGTATGAGTTAGTATTTTTTACTATTCCTATTAATTGATAGTATAAATTTATTTTATATTATCAATATATTTAAATTAAATTCTTATGTTATTAGTGAATTTATTTATAAAAAATTACATGATAATAATACAAATTTTTAGTTATCTTATTAATGAATTTAACAAAATAAATCAATAATAAATGTGAAATTTCTTTATCAAATTAATAAGTGAGATAGTTAAAATTATCAATTTTTTATACATAAAATTATCAATTATTAACATATAATTCTACGACTACAATGTTTAACAGATGTGCTGCTTTTTCTATTTTTTGGTACATGCCTGTTTGCTTATTTTTGCTTGAAATCGTCTTGAGTATGTAGAGACTTGGAGTCCAGCCCAACAAAACAGCCGGACCCAGCAACATAACTCGCTCCATTTCAGAGACAATGATAAAACCGAACCTCTTACAGCTGAAGTTATACAAGATGATGATGTAGTAGTCCTTATCTGTTATTCTGTCAATGACGTAGCCATTAATCCCTAGCTGAGAGTGTGGATCCAACACCAAGCCTGACATAACAATCCTAACGAGAAACAACGAAAGAAAGTAGACAACAAGATATGTTGCTTTGCTCTCAGCAAAACCGCACACACGAAAACATATGATCCTGGATGTGAATTTGGTAAAGTTGTAAAATTAAAATTATTTTAATAATTATTTATTTATATAACTATTTTTTGATATAATCAATTATATGATAATTAATTTTTATTTAGATATTTCAATTGAAAAATAATTTTAAGATAATCAATTTTATTAAATTGTAGAACAAAATTTGCTTGTGTAGTAAAATTATTAAAAATGATATAGAATAATTATTTATATTATATAATATTTGATATATAGAGTTAATTTGATAAAAATATAATAATTTTTGAATAATCAACTTTTATTTATAATTATATTTATAAATTATTTTTTAATTTAAAATTATCAATTTTTTATTATAATCTATTTTCAATTTTTTTCCTAAACAAGATTAATTTTTCAACAACTTTTTTTGGAAAAAAAAAAATTATTATGGGTGGTTCCCAAACCTGCTAAAAACCACGCCCTTTCGTATAATTATAAAATATTGTATTGAATTACTTAACCAAACTCGTGAGTTAGACCGTCTAATCACTTAGGCTCTCACCAAAATGGGCCCTCTCTGCCTGTTAGTCCAAATTGGAGTTTGGCAGTCATTATAGCCGTTTTAATTAAGGCTGAATCATAGGGTGCCAGAAGGTATATGGTCCCTCAAAGCTTTGAAATAGATTTCATTTTAATATTACTTCCTTTTTTTTGGTAAGAAATATTACTTCTTGTATCTTCTTCGCGTCATATATTACTTCTTATAACTACAAATCCTCTGATGCAAGAGCACAAAGTGGCATGATAGCATGGGCTGCTTCTTCTATTTACTTTATTCAAGTTTATTCTTGAGGCCCAGTTGCCATCTTCTGAAATAGATATAGGGACCCCAAATTGCTGCCATGTGCGCTTGCATGTGGATTGTGGAGGGATGCCGTGCCAACATGGTTGGCTAATGTTTAACCAAAAAAATACGAACGATCGATAGGACACCATACATCACTTTCAGGATTTCATTTATTGGTTGTTTGTAGCACTGATGTGAAAAAGCAATTGCTGCATACAGCCTCATCGGCACATCACCTCAATCATGCATATAAAGAAAAGTATTATGATTTACATTATACATTAAGTTTTGAATAGTTTTACATCTTTCTTTGTCAATTACTACCATAGTTCTATCTTGAGTATCTTCTATATTTATTAATTTTAAAACTCACTGATATTTCTCCATACTTTAAACTGAGAGTGTTTATTCAGATATTAAGACCTCTTCCCTCTACAAATGCTTCCTGTAAACTCAAATCTATGATAATATAAAGATCACTTGATTGTTTATTACTTAAATTATCCTTACAGATGTATATAATATATTTAGATGTTCATATTACTAATATATTTCTCTTTAAAGAAAACTCGATTGTGGTCTATCCTAGTTCACGAAATAGGAAGAGAAAGTTTAATAGGGGATTAGATGACGGTGATACCAATGTGTTCATGAGAATTTATCGTAGATTTATTTTTTGAAAAGTAAATTTTAATTTGACACTATTTTAATACACATATGAATATTCTACATTATATTTTATAATGATATGGATGAAATCGCATGCATATAGCCATATACCTTTGCAAACAGTGCCGTGCATCCAACGTCAAATGCAGACGGTACATTAATGGTTACAATTGCTGAAATTGTTGGTGACCACGGCTCGAATGCTGCAGCATCACATGGTATTATATGTCTGTGGATAGTTCCATTTCCACCCCCAATTAACTGGGGATGCTTGAAACGTCATGGCCCCTTCGGACACAGCTTAGTAGTTAAAGATGTAACTTTTTAATGATGCAATGCAACAAACAAAGGAAAGAGAAAAGGGCAAAAAGACATGAGGGCACATAGAGAAGCAAGAGAATGTTTACTGCTAGCTTCTCTTTCTATTGGACGTACGTGCACACAAACCTTAGCTATTAAGAAAGCTGGTCACCTGCGAATTATTAAATCAATAATTTTTCTTTTTCATCAGAGTATTATTAAGAGTGTTTTCAACAATTCTTTTTTTAGACTTTGGTTTTAATCCTCTATATAAGGATGTAGTTTACTTACCATTACTTTATTATTATGCTATTTTAAACAAATAAGAAATAATTCTCAATATATTTCCGCTCTTGTATTTTCTAAAATAAATACGTGTACTAAAAAATATAAAAATTATTTCCCTTAAAATGATGATTTTATGTTACTTTTTATATATTGCTCTGCAAATTGTGTAATTTTTTAGGAGAAATTCTGTAATATAGTATATTTTTTCAGTTGTATTAACATTTTATCATATTCTTGGATATTGTTATTATTATGCTATCTTGTGTCTTATAGAAAACAGCATATACTTCTTTTAATAAAACAGGAAGAAACTTACAAAAAAAAAAGGAAGAAATAAAAAATGGCCAAACAAAGTTTTTCTTTTCACCATCCACTGAAAAAAAAAAGTTACCCTTTTCACTGATAAAAAACTGATGTCTGACGGGGAAGAACAAATAAATAAGAAAGAGAAATATGTTGGGGCTTATTTTTTATAAGATATTATATCGATTTATATTCTATTTATTATTAAATGGAGTGAATCCCATTTTAATAAAATTTATATTTTATTTAATAATAAATAAAATATAAATTAATATAATAACTCGTAAAAAGTGAATCCTCTCTCACTTATCAATAATAAAAGAAATGGAGAAAAAGGCAAGAAAAATGAGGGAAGCACACTCCGTAAATGCGAAACCGACACGCACGTTTCCAAGTAGAAAGTAGAAAGTAGAAAGGTTTGGGTCCATCCCAACGACGACAAAAGCAAGACTGGCCACCACTTCGAAGTTTAGCTGTATGCAAAGCCCGCAAATGACTTATGACAATTTGACTCCTAATTTAACTCAGACTTCACACGAATTTTCATTTGTTGTCACACATTGTTTATAAATATTCTACATTGTTCTGCTGTTTACTCCAACAGAAATATATATATATTTTGTTGTGAAATAAGCAAGTCGCTCTTTTTTTTTTTGTTCTAGGGCATTAAAGAAGCTCTGAGTTTTATTTAGTAGCTCATCCCAAAACTTTATAATTATGAATTTGATAAATAGTATGAACATGCATCCTCAAATTGGGGGCAAAAAAAAAAAAAGTAGCAAAATAAATGGTACAAAAGTTGTATTTACTAATTACTATATTTTCCCGGCAAAAGCAGAATTATCGTGTTGCTGACCTTTTAGACGAAAGACTTTGACAACCATCACGGCTAGAGTTTGAAAATGGATCTGCCTTAATTCCTTTGGAAGGGAGAGATCCGATCAAAAGTGACATCTGCTTTTTATTTCAAAATTATTTATTGAACAGTATGGTGCATGAATGCTTTCATAGTTTCCATCTGGCCCACCACTATTAACCAATTTATTATTTTTTATTTCATCCACCTAAACATTATCCCTCCCCATCATCAAGCCCCACATCATTATAATTGAAAACAAACATCACTTAAATCAATAATTAATCTATAAATAGTTAACATCCGCCTCAGTAAAAAAGTAAAAATGTTAAATAAAAAATCGTTTTGAATGAAATAAATAAAAAATTGATTTTATAGCACCCCAAAATTTCGTATTATATTGCAGAATTATAATATTAAACATAAATCTATAAAAGAAATTATTAACATGAATACTTGAAAATTAAAGAAAAATCTAATAATGCATGTTCAGTTGTGAAGTTAAACATAAAAATTAGTGTAGTTTGTTTTTGGCAATTATCAATGGGTGTAGTTAATTTTCCCCCTTTTTTCTCGTTTTCTCTCTCTAAACCCCACCACCTTATGCAAAAAGTGATAGAAGTACCCACCAGAATATCTCCCCGTCCAAGCCGAGCCATATGAATCAAGGGGCCACCTCACATCACCCACCAAACAGCACGTACATATCCTCTCCTGTTTCCTTCTCTCTTCAACAAATGTTTCTGCCTTCATACTCCAAATGAGCATCTCATCTCCACCACCGCCTATTCTTCTCCCTCCCCCTCTCTCCTACTCCCACTTCTGTCTTCTTCTTCTTCACCCCTACTCATCCCTTCACTCTTTACCTCTCTTTCTCTTTTATGGTACATCATAATTGAATTCTCTCCCACTCATTTAAGCCTCCGAAAGGAGCTGGTTTAATTATTAATTATTACTTGCTATCATAACATCATGAACAAGCTTGTGGTGGAAGTACTTGATGCCAGCGACCTCAAGCCCAAAGATGGAGATGGCTCAGCCAGCCCCTTTGTAGAGATAGCCTTTGATGACCAACAGCAGAGGACTCAAACCAAGCACAAAGACCTCAATCCTTGTTGGAATGAGAAGCTTGTCTTCGACATCAATGACCCAAGAGATCTTCCTCACAAGACAATTGAGGTGGTCGTATACAATGATCAAAAAGCTGGTCACCACAAGAACTTCCTTGGAAGGGTGAGAATTTCAGGTAATTCTGTTCCTCTATCCGAGTCTGAGGCTACTGACCAACGCTACCCTCTGGACAAGCGTGGTCTATTTTCAAATATCAAGGGAGATATCGCTCTTAGAATTTATGCGGTTCATGATCCTTCTGCTGCATATACTGCTCCTCCTCCCCAACCCCAACACCAACACCAACACCAACACCAACACCAGCACCAGCACCAGCACCAACCACAACCACAACCACAAGCAAAAGCTAGTCCTGGTGTTGAACCAGATGAGGGGACTCCCTTGCAAGAGATAAACACCAACATGCTAGACGAGGAAAGCATGGTTGGTGATGTTGACAAGAAGAAGAACAAGAAGAAGAAAGAAAAGGAAGTGAGGACCTTTCACTCCATTGGAGCTGAGAAAGCCACTCCTGCTCCGGCTGCTGCAGCCAGGCCTCCTCAGCCGGCTTCAACAGTGGAAATGAGGGCTGATTTTGCAAAGGCTGGGCCACCAAATGTGATGCTAATGCAGATCCCAAAGCAGAACCCAGAGTATTCATTGGTGGAGACAAGTCCTCCACTTGCAGCCCGTTTGCGCTATAGAGGAGGGGACAAGATATCAACCACCTATGATTTGGTGGAACAGATGCACTACTTGTATGTGAATGTGGTGAAGGCAAGAGATCTTCCTGTGATGGATGTCACAGGAAGCCTTGACCCCTATGTGGAAGTCAAGCTTGGTAACTACAGGGGCATCACAAAGCACTTGGAGAAGAATCAAAACCCGGTTTGGAAGCAAATATTTGCCTTCTCAAAGGAGAGGTTGCAATCAAATTTGCTGGAAGTGACTGTGAAGGATAAGGATATCGGCAAAGATGATTTTGTGGGCAGAGTCACGTTTGATCTGACTGAGGTTCCTCTTCGGGTACCCCCGGATAGCCCCCTGGCTCCTCAATGGTACAGATTGGAGGACAAGAAAGGGCAGAGAGTGAACAACGGGGAAATTATGCTTGCAGTTTGGATGGGAACACAGGCAGATGAGTCCTTTCCAGAGGCCTGGCACAGTGATGCTCACAACGTGAGTCACTCAAACCTTGCAAACACACGATCAAAGGTATACTTCTCACCAAAGCTTTACTATCTTAGAGTTCGAGTGATTGAAGCACAAGATCTTGTCCCTTCTGAGAAGGGCAGAGCCCCAGAGGCAGTTGTGAGGGTACAACTTGGAAATCAGATCAGATTCACAAGGCCTGCTCCAATGAGAGCGACTAACCCAGTTTGGAACGAGGAGCTTATGTTTGTGGCAGCGGAGCCTTTTGAGGACTTCATAATTGTTACAGTTGAGGACAGAGTAGGCCCTGGCAATGTTGAAATCTTAGGAAGGGAGATTATATCAGTGAGAGGTGTTCCACCAAGACATGAGACCAGCAAGCTCCCTGATGCTCGCTGGTTCAATTTGCGCAGGCCTTCTGCTGTTGGTGAGGAAGAGACTGAGAAGAAGAAGGAGAAGTTCTCCAGCAAGATTCACCTCCAGATGTGCCTCGAGATGGGGTATCATGTGCTTGATGAGTCCACACCTTTCAGCAGCGATCTTCAGCCATCCTCCAAACATCTGAGGAAGAAAAACATTGGAATTCTCGAACTTGGGATATTGAGTGCCCGCAATCTGCTGCCTATGAAGGCCAACGAGGGTAGGACTACTGATGCATACTGTGTGGCAAAGTATGGCAACAAATGGGTTCGAACCAGAACTCTGCTTGATACGCTGTCCCCTCGATGGAATGAGCAGTATACATGGGAAGTTTATGATCCATGCACTGTGATCACAATAGGGGTTTTTGACAATTGGCACATCAATGGGAGCGGTGACACCAAAGACCAGAAAATTGGGAAGGTGAGAATCCGGTTGTCAACTCTTGAAACTGATAGAGTATATACTCATTATTATCCTCTGCTGGTTCTCCAACGTAATGGCTTGAAGAAGAATGGGGAGCTTCACTTGGCAGTGAGGTTCACTTGCACAGCATGGGTTAACATGGTAGCCCAATATGGAAGGCCTTTGCTTCCCAAAATGCATTATGTCCAACCAATACCTGTTAGGCACATAGATTGGCTCCGCCACCAGGCCATGCAGATTGTGGCGGCACGGCTTGCAAGAGCGGAGCCGCCGCTTAGACGGGAAGCAGTTGAGTACATGCTTGATGTGGATTACCATATGTGGAGTCTCAGGAGAAGCAAAGCCAATTTTGGCCGCATAATGTCACTCCTCTCAGGTGTTTCTGCTGTGTGTAAATGGTTTAATGACATTTGCACTTGGAGAAACCCAGTGACAACGTGCCTTGTTCACGTCTTGTTCTTGATTCTGGTTTGCTACCCAGAGTTGATCTTGCCCTCCATTTTTCTGTACTTGTTTGTGATTGGGATTTGGAATTACCGGTTCAGGCCAAGGCAGCCACCCCACATGGATGCAAGGCTTTCACAAGCAGAAACTGCCCACCCAGATGAACTGGATGAAGAGTTTGACACTTTTCCAACAACAAAACCTTCGGATATTGTGAGAATGAGGTATGACAGATTGCGGAGTGTGGCAGGCAGAGTACAGACTGTGGTTGGAGATTTGGCTACTCAAGGAGAAAGAGCTCAAGCCATATTAAGTTGGAGAGACTCAAGGGCTACAGCTATCTTCATCATCCTCTCCCTCATCTGGGCTGTCTTCATTTACGTAACTCCCTTCCAAGTGGTGGCAATTCTAGTAGGCCTTTACATGCTGCGTCATCCCCGGTTTAGGAGCAAGATGCCATCGGTTCCGGTTAATTTCTTCAAGAGATTACCTTCCAAATCCGACATGATGCTATGATTTTTCTTTCCCTTTTTTTATTCCACCTGTTATTGAATTATTGTGCACAAATATATATATATATATGAATAAATAGATCTTCACCATTATACCCAAACGAAATAAGGGACAGCAAAGAGGCGCAAAGCCCCAATTCGCTTGTGCTAGCAAAATAACAATTTCACTATATGTATATCCGAAACGGTTATTTTCAGACATGAGAATAAACTTTTTCGTGCTTATAACAGCTTTACCAGATTATAAGTGCTGTACTCGCTATTGCAAATCAACTGCAGCAAAAGAACGGTCAATCTCAATTAGCTAAAATAAGCAAGTTCATTCACGCTCGTCAAAATGCCCAAAAAGGATTTTCTAGGAATAACATCACAAAACTGCTGTAAAATAGAAAGCAAGATGTGGGGTGTGGTTTTGTGCAAGAATACATGTGCAAACACACAAAATCTAACCAATTTTGTAAGTCAAAATTTTGGGATAACAATTTGATTAGTGAAAAAAACTAACGGCCATTTACTGGGACCATACAGTAAACGTAAGAGCTACTACTACAGCAATAATCGTCAAGATGCTGATCGATATTCCACCCCAAAGAGCTTTATCAACAAAGTCCCACTTGCTCGCGCTCCCATGGGTCCCTTGCTTTTTAATTGACCCCGAGGCAAGCTCGCTCTCAACCCTTTTGTGTAGAATATGCTTCCGCTTCCTGAGTACCCATCCAATGAAATTTCTACTGTTTTGATTTTGCGGCGCTACAGTGTCTCTTGAGTTATCACTCTTCTCAAGAGTACTCTGAGCACAGCAGCTGTCATTTCCACAAGCACAAGATTCTGGCTCTTCTGAGCATCCACCAGTATTGGCTGGTTTATAGCATGGAGAACGCATATCCTGCTTAGGAGCCTTCTTGCTTGAAGCTTTATTGACACTTACATGGTTGACCGTCTCAATTACTTCCCCAAAAACTGACCACCTTCCCACGGATGTTATCTTAACCATAGCTGAAGTTCCCAGCATATGGTCTGGAGCAATTACAAGAACTTGTATATATCCCTTCGTATGACCAACCTTGGACATTGAAGAACAAATTAATTAGATGATAGATACCACAAATAAGAACATAATATATAAGTCACAAGCACAACACAAGGAGTGCTTCACGGCTTCAGAGAATTCAGATTTCATCATTGCAATTTGCAAGAATAAACAGATAGTTCTTCCTCCCATCCACCACCGTGGTTTTCAGTGCTATCTTGATAAATGAAATGAGGTAAAAAGATGAAAAAGAACAGAACTTTGCCCTAGACTTCTTGTTTTGGTACTTTGGCAGGTTCGTTGGAAAAAAAATATCCAGTGTCGTAATGCCAGATACTAAAGGGTTTAAGCCACATACTCACATATATGTATTGGAATTGGTTGCAACAAATGACACACTTCAATAGAATAAAAGCAACAAAAATCAAATCATGATTCAAGATCATCTGCAGTGCCTTACCAAGTGAATTCCATCAGATGCAATATCAGTAATCCAAATTCTTTCCACTTTGCCTTCCATCCCAGTATAAGGAGTGAAGGCTTCAAAGACATTTGTCAGTTCACGGCTTCTCCTCTTCACCACATTACTTGGAACCTTTCTCATCCTTGCAGCCGGGGTCCCTGTTCATTTTATTATTATCATTAGGCAGGGGTAAGGAAAAAACTTCAAAATGAAATTAAAGAAACTCGTTGGCATAAGCATCATCCATAAATGCCATCAGGCTTTTGACCAGGTGGTAACCTGGATGGGCTAATTTTCTAAGCACTCAAATTTTAATGTGGTGATTGAAAATTTTCCAGCAGCCCAATCTCTCCCCACTATTTTAATATATTTATGTGTGTGTGTGTGTGTGTATGTGCACAGAACTTGTTGCTTATGATAAGTTGTCATATTCAACTTAATTAAAGGAAAGAATATATTTTATCTCTGCAAATGTAAAACACACTAAATTTGAATGATTATCAAGAAAAGCAAGCAAACCCAAACCACCTAAGATAGAGGGGCTCAGGGAGAAAAATAGATTAAGCAGATCATGATTTCTGTATCATTTATAAGCAGGAATCTCTACATTTTCTTTGTTTGCTCACAACAATTCACCGAAAGCAAATATGCATAAGACAGCACTCCTCGCCAAGAAAAAATCAGCAGTTCAAGTAAGCAACTCTCTTAGTAATCTTTCAAAAAGATGAGGACATTGTGTGGCCCTTTATAAGGGGTGAGAAGCATACATTACAATTGCACTGATAAATGGGGTTAAAGAGAAAAATGAAAGAACTTCTCATCGTTGCTTAATGCATCTACTAAGGTAAGTGTACAAACAAATCATGAAGTGGCACACAGATATGCCAGATGACATACCTGGTCGAGGGTAAAATTGTGAAATATGAACTTGAGGGAATTTGTACTCTTTAACAAGGTTGACAGTTTGATCAAAATCTTCATCAGTTTCACCTGAAAATAGCCCAAGAAGGGTTACTTTATGTTAATGAGTAATGTGTTGTTACTTGTAACAAATGTCAAGTTATGTTACTGGAGTTTATTATTTCATAAACGTAGGTGAAGTTTAATAGTGATGACTATACCGTAAGTGGATGAGTGTAACAGAGTTACATTAGTTATTCTTCACCTATAAATAGATGTATTTGTGAAGCAAGGAAAGCAAGTGAGAAACAATAACAAAGAAAGTAAATTAGATCCAAATACCTTTCTCTTCCTACTTTATTTTCCATATAATAGTGTAGTAGCATTAGCCTACCAATTCCTATTTTTACTTGAGTGTATTACTTAACATACCGCCTCTAGAATACCACCAACAAAGTGGTATCAGAGCCAGCCACAGATCCTTGCAACAAAGAAATTAAAGAATCATGGCTTCCACAAGCACCTCATCAACATTCAACACAATCTATAGTAATGTCCAAGTTCCTTTGTTTGAAGGAGAAAATTATGATTTTTGGGCTGTGAAAATGGAGACATTGTTCACTTCCTTGGATGTCTTAGATCTAATCAAGATGGACAATACTGCAGCAGAAAGTGAAGAATTAAAGAAAAAGAAGATTGTAGATGCTGGAATTCTTGGGATGATTCAAAGAGGAGTCTCTTTTGCCATATTTCCAAGGATCATGAGGGCAAAGACAGCCAAGGAGGCATGGGGCATTCTACAACAAGAATTTGAAGGAGATTCCAAGGTGAGAACCATTAAACTTCAATCTCTTAAAAGAGATTTTGAGAATGAAAGAATGAAAGAAAATGAAAGCTTGAATGAGTACCATAATAGATTGTCAGAGTTGGTGAATCAAATGAAGTCTCATGGAGATACAATCGATGATCGTAGAGTTGTGGATAAAATTTTGATTAGCCTGACGGAAAAATTTGACCCAATGGTGGCTGTTATTGAAGAAACAAAGGACTTGTCAACCATGACAATTCAAGGTTTGATGGGTTCATTGAGATCCTATGAGCAAAGATTGTTACGGTGCATTGAAAAATCAGTTGAAAGCGCATTTCAATCTAAGCTCACCATTGACCCCAAAAATGTTGAGAATAAAGCTTCAAGCCAAAATAGATGTGAGTCTTCTAGAGGTGGCAGATTTGGTAGAGGTCGAGGAAGAGGAAGAAACTCTCGCGGAAGAGGAGGAAGAGGCAACTTTGGTGGAAGAGGAAATGATGGTGGAGTAAATAAATGGTGTGGCATTTGTCAAAAGAATAACCATGATGAGAAAGAATGTTGGAACAAAGGCAAGCCTCAGTGTTACACTTGCAAGAAGTTTGGCCATTTGCAAAAAGACTGTCGCTTTGGCAACCAGCAGCAGGCAGCATTTATAGAAACTGAAAATAAAGATGGAAACCTCTTCTTTGCTTGTCAAAAGGCATCTGAAGAAGGGAAAAATATGTGGTACCTGGATAGTGGTTGCGGTAATCATATGACAGGAGAGAAAGACGTCTTTCTTAACATGGATTCTTCATTTAGCTCAAAAGTTAAATTGGGCAACGGAGAATATGTTGAAGTTAAAGGCAAAGGCAACATTGGAGTAGCAACGAAGCAAGGTAACAAAACTATTCATGATACTCTTTATGTTTCGGCTGAAAACTTGCTTAGCATTGGACAACTTCTGGAGCATGGTTATTCTCTTAAATTTGAGAATCGAGAGTGCAAAATTTTTGACTCTAAAGGTAAACTTGTTCCTGCTGTGAAAATGACCAATAATAGAAGTTTTCCACTCTTTTTCAAGTATGAGAAAAATTTCAGCATGATGGCCAGAGAAGCAAATGACTCTAGTTTGTGGCACAAAAGACTTGGGCACTTGAACTATAATAGTATCAAGTTGCTTTCTCAGAAGAATATGGTGTACGGGTTACCATTACTAGAAGAAAAATCCGGTGTATGTGAAGGATGTATACTTGGCAAGCACCATCGCCAACCATTCCCAAAAGAAGGAGCATGGCCAAAGAAGTGTTGGAGTTGGTACACACTGATGTGTGTGGACCTATGAATACTTTGTCTCATGGTAAAAACAGGTATTTCATTTTATTCATAGATGATTTGACCCGTATGACATGGGTGTATTTTATGAGACAAAAATCAGAAGTCTTTGTAATATTTAAGAAGTTTAAAGCATTTATTGAGAAGAAAAGTGGCAGGTTCATAAAAACTTTGAGAAGTGACAGGGGGAAGGAGTACACCTCTAATGAATTTGACAAATTTTGTGAAGATGAAGGAGTAGAGAGACAGCTGACTGTTGGCTATACACCTCAACAAAATGGTGTATCAGAAAGAAAAAATCAAACTGTGATGGAGATGGCCAAGTCCATGTTGTTCAAGAAAGGGATGCCAAAAGAATTTTGGCCTGAGGCTGTTAACACGGCAGTGTACTTGTTGAATAGATGTCCGACAAGAGCCATATGGAACAAGACTCCATTTGAAGCTTGGAGTGGCAGGAAACCTTCGGTGAAACATCTTAAAGTTTTTGGATGTGTTTGCTATGCTCAAGTTCCAAAAGAGAAGAGGACAAAACTTGAAGAAACAAGTGAGAAATGCATCTTCATTGGCTATAGTTCTTTGTCAAAGGGCTATAGACTTTACAATTTGAAAACCATGAAGTTGATCATTAGCCGTGATGTTGTATTCGATGAGAAGGCTTCTTGGAATTGGCAAGAAAAGAAGGTTGAGCACAAAACAGTCTCATTTCCAATTTTGCAACAAAATCCAGTAGCTGAAAATGAGCAATCAACCCCCTCTACAACAAGTTCTCCATCCTCACGAAGTTCTTCCTCGGCACCAAGCTCTAGCTCATCATCTCCAAGCTCAACTCCAATAAAAATGAAGAGTTTGAGTGATATCTATGCTAGATGCAATTATTGTGTGGTAGAACCAGAACGTTTTGAGGAAGCAATCAAAGAAGATGCTTGGAGGAATGCTATGCAAAAAGAGATTGATGCAATTGAAAAGAACAGGACATGGCAGTTAGTTGAAAAGCCAAATAACAAAGAAGCAATTGGCATGAAGTGGGTGTACAAGGTGAAGTATAACTCGGATGGTTGTATCCAAAGAACCAAGGCTAGATTGGTGGTGAAAGGATATGCACAGCAACCTAGAATTGACTACAATGAGACTTTTGCACCCGTTGCTCGATTAGACACCATTAGAGCAATTATTGCATTGGCGGCTCAAAAAGGCTGGAACTTATACCAACTTGATGTGAAATCAGCATTCTTGAATGGAGAATTGAAGGAAGAAGTCTATGTGCAGCAACCTCAAGGCTTTGTGATTAAAGGCCAAGAAGAGAAGGTGTACAGATTGAAGAAAGCTCTCTATGGGTTAAAACAAGCCCCTAGAGCATGGTACAGTGAGATTGACAATTACTTCATGGAGAAAGGATTTCAAAGAAGCAAAAGTGAACCTACTTTATATGTCAAGCATCAAGGTAAGGCTAATATCCTTATTGTTGCACTTTATGTTGATGATTTGGTTTACACCGGTAACAACAAAAAAGTGATTGAAGATTTTAAAAAGAACATGATGAAAAAATATGAGATGAGTGATCTTGGACTGCTACATTATTTTCTTGGTATTGAGATTTATCAAGATGATTATGGAGTTTTTATTTGCCAAAAGAAATATGCTGAAAATATTTTGAAGAAGTTTGGTATGCTTGGTTGCAAGCCTGTTGATACTCCTTTGGTGGTGACCGAAAAGTTTAAAAAAGAAGATGGTGGAAGATTGGTAGATGCAAGTGTGTATAGAAGCTTGATTGGAAGTTTGTTTTATCTCACAGCTACAAGGCCTGATTTAATGTATGCTGCTAGTTTACTCTCAAGATTCATGAGTAAACCAAGCCATTTACATCTTGGAGCAGCAAAAAGAGTGTTAAGGTATGTTATGGGCACCATGGAATATGGGATCAGATTTGAGAAAAATTTAGAGTTGAAATTGAAAGGCTATTGTGATAGTGATTGGGCAGGAAGTGTTGATGATATGAAGAGTACTTCAGGCTATGTGTTTTCTCTTGGTTCCGCTGCAGTTTCTTGGTGTTCAAAAAAGCAAGAAACAGTGGCACAATCTTCAGCTGAAGCAGAATATTTAGCAGCTGGATTGGCAACACAACAAAAACTTTGGTTGAGAAAAATTATGGAAGACATTAGAGAGAAGCAAGAGAATAGTACACAGCTTCATTGTGACAACAAATCAGCCATTGCTATGGCAAAGAATCCAGTCTTTCATAGCCGAACCAGACATATCAACATAAAGCATCATTTCATCAGAGAGGTGATTGAAGAAGGAGAGGTACAACTAGTGTTTTGTTGTTCAGAACAGCAATTAGCTGACATTTTTACCAAAGCACTGCCAAGAGCAAGATTTCAACAGCTTAGAGAAGCATTGGGTGTCAAGGAACAACATATTAAGGGGGAGTATGTTAATGAGTAATGTGTTGTTACTTGTAACAAATGTCAAGTTATGTTACTGGAGTTTATTATTTCATAAACGTAGGTGAAGTTTAATAGTGATGACTACACCGTAAGTGGATGAGTGTAACAGAGTTACATTAGTTATTCTTCACCTATAAATAGATGTATTTGTGAAGCAAGGAAAGCAAGTGAGAAACAATAACAAAGAAAGTAAATTAGTTCCAAATACCTTTCTCTTCCTACTTTATTTTCCATATAATAGTGTAGTAGCATTAGCCTACCAATTCCTATTTTTTCTTGAGTGTATTACTTAACATACCGCCTCTAGAATACCACCAACACTTTATAAGATGCAGGCACTCCCCCCCCCCCCCGGCAAAAACCACCACCGGGGATACTGTCCATATTACCAATATCAGTACCAAATCATTTCGATCATGTGCAGTATAATCTTTAAGATTAAACATTATTTCATATTTCCCATTGACAAATGAAAACCCAAGTATAATATTCCATCGATTATTTTGTCATTTATGATTAAATCAGTGTACAAGAATCTCAAGTGTAATTTATGATAGGACACAATGGCATCGTTTGATCTATTTAACTGATCCCATTTAGTGGGAAAAGGTTTTATTGTTGTTGTATGATTAAATCAGTGAACAAGAATCTCAGGAGTAGAACTGCTATGTGGCATGTTTTCATATAAAATGATTCACAACTTCAAGAGTTATTTACTCCAAATTTTATTGCGTACAAATTATCCAGGTCAGGAAAAGTATATAACAGAACATGTAACAGAGACTATCCGCTAACCAGGAAATCCACATATTATGTCAGTGGCAATCTGCATCCCTGGCACAAACTCTGTTAAGGTATCTACAACAGTCCTGAACTCACTCACAGTATATTCCCGATTCATTGCCTGAGACATTTTGAGTAGTCAATATATTGTTGAACATATTACTGTAGGCAATCTTGTAAACAATTTTTATGACTTACAGTCAGAATAGTATCACTTCCAGACTGAACTGGTACATGCAAAAAAGAGTACACACATGGATGCCGCAAAATCTCTGCTATCTCTTTCAAGTGCTCAAGGATAAAGGGTGGATTGGTCATTCCAATACGGAGCATTGTGCTTGCATCAGGTGGGAGTTCTACTACTAAGGCATTCAATAAAGTTGGAAGATTGAAACCAATGTCACGACCTGTAAAACATCATGACCTAAGAAACCATTGATATAAAGCCCAATCTCAATAACATTCTTAACTGAACAACCTAATAGCTTGGAGCTGTATGCATCCATTAAAATGCAAATTTCTTAAGATCAGTTCTGCAAATATCCTCCAATAGTGAAAGCAACAGACAACTTTGACCAATATTAGAAATTACCATATGCTCCAGTGTCTTCACTGCTGAGCCATATCTCTTTAACTCCATCAGATATGACAGATTTTACACGCCCTACCTGCACCAGTGAAGTTATATAAAATCAGTCTGAAATATTTTAAAAATTAAAACAAAACAAAATATAATGTAGTTCACAGTACTTACAAGGCTGTCTATAGTGTAACTCCCTAGGTGACCCCGAGCATGCTTTGTCTTGCAATAAGTGCAAGCTCCTAAACAACCAACATTAATAGGAAGAATCTCGACAAACTTGTTCTTTCTAACCTGTTACCAAAAAAAGTATAATAAATAATAGATTCACAGACTAGTTTGTAAGAATTAAGTTAACATACACTTGTACACTATATTAAAGCATAAAACATGCATATAATACCTGAGTAACAGCTAACAGTATGCATGAAACTTGGAACAGGGAAGAAATTTTCATGCAAATTGAACAGGCTTTATAAATGAAGTTTGAATTTGCACCTTTGGAAGGTCAAGTGCTGGCAAAGTCTTACGGGTCAAAAGCCTCACTTCATGACCTTTTAAGGTCTCCTCCACAACTTCAACAACGCGATCAATTTGCTGGACTCCAACTATGCTGATCCCTTCCAGCTCTTTCAAACCTCTACTTCCTTGAGGGACACAGCCCGCAACAACTAGTGGTTTATTTGAAGATTTTCCTTTTGCTATTATGGTATCCATGGCAGATTGACTGGGGGATTTCACTGTGCAACTGCATCGGAAATTATTTTAACATGAATTTCTTTTCATAAGTGCATATGGTTTTCTACATAAAAGGGGGATGCATTGATGTTATTGTTCACTTCAATAGCTTCTTCAGGTAATAAAAGACAGGTGCAGCCTCTCTAATCTAATGCCGCAAAAAGGAGAGAAAGGGAATGATGAAAAGAGTGAAGAAGAAGGTGGTTAAGAGGCTGACGTGTTGATGAGCCATAGATCTGCTTCGTCAGGATTGTCAGACAAGGAATAACCAAAAGCTGAAAGCTGGCCAGCCATGTACTCACTATCGCTCTGTCCAAACAGCAATTGAGATTACAGTCAGCAATTAAGCTGAGCTGAGCTAATCTCGTACATCGTAAGCGCAATTAATATTCATGATTAGATAATATGAATTGATAAGTATACATCAGACATGCCTGGTTATGGGAGCATCCGAAGGTCTTCATGTAGATAGTCTGCAGGGCAGGCAGCAAGTTGCAACGCACAATTAGAAAAACCAAACCAAACCAAACCAAACCAAAGAAGGTGAGAGGTGAGAGGTGAGAGGTGAGAGTAGCCTCACCTGAGTGCCAGGGATTGGAGTTGCCGGTGCCGGTGAAGAAGAAGAGGAAGAGAGTTGATTCCTGAGATTATTCTTCTTAGTCTTTGTTCCAACGGCGGCTAACGGCAACCGAAAGCCCCTTGGAGTTCCGCTTCCGCTTCCGCTTCCAATCAGCAAATCCTCAATGTCCTCCATTTCCATTTCCACTTCCACTTCCACTTCCACTTCCTTCCTTCTTCCTTCGATTCTTTTCCCACCAATTCCTCTTTTATGCTCCACCTCCACTCATACCCCCCATCCTCAGCCCTAGTACTAGAATATTACAATTACAAACATCATAATTACATGCGTCTCCACATTTATATTATACTAGTGAATCCACTTTTTTTATTATTAATTTAAATTTTTATTTTTATTTATTTTTAAAAATTAAATTGAAGTAATTTTATTAGTTTTAAAATATTCAAAAATTAGAAAAATTAAAAAAAATTAAAAAAATTAAGAGATATTGAGAAATAATAATAAAAAATAAAATATAATAAAAAAAAATTAAAATATTCCAATCTTTTTATATAATAATATAAATATTAAATATTAATATTAATTTCAATAAAATTTATTATAATGACTCTCACCTTCACAATTTGAAGTTGTATGGGGTTTTTATTTTTAATATGGGATTTGAGTTTAGTATTTTTATTATTATGAAATTCGAGCAATATTTACAAAAATATGATATATAATAAAATCAGAAATAGATCATATATATATATATATAAAATCTTTTCAAATCTCGATATATTTATAAATTAAATCCCGATTCATTTATAGGACTCTTTTTTATTTTTTTAACTTTTCTTATGTGATTTTTTAAATTAAAATTAATTTTGCTCAAATATAATATTTAAAACATATTTATGCCCTTGAATAATCTTAAAAATAAATATATTTTATTTTATTTTTTATTGTTTTTTACAAATTTAAAAATAATAATAATATAAAAATTTAGATATATTTTTCATTTTTAAAAATTTAATAAATTTTGATTTTAATTTTTATAATTTTTTGTTATTTTGATTCAAAAATATCTTAATGTGCATCACCTTCATCCCACCGAATACAAAAATACTGTTAATTAATGAGATGGCTAATTACAATAATCACTATTGCCACATCATCTTTTCTGCCTATTCTCTCTCCTTGCAGCACCTTCTCTCTAACCCCCGACCATCGCCTCCATTTTCTCTACACCACACCCTGTTGTGCCCCCATTCCTCTTTCTTTTCTTCTTTTCCCACTCATCTATTCATTTCATCTCACTTTCATCTTCTTCCTCCCCTTTCCCTTTCTCTCTTTCAGTCTTCCCCTTTTGAAGCCAACTACACCACCGCGAGCTCCACCTTTGATCCACCGCCGCTCCCCTTCCAGCCACACGACTTCACCACCGCAAGCCCGCAACGCCACCACCACCGATTGCCGCAAGCTCGCAACGCCAATACCACCAACCACTTTAAGATGGGCCCATGGTGAACCTCTAACAATATTGATGGACCTATGAAAAAATTGATGGTTAAAATTATAGAATTATCCAACTGCCATACCTGTCTGACCCACAACATTTCGATAGTTATTAAAAAATCTATTACCAATAGAACAAAATCTAGGTCAACACACATGGAATTCATAAATGAATGATGAAAAATCATAGAAAAAAAAGAACCAGTGCGAAACCCACCGTATCGGATTATAAACGACTGGTGGCAATAGCATCGATTTCCATTTCTAAAAAACAAAGAAAATCAAGAAAGCAAGACTCAATAAAATAATGGAATGGAAGCATGCGTTGGTCATAACATGCATTTGGAAGAGAATGAGGGAGGGAAGAAGTGGAAGCTTACTCGCAGCGATTGACAATGAAGTCTTGGTTGGGACGATTTCATTGGGCGAGTTGAGTGCCAAATTCAGAGACGAGTTGCAGCGAGGACTCGTCCATGGAGTGAGGGAGCGAGCAAGCAAGCAAGCAAAGGGGCGGTTACTGCATTGGTTAATGGTTAATGGTTAATGGTTAATTATATAATAATATGGGCGTAGTAGAGTTTTCATTTCTCCAAACTAGAGCAGCAACCCGCGAGCTAGCCTGACTCGATCCACCAAAATGATGAGTTAAGCCAGCAAAATTTCAACTCATATAAAAATGAGTCAATTTGACCCAACCCATATGACTCGCGGGTTAAGTGAATTCGGGCCGGGTTGAAAATGGATTGGTCCATTTTTTTTTTTTCAATTTTTTTAAAAAAATTAGCACTTATAAAAAATGATAGGTAATACTAATAAGTAATAACTATATTCTATAATATATAATATATAATATCTTATGAGGTTGCTTAATTATTATATTTGACTAATCTTAACTATTACCTTATAGAATTATAGGTTATTAATTGTTACTACCTTGGTGAAGCTTTATTTATTATGTTGAATTTTGTATGTTGTTCCCTTTATTTTGTATAATTTCTTTTGATTTTTGTACCAACCATAGTTTCTGATACTAGTGTATATATAATCTATTTAATTTTTTTAACCTTTTTTGGTATTTTTTAATTAACTTTTTGATTTTTTTATTTTTTATTTTTTATTTTGGTGAACCAACCCGTTTAACCCACCAGAAATGTGGGTTGGTAAATTAGTATTTTTATACCACCGTAAAAATGAGCTAACCCGTATAACTAGCTTCGACCGATGACCCGTGGTGGGTCAACTCGGATGAGCCGAGTTGGCCTACTTTGACAGCTCTACCCCAAACCAATGTCAACTCAAGTTAAGACTGAGAATAATGAATGTTAACTTACAATGGACGCATGCTAATTTACTAATTTACAATGGATGCGTAATAAAGTAATATTTTCTTTTTATATGTAATAATAATAATAATAATAATAATAATTTAAATTAGCGGGATATATGATAAATTTTTAACTATAAATAATTAAAGGGTCCAATACCCTTGAAATTTGTAGGGGTATCAAAAAAATCCCCTTATTTATTATATAATATGAGAGAGAGAGAGAGAGAGAGTTGGGAATGAGTTTTAAAATGAGTACTTTAGTGGATACTAATAGAAATCTAGGGAATTATCTGTAAATAACTATTGATTTTAATTGCATTTCTAGTAATTTGTTTGTGCCAAAATGTGAAAAATGTGTTAATAATTGTGAATTTTAAATATATTACTAGTGAAATCGATAAAAAGACTTCACATCTGTTAGTAATGACCTTATCACTTTCACCATGTTCATTAGAAATATAATTAAAATTCTTAATTCTTTATTCATTAATCCCTAAATGTCCAACTAGAGTCTAAAATTATGAGTATAAATATTATTTCTCTTTTAAAATGGATAAAGAATAATTTTAGATTTGAGGAACAATCAAGTATCTGGTATTTTATTTTTCCTTGCCAATTTGTTTGATCTTTTCTCCAACTCATGCATTGTTCTCTCTCTAACACTTTTTCCCTAACCAATAATTAATACTTTCCATTATTATTTATATTTTCAATGACAATATTGCCCCCTCAAACCTCTTTTAATATCTCTTTTATTTTCTAACCAAAATCACTCTTATTCTCAACTTTCTTTATTTTGTCATTTATGCATTCTTTTACCTGAATTTAAAAATACCTGTTCAATGCACTAAATAGTTACTAATTTATGTAGCTCTATGAATTATTTCTTCCTTTTATTAATTTTACAATTTTTTTAAAATGAAATCTAATGCATTTTATTGTTCCTATATAGGGAGATGCATCACCATCAAAAGCCGAATCTGGTTAATGAGCGTGACAATAATAGCAAGCATTTATTTCCTACATTAAATTCTCTGGATTATTAAACATTTTAAAATTTTTTATTTATTAAATATTTCATTTTTATTTGATACTTAATATTTTTGTTTTTTAACCAATTGCTTTTGTTCTGCTTCTTATTTTTAATGAAGCTTTTTAGTATAATTAAATCGATTAGATTACTTGGGCCATTTTTTTAAAAACTGTTGAAATTGAAAAAGTTCAAGTGTGAAACAATAAAAAAATTATTGCGTTTTCGTGAATCTTCTAGATCAAATAAAATATTGATAATATCACTCAAACTTAGCATTATATTTTAAGATTCAAAAATTAATTTTTTTCATATAAACGTTTATTTATTTATTTGTTGTTGTATAAGTGTTTTCCTTTTTTTATATGTAATATCAAATTATTTAGTTGAGTTGATATTCTTTTATAATTTATTTAAAATTTGTATTTTAGATAACTTTTCTTAAACTATTTATCTGGGTTTATTGTTTATACAACAATATATTATTTTGATGTTGTCAATATTCATATCATAGTTTATTACTTAATCAACACTAAGATGTAAAATTTATCTAACACATAAGATAAATAATATTCATTATCCTTGATATACATAGACTTTAATTGGTGAACTATTTATACATTTCCACTTGAGATATTGATATCTTTACTTAGAGACAATTCTACAAGGACCTTCACCACAAATTCATGGATTATGATGAGGACCCTTAAAAGAAATTAAATTATAATAATTATAAGATTGGTCCCTTTTAAAATTAATGTTTGGATTTAATAACTCCATGTTTTAAGATTTTTTCTTGAGATACTATGATTAGATAAATGTTTGTTCTCTATGATGAATTTCTCTAGATGGCTCTAGTTTGTATTGTTTAAGTTTAAGATTTATTTTATATTGTTTATGTTTATGCATAATAGTAAGATTATTCTATTGTTTGAATTTATTTTATTGCTTAGCAAGTTTATGCCTTTTTATATATTTTGTGAATTTATGCATAATATTAAGTAAATAACTTAAAGTAAAATATTTACAATGTTGCACCTAACCAAAGCGATAGATATAAGTTCCAATTATTTTACTTATTATGGTTAGTGTGTGTAAAGAATTTTGTTTTGTCGTCATGATATCATAGATAACACTACAAAAAAAAAAAAAAAAAAAAAAAGAATACCTTTCACCAAGTATAAGACAAGTAGACAAACGAAATAGAATTAAAGATAATGTAATATATACCCTTTGCTTTATTTTGTTGCATGTAGAAATGCATAGTATGATCTTTTCAATATTTATTACTTATGTATGAAATTGTGGTATGATAGCTGTGTAATTTTATACGAATACTCTCGTCATTGTTCTTTTTAAGTTTTTGTTAAATTTATTTTGTTAACCTTGTCCTGAGCGAGTATTACAGCAAAAAATAATTGAAATTATTTTATTAGATTATATTCTTTATAATTATAGTACACGAAATTTGGAACCAAAGTTGAGCGCGATTGAAGAATTAACACACAACAATAATTTTCGCAAAACTACTAAACAAGAGTCGAGGAAGTAGTACAAAAGTTAGGTTACATGCCAAAACAACGACTCATCATATCCTTGGTACTTTTTCTTCCCCAATTAACCATCTCGTCAACCAGCTTGGGTCATCAGCAAAGAATTTACAAGATGAGGGAATGATCCCAAGGTCAGTACCAACATGCTCATACTCCTTTAGAGCTGCTTCCATTTCTGCTGCAACGGCAGCATCATTAACAATTTCAAATGAACTTGTGCTTAAAGCATTTGCATAGTGTTGCTCTCTCTCAGGGTCATTTTGTAAAAGTTCCAAGGCAGGTCCCTGCATAATCCAGGAGTGACGTGGGTAAAAAATACATTTGACAACAATCAAGAATACATAAGAGATAATAACACGGCAAATCCTAGATGTTCCTCTATCTGCTCAATGAACTATCTGTTTGTTTTGTTTATTTTCTCTTATTTACGTTTCTTGCATATATATATATATATATAGAGAGAGAGAGAGAGAGGGAGAGAGAGTATCACATAAAATGAGTGATTAATTGTGAGAGTGAAAGGAGCAAATCTTGACCATTGGATCTTATGTGAGTGGTTGAGATTAAAATATAAAATTATATGATTTTTTTAAGTGATCATGTGATATTTAAACAACTTTAAATCTTGACCATCCATGTGATATGCTCCCTATAAATATAAGAATTTAATTTAAATGCATTGACAGTATAAAATAATTTTACACTGTCAACCAATAGGAATGCTAGAAAGTGTCAACTTATATAAATAACCACCCATTACAATGAGGGATCCACTATGATTTCTCACTTTCTAGCATTCTTATTGGCTGACAGTGTAAAATTATTTTACAGTGTCAGTACATCTCAATTAACTATATATATATATATATATATATATAAAGGAAACGTAATATACTAGCTAGCCAAAAACGTATTAAACTAAAGAGGTCTGGACCTCTGTTTACTGCACTTTATTCGAAGCAAGCAATGATTAGTGATTCATAGAATACTGCAAAGATTGAAAGCAGCATAGGCGTGGTCATATTATTTATTCATGTGAAAGTGATAGCGTATGGTTGAAAGGTAGGCCATTATTTATCTATCATGTGCAGTTATAAACTGTATGGTCGAAAGGTAGTTCGCACATAATACCTGGCACAACTCAGCGTAATGTTTATATATCTCACTGCTTTCATCTTGATCACCAAGGAGAGTACCTCCATACCAACCATTGGCCTCGTTTGCTGAGGTCATTGTAAGGTACCTTGAAAATTAAGAGTACAAAAAGAGCATCATGCATAAACTGAAAAAACTAAAGGCATCAAATATAATAATAGATCCTATAGAAGAACTAAAGCAACTTTTAAAGGAAATTTCTTCATATTTAAAGCCAACTGCAACATGGTTATAGCCCAATTGCAGAAAATTAAAGTTCAGAATTCCGCATCTATTGGAAGTATTAACAGCTCTAGCTCTACTTAACAGATCATATCCAAATAAACGACGTTTGGTCTGTTAATGTCATGAAAGCCTGGCTGGCATAGCTCAGCTCTGTCTAAAGTTGACAAATTACATTGCATTAACTAAACATACAGATTGGTTAGTGGTGACATAAAGGGCGGATGTGAGCCAGTAGAGATAAGACACTGAACATCATAGAACAATATGGAAGGTGCATCAAAGATTTCCAAGGATAATGCACTTCTTAAATACATACCTTTGGAAAACATCCTCTTCATTCAAATCGTTGCCAGATGAAAGCCAATTCAAGTTGCAGAAGCCATTAGCCTGAGATCCTTCAATGTCAGTCTCACGAGAAGTAGCTTTTGCAGCAGAGGAACCTTCTTCATACTTTCTCTGGCCAAAAAGCCAATTGGGGCTTTTAAGCTGTATCTCACTGGACAAGGTAAACAGAATCAGCAACTCAACAAAAATTCACAGGACAAGGTCGACAGACAATAAGCAACGCGACAAATATTAATTAAATTACCATTAACACAGAAAACGTTTTTTATTTCACATCAGTCAGACACACCGCCCACTATCTCTCACCCGAAGTGAGAATATACATAGATGGAAGGGGTGGCTGATGTTGCAACTAAGTTTATGCTAGAAAATTTACTTTGATCTAGAAATTAAGGGTCTAAACTTACAGATGAGTGAGATTAAACAATCATGACCCTGATTTTAACGAACTGCTGAAGCAGCTCATAATTATTAAATGTGAGAGGCAAGAGGAAAATAATAAGAGCTAATGATAGCCCACAATCAGGTTCCCAAGCGCTGAGAGAAAATCATTTCAAGGAACAGAAAAAGCACAGGAATACTGCGTGCTGACTGATTCATTTATTGAATAACAGTAACAAAAATACAATACAATGAAGTTAAGAAGCAAGAGGACAATATCAAGTACTGTTTTCATAAACCAACAAGAAGCAGATCTATAAGAACCTGTTGTTAAAATGAATGGCAGGAAAAAGGCTAGTATTTACATGTTCACAGTCAACAAAAAATGTGTAAAAGCTAGTGCTCTATAATCAGGAGAGTAAAAGTGAGAAGTAAAATCATCAAACGGCTACTTAGAAAAGAGAAGTTACGCTGCATCAGGTGCAACACCACTGTTTCCAGAACCGCCGCCCAGTCTTTGATCAGGTTCACTGCAAAGTCTTACATTTGTAATTGTACTACAGGTCTTTTCAATTAATTTGTCAAATGAAGTCAATTTTATGCGTGAGAAGTCTTCTCTGCAAGCTGGTATAGGTGTGAAGGTCATTCCAGCCCTTCCAGAAGGCTGAGGATTCAGTTCAGGACTGCAAAATTCAGAGAGCAATTGAAGATTGAAAAGGCGAATGAACAATATATAAACATATAAATAATGAGAAAACCAATGCCAAATCTAACAAATCAATATAAAAACATGTAAGTGATCAATTTTGCTACCAGTCACCAACCAACAAGGACAACTCACCACTTCCCAGGAATTATAAGATCATCCCCAATCCCAGATACATGGAGATAATAGTCGGAATCGAGCTCCCAGAGAGCAGGTTTCCCTTCCTGTGGTTGGAAGTAACCTAAAAATCTGGAAATTGAAGACAAGACTAACACATTTGAAACCTAAAACTATCAAATCTTATTATAGATGAGTTATTATGAATCCCGTCTAGGAAAGGGAAAGAAAATCATTAAGATAAAATAGGAGAGGAAGGAATAATACAAGTTTATTGCATCTTGTTTTTCACCATCAGTGTAAGCATTGCTATAGTATCGTTTTATAGATTTTAAAAACTCTCTTGATTGTGTTGTTGCTTTCCACTTTCCCTGCCTCTCTGGAAACACCTGTCGTCACCAAAAAACATATATCGTAAGAGCATCAGGAGAGGATGCAGATGAGTAAATTAAATATTTGTCCAACAGATTAAATAATTTTTGAATCACATAAAATATGCCATACAGTATTGTGAGCTGCAGAACCACCATATTGCTGGGCAAGAGCATCTCCCATACTTTGATACATGTCCATTAGAGCTGCAGCAATACTACTATTAGGATCAACTTTTGGCTGATCTGTCAAACCCATTGCATGGAGCTGGCGTCCTAAAGCTTGAAGACCATAAGCATACTGTGCGACATTTGTACGGTCCAAGCAATCAATGCAGTTGGTGCGGAGAACTCCACTCTGAAAGCGTGGTGCATCACCACTAAAGCTATTTTTTTGGTTCTGATGGCTCATGTCAGTCTCTCTGTCTCGATTAACTAAAGAATTTAGCATCTCACTACTGGTTCCAATCCTTGCAAGGTCCCCAGAACTGGCTCTCAGATCTCTGAGTGAAGTATCCCTATAAAAATACACAATGATTACGAGCTGAATGCAAATAGAACTTCCTTTACTTAAGCAACAGCTTACTTGCTCTTTGCAAATACTGAGATAAAGCTGCAATAATGTTCAGCAAAACAAGAATCCCCTAGAAATCTGGAATTAACACCAGCAAAAACAACTACACCTTATTCCACTAGGCATGTTTAGCTACTAGGCTAGTCTTCCACTACTCCAGGTGAGATGGAGGAGCACTTCGAGTGTTATTTGCGAAAAAAGTACCACTGAAACTTAAGAAAATTTTTTGCTACACTGCTATAAGACATACGATGATGTATGGGACTGAATGTTGGATAGTAAGAAGTCAACAAGAGAATAAGCTCCATGTTGCAAAGACAAGAATGTTGAATTGGATGAGTGAACACATTAGATTAGATAGGATTAGGAATGGAGAAATGATATTTTGACATAGCCCACCTCGTAGTACGGGCCGACATACCACTCATCCATCGTTGGATGGGTGTGTGGCCCCCACTTAGACTGGGCTCCACACCCATCCAATGGTGGATGGGTGGTATGTCGGCCCGGAGTACGAGGTGGGCTATGTACAAATAACACATCTCTTAGGAATGAATGCATTAGAGAGAAAGTTGGCATAACACTTATTGTGGAAAAGCTAGTAGAATCTCATCTTAGATGGTTTGGTCGTATGTGAAAAAAATCCGTAGAAGCCCCAGTAAAGAGAGTAGTCCAGATGAAGGGTAGCTAACTAGTTAGAGGTAGAGGGAGACCAAGAAAAACTATACGCAAAGCTATTAAGAAATATTTTAGATTTAAATGGTTTGTCTATAGATATAGTTTAAGATAGGACATTATGATGTCATTTGATCCATATAACTCACCCCACCTATTGAAAAAAGACTTGGTTGTTATACCACCAAAATTTCCCAAAAACACTACCACTACCAAGATAAAATATTTATTGAATTAGTTATACATTTAATTTTAAAATTATGGTAACAATATTATCTATGTACTTTTTTTTAAAAATCTAATTCATACATCCAAACAACAAAATTAGATATAATTCTATTCCATACGTCCTTATGCAATCCAACATTAAAGGTTAAATTAATTGGCTGACCCCTATAATTTCATTGGCTTTGCAAATAGATAACCCAGGAAAGATTTAAAAGAAGTATAAGGTGAAAAAAAAAAAATGAAAAGAAAAGAATTGAATGCTCATTCAATCATTTTATGTTTTCAAGGGAGACTTCTAGTTCTATATCCATAATTCTGAATGAAAAAAGCACAGATAAAAGTGAGAGGAGAAGTGCCTAGAGCAGCAGGTGGGTAAACCCCATAACAAAAGTTCTGAAGGAGAAAAGTTCAGAGACCCCTGCATATTTCATATCTTGCCTTTTTAGTGTATAAGAGGTCATGGTTATAGTGATCACCAAAATAGATAATCTTTCCTAGTTATGGTTAAAATTCAACTAAAACTTATATTAAAAAACAAGAAAATGAATATTAAATGTTAGGTAACAAGTTCAATGATGGATCATACCTTCCTGAACTTGTTCGGTTGCTCTTGTTGGTCCTCTTTACGATGTTGGGTTTGCCACTGTAGTAAAAACCCGTTAAATCAAGTGCCTCAATTGCTACAGCTCCTAAAACGGCCAAAACATTGGCAGACTTGCTTTGAAAACGTCAGGGAAGAATAGAGAATTGTCAGGTAAAATGAAGACACTGACACTGCAGGACAAAAAGATAAGGCTTAGCATGCTCACCTCTTTGCAAACTTGTGAAAGTCCCAGTGAATAAATCTAAGATGATTTTCTACAGGAAGAATTTGGTTAAGATACCCAACAGCATGTGCAAATTCACGCCTCAGCATCATTTCTCGAGGCCGTTTCTCAACTGTCTGCATTTTATCACTTAAATGAGTTACAACAAAGAGTACTTTTCTTTTCATAAAAGAAGAGATTCATTAATACGAAGAGAGAAATTACAAAGAGTTGGGAGGATAAGGAATCCTCTTTAAGGTAAGAGCAAAACACAAAACAACAAATTAAAAAGAGAATGTAGACAGTATAATTAAGGTAGAATGATTCTCAAGTTTACTTGAACAAAATGATTAGAAGAACAAAGGTTTACTTTCTCTTTTAATCTCTACATTATGACATCAATTAATAGAACAGTTCTAACCATTCTAACGAGAACTGTACCACACAGAAAGAAAATGGATTTAAAGAGAGGAGCAACACTAAATTACAATAACAGCAATTTGGTGACAATTATCATTGAATCATATATATATTTGCAAGAGAGTGGGGGTCAATTGACACAAAGGAAAACCTACAGCTTTTCTAACATTAAATTACTACTCGTACTATACGATTTTTATTAATCCTGTTACTGAAGCAAAAGTGAGGTCCCGTGCCAAAGAAAATAAGGAATCAAATATCATATAGACTGATATTTGTTCACCTTTTCAACATTATTTATTTTTATTTGAGCAAAGACACAAATTCTTCAAAAGAATTACCTTAATCAAATTAAGCACAATAATTGGATTGCCATATCTCTTAGCAAGGTCTTCAAAATGTAATTTTGTTGCCTGGTATGTTGGATCATACCTCTGCACTGAAGTCAAAACAGGGGGGGGGGGGGCATCAAAAAGAGAGATAGATGAATAATAACAGCATAAAATTCAACAATTCAATTATCTTCATACAGATTATGTCAGGCTTAGGACTAAATCTTGATGCTTCTTGTGACCAGAAAAGTGGGATTGAGCCACGCATTTGCACAACTGAACTCATTTTGCCCTTGCAAGAACCAGCTTCTTCATCAAGGACAATCTGCTCTGTCTCAACATCATTAGCAACCCTCCCACGGTCATTCACCCCCCTTTTCAAGTAACTACAGAAACAATCCGAGACACAGAAAATCAATCCAAGAATTACTATTTTTCCAGACAGACCACAATGTAAAAACAAATATCTTTACACAATACAAATAATTCATGGCATCGAAGAACATTGCTGACTACAGCTATACATTCCAATCCAACCAACACAAAACATGCTACATACGAAGAAAACAAGCATCAAAGAGAAGATTATTCCACAGACAGATTACAGTTGACTATGCAACCACTGTAACACACAATTTTTCCTATCCTACGGAATAAAACACTAAAGAACAATTAAGATATGATACTGTATGGCTACTTATTTATATAGAATAGACGTCTACCGTTCCATAATAAAAATAGCCTCTGGGAAAATAGTCCAGTGCAACAAAATTCTCAACATAAGAGATTCTTTGCAAAGCACACCAACAAATATGGTGTTAATCATTATGCTATATGACAAAACAACTCAAAGCCTATAACTAGTCAAATATACAAAATAATTATGACCATTATCATAACATCATTCCCTAAACAATTAGAGCACATTTCTCCTTGAAACAAAGGAGAACATAAGGGGGGAAAAACTAGAGGAAAGAAAGACAGGTCCCCAAGTCTATACAACTTGTTTAAGACTTAACGCAACAGGTGAGCTCATAAGTTTACATTTGTTGCTAAGGAAGTATCAAACTGCAACCTTTTGCAAAATGAAAACCACAGAGAAAATTAGGTACACAATTTTTTTTTTTTTGTGGGGGGGGGGGGGGCTGCTGAAAGGGGGAAAAACTGAAGGGTCTAAACCTAGGTCTATGGAAAGAAGAAGGAGGGTGTGGAATTTATAATAATAAAGTTTTTCCTAATAACCTCCGAAGCACATTCACCTTGCAAAGGAAACATTGAGATGAATATGAACAGAAATGAACATATTTCCTTTTCAAGCCAATAAAACAAAACTTCAGGACAAATAACGAGCAATGTGCATGTTTCTTTAAAACAGATAATCATATATATGACCAAGGCAATGGAAAAGGAGTGCAAGATCAATCAAAAGAGAAGAGAAGACACATCAGAGGGGACTGAAAAGGAGAGTGTACACAAGGTCAACGGCAATGACAGAATTGGCATCAGATAAAGGCTGTCTCAAACACAAGATGTCTCAGGATAAAGAGGAACATGGAACATATAGGGAACAGGGACTTGTAAACAAGAGAGAGATAGAGAGAGAGAGAGAGAGAGAGAGAGATGAGAAACAAGAGCCAAAGATCCATGGAAAGAAAGAAAGGAAACTAAGAATATTCTCTCAGGAAGAAAGAGAGAAAAGAAATCATTATGTTTCTCATATCAATGATGAACAAAGCATATCTTCCCAAACTCTCCAATAAAGGAGAGCCTTATAGAGGTATCCATTGCAAAGAGAGAATAAGAGGCTAACCTGGTTTGTTGCTCCTCCTCCTTCAATCCTTCCCTGGACAAATCACAACAAATAATTGCCTATGGGGGTAAAACTTAAAATATAAACTATTTATTTTATCCAAAAAGTTGAGTTTGAAATATAATAAATGTAATTCATCACTTAGAACATGATATAAGAGGAAAACAATGTTTATGCAAACTGCAAATTGAAGTAGCACATGTGTGCAACGAATTTGGGGACGTAGATGCTCAGACATCAAGGCTAAAGCCCATACCAAGTATCTGGCACATACTGCATTCATGTGATGAGATTTAGTTGAATAAACTCCACATTTCAACACAGTTTATAATTTTAAAACGACCAAATCCTTATGAAGCTGATTATATAGTCTACAATTTTCGTACCTAATGTCTAACAAGTGAAGTTCCAAATGATTAATTTTATTAGTCATGTGATCCAGGCAATCAATAGACACATGATAGGATAACAATATATTGCCTTGTGCTTTATCAACTTGCATATCAGTATTGTAGGATAAGACTAAGACTTCTAAGGATACCCTATATCTGTACAGCCCTATCTTGAAACATTATCATGTCCTTCCTTATCCCAAACAACACACCAAAAGCAGTTTATATAGCTTCAGATGGTCTCTAATCAGCATTGTTCACTTTTGATGGAACTAACTATTATCCAGCCTATCAACCACCTGTTCATAGTTCTAGCTACTCAAACTCTACAAAAAAATTGCTGCTGTAAAAAGACAAGTTGGGAGCATTTTTAGTGTACCGAATAATTCCATTAACCTTCAATCAGTAAGAGCAGGACCAACAATATCAAATTATACACACAGACACACATATAAACAAAAAGAACAATCATATACAGCCACAAATTTACTAGGACACATTTTAGGAACAAATTCAAATCAAATCACGAAAGCTTAGAGAATAATTATCTAATTTAAATTATCACAATGATTCAATGGCATCTGAATCAATACTGTAAAAAGTGCAACACGAATGAAATATCCGAACAAGAACATACCGTGTCCCTGCAAAATGTCTAGATCGTCTAGAAATCAAGGAAACACTGAAGTCCCTCCCAAAGATTGATAGACGAGTCTGCCAATTTTAAAAATCATAAAATTGGTCACACAATGCAAACATTTTTTTTTCTTTTTTTTTTTTCCAATTATTAAAGTGTTTTTTAAAACAGCTTCCAAACAGACCCCAGGAGTTCCTTGCCCAAAGCTTCTGTCATTAAATATAAGAAGAGGAAAAAGAAAATCAAGATTATCAACCTTAACCTACTATGTCCTAAGGAATTATAAACCAATCTAACATACACTTGATATTCCCTATCTCTCACTAGCCAGAATCATAATTACTTTGCTTCCAACGAATTTGTTAATTTGAGTATTAAAAGCAAGCACATGTTTATTCTACCCCGAGAGAAGTAAAGTTGGGACAATGCTCATCTTGCTTTAGTAGCAAGTATTTCATAAATATTTGCAAATTTATCATGGGACCTTTAATGAAAATGCATGCTCGAAATAAGCCCATATAGGCTCATATTTGAGAAATAACAGACGTACCTGCCTAAAATGGCCATGAACTAACGCTATAGTCCAAATGGTGTTGTTGCATCTTGATCTGATTGCTTGGGTTAAATAAGCATTCCAAACAAATATATTATCATATGGCATCCCTCCATCTTGATCAGACGAGACATTCTTTTGCAAACTTTGCATAATAGGGTAAGTGTAACTAAAGAAGAAGTCCTTCGTCAAATCCACACTGGATAGAAGCTTTTTGTACCTGCAGTAAGAAGAAATTGTCTTGCATTTGGAAGTTAGAGAAACAAAATTTGATTGAAGTTGGAAGAAGGGATAGTCCCAATTACCTTAGCTCAGTTTTGGAGTGAGCTAAATCAGACTGAATTGAGACATGTGGAATGGTAATCAATTGGCTCTCCTTGATGCTATAGATTGCATGACCACATATAGAACCAATTTGTCTGCGCTTAGTAACGAGAATCAAATAATAGGACTCCAGAAACCTGATGCAGCCTAGAGAAGACGAGATGAAATAAATAGATGCGAATCATGAACAAAATTCGTCGCAACGGCAAGAAGCAAGGAGTAAAATAGAATAGAATCAATAGATAGATATATACATGTATTATAAACTAACCGGCAATTCCGTAAACCTTGGCGACGAAAGTGAGGCCGCCGGTGGCCCTGTTGCCTTCGGCAATCCGCTGAAGCAAGCTCTTGATTTCCTGCGGGGAATACAAGACAGGGTCTTCGCTGATATTCAGATCGGACGGCTCTGATCGATCGACTTTCAGCACCCGGAAGAACCTCTTGTTTCGATCACTCCCGATCAGGTAGAATCGCTGCTTACAAATAAGGAATGAAAGAGACAAATTCAATTCAATTTTATAAATATAATTATTCAGAGGATTTTTTAGGTTTTTTTTTTCTTTTCAATTGAATTGAATGATGAAGGGAAAAGGTACCGCTCTGGTTTCGTAGAGTCTGAATTTCTCGAGGGCGTAGGAGTCGGGATCCAATTCGGGATCATTGGAAGGGTGAACTTTTGCCGAAGAACATTGAACGTAAGAGGATCCTCCCATCTTCTTATTCCCCACCTCACAATTCTCCGATTTCGCCATCCTCCTCCTCACTCATCACTCTTCTTCACAATTTCAAACTCTGCTTTTCAACTCTAAATAAATCAAATCAAATAAGATAAATAAATACGTTTTCCCTCCCGCTCCCATTCATTCCGATCAACGCCTTTGCCACTCCGCCCCCTTTTTCTAACCAATTGCCAATACCAAACCTTCTATTTTACCACACAAACAGGCTGTTTGAAACCTGTGGAATTGAATTTAATTCTTGGTTTGGGGCTAATTAATGCATAAGATTAAAATATGGGTAGAATTTAATTTTAAATTTAATTTAAATATATTGGTAGTGTTTATTTAATAGAAATAATAAAAAATAATAATTTATTGAAATAATTATTTATTATAATAAGGAGATTTATTATAATTTTTTATTTTTTTATTTTTATTTATTGATAGTATAAAATAATTTTATACTATTAGTTAGTATATATCAATTAAACTCTTTAATTTTTTAAAATATCTAAAAATAAATTAGATTAAAATAAATTTAATTTATAATTTCTATCATAATAGATTTAATATTAAAAAATAATATATCAAAACCCTCAACTCTATTTAATTTTTTTCTCCTCTAATCTTGTCATTCTTCTCCTCTTTTATTAATAAAGAATAAAATAATTAAGATAAAAAATTTGATTTATTTTATATATATTTTAAATAATATAAATAAATTTAATTTTATAATTTATTAATTTATTTTAAATATAAAAATTTCAATTATAATAGAATTAAATTTAATTATTAATAGAATTGAATTTAATTTTATCTACTTTTATCATTGTAAACAAGATGAAAATTCATTTTAATTCATTCGTTCTTTTTTTATTATATTATATTATATTATCCATTCATTTATTAAATTTTATGCTATAAAGTGTTATTATCAATAAAAAATAATAAAAGAAATATTTTTCAATCCAAATAATATTTTAATAATTTCATAAAATAATGAAGCGGAGTAAATTTTGATACGTTGTCACCATCGAAATATCAAAATTTATCAAAAAATTATAAAATTGACAAATATATCATTTACATATATTGCCTACCTTATTTTTAGTCAATACTTAAGTCTCTTTTTTTTTTTTTCGTAAATGAGCCTTGAAGTAAGTGATTTATATGTGTGACCCGTAATCTCGCACTTGTTTCAATTATGAGAATCGGAACCTTTCCCCCTCCCTTGTGTGTGATACGACCAAAAAAAAATCTCATATTTTTTCCGCTTTTGTCTCTACCAAATGCTTTTTGATAAACATTACTCCAAATTCTAGTGATATTACTTCGTGTACAAGCTATGAATTTATTGTCAAGCTTCTTTTCTCTATTCTTTTCAACTTTCCCAACTATTGGCATTTTTCCAATTACCAGTTTCATCCTTATCATAAAAGAAACTATAAATCTTTCTGCTCAACATCCACCACTGCTGAAAAAAAATAAAAATAAAAATAAAAAAGAAGGACAAAAAAGGACCACCACACACGCAGTAGCGAGAAGGAATGAGAAAGAGTGTTAAATGGCAAAAACTGAGTTATTATTATCCGTATGTTACGGACAGCTTTGAAGAGAAACACGAGGGAGGAGGGAAAATGTCCCATATCTGTGTTAGCTGCCACAACTTGGCGGCTCCACCAGCACTTGAGCTGCCATTCACAGCCAGACGAAGCATACCCCAAAGGCAGGGCACCATCACAGCCTTTGCTGAAAAGTCTGGAGGATTTTCACTTAACTCGGTGTGTTCTTGAACTTACCTAACTAGGATTATAAACGCCCTGTTGTTAGAAGTCTCTGCTCCTGCACAATATATTATATTATATTGCATCAGCATGTCTTTCATTTCAGACCTTACTCAACTAATCTTCTTCATTTGAAATGAGGGATATATACTGACTTTCTGCTCTTTGAAAATGGACTTGCAGATACTAAGAAGTTGTCAAACTTGCGGAGGAAAAGGGGCTATCGAATGCCCAGGATGTAAGGTGATACATATCCTTTAACCCTGCTCCTTGGGCATATATCTTATTAAGAAATTAATCGATTTGGATTTATTTAATTAAAAATGATTGAAATTATGGCTGCTTAATAATAATTTGTAATATTTATTTAAATCCAAGGATTAAAATATATAATAATATAATAAGAATAATGCCAAATAGTATTTAAAAAATAATAAAGGTCCTATTTCGTTATCTGAATAATTACAAATAAGATTTTGCAATGCAGGTATAATTATATAAATTGATTAGATGCAACTAATGCTAAAAATATATGAAATAACTTCAAAAATTATATACATAAACAATTAGGATTTGGAGAAATAAAATTTTGGATAAATTACATTAGTCTCTCTGAGATTTAGTGAAATTCACCTCGACTTCCTTATATTTGTCCAAGTTATACTAATTTTCCTTTAGGGGAGGTTAAGAGAAGTCAAGGGAGGTCAATATTATATTTATAGGAATATTTAGTTTCATATTTTATAAAATTAAGAGGTATCGGATATAATATTATTTAAAATTTAAAGGAGATTAATATATATTTTTGTAAATAAAGGAGAGTCGAAATGAATTTTACCAAACCTTAAAGAAGGCAAGTATAATTTATCCTAAAATTTTTAAGCGAGAGAAATAAGTTTGCATGGAATTTTTAAATATTTATTTTGAGAGGAAAAAGAAACAAACATAAGAACTTGTTTGTTTGTTTGTTTGTTTGTGTGTGTGTGTTGTGTTTGGGGGGGGGGGGGGGGGGGAATTATAATAGGTAGTAGAATTCCACCGTAGTAGAAACACACATTCTCTGGTTGGGAGGATTAATTATCTCGCTAAAAATTTCACGTGAAAGTGTTCTCTTAAGCAAATAAGTTTCTGAATTTAATCCGTGCTTTATGCCATCTCCCATCTCTATATTTCAATTTTCATCCGTCGCAAATTCATCAGCAAGTTATCATCGTTATTTTCAAGTTGTTTAGGGATAGTACCATTCCCTTACTGTTGGAAATTCTTCTGTTCTGTTTTTTTGGTACAAGAATTTCTTTTAAGCACTAGTTACCTTGGAGTATGACAGGGGACGGGAAAGAATAAAAAGAATGGAAATATATTTGAAAGGTGGAAGTAAGTTATTCTCCCTTCCATACTTTGTAGTTGTACCACGTATACGTAATTTTATTTCCTTTTTCTGTTCCTAACATTAAATCCGCTTCTAACATCTATCGGTCTAGATGTTTTGACTGCCAAGGATTTGGGCTAATGAGTTGCCCCAGCTGCGGAAAGGGAGGGTTAACACCGGAACAGAGAGGAGAAAGATAGGAGTTTCAAACTAAGTAATTTTCTCTCAATTTGCTGGTAGAATTCAAGTTATTAATGCCAATAACTTGGATTATCCCATGATGAAAAGCGTTTTATTTTGTGATGAAATCATATATTGTACAAGGTTCCACGAAAACAGAATGTTATAATTGGTACCTTTTGCAATTCGTGTACTCCAAAGTTGTTTTTCGAGACAGTTTACCATTACCTTACCTATAAATGTCCGCTCATGACATTGCAAGTTGTATGATTTGGATTAGTTTGGAAGAAATAATTAATTTTTATAAAAGTTGCCTTAATTTTATTTGATTATACGTCGTTTTAAATTTAAAATCTAAATACATATTAAATTTACTAAAAAATAAATAGATAAAATATTTTTATGTAATATTCATTAAAGTCGAAGGATTAACCAAGAAAAAAATTAGAATTTGCAATAATAATATTTAAATAATTAAGATGACCTCATATTCTTTTCACTTAAAAACATGTTAAACACAATCTTTAAAAACAAAGTAAAGTGTTTGGAGATGTTTAACGAAAGTTTCTAAGTAAAAGGTCACTCTTTGATTTCTTAAAGTGATATACTATGCCAAAAAAGATACAGGCCCAGTCTTTTCCATCTTCCTAAAAACAATATACTGCACGACTTTCATAAGGAGCTCAAATGAATCTCCAAAACCATTTACCACTAATCTAAATCGAGTTTCTATTTGCTCGAAGGACAAATGAAAGTTGGCACACATATCAAAAGTGATGGTTATGTGCTAATCATAAATTTGAGTAGAAGGGGGAAATGGCTTCTGATCTGATTCATGTGCGTGGTTCAACATTTATACATGGAGTGAGGAGTAGAAAAATATATCATGGATCTACCACACCTTAATCTTTGTATACATTGTTATTAACTAAATTACTAACTAATCTTAAACCAAAATAAAAATAAAAATAAAAAGCTAATCATGGAGTAACCGAAAGTAAGAATCAGTTGTGTAGGCTTTCCTCCTCTCTTCTGGCCTACAAGTGGTAAGGATAAATGGATAATTGCACAAAACAAGAGATGAAGTTCTTTCTTTCTATTTTCTTTTTGTCAACGAAGGGAGAATTTTTTTTTTTTGGTCAATAATGAAGGGAGATGAGCTTATAGCCTCAGGTGAAAGAAGGAGAGGAGAATACATAGACTATTTTTAATTATGTAAGTGTCGAATTAATATTTAATTTTCATTAACAGTATAAATTATTTTTAGTTAATAGTGCACATGATATTTACTATATTTAAAATTTATACCTATTTAAACTGTGATCTACAATGCAATTATTATGTCCATATATAATATACAAATAACATTTTTTTTATTTTTAATATGAACATATTAATATAAGTATTAGATTTGACTTTAGGAGGCTCAAAACCCAGTTATTTTTTATAACTCAACTTGGCCTCACACTAATTGATCTAGGTTCATTCAAAGTAAAGTATAAATAATATTTATCAAAAGGTACACAATTTTTAGGCATTGTTATTTATGCACTAAAAATATTACATTACTCTCAAACCTTTTTAGTTGAAAAAAAACAAGAAAAATTGTGTATTAAAATGGCTCTTTTTTTTTCTACATGGGTTTTAATAACTCATAATATTAAAATATGAGATTGTAGAAGTACTTATGAAAATATGGTGTTGTAATAGAACCGGTCATTCCCAATGTCTATAGTGGATTTTTTTTTAAATATCTCTTTGATTTGTACTCCATAAGAATTTGTCAATATTTACAATTAAATCCTCTTTTTCCTAAAGGCTCTACAGGAATAATTTGCTATTTCCTTTTTCCACTTGGAAGGGCATATTTCAAGCTCTAACATACAAGTTATTTTTATAAAATATAATATATCTATAGAAAAAGAAATCATCAAATCATGGCTTCGCATATCAAATATTTTCTTTCCATATCGATACATACAATATATTTTTGGCAGTTAATGAATGGGGGGAAAAGACTTTCACTTACCGTCTCTTATTATTTATATGTATAAAACTAGTCAATCCCAATGGATGCTTTAGGGTGATGGGAATCATGGAATAAGGGAACTTGTGCATAGAGAGGTTTCAAAAACAAAAAGAGTATTAAACAAAATATATTCCATATTGTGGTACATGTTAAACAAAAACACCATATATAAATTCATTTTACCTATTAAATATGTATTTTTAATTTATTATCAAAAAAATAATAAAATGATAATACAATGTAAAACAATATTTTCATTTTACTTACTTTCCCGCTCTTAATAATATCATATCTCAATAGAGAACTAGAGGTAAGTTCAACATGGCTAAGCATCAAATTTATATTTGGAAGGGTGGCAATGAGGGAGTGACAAGGAGTAATATAATTAGGGCAAGTTCTGTGGTGCACCAATTTAAGTATGGTGCACCACACACCAGAGGAAGAAAAAGAGGGTGTATTATGAAATTACTTGATCCACATCGTTTGTTAGGGTCTAATAATATCTGATGGTAGAAATTAAAAACGATCAAGTGGTGCATCACTAGTCCTTGCTATCTGCTCCTCTCTCCTGCACCTTTACCAAAGCTCCGCATACTACACCACCAAAACGCCGCCGTGTAGCTGCGAATTCATTGCAAGAAAAGCACTATGGCAAGCCTCAACGGCGTCGTTTGGGAATTTCCCATTTTGGAGGACATTGTCGCAGAGCTTTCACTTCACAAATTGGGAACACTATGCATCGAACTCGTCGTGGCAGTCACAGGAGCCAAAGAAGTGGTCGTTAGGGCTGGAACTGAACGACGTGCAAGTTTAGAAGCTGTCTTGGTTTACCTTGTCGAGCACGTCTGGGGTAGTAACCTCTTTGTGAGAGGAACGAGTAGCATAGCTCATAGTTGAACAAAGGCAGCTTCATGGTTCTAGAACCTTCCGCAGGAAGGAACTGTGAGGAAACCGATTCGAGCTTCCGAGTCTCGCATCAAGCTCAGCTGGTTCAGTACTTGGAATTCGCCATCCGGTGAACCGGCAACAGGGGCGGAGGGTTCGCTGTGTTCGGAGGAGGACATGCCACACAACAAATGAGTGGAAGATGCAATTGGAGAAGGGTGGGAGATGGCCTCCGTTTGCGTATAGCCACATTTTGCATAATGCCTTTAATCGCATATCCAAATGTGGCTAAATGACAAACTCACTACCCCTCCCTTACTCCCTAGCCAAGTTTAAATGGTGTGTGGTGCACCATACTTTGATGCATCGCAAAACTCCCCTATAATTAGACTTAACTGAATCATACTTGAAAACAATTTTAGGGCCCGTTTGATTTGCCTGATGGTATAAGGCTTGATAGTATAAGATCTGATTGTATAAGGCCTGATAAAAATTTAATACTATGCAGTATTTGGTATGTCACTGTTTAAGATATTGTATTATATAAAATATAACCAGAAGAAGAGATTAAATATAATTTTTAAATAGTTATTATAATTATTTAAGCTATTTTTTATTATATATAAAAATAATTTTATATTAAAAATTATTTATTTATTTATTTTTAATATTTTTTTATAAATACAAAAAATATGAGAGAGAGAGAGAGAATGAAATAGAGATAAAGTTTTTATACATCAAAATCTAAATAAGCTTAGTATCACATTCATATATTTGGTTATATTTTTTATTATATATAATTAAATTTATATTAAATATTATTATTTATATGTTTTAATAATAAATTTTTATTCTTATATTTTTATTTCAGTTTGAATAGTTTTTTTATAATTTTTTTTAAAAAATATTTATTTATTATTAAATAATATTATTTTTTATTTATATATTTTTATTATTTATTATTTATTTAATAATTATTTTTTTAATAAAATATATTAAAAAATAAAAAAGTGAAATAACCTTTATACGTTAAAAGGTAATCGAGCTGTACTACTTCTCTATACAGTAAAGATAAGTTATCCATCATTATAACGTAGAAGGGAGATTTGATGGATAAGTTTATACAATATATTGATTGCAATAAATAATAAATAAGATCATAATATATTATATTATTTTATCCTATCATATCTAATATAACATGCCAAACACCCCTTAAAAGATGAAGTGAAATGGTTAAGAAGTTTTTTTTTTACCCTCCAGTCCACTCCTCACTTTTCTTTTGTTTCCTTTAATAATTATTCCCTTCTATCACCTATAAAACTCCTAAACATAGTTTGGGAGCAGGAATTGAATTTGTAGGAGTAGAATAGATAGCAAGGGCTGTTGTTTCTGATTTTTTGTTGATGGCGGATGGGTGAATTGCGATATTAGGATATGATATGAGAAGGTAAGACTAATTAATTAAGACAGAGGTAGGAGGAGGTTTGTTTGATCGTCGATGCGCCTTGCAGTTTCACTCCAACTCCACGGTTTCTTGAGGCCTTATTCAACTTCAACAAGTATTCAGCAGCGCCCTTCTCCTAAGTCACAAGTATACGATTACCTTGTGCGCGCTTGCTTGCGCTTACGACAAACCAATCACAATCACAATCACAATCACAATCACAATCATAATCACCATGTGTTGGACGATATTCCTGACCATGGTGACGGGGCCATTGCCAAACTTATACACGTCCACGCCCTCAAACATGGGATTTCCTCACACAGCTTCCTTGGAAATGCCATCGTTGATCTCTACGCCGCTTCCGGCAATGTCGCCTTCGCTCAAGAGGTCTTCCACCAGCTCCATCTCCATGACAAGCAGTTATTCGCTTGGAATTCGCTCCTTTCCATGTACTCACGGCACGGCTTATTCGAAAATGTTCTCCGCTGTTTTGCTTCTTTGACACGTTCAGGCCAATTGCCTGACCAATTCACTCTTGCCGTCGCACTCTCTGTTTCTGCAAAACTTAAGAATGTCGACTTTGGCAGGTTGCTTCATTCATGCGCAATCAAGACGGGCTTTGAATCTAATTCCTTCTGCCAGGGTGCTCTTATCGATCTCTACGCCAAATGCAACTGTCTCAATCATGCTCGAGCCATATTTGACACTGCACCCCACTTGGACACTGTTTCTTGGACCGCTTTGATTTCTGGTTATGTCCAGGCTGGTTTGCCGCAAGAGGCACTCCAGATATTTGACAAAATGCAGAGAGCCGGTTGCCCTCCCGACCAAGTGGTTTTTGTGACTGTCCTCAATGCTCTCGTCACTTTGGGAAAGCTGCATGATGCTTGCAAATTTTTTGGAAGCATGCACACTCGCAATGTTGTGGCCTGGAATGTGATGATTTCTGGTCATGCTAAGAGGGGCCATCATGAGGAGGCCGTTGAGTTTTTTCGCAAAATGAGGAAGGGTGGTATAAACTCCTCAAGATCCACACTGGCAAGTATTTTAAGTGCGATTGCGAGCTTAGCCGCTTTGGATTATGGGTTGCTAGTTCATACAGAGGCTATCAAACAAGGTTTGGATTCTAGTATATATGTGGGAAGTTCTCTGATCAATATGTATGGGAAGTGTGAAATGCTGGATGCTGCAAAGCAAGTATTTGATGTTATGTCTGAGAAAAATATGGTTACGTGGAATGCCATGCTTGGAGTTTATGCACAGAATGGCTATTTGAGTAATGTCATGGAGTTGTTCTTTGATATGACAAGATGTGGCGTTGACCCGGATGAATTTACCTTCACTAGCATTTTGAGTTCATGTGCTTGCTTTGAATACCTAGAAATTGGCCGTCAGTTGCATTCAGTTATTATCAAGAAAAGATTTGCAACCAATTTATTTGTGAACAATGCATTGGTAGATATGTATGCCAAGGCTGGGGCTTTGAAGGAAGCAAGGAAACAGTTTGAGGACATGAAAAGCCGAGATAACATTTCCTGGAATGCCATTATTGTTGGATATGTGCAAGAAGAAGAGGAGACTAATGCTTTCAACATGTTTAACAGAATGCATTTGCATGGCATAGTACCTGACGAGGTAGCTTTGGCCAGTATACTTAGTGCTTGTGGAAATGTTAAGGTACTTGAAGCAGGACTGCAGTTCCATTGCCTGTCACTTAAGTTGGGATTAGAAACAAACCTTTTTGTTGGAAGTTCTCTTATTGACGTGTATTCCAAGTGTGGGGCCATTGAAGATGCACGTAAAATCTATTCTAGCATGCCTGACTGGAGTGTGGTCTCCATGAATGCTCTGATTGCAGGATATGCTCCAAGAAATACGAAAGAAGCTATTAATCTTCTTCATGAGATGCAGGTATTGGGACTGAAGCCAACTGAAATTACATTTGTGAGCCTCATAGATGCATGTAAGGGGCCTCAGATAATTTTAGGGATGCAGATCCATTGTGCTATAGTAAAGAGCGGCCTTTTATGTGGTAGTGAATTCTTAGGTACATCTTTGTTGGGCATGTATATGGACTCACAAAGGATTGCAGATGTGAACACTCTTTTCTCAGAGTTTTCTAACCTTAAAAGCACTGTTCTGTGGACTGCTTTAATATCTGGGTATACTCAAAATGATTGCAACGATGAGGCCTTAAATTTATATAGAGAAATGCGTGACAACAATATCCTACCAGACCAAGCAACATTTGTTTCTGTTCTTCGAGCTTGTGCTCTCTTATCCACATTGCAAGATGGTAAAGTGATACATTCTGTAATTTTCCATACTGGTTTTGACTCGGATGAGTTAACCAGCAGTGCCCTCGTAGACATGTATGCTAAATGCGGGGACGTAAAAAGTGCTGTGCAAGTTTTTGAAGAATCAGGCATTAGAAAGGACGTGATTTCTTGGAACTCGATGATAGTTGGATTTGCCAAAAATGGTTATGCAGAAAGCGCCCTGAAGGTCTTTCATGAGATGGTTGAATCATATGTTACACCAGATGATGTCACGTTCCTTGGAGTGCTTACTGCCTGTAGTCATGCAGGGTGGGTTTCCCAGGGTCGTCAAATCTTTGACATCATGGTAAACTATTATGGCATTGAGCCCAGAGTTGATCACCATGCTTGCATGGTTGATCTTCTTGGTCGGTGGGGTTTTCTCAAAGAAGCTGAAGAGTTCATAGACAAACTAAATGTTGAACCCAATGCTATGGTTTGGGCCAATTTATTGGGAGCTTGCAGAATACATGGGGATGACAAAAGGGGACAGCGAGCAGCTAAGAACCTTATTGAGTTAGAACCCCATAATTCTTCTCCGTATGTGCTGCTTTCTAATATGTATGCTGCATCAGGACATTGGGATGAAGCTAGATCTTTGAGGAGAACAATGATACAGAAAGAAATCCAAAAGATGCCTGGATGTAGCTGGATTGTAGTGGGGCAAAAGACAAACTCATTTGTTGCGGGTGATATATCACATCCTAGTTATAATGAAATTTCACAAGCTTTGAAGCATCTGACAGCACTAATGAAAGACAACAGATTCCAGGAAGATGGAATTTCGCAGGTTGGTCAAATTTAGTTATTCATTATAATGGGAAGTCAAGTAATCAACTCAGATTGGCTTTCTGACAGATAAGAACCGTACATATATTGCCGATCAGAGTGTTAAATAGGGAAAGTAGAGAAAAGGTGGGCATCTAACTCCTCCTTTGTTTTGTTCTTTAAATGTTTCTTAGGAATTTTATAAAGGAAGAAAGGAAATATCATATATAAATGTTGAATATGGATTCATTGTTATTGGTTTTTGGCAAACGGGTAGCAATATTATTTGCACTAGGGAACTTTATTTGGTTATCTCACTCCCGGATATTTTGTGCTGGACTGTATAATGGCATACGATATAAGTTGCTGGTGAGAACTGCAGAAGACAAAAAAAGAAAAAACACTCATGTCATGAGGGACCTGAAAAAATAAAAAATAAAAATAACTCATGCCATGTGGATTAAGCCTCGTTTCAAGTTTATTTAGACTACCGCTGCTTAATTTTTATATCTTCACTGTCTTGGATGGAGGAGTTTCTGTTATCCATCAATTTAGCAGGGTGGTCGAAACTCAAAACTTACGTGCGCCTCTTTTTTTTTTTTTTTTTTTCCAACTAATCAATTCCTACGTGACATTTTTATATAACTATATTTCATTTCGTCAATGGTGCGGATATACTGCCCTTTGTTTATTGCTGAAGCTTGGAGAGTCCAGTTTGTGACGTGCCATGCATTGGGCAAGGACAAGGGTAGGTTTATCTCCTTGACTTCACCTTGGTCAACTTTTGTGAACTGCTGCTTCTTTAAGAATTTGGCGAAAGGAAAAAAATAAATAAATAAAAGATGGGATGAGGTTCTGGAATCCACCTTCGGGAAGGGAACTTGGGGTCAGGAACTCCGGAAGGGAACTTTGGGATGAACCAAAACTCGACGAACCAGTCCTTTTCCATTTTTTCCGACCTCCAGGTCTCGGCATTTAAGTGATTACTGTATCAATTTAACCTTTTTTTTGTAATTTTATTTTTTTCAATTTTACCTTTGTCTAGGGTGACTTAATTGTTCTTTATTTCTAAAAAAGAATTAAAAAAATTTAAGTAGAAATAATATTATCAGATTAAAATAAAGAATCTTATTACTTAAGGGTTCACCTTGGAAATGTGGGGGCATCCAGTGTGAAATCTATCGATTATTGAATTTTGACTTAGCCAAATCTCAAGCCATTACATCACGCAGAGTACCCCAAGGGCTTTAATTTAACTTATTGTGGTTGAGGAAGACTTATTGTGGCTGAGGAACATTTCGTGCAAGCTACTTTTATTTTACTTTGACTTTGATTGGGGTTTTTTAAGTAAAAACAGATAAAAGTGGATACGTATCATTGAGAGTTTTAAATAAAAAAAATATTATTTGTACATAAAAATTAAGAGTTTAATTGGTATGCACTAATAGTGTAAAATAATTTTACATTATCAACCAATAGAAATAGGAAAAAATGAGAAATTATGGTGGATCTCTCATTATAATAGGTGATTATTTCTATGAATTGGTACTTTTCATTATTTCTATTGACTGATTGTTATTAAATTTAAATTAAATTCAAAAATTAAACATACTATATTTTTTGACAAGAAAAATTAAACACATTAGAGATATATTTAGAGAGAAAAAGATATAAAAATAGTGAATTTATCATCTTTTTATTTTAACATTTATCATCTTTATATTGTTCTTTTTCTAAATATGTCCTCAAGATGTTTAATTTTTATATTTAAATATCATTTCTCCTAAAATTATTGTTTTAACTATTTCTTGTAATTTCTTTTCTCTTCTCATAAAAATGTAAAGTTGCATATGCGAAAGTCAAATGAAGTTGTGAATGAAATAATGTTTAGAGAATAGGTGCATTCATAAAAATGACAGAATGGCGATGAAGTTGAGGGGTTGAGTAATATTTACGCAAGCTACTTTGATTTTACCTTGACTGGGTTTATTAAGTAAAAACAAATAAAATTGGATAAGTGGCATTGAGAGTTTTAAAGTAATTGTTTTAACTATTTCATGTAATTTCTCTTCTTTTCTCATCGATAAGGATGTAAGGCTGCATATGCAAAAGTCAAATGAAGATATGAATGGAATAATAGCTTTCATAAAAATGTTAGAATAATGATGAAAATGCGCAGTTGAGTAATATTCCACGCAAACTAAATAAAACTTTGACTTTGATTGGTGTTTATTTTTTGATAGTCATTTGATTGGTGTTTATTAACTAAAAACAAATACATAATATAAAAAAAAAATCAAAAAACTAAAGACAAGTATAAGTAGATAAATACCATTGAGAGTTTAAAGTACATCTTCCATGAATTGGATATTTTAAAGTAAGATTTTTTATGAAGTCAGAAAGTGAAAAATTATTTATATTTAAATCATTTAATGAAATTTATATATAATATAATATATTAATTTAAAGATAAATAATTTTTTATTTTTTTACTTTAAAAAGGATTTTATTTTAGAGGATTTAAATCTTTTTTTGCTTTCTTTCTTTTTGTTTTATATTTATAAATTTAGCCATAAGCATCGGAGGAAAGTATAACCATAGAGTTATAATAGACTCCATTGCTGTTATATATAAGAAGTTTAATTTTAATTAATTTTATTAATTTGTGAATTAGCGATGTTATATTAAAAAACTAACATTTCACTTGTAATTGAAATGGACGGCGATGGTTTATTCGCATGAGGTTCTGCATTGTCAAATTGAGAGAAGGAGAGAGAGAGAGAGAGATTAAAGAGGGGTAAATTTATTTAAATGGAGACAACGAAGTCTAAGTTGATGCATACTTGCATTCATCCTATTACCACTTATTGATATTCAAAAGAATAAACTGTGTGCATGCGACTGACTAGACATCCTTAATTTGTATCAAGCAGCAGTGCAAAGAGGAGTTCCATCTGCGTTTTAGAGGGTACAGCCACTCGATGCAAGGCAGCAGTTGCATTCTGGAGAGAGGTGCTTATCACCTGAAGATGGGCATGTCATGTATGCTGCATCATATTATAGCATACTAGTGGGCATCCATCCACGCCTCTCACATCGCCTTCCAAAAGAATGGCACCTGCATCATAAGCGAAACAATCAGATTCAACATGGTTGTTAATTTGTTCACCTATTTTCATTCTTGAAAAGGAAAATAAATAAAGAACAAAGAAAGAAAGAATTGATCTCTCAAATAAGATATCTTATCAGGGTCCGGGTTTCCTCTTGATCAGCACACATATTCAAGCAATTGGGAAGCAACCTAAAGAAGAACCAATTATCATGGAATTAACATTAGTAAGGGACGTCGATGAAATACCACAGACGACGACAAGAAGGATGACTCCGTCCCTGTTGAAAGTCATGTTTTTTTTGCAACTTTGGTGAATCTTATATCTCATATTTGTAGGAGGAAAAGATATTACTATCATAACACACATGTTAAAGGACTCACATGCTGGATTATTGAATTGAACAATGAAGATTACTCGCGCTCTAAACTAAACCAGCTAAACCCATACGTAAATATAATTTCTAATTTAATGAGTCATTAAATTATTAAATTATTAATGAGTCATTAAATTATTAAATTATTTTTATTATACTATTACTATAGTATTTAATGTCCTTTTTGTTTGGCATTTATTCATAATGTAACCTTCTGGTCATCATCATATTTTATTTGCCAATAATAGTATTAAGTATTTTGTTTATCTATATATTTTTGATATATTATATTAAATTTTTTTAACAAATTAATGTGTTTTAATTACAAGTTTTTCATTCAAAATCTTTTATATATAAATTTAATGAGTCTGCTGTATCTCTAGAGTTATGTTTTTCCTATTATTTTGAGGGTATTTTAGATAATACACATAATTTAACTTTTATATTTTTTTAATTTCTCATTTATTGAATCACTAAATTTTTTAATTATTCTGATTCCATTGTTGTTATTGTTCATAGGGTGCATTTATTCCAACTTTTTAAAAAAGTGATTTTGAAACTTAAATTTTATGGATGTGTTTGTTTGGGATTATTTTGGCAAAAAATTATTTTTTTATCTAAAAAAATCAGTTTTCATATATTTAGATAATTTTTTAAAAATAATTAGATTCTTAAAAAAACTTATTTTTAACTTTTTATAGAAACTAAAAAGAGTAGCTTCTAAAAAAAAAAAATCAATTTTTCAATTTTTTTAGCTATATATAAAATTTAAGTTTTAAAATTATTTTTTTTAAAAGTTGAAACAAACATACCAATAATATATAGCTAAAAAAGGTTAAAATTGATCTTTTTTTCATAAGCTACTCTTTTAAACTTTCACAAAAAAAGCTGAAAAACTAATTTTTTTAATAAAAAGTTAATTTTTTGTCAAAAAAATTCCAAATATACACACCCTTAATATATACCTTCTTTCTCATTAATGAAAACTTTAATCATATTATTGCTTAATTTGTCAATAGTATATATTATTGACATTAAAATTCTTTTTGAGAATTTTTGTTATCATTATATTTAAACACTCTATTAAATTAATTTTGATGTATTATCAGGGTAAAAAAATTGTACCCTATTTTTCAATAACATAATTTTATTTGTAAGATTTTTAAGAAAATAGGTAGTATAAGTCAACTATTTCTCATTAATTTTTGCTATGACGTGGTTTTATTTATATAACTTTTAGATGATATTATTTTGATATAACTTATGCTCATTTTATTATCAAATTATTATTTTTCTGCTACTGTCAATTTACATTTTTCATTTGATAAATGAAATTTATATTAGAAAATTATGATATGTTTTGTATAACTATATCAATGATAGTTTCATAACATATTTAATATATTTATACTGAATATTGTAATTATTAATTTTTATTTTTAATAAACAATAAATAATTGAATTAAGTTCTAATAGTTATAAATAAGAAAGTATAAAAAAAAGGTTATAAATAAGAATACATATTTTCCGTGCAAGGCACGGGTAGATATACGACATAGAAAAATTGCATTTGTTTATCTCAATGCAGATGCAATGCTAAAAAAATATTCATGATAAAAACTGTGGAAATGTTCTCAATCTTAATTAGTAATTAAGCTAGATCTGTCGAGATTTTATACATCTTTTAGGATACATAAGATATATTTTTTTTTCAAAGCTTCCTCACTACACTATTTTCTCCACTTCCTAATTAAGCCAGTTATATAATTCTTGAAGTGCTGGAAAAGAAATCCATCCATATGCTAGCTTTTATTTCCTTTCTATTAAAATGCAAAAACCGAAATAAAATTTAAAATTAATGTAAGTATATGAAAATAATCTTGATAAGTGTTGATATCAAAATACACACATAAATCACTCTAATAATTTTCTCTCAAACCCTCACTAATAATGGTGTAACAAAATAAGGAAGAGGAATGAGCTTGTATTCACTAAAAATTCACTTTATTGATCATCATCTTACAAAACCACATACAAGCCTTTTTATAGGCAAGATTCTACAATAAAATAATATTATTGCTTAATATCTAAGAAGATACAATGGCGGTAAATTGAGCTATCAATCTTGACTAAATCAAAGGATTAAAAATACTTATGAATTTTCTACATGCACAGCTGCATCTTGATCTACAATTTATTTTCAAATAGAAAGCAATTTCTTCATGAACTTCCAGTGCTCAACAATGCAAAAGGCAGTGGTTGTAATTTTTGACTATTCAAAAAGGATGATTAAGAGATAAACTGGCATATATCATCTTTCGGTTGCAACATACGCCAGTGGTAATCTCATGAATCTTCTAATGATAATACATAGATAACTATGCTTATGTGTATTAGGATAAACTTTGGTTTCCTTAGACTAGCAATAAGCACTGACGATGCTTGCATGGCGTTGGCTTTGGGTTCTGCGTGCGAGTAATCTTTCATTGATCAAGTCAACAATCAGCATGTGATTCCATTCACATCACATCTGTATTTTCTCTTCCTACTATAAATATGAGATATAGGATTCATCAAGCTTGCAACAAAAACATGGCTTTCAACAAGGCTGGGGTTATCCTTCTGGTCGTCGTCTGTGGTATATATTCATCCACTGATCTCTTGCTAATGTTGTAGGATAATTGCTTCCTTTTTAAGCGCTTCCCATATGCTCTAATACGTGAGCACATGAGGAAATTAACCTAGACTCTGATCAGATAGTTCATTTGAGTCATTTCTTTCTTTCTTCGTTTTTTGTATTTTCCTTTTTTTTTTTTTTTTCTCCTCCCCAAAATGAAATAGCTGAACAAATAACCGTGTTTAGTCTAATCTGATTGATTGCCTTATGATGCAGGTGCAATTCTTTTGGGAGGCAATCTGAAAACTGTGGATGCTAAATCTAAATTCTGCCCACAAGTATGCTATGATGCAGCATACATGACATGCCCGTCTTCAGGTGATAAGCACCTCTCTCCAAGATGCAACTGCTGCCTTGCATCGAGTGGCTGTACCCTTTACAACGCAGATGGAACTCCTATTTGCACTGCTAGTTGAAGCCAAGGATGTCTAATTGTCTACTCAGTCACAGACACGTAGTTTACTCTCTTGAATTTCAATAAGTTGTAATAGGATGAAATAAATGCAAGAACCGAGACTTCGTAATTGTCTCCCTAAAAATAAATTTATCAGTCTTTAATTTCTCTTTCCTTTATTTTTTTTCTTTTCAATTTGATATTACATGTTACACAAGAGGAACCACAGAACAAATTTGTTGCTATTTCAAATTTGTTGGAAGCCGAAACTAAACAATCAGAAAATCTGGGCGGTGTCCAGCCTAATGATCTTTGGGGAGGAAGGAAAGTCCAGTGACGAAAAATAAGAATGAGACTTAGTTTTGTACCATTTACTACTTTAACATATTTATTATTACATTAAAAATATAGGAAAAGTGGAAAACAATGATAACCTACAAAAATTAAATATATTAAATTATGAATGATATAGAGTAAAATTTTTATTTTATTCTCAAAATATTTAAGAATTTCTTGATCGGAATATCCAATGAGATGCATAACAAAGGAGCACAGTCCAATGAGAACCAGACCAAGAAGCTACATTTTTGTGAAGATGTAAGAACCTTTGAAATTTGACCAAAAATAAAAAAGGGGCCTTAGTAAATCAAAGCTTTCCCATGAGATATCCAAGACCTGACAAAATTTAAATTAAATAAAAGTCATGATTCTGATATTTAACACAATGATAATAACAATAATAATCATAATAATAATAATAATAATAAATATATAAATACCCTCGAATCATAATAACTTCATGAATATTAAATAACTAAACAAGAAAAAAATCTCAACACTCTAAATGTTATAAATTAGAGTAGACATTTTCAGAATTCACACTGGCTCATAGAACTTTTATGATCATATGTGATTTGACTGATGATATTTTTAAATTGAACTGAATTAAATTACGTTAGATTCTAGCAAGTTCTATCAAGTTCGCCTATAGCTATATGGCAACTTGTGCTGAACTCTGCAATGGACTTGCTTTCAATTGTAGCTGAAGGCTATAGTATGAGTTAAAGCGTTAAATGACAAGCCCATAGTTTCCAAACAAAGTGTCGACAAGCCCGGAGTTTAAATTCAAAACAAAACAAAGTGTCCACTTTCAAGAGGCCAGGTGTCCGTCCGTGTGAACCACAGAAAGTAGAAGAACGCACGCCATGTAATTCTCTCCGCTAGCAAAAGCTGACAATTCTTTTTCTGCCTCCCCTCCCATCCCATCCCATCCCATCCCATGGCTTCCACAGCTGCTCCCCAGCTTCTATTATACAATCCCATATTAGGAAACCTTCCAGCAAGAGGAGCAAGGTTGTTGAGAGCAAGAGCCACAGGCACTCATTACAGTACTTTGCAGGTGCAGGCCTCACAGGGCCCAGGCCCGGGCCCTGGCACTCCCACGCCCAAGAGAGCACCCCCTGGAGTTGACACGAGAATCCATTGGGATAACGAAGATGAAGGCTGGATTGGAGGTACCAATACTGACAAACAGCAATCCACTGCAGAGGAGAAGAACCCCAAGAACCTGTTGGGAGAAAAATTTGCTGATTTGCTCAGCGCTTCTTCAGGTTCCCATTACGAGTGAGTCATTGCATAACTGTTAGTTATGTTAGTTATTGCGGTTTCTGTTCAATTGTCACGCTACATGTGGAAACCCAACCCATGTATTGTCAAAACTCCAAATTCCTTGTAATAGTTAGTTAGTAATAGTATTCATTCCCACTGCCACTGGTTACCTCTATATCTGAAAATCGCATCTACACCTTTTTGCAGCTGACTGAGTTCCCCATATTTTTAAGTGTCTACTTAACATGAAAGCTCTGGACAGGTTTAGTAGCAAATTACTGAACCCCTTTGAATCCCATCCATCTTTTCTTACACCTCTCTTCTTCACAGTTCAAACTGAAGGTTTTGGTGTCAGAAATAACTAACTTGCTTATTGACTAGTTGCCAGAGACATTTTGTTTCATGGGAAAATGGGTTGACATGACATGACTAACTGATTGATGGAAACAAGCAGATTCTTAGGAGTATCGGCCGAAGCGGATTTAGAAGAAATTAAAGCAGCGTACCGGAGACTATCAAAGGAGTACCATCCAGACACAACTTCCCTCCCTCTAAAAACTGCTTCAGAAAAATTCATGAAATTAAGAGAGGTTTACGATGTTCTTAGCAACGGAGAAAGTCGAAAGTTTTATGATTGGACCCTTGCTCAAGAGGCTGCAAGCCGCCAAGCAGAAAAGATAAAAATGAGATTAGAGGATCCTTATGAGCAAGAGGTGAAAAACTGGGAATCAGTCCCAGACATGGTTGACCGGCTTGGTGGAAGGAATATGAAGCTTAGTGATCAGGCAGTTTCTGCCCTCACTATTGATGTGTTCATCGTTATTTTCGCCATATGTTGCATCATTTATGTAATGTTCTTCAAAGAACCATATTACTAAATTGGAGCATCTTTATATTGGAAATTTCATAATGTAATATAGTGGAATTAAATATAAGATTGCATAAGATTGCACATCATTACTACATTTGAGGTCAGGTTTCTCCATTGTCAACTCTGTATTTTATACATTTCCCTATGGTTACAGAGCAAGCTTAAAGCAAAGAGAAAGAGGGAGAGAAGTTAATTTTCAAATGCGCCATGTAGAAAATAGCATTGCTTAAAGCTTCTCATTACTATTGACCCAAAAAAAAAAAAAGAAGGGATTCTCATTACTGCATCAAAACAACACTGCGATGTTTGTTATAAACGGTCCCGACTCCGGCTTCAACATATACACTGCGTGTAAGTTGTAACCACGATTTCCAAAAGACATTATTGAATCACAAATTCACGATGAGAATAATAGAAAATTGAAATTTAGGAATGGCTTACAGGAGAAGTCATTTGCACCACAATAAATATAGACATGCATTTGCACATGCTCCCAAACATGCTAGTCGATTTTTGAAATTTAACTTTGAATCATTGCATAGTTCAATTTTCCATTTCCATTGTTTTGCTGATGACGAGGTTACAAGCTTACATGCATATAGAGAACCCCCTCTTCAAAGGAAATGGATAAGTATGCGTCAAGTAAAAGGACGGGGGACCCTACAGCATACGAGACGTTAAGATCAATTTGATAACTGTGACATTCTAATGAAACCGGGGCGATATGGACAGCAGAGAAAGAATATGAATAGACATATCACCTAGCACTAGCCTCTTTTACCACTGCTAAGCACTCTATGAAGTTGGAAAGCTTCTCCCTGCTCCCCACTCAAAGAACGCGCCTCTAAGCAACAAGCAGTGAGCTGTCTAAGTAACCTCTCAAGATAGGAGTGCAAGCAATTTTTTGAGTCTTTCTTATTGGGATTTGTGGACAGGATCAAGGCGTTTACTGTGTCAGCTACAACTTCACGTTGTGAGTCTTTTAAAAGATAACCTACAGAGGATTCCAGTGGTCGTTCATATGCCAGCAAAGCAACACAATCCTACAGAACATAGAATTCAAAGGCAAATTTAAATATCAGTACTAAGATACAACAATTGGACAAACAGAAAAATTGTAATACACAGACACAAATATGATTTCTCTGTTGAAATAATATCAGACAATCTTAAAAGCTTATAATGAAGGAGGAAGATGAGATTGTTCATTTATCATGTGCAATATAACACTAGCATGATTATATGCTTCAACCAAGAGATAAGCAAGGCCCTTCGAAATTTGTATTCAGCCAGGGATATTAGTGTAGCAGCAATAATGTTCATTATTGATTAGGAAATTCACCTGAACTAAATCCTCAAAGACAGGCAACCCAAAAAAACTTGACAATTCTATTCTTCCATACTTCACAGCATCCTCCAGTGCTCCAATCTATATATCACACACACAGATGCAAAGGTATTAATTATTCAATTCTCTGCCCATTACGTGGGGATTTTAAATCAAAGCTACATGAATGAAAGGACATATTTAAATTAGTAACAAAAGATAAATAAATAAACAGAGCACCAGCCATGGAAATTATCAGCCTAACCTCACATTCATTACTACTATCAAATGAAAACAAAAAACATAGAAAAAATCTAAATATGTACAGGAATTAAGTGGGACAAGCTTCTAATAGCTATTGGCCAAAAAAAAAAAAAAAAAAGAAATATCAAAAGGGATATACCCGAACTAATTCAATAAATTTTTGACAATGAAGCAGAAAGCACGTAGCTGATGTATTGTCCTGCAATAACCAGAATTGATCGTCATGTCTAATGAGGTAAATATAATGAAAGAATATTCTTACAGAGGATAAATATCAAATGAAGAATTTAAAACATAAGTTGATCAGCAATATTTGGAACCACTGAAATAGATGGGGAAAAAAGGTAGACCTATGACTTGAGGACCAAAGTATTCCAACATGGAAATCATGGTCAACAGGTCAAGTGGGCCATATATTGCACTTTTGACACTGGTGAACTAAAAATGAATGACAAATGAAAGAACTGGAGCCAACAGCCAACATCCATCCAAACACAAATTCTTATGCAAACAAATGTTCAAATTACAATTATGAAAGCTAAGATTTTGACATCATTAAACAGTTTTAGTTAATGACCAACAGAGGAAAGCAAAGCCCAGCATTACCTCCATTATATTATGGTGCAAACTGTTAAACAGAACATGACACAACTAACAATTTAAGTGCAGCGCAGCATCATCAGCCATAATCACCAGACATTACTTAGACTAACAATCAGTTTAAAGCAATTTCTATTACAAATAGATCGAAGATCACATATACCCCCATACCAGACTGGATTGCATTATTAATCAGTAAAATCGAGGAGTTAGCTTAGCTCCAGGTTAGACAAACAGGATGTACACAAAGGTTTAAACAACCATTATAATCTGAGACAGCGCACCTCAACAATCTCGGGATACCATTCACGCAATTTACCAAATGCAGCATCAATCTCCCCATCCCTGATTAGCTTCATTGAAGAGAAAAGAGGTAAGCCAAATTATGTTTGTAAATCAGCAAGTATATGAATCCAGGATATCATGTTAACAATAAAAGAACAAAGGACAACAAAACTAAAATATATCATCAATAACAATATGGGAACTTACAAGGACATGGACACTATAACTAAACAGGTCTAAGTTCTAACCAAGCAGAGACTCTTCTTTAAAGAGAGATTGGATTTATAATGACTATTAATTCATGTGACAATATGAAGGCATTACTCCCTCAAGAAATGATAGAAAGACCTCAAAGAAGTAGGAAGAGTGAGAAAAATATCACAACTGAGAATTACAGATTATTCAGCCGATAGATGGCACATAGATACAAAGATTGCCTTGAATCAAAGAGGGTATTTTGTTTTTTCTTTTTTTTTTTTCTATTGATGTGTTTTTATTGATAAGTACAAAACTGCTCCACTATTTTTATTATTTCCTGTTGTTAAAATTTTGTGAAAGAAATAGTGAAAACGGTAAAATTCTACAATTTACCATTTCTACAAAATCCATGGACACCATCCCGATGAAAACAAAATGGAAAACGGAACACAAAAGCTCATACTTCACCCAAATTCAAAAGATCTTTTCAGAGAAGCAGGTATGACTACATTCAAGATGCATGCATGCCTCCAAAAGATTTTGAGAGCTTTCATAAAAGAATGATACTGAGAAAAGAGAAGAAAAGAATCAAATTACATTATAAACAAAAACCTGAAGGTGAAAAAACTTCCCTTCTTTGATTCCATTCCAAGCAGAGAGATTATCAAAATTTTCTGAAAACAAAATACACAATGAAAACAATTTGCCATTTTTGTTTTCCTTTAGCCTTGTGATTCCTTTTGGAGGATAGCTTATCCTCTCTTGTAATTTCCCTTCTTATCTAGTAATAGTTTCTTTTCCTACCAAACTTTTTTTTTTTTGTAATTATTGATGAAAACATATGATAGGAACAGACCTATTCTTAAGAGAGTTTTTGTAAGGAGAGGCCAATAGACAAATGGGCTGGGTCAAGAGAATACTGAAGCCTGATGTAATAGATTAGTTGTATAGCTACAATGGGAAAGTCAGTTAGGAGATACTAGTAGTTATAAAAGGAAGGAATTAGGAAGTTAGGGAGTTAGTTGAGAAGTCACTAGTGGTGTCTAGGAGAGAAAGGAGAGGGACTCTCGAATATTCCTCTCACCCTAGTATCATTCTTGAGGTCCAAGCCACATTGGGTTGGAGCCCTCCGTTAAAACACATTCTTCTGGTTCTGTGCTGTTCTCTCTCTCTCTCTCTTTTCCGTTCTTATCAACATACTACTAAAAATGAAAATAGAAATCACTCCCAATTATTCCCTTGTTTTCTATCCCAGTTATACATACTAAAACAGAAGTGTACCTGCCGTAGAGTCTTTCTGTGATTTAATGCATACGTTATTTCCTGCTCATCAATTCCATTTTCTTGAGCTATATATATAGGAGGAACAGTACTTCTACTAGCCAAATCAAAGGAATTCAATGTATCTTCATAGCCATAGTGTAGCAGGTAGGAACGGACAATTCTGACGATAAGAAAGGATAACAAAATTGCAAGATATTAATACATACTTATTGCTTTTGTAATAGTATTAGTTGCAAGAAAGTCATGGATGTCAGACAGTGAATGTGAAATACATTAATTTCAACATTTATAAAGCATGACACAAAGAACTACAGTATGCAACCTTCAAGAAGTAGGAGAAATTGAAAAACAGAATAGGTTTGTCAGTGTCTACTTTAAAGTTTAAACACAAGCTAATAATTGCATTATCATCAACCAGGATTAGATTCCCATTTGGAAAGCAGAAAACTACACTAACCAAGCTTTAACTCTTTTTTTTTTTTTTTTTTTGGCACTATCAAACTTTCAAACTTCAAACTTCTAATGTTACAACTTCCAGCACTAAACTTCTAAAAACCACTTAGTACACCTTCAGGCACTCTTCTATTAAACTTAGAACCTTGTCATTAGATCTAAAGAGAAGACTATAGCACCCAGACAGCTATTGCTAACAAGGACAAATCTGTGGGCTATGTAACATAAATTTGCACTGGACTATCCATACATATACAAATTCTTATGAATTTGTCATTGGTTCTGTAATCTTACCCTGCTACCAACTACAAATGCAGACTCAAAGAATAATCCTGGATATGAAAGGCATTTAGAACTCATAGTAAGATTTCACTAGTTTAGATTAAAAATGATTTTAAATGAGGAAAAAAAATAATCGTAAATAAAAAATAATGGAAGCAGAATTCAAAAAGAAAGCTATCCAAAGGTAATTTTAACTCACCCATAGCTGACATTTGGCGGCAGAGGTACTTCCTCTATTTTCAGTTGTTGCTTCATTCTTTCTTGTGCTTCAAATTCCTAATCCAATAATATAGAAGTTTAAGAAAATAATGATAAGGAAAAAATAAATAACAAAGATCTATATAAACTTTGGTACTTTTTAAACAAAAATGTCACATGAAATTGATGCTTGTGAATGTAGAAAATCACAATATCATTTAATCTATCATTGCATCCAACTATCCAAGTATCATTGTATTCACATAATGAGTGCTGTTCCCAACAGTTTTAGTCACCATTTTCTTACTTTTACAGACAAGGAAAGATATCCAGATAAAATTTAGAAAAAAAATGAAAAGGTAAATCATAGGATGTTTCTGTTCACAATTATTTTGTAAGAAAAATGCTTTCAGTTTTGACAAATCTTAAATCTTTGTAGACTGTTTGGATAAGATTGTAAAAAAAAAAAAAAAAAAGAAGAAAAAAAAGACCAACTCAGAAATATTTGCAAATATAAGTACCATCTTAAAATCACTTAACTTTATCCAAACGCACCCATATTTGCTTTATTCAAGCCTCCAAAACAATTTCAAAGAAAAAATATTCTAAAATATTTACAAGCTTTAGCTATATTTTGCCAAAAAACTTCAGGTCAGATGACACACAAGATTCCTCACAGGTCCAATCCGGCTCTGCTAGGGATTTATCTCCCCATTCTCAGTTTTGAAAATGTACAAAAGAAAAGATATTGGCAAAGGAGCAAAAAAAGGTGAAAACTATAGTCAAGATGACTTAGTTTGAACATATGACAAGCATCCTATGATAGCTTAATAATGAGAAAACCCATAAAAAAAATATTCCTTGTAACAAGAAGCAACCATTGAGTAATGAATTTGAAACAAATAAAAACAAAAAAATACTTTAGCATTATGCCATCTAAAAGAAAAAATTTTGTAATAGGTCACTGGGTGGGAAGTAAATTCAAAGGTTAGACCTCTTCAACAAACACAAAGTTACAAATTATTCATCTTATTGCATTACAGATGAATAAACAGAATATAAAAAAGGTTCTTACCTTTAGGTCAAAAGTAAATGGCTTCTGCCCAAAGTTGACATGCACCCTGTTAGAGATAAATGAAACACACTCCTGAAAAATTAAACACCTCCAACTAATGATCAAAAGAAGCTGCTATTTGAACCTAAGTAGTAAGTATTATTCCAACAAGAGCAATCTTTTTAAATGGAGGGAGGGAAAAAATAATCAAGGATTCAGAAATATAAGCGGATGATCTAGGATTCTAATGGGGAAAATGCTAAAGATGGGTGGCAGATTCAGGTGAATCATACTCAAGATGAATAAAGTTACTCTCCCCTACATATATCCCATTGATTATGATAAACTACACAAAACAGTCTTGTATTTATGAAAAAATGCTACAACTCTGAATCATTGTCAGGCTTAACAGATTTGTTAATGGCTGTTAGCTCATAGGTGCTTTGTGGTCAAATGTCATTCATACCCTTGTTCAGCTTTATAAGTTGAAAATAGAGGAAGATCAGGTTCCTTTGGTGAAGCAGAACTGAGGGTTCATTTTGGCTTCCAGAAGGTAAACTCTACATGCATGCTCAGCATGGAAATGAATTTTATGATTATAAATAAATACTCAAATCTCAATGCAATTAACTATTGTAATCTGACGGATGGCTTCGTAAATATACAGTAAGCAGAAATACTGACTATATTTGGAAAATAAGTAGAGAAATAGAATAAATAAAGCATGTGGGAAATCCAATAAATGAAAAAGGAAGAGATAGCTAATATTAGAAGGCAGCAGCAGTACAACATACTCTTCATTTTGGCTATGAACCGCAATGGTTGGAAAAAGGGGACCCTTCATGTCCTTGTAAACTGTCCCGACAACTTGCCCATTTTTACTGGCATCAAACATAAATCTTGTTATGGACACAAACAGATATGAACAAGAACAACTAATGGCTGTGCAGAAAAGGAGGGTGCATATTACGTGAAGAAGAACTCCTGGGCGGCATAGTTAATTCCAGCACCAACAATATCGCCAGATGTATAGGTAGGGCCAAAGGCTTCCCCCTTGCCATGTCCGCGATAAAGCAATCCATCATCCCCGTGATATCCACAGCTGTTGGCCTCCCACCTAATACATTACCATTGAAGGAATCGAAGCATGATCAATATTCATTTCATACAGAATTAGAATTAGAGTTAGATGCATATCACTGTCTGAGACAGATGAGAGGATCGAATCGAATAGAATAGACGAGAATAGAAGGAAGAACTACTCACCCGGGCTGTCTTCGCATCTTGAAGGACTCGGAGGTGAAGCCAATGGCAATCTGACCCTTAGCGCCGGCGTCCTTGACATAAATCTCGAAGTAGTAGATGAGGCGCTTCGTGGGAGCAGCCCTGTTCGCCTGAATCACACCGACGTCGTGGCCGTGAAGGTTCACGTTCGTGTACTTCACTGACAGCTTGTCCGTCGACACCACCACGAAACCCCCGGAGCTGTTGATGGTGTTCAGCTCGCTGGGGGCCTCCTCCGCCTCCTCCGTCTCCATCTCCCCCGCCCCTCCGCGCCGGCACACCTCCAGGAAGTACAGCCCCAGATCTCTCCCTTTCTCTCCATTGCTGTTGCTGCAGCTCCTGTTGATGTTGATGTTGATGTTGATGTTGCTGTTGCTGTTGCTGTTGCTGTTCCCAACCCCGTTGCTGTTGCTCTCGCTCATCGCAAACCCTAGCTTGCTTACCCTATGCCTTCGATTCCCAATCCAATTTTCAGATTCTTTGCTTCCGTCACGGCTCGAGCGACACTGCGCGTTATGTCCTTGGTTCAATTCAATTGCACAGCACGGGAATCAATAGTTTCGTCTACTTCCCTAGACCTTTCCTTTAATTAATCGCCGTCCGGTCTTTTTATTATTATTATTATTTTATTTATTTCTCAAATGTAATTGAAAATTCATTTAGAATGTGTTTCGGTGTAGCATTTTAATTTAATTTTCTTCATTTTTAAAATTTTTATTTTGGATAATGTGATTGTATTATTTTAATTATAAAATATATTATTTATATAATAAAATTATATTATATTCTTTTCGGTCTATTAGTTGAGCACGGTGGTGGCGAATTGTCAGGAGAGTTGACGGTGGTCGATTGACTATCACCAATGGGTGGTGGACAATCATCGGTGGGCGATCGCCAATGGGTAGTTGCCAGTGGGCAGCGGTCGTTGGGGGGCAGTGGGTGGCAGTCGGTGGATGGCTTGTGGTGGTTGTTGGTGAGGGGTCAATAAGTAATAGTAGACTTGTAGAAAAAAAAAGTTATGAGATAATAAATGGAGAAGAAAGGAAATTTTAAAATTTATTATGAAAAAATAGAAATTAAAATTTTCTCTTTTAAAATTTAAAAAATTCTATCTAAAAATACTTGAAATTTTAAAATTTTTTATATTATTATTCAAATAATAAATTTTAAGTTAAAGTAATTAAAATCCTCTAAAAAAAATACTATTCTCTAAAAATATTCTATCCAAATATACTTTTAAAATGAGTAAAACCGATTATTCACTCGTCCTCACCTCTCAACTAAGGAAAATTCCGGCAGGAGAGAAATTATTAAAAAAATAATAACAATTTCTTCAAATTTAACCAGAATTTTAAAAACAAAAGAGAATTATTTAATCGGTCGTAAAACTAATAAAAACAACTCATCAATCTAAAATTCACAATACCCACACTAATTTTTTTTCAGAACCAAAATCTATACATCTATTTTTCTTAAAAAAAAAAGTAACAAGATAAAGAGTTAAGTATGTCTATTTATTTATTTTTCTTTCTTCTTAAAGATAGGTTTGTATCTTCTTTATTTTATTAGGCCAAGTAAACAAATCAAATCACGTATCACATTTATTCGTTCATAAAGTAAGATAACAATAAGAGTAGAAAGGCACATGTAATTATTACGGAATCTAATCAAAAGCTGATTAAGTACTTGTTTTTGAAATATATATAAGAAATTATGAATCGGTATTGAAATAACTTTTTTTAGCATTAGTTTCTTTACCGAAGATACTTCAAGATGATTAAATAAACTTCAGTGAAGAAATTAACGCTAAAAATTGTTATTTGAATACTGTTTCTTAATTTTTTTTCTAAAAAGAAAAAAGAAAAAAGAAAATACAGTCCCTAAGTTTTGATGTCAAAATCGTGCTTAAAATGAAGTGAAAAATTTTAGGTAATATTTGGTTTGGTCATTTCTTATTTTTTTTTTCACTAAAACTAAAAAATAGGAGTGACAATATGTTTGATTCTATTGCTTTGAAAATATTTTAAAAAAATATTTTTTAAAACGGTCAAAAATTTGGAAATAAAAAATTCACGTTTTCAGCCCCTTCAATCTAATTGCTAGAAATATTCCAACCAAAACGCACGGTGCATTGTGGTAATATTTTCCAAAGCTTTTTGCTTTCTTTCCTTGTACACCCCGTTCGAATCCAAGGAGAAGATAATACATTCTTTTTTGTGTTGCCCCACTGCTATTTAGACGAAAGCCTTGACAACCCCTCCTGCAACATTCATGCCTTCCCCCCTCCTTCAACCAGTCGCGTTGCTCAGGGACACCTCGCCGGTCGCCGCCACCGCCGTTCAGAGCGCCATCACTACCGCGGCGCTTCCCTTCCCCCACACCTAGCAAGCTGCCCCTTTTGCCCTGTGATGTGCGCTCTTCCTTTTGGCCTTGTGCGGTCCTGCTTTCATCGCTGCCTTTTGCTGCCATCGCCGCCGCTTTCATCGTTGCCCTTCCATTGCCGCCGCTGTCTCTATTTTCAAGTGAGTGTTTTTTTTTTTTTTCTGTGCTTGATCTAGTCACTTGAAATTTTGTTGTCAAGTGATTTTTTATATGTTTGCTTGATCTGGTCAAGACTCAAAATAATGTGAGTTACATGTACTTTCTCTCTGAGTTGCATGTATCTAGGTTTGCTTCTTTTCATTCGCAATCGCTCAAGCTTAGTTTATGAGATTGTTTATGAACTTTCATTTCGTGATTGTTTCTGCACTTCATTCTGGATTTGGTCTTTTTTTTTTTTTTTTTTGAGGTTTTGTGATAATTTTGTGCTTTGGTGATGATTAGGATTTAGAGTTAACAATTTTAAGAAATTAGGCAAAGCACTGACGAAACATAGTGCAAATTAAAGTTCATCGTTGTGCGGGTTTTGTTGTGTGTGTATGAATTGTTTGAGGGAGATAAGTGGTTATTGTAGAAATTGGTGCTATTTAAGACACGAGAGTTCCTTTGCAACCAAGGGGAAAGAATTTGAAACTCTGTATCATAGTTGAAGCTTTGATATCTAATTTTGTTCTTGTCAAGATGTTATATATCCAAATCTAATGCTTTTGTGTTGTACATTGAGGAAGGAAAGTCAAGGAACATTGATAGCATGAGCAAGAGATGAGGAAGAGGGGGAATCAAGAACGGGAACATTGGCATGATGGGCACCATGGACAACATTCTGTTGTAAGTGATACTTCCTTTTACAAGTTAGCATAGCATGCTTCATGTAGTTGCTTATTTTTGGATTTTGGTCCCTCTCTATTTAAATGCATACGACTTGCTTATCTCTTGTAGATTTCTCTTCATAGTGATTGTGAATTGTTGCCAGGTAAGATATCATAGAATCTCATTTTTATATGCATTTTTGTGCCTTTGTTTCATTTGCTTGTTTTGATTTTGTCCATTACAAATATGTCCTGATGTGCTTTATAAATTGCATCGTGAAAGTAATTATCAGTATATGCATATATTCCTTGGAACTCATTTGACATTATCATGAACGTACACCATTATTGTGGTAATCCATTACAAATATGTCCTGATGTGCTTTACAAATTGCATCATTGAGTGTGAAGTTGATATTGAAGCACAAGCTGTTTACTTGTTTTGGCTTGAATTTCATTTTATTGGCAGTAATAATGTTGGCCTTTACTGATCTGATTCTGATGTTTGGGTGCCATGTTCATAGGTTAACAGAATTATGGAGCTGCAGCAAAATTCTAGTATGCTGGCTACCCATACAAACAGCCCTGATGTAAGAATCTTATCATTTGCTTTAATGGAAATTTTTTTGGAACTAGTTTGCATTGTCTAATATTGACCAAGGGATTAACAATGGAGAAGACCAAGCTGCTCCTACATATGCAGTTTTCTTACCCTTTTGTAAGGATATTTTAGAGCAGTTCTTCAGGGGGATGATCAAAATGAGATAGAGATCTGTATAGAAAGATAAAAATAATGTTTTCAGATATTTTTCTTACTTTTGTTAGACAATATTTTGTTACATCATACTTAATTGGGGCACTCGATTGCTATCAATAGAGCAATGACAAGGATTAATGATATGTTGTTTTCTTATGTGGAAGTAATGTTTGTGGTCTATAAATCAAATATATATATATATATATATGTAGGATGACGTTTCTTGCAAGAGATGTGCATGTTTTTTATTTCATTGATGCTGATGAAGAAGTTCAAGAAGTTGGCAACAAATTGGGACTTCAAGCGAACGTTGATGCAGAGAGTGAAAACAATTCAAGACTAGAAAGAAGGACTTGTAATATATAAGACTTGTATTTTGATTTCTTTATGTTTAGTTTTGTTTAACCTATAATACTTGTATTTAGATTTGTTTATGTTACAATGGTTATATTGATCAAAAAGCACTTGTTATTTGTTTTCTGTGAATGAATATTGGATCAGATATTAGACACTAAATATATTAAAATGATTAATGAGCAACAATATATAATAAAGGAATTTCGCTCTATTTTTTATTATTTATTTTTATTTTTAAGAAAAGTAAAAAATAGAGATCAATATGAACATATTAAATGTCAATATGCCAATAACTATGTATGAATTAATATAAAGTTATTTTAATATTAAAATTAATTTTGAAGTTTATATAAAATTATTTTAATTCATTGAAAGCAAACTAACCAAACATGATAAAGGGATTTCTCTTTATTTTTTATTATTTATTTTTATCTTTAAGAAAAATAAAGAAATAAAGATTAGTATAAGTGTATTAAATATCAATATACCAATATGTATATATATATTAATATAAAGTTATTTTAATAAATATATTTCCTAAGACTTGAAAATTGGAGAATGAAAATTATTTTCAAGAAATGAAAATGGGAAATAAAAATTTTTATTATTTAATAATAAATATAATTTTATTATCTCAAATTTGATTTTAAAAATTATATTTTTAAAACAAGCTAAACATATTTTTATTATTTTCACCTTTTGAAAATAAAATCTACTTTTATAAATTAAATACATTTCCTAAATTCAAAAAATTTAAAAATAACCATCCTTTTTAAAAAATAAAAATAAAAAATATTTTTACAAATTAAACGAACGTTTAGCTTTTCCATTCATCCATATTCAGCTTCCCAAACTAGAAACACATGCACCCGTGTGATTGCTAATTGATATAATATAATTTATTCCATCATATTTCATCAATAAACTGTATTCACCTGCCACATAATATACTACTACTTTAAATTAAGAAAAAGTTTATCACGGCTACTATGCATTTTGCACTAACCATATGGATATGTGCTACAAAAACATACACAAAGTATCACGACTAAATCCAAAATTGTATCGGCTCTAACAAATTCGTTAGCTTAGCCCCTAACCTTCGTAAATGCTTTTGTGATCAAATGTTACTCAGTTCAGATTTAAATGCAGAGAAGAAGGACCCAAAAATCGAGACAAGAAAATGAATTTATAATCTTTCAAGCACAAAAAGGAAGTAACACATTCCTTTGAAAAATTTCTTTTCTATCACACTCGTTTCATATTTGATCCTTAACATGGGCTACGAAATAAGCAAAATCTTGGATTTGGTTGCAAATGTTAGCCCAATATCTTCGACACAACAGAAAACTGCTATCATACAGTTGAATGTGGCTTCCATTTGACAGCCTAACTGTGTAGCTCCCCGATTCCATGTCTTTTTTTTTGTTCTCACGCAAAACATAACCAGCCACAATTAGTAGGATGAAACAGTCAATGAACTTTAACCAGTTCAATGTCATAAACCAGCCATGAATTTGGTGGTATTTTTGCACTGTATCCTTCACTCTTGGACCTGATACAAGCACATAATAGAGAAGGTTATAGGGATCCCAAATATGAAAACAGAGCGAAGAAATGGATGTTAATTTAACAGATGAATTTAATCTCATACGTCATTGATGGTGGGATTACAAGTCTTCTCTTTTCTCCAACTCGCATGGCTGAGTACCACAGAGATATAAGTATAAAATATATATACACGGACGAGCATCTGAATAATATGTTGAAAAATAAAGGACCAACAGAAGAATATAATCTAATAACAAACAAAAGCTAATAACGGAAAAGAACAAGGATGAAATGTCTAAATGACTACCTTCAAGGCCAACATCCCAACCCTCAATAACTTCTCCTTTACCTGCAAAAGGTAACACAAGTAAGGACATAAAGACTCATATCCAGGTAGCAGAAGGTTTAGGTTAATGGTTACCAAGGCGAAATTTGAAAGGAGCTTGGCCAGCATTTGACTCAAATACTTCTCCATTTTCCTTCAACTTGCCAGTGTAATGAATGCTGATCTGAAACGAAAGACTACTTATTAAATCTTGTTTTGTTAACGTCATACAGGAAGTCTTTTAAAATATTATATATCATTTAAAAGAACTACCTTTTTCCCTGATGCAGCAATCTTGGCATCTTTTTTCCCCATTTCTAGCTCTTGAATAACAAGTCCATTTGACAATGTTCTAACTTGGGAATGCTTTGCGTCAGCCCTCTTGTTTACATCCTCCTCCTCCATCTCACTACTTCGCCCAACAGATAAAGGCAACTCAGAATTTACTTCAATGTTCCCCTGACTTTTACTCTTCTTCCTTCTCTTAACTTTTTCCTTATTTTGATTTCCATCAGGAAGGTCATGAGCACCATCTTCCACACTCCTGCAGCAGAATTATTAACAAAGATGATTGCAGAAAAAGGGCTATAACACGTATCAGGGTCATTCACCTCACATCAGGTATAGAATAATAGAATACAAATGAAGCAGTTCATAAAGTTCAAAGATTTGCATGAGTGCTCCCAATTTTTTTTCTTAAAAAAGTAAGCAACAAACTGAAAGTGCTCTGCATAGACAACTCAAATAGTGAGAATGGCATAAAGAGATTAGTCGTAAGTTTATCAGCAACATTAATCTAAATCAGAAAATTTTAGATTGATCACTGACCAAGGAGCTAAGGTAATTTTCTTCTAAAATGTATTCCCTACCAAGTATTATAATCCTTGTAATGTTTTCAAGTCTGTAAAAATGCAATTCTTCTACTATATTGCCACTTTGCATGAAATTTAAATTTCAGTTCTTTCTCCCAGTACTTTCAGACCAGCATGGTAGTCCTTCTTCGCTTGTGCATTTATTTCTATGCCTAATTGCCTACCCTTTCAATCTCTCTACAAAATATTGAAAAAACCAAAAAATAATTGCTATCATGATTGTTGCCTAGTCATGAGATTGCCGATTTCTTTTATTTATTATACTCTAACTGATAATACTACTAGCAAGTCACTTCTTCTCATCTTTGTTCCTTCTCCCTTCCATTTAAATTTTTCTATAGATTCTTTTTCATAGATACTTGTCGGGTAAACATGGATGTGTACCAAATAGTGTCTTTGTTTTCTCCTTTTTCTTTTCTTTTTGAACTCCACTATTGTTGGTGCTTGGTACATCTTAGACAGCAAATACAATGAGTCAATATCACCTAAATAAAATTCGTTACTAATTTGTTTAAGTATTTTTCATACTTGATGAACTTTAGAGAGTTTTATTCAAAACCTGGAGTTAGAGCATTATGAGAATTGTATAATATACATATTATCATTTAATTAGTTTTTTCTTCATATTTTATATAATATACACATACCCTAGTATTTAGAAGTTTTGTCATACCATGTTCCCATATTGATAGGATAACAAGATTTAGTGCTTAATTCAAAACCAACTTGTTTTGTTATCCGATATGCCTCCTAGTTCAAGGAATAAGAATATCTTCAACAACTTTAACAAAGCATAAAAAACTTGAACCAATTCAGACCGTATTTGATCTATCTAACCAGTTTGTCTTGGAAATGTTTGAACTCGTTTGCTAAGAACATTTTATTACTTAACTAATTTATTTTGCCACAAGTTCAATTTTAGCATTAAAGCATGTACTAGTGTTTCAGTACTCTCCCGTATCAGAAACATGAGAAAAACGAGCACTTACTTTTCATTTGCTAACTTCTGATGTTGTTCTTTTCCTTCAGAAAAATTATGAATCAGATTATCAGAATCTGCTTTGTCCCTGTTAGCTTTGTACTCTTTGACAATATCTTCATTGTATCCAGTGCCACCTTCAAGATGTGACCCTTTGTTCACCTGTTCTTTCTTTCTCCTCTTTGTTCCACTTTTTTCAGAATCCTTTTCACCAGCAGGCAACGCAACATTGTCTGCAATCTCAACATCCCTGCTAATTTGCTAGTCCATCAGAGGACAAAGATTTCTTTAAAAGGCATTTTGCACTGCTAATATAAGCATTATTTAAGTTATCTCTTTTGCATAAACATCTGGTCTAGTGAATTGATGTTGCATATGCCCGAAGCATGAAGATTATTATCAATTACTAAATACAGTATATTGTGGGGCTATTCTACTAACAAAACTCCTGGAAAAAGGGTACTAACTGGTTATAGAAAACAGAAGTTAGTTAAAGAAAAACTCACTCATTAACTGTGGGCTGTTTATTGTGTTCCTTTGACCGCTCTTTCCTTTTCTTCTTTGGTTTTCCACCTTGTCCATGACCAACCTCAGAGGAAGGCAGTATTTTACTCATGGTTTCAGTTTCCTTGCTTAATATATGAGACAGAAAAAGATCAACAACCAAACCAGAAACCTTTGCATGTAACACAACAAAAGAAAGTACATAAAGACATAATCACTCACTTATCATCAGGATGCTCTTGGTTTTGTTCATTTCCTGCCAGAAGATCTGGGATTATCTTGTCCATTTTTGGCTCATCTCGCACAGTATTCTCTAGTTTGATAGAATGCCCGTTGAAAGAACTCTCGGTTTCTTTTTCCTTTCCCTTCTTTTTCTTTTTCAATTTTTTAATATCCCCAACATCCAAAACAGTGCAAGGATCCACAAAGTGATCTGATAGTTCAGCTTCCCTGCTTCTGTAGAAACAAATTCATGAACAAAGGCAAAACAAACAAAAACTTATCACTGAGAAAAGCAAGCATGCACACAAACAATAATTGAGGATTGATGATAGTCACCTATATGTCTGACAATCTACAAGGACATTGTCAGTTTTCAAATCTGTTTGAATAATACTATTGCCACCATCTTCACCATTCTTGTTGCTAGCATCACCTGCTCCTCTGTCATAACTATCATTGATTTCCTCATCTAAGATCCTTTGAGAGGCTTTATTCTTGTAAAGAGATGAAATTGGCAGGCTATCTTCGTTATCAATTTCTTTTGTTTGGTCATGCATACTATCATTGACAAATATCTTTTCCTCAAAACCCCCATCATCGTCTGACTCTACTGATTGGTACTTCCTCCTAAGCCGTCGAGGTTTGCTTTTCCCACCTTTTGGTCTCTTGTCATGAGAAGCTTCCTCTGTAGTCAACACAATCAAAACAAACAAAAGATACACATATCAAACCAATTGATTGTTAAAGATGCATCTATGTAATAATTGGAAAATCAACTCCCTCATGTACGATGATATAAGTGATTTAATTGTGGTTATCATTTGTGAATATCAAAAGATATTGGAAGAATGGAAACAACGAGAAAAATCAGGAGAAATCAGTTATCTGAATAATGAATATATGTACTGAAACCAGCTAACTGTTTATTGAAATGTTGTTCAAATTATGATGCAGTTAATTCTATAATAGTGCCATACTGTATTGAGGATTAACCCTTAGGAACAAAAAGGCACACACACGCATCACATTGTACTGGTAACTCAACATAAGATATTTACGAGATCAACGGGGAAAGTTGAATGAAATGGGGACAAACTCGAGCAAAATTTTTTGACTTCACTGAGGGATGAACATAAATACCTGAACGTACCTTCATTTGAAATAGGAGACTGTGGGAAAACCTCTGGATCAGCATCATCATCAATAAAACTATCCTCGTATTCATCTTCATCGCTGTAATCAGATCTCTCTGTCTCTGTATCGGCAATATCTTCCCCGTATGATTCTCTGTCCATTATAGTGAAGGAAATGAAGGAGAGAGAGAGAGAAAAAAAAAAAAAAAAAAAACAGCCAAGCAAACGCGGATAGGAAGAGCGTCCAAAAAAAAAAAAAAAAAATCCACTCTAAAGTGATGTCTATTATCAAGTTCCTTCTCATGACAAATGGAGCGGTGGTACAGAAGAGAAATAAAAATATATGCTAACAAAAAGGGTGTCAGAAGAAGAGGAAATCAGAAAGAACAAAGAAAGTGAAGGATACGAATGGTCGTTGATAATGGCATTAAGAGCAGTGCCTCTGCTGAGATAGTAACCACAGAGATGAATGCTGCGAGGACCAATAACGGTGAAAATGACTTGATCAACTTCCTCCAGCTCCAAATTCAACTGCAAGGACTCAGTGTTTCCAGGATAGAGAGAGCACAGGTACACAGGGCTCCTGTTACCTACATTACACTGCAGTGTGCTTCTTGCTGTTGCACTACCGAAGCCCAAAGTGGCCTGAGAAATACAAGCATGACACGAGATGAGATTAAGCAACTGAAATCAAAATGAGTTACTTAAATGATGATAGGATACCATTGAAATATGGAGGCGTCCTTTGGAGTCATCATATTGATGAGTAAAAGGCTTTCCCGGTTTCACCTCGACTCCTGCACCCAAAAATCACGACACCGGTTGGCAGGCTCAGCCTCGCAATTCTACAGACTGCAAAATACACAAAACAAGTTACTTACCCCAAAAAGCCATGTGCTGGCTGCGTCACTAAAACCCTAAACCCTAGTGGAATGGAATGGAAGGGAATGACACAGGTGAGTATCGAGCTATGAAATGAGGTAACAAAATACCGCGCTCAGCTTCCCGGCTTTTATGAATATGATGATTATTAGTTCATTTCCCACTCGCAGCTGACAGCTCCTCTTTTATTTATTTATTTATTATTTATTTTGGTCAGACAGCTCACAGCTCGCACCACAAGCGTGTTTAGTTTTCCTTTTCTTGGGGTCAGGACCAAACTGGCCCTTTTTTTTTTTCTCTCGGGTCAATCCATACAGGCTTTCTGGCTTAGTAACTCTCACAAAAAAAAAAAAAGGATTATTGTCCAAATATAATATGCTGTGTTTGATAAATTCAGATAAAATTGATTATAATCTTTAATTTAATTCACTTATATTATAAATAATTTAAATAAAGTATGGTATTACTCTTATATGTGAATATTATCTCAAGTGGCTTAAAGTACCCAAATTAGTTATTAGATATCTTGAATTAATTCTTAAGAGTCTTATATTATTTTCGGGCATGACAAATTCAAAAAAATAATCCTACAAAGATTAGATAAACAAATTATGAGAGTAGCCATAGTAAGTGGCCAGAAATGAGTCACACCCTATGCTGGGTAAACAAGTGGACGTAAGGGTGCTACACCGGCCCTAATTGGTAGATTTATCGTCATCACTTTTTCTACAAATATCACAACACTCTCACTTTCTCTTTCACTATCTCATTTTCGACCACACACCACACACATACACGATCATCATCTTCTTCCTTACCACCACTATAGCCATGAGCTTCAAGCTCATGGTTGATGGCCTTTTTTGCCTTAAAACACCTTGCTCCTTTTATGAAAATTAATTCTTACATTCCCTTCTATCAAACCTCTCTATCAATTTGATGATTAAATATCAAGTGGAGCTTCTCCACCTCCATATATGCTGCAACCATGAGGGAAGAAGAAGGCTAGGAGTTATTCTTGACTTCTATGACTCTAAGAATCTTGAGGTAGATAGTTCAAATCCTAAGTTTATTTCCTCCAATTCCTTATGCCTATATCAAGTCTAAACCCTAGGTTGATATTGGCTGGTTGGACTATAATGTTGATGATGAGATTATGTGATAGTTGTGCCTTAGAATATTGATTTGAGCTTGATTTTACATATGATGGTTTTGTGATTTTGTGTGCTAGTGTTTAGCCATGTATGACCAGGATAAAGGTGTGCTTATCTTGGCCTTTGTGAGTTGCTTAACTTGTTAAATGAGAGTTTAATGAATGATGGTAAGAGATAACTTAAGAGCCTAACACAAGACAACTTCTAAAATCAATAAGTAGCTAGGCAAGTTAAGCGTTAGTTAAATTAAATTAAAACCTTATATGAACTAGAATAAATATTTAATTAATCTTAAATAAATTTCTTGAGGTCCTTGAGGAAGAATTGGAGTGAAGGGAGTCCATAGTAATTAGGTTGAATAGCTTTGAAGTAACTAGATAATAAAAGGAAGGCGAATGAGCCTCTATCCTGAACACCATGTACCACGAAAACTATTTCTAGAGCTACAGATGTAGATTTAAATGAAACTTGTTATTTGAAAGTTAATATATATGGCTATTGACAATTAAAATTTGGCGAATTTCTAAAGTGAGGGCAGATTTCTAGTGACTTATAACCTAAATATTAAGCAAAACATAAAACTATGAATTTATGTTATGACAATCCTTATGGTTAAGGTGCCACCAATGATATGTTTATGATAATATTATATATTCTTAAGTATGCTATGCTACGTGCCTTTTTTCTTTGAGAATATCACACATGCAAGGATGAAAAAAGTTATGAAGCATATGCAAAAGTTCATGTAGCATCCTCATGCATGACTATACAAGTGAAGAGACATATTGAATCTCCATGCAGTAGTAGATTAGGGTGATATTGTCATAAATGATTACTTGCGCCAACCCCTAAACAAATTAAGGGGAATAAGTCAGTGTGAGAATCGAAGAAAGTAAATCCAGCAATCATGTATAGGAATGAGTTCGGTCTTGAAAAGTAAGTTATTACTCAGAAATGGGATAAGCCATCTACTTCCGGGGAACCAAGTACATATATTCAAGTTATAAGTTAAAGAAAGAAATAAGAAAGATAAGTGCACTTATATGATTCATTTATGTGCATTTGCATATGCATATCCTACTATCTCATTATGCTATATAGCTACTATTATTGTGGTTGGAAGTTTTATCGTTACTACTTTTATATTGTTTTGAAAAGTGCCGAGTGATTGCTTAAAGTAATCTGTTTTGAGAAATATGATTTCAAGTTTAAAATTGAACCTATGCCTATCTGTAATTGTCCACATTTTCATAATAAACTAAAACGGTTGGAATACTTACGATAACACCTTATGTGTTCAGTGAATTGAGTATACTTACTAAAAATTTTAAATTCTCCTTATCTATTTGTGTGTCTCCATAAATATTCCATTACAAGGAATAGGCTCCAAGTCTGAAATACGATTTTGGGACATCCAAAACCACAAAATGTGTTGAGTCCGGCACCTGGGACTCCAACCCAAGTGCCAAGGTGGGTGGCTGGTGTAATGGAGTGAAGAAGGTAGAACAAGAAAAACTCTGTACGTATAAGTAGTTGAGTTTGAAGAAATTGAATTTTAAATTATATATCCATCAAATACTTCAGATTATAAATCCTTATTTATTAATGAAATATTATATTGTAAAGGTCATATATTATATTTTCTCATTTTAAAAGTTTTCACAGCACCTGTAATAATATCTAGATGTAACCTCATGACTTGAGCGTGGCATATATATTTGGAGAGTGTTACAAAACCTAATAATTTTTTTCCCTTTTTACAAAGCTATTTATGTCAATTGATTGAACATATTCAATGTGTGTTTTAATTAGCTTATTTTCAGTTGAAAATAGTTTTTAATAAAAATCTTTCTATATATATATATATAATTCTTCTAAAAAAATTACGAAACATGCATTAAGGCTTAGCACCATTTTTTTTTTCCAGTATTACTGTGTGGTTGAACAATAATTTAAACTTTACTAAGCTAGTTTTCACATCATCACATATACAATTAGGGGTGTTTAAGATCCGACTCGGCCTGATAATCCGTCCTGCCCCCGAAGTTTATGGGGCTAAGTTCGGGTTCTAAAATTTGACTCGGTGTATTTTTCGGGCTAGATTTGGGTTATACTTCGGGTTGGCCCAACCCGGCCCGAAGTCAAATAATTTTTCATAAATTATATTTTTTTAAACACTTAATAATAAATTATAAGATTTTATACTTTAATTAGTATATTTTATATAATTTGATGCTATTTTTATATTAATATAGTTTGTTTTAAAATATGTATTATATAATATCTTTTAAAATTTATTTCTTATTTTTAAAATTTTATGATTTTACTATGTAAAATATTCAAATCTTTATATGTTATTTAAAATTCAGGTTGACCCGATATAATCCGATCTCTAATTGAATCATTATTGGGTCGGTTTCAAGTTTAAAAAAATAACCTAATTCAAAAATCGAGTGAGATCTGAATTTGATCCAACTCTGCCTAATATGTACAATATTGTTGTTGCACAAACTCAAGCAAATAGCCAGCACATTATAAATTGTCACGTTTTCGTACAAAACTAATCTCATCCGTCGATTTGATTTTTATACATGACCAATGGCTATAAAATAATGGACATCATGACCACAAAACTTTTAGTGGCCATGTTGAATACCTTCTCCAATAATAATAATAATAATAATCAAAAGTAAAAAAATTCAAAACTATCAGTAAACTTAAGTTCAACCTTTGATTTTTTTTAGTAGAAAGTTCAAATTTATTCTGTTTAATGTTATTTTTTTGGTTTATTATCATTCCCACTCAATTAAATTTTTAATTAATTTATCTAAAATATTTTTTCTTCTCTTTCATAATTAAATTAAGAAAAATATTTGACTTTAATTTTTTATAAAATATATTAAGTTAAATTTTTAATCAATAAAAAAATTAAATAAATAAAATAATCTATATTTTTTATTATAAAAATGAAAATAATTTAAAAATTGACTGAATTCTTTACTTTATATTATTTATCAGGATATAATATTTTTATAAACTTTTTAGTGATCAATTGTCACTCTTATATCTATTGTTGCTCTTATTTGATTAAATTTTAATTATTTTTGCTGAATTACTCGCCTTCCCATTTTAGTCAAACTAATTGTGTAAATTTTTATTACAATAACTCCTAATTCTCTTTGAATTCTTAAAATTCTTTTAATTTTTTTTATTAACAATCTCAATTTCAATTTTTTATGTGATGACTAAGTATTTTTTGAATGTATAATTTACTTATTTCATGTATATTTAAATCTTAAATATCATATTAAGGTGATTTCAATTTTTTTAAAGAACTATTAAAAAATATGATAAATTCATATATTAAGGTTATTACTAACTATTTGTTTAAATTTAAAATTTGACATATTAATAAAATTTTATCAAAGCTTCTCATCATATGTTTTTTAAAGAATATTAGAAAATAAACATATAAAAATATTATATCTTAAAAAATTAATAAAAGATTGAATTCAATATCCAAACTACTTTCATTATTATGTTAATAAATATAGTTTCGTACCTAAATTATTTTTAAAATTTTTTTTTCGTTGCTAAAAAATTTTAACGTAATGTGTTTTATTAAAAAATTGTGAAGTTTAATATTTTTCTTAATTTTTTTATTTAAACTATCAATATCCAAATTTACTAGATTTAAATTAATTTAGTTTGATATAAATCGACCAACAATGGGAACAAAAATTTTTCAGTATTAGTTTTTTCATTTACAAGAATTGAATCCTTTACATTATTTAAGGGAAAAACATTTTTTTTAATTTAACTATGAACGAAAATTAAGGATATTTTAGATTAAATTAATTTTTTTTTCAGTGAAAGTGTCAATAGATTAAAAGTACTAGCTAATATTGTTTTAATATATCCAAAATATTTTATACCTTAAAAATACAACTAAATTTATTCAATAGCCAGTGAGAAAATAAAAAAAGGGAACAACAGCTTTTGTTAGAAAAATACCTTAAAAATACTAAAACGGCTAATTTTTTATTTTTATTTTTATTTTTATTTTTCCTTTGATGAGTAAACGCCTAATGGTTTCATTCACACCTTGGAAGAGAATAGCATATACTCTAGTAAATGCCGGAATTAACTCTGACACAAAACTAATTGACTATTGACAAAAGATGAGCTATAAACTTATAGTTCAGATGAGTTTTATTTTATTTTTCCTTTTTGGACGAATAATTGAGATGAGCTTAGTACTTAGTAGTCCGGGTGATAATATATTTTTATTTGTGGAAGTAGAGCGATAATAATAATACTACAATAGATCAGGCAGAGGACATGTGATTGTAAATTGGAACCACAAAAACAACCGAAACTAGAGGCAAAGGCAGTTTCATCCACTGTCTCTCTCTGGCTCATCCATATTCAGCGCCTTGCGCCTGTACACTGTAGCTAGCAATATTGGCATTGGCATATGATGCGCACTCTCTCATTGCCATGCCTCTCCTCTTCCCTTCACACCCACACTCACAACACCACCTACTACTTTGGCTTCTCTCCCCCTCGTTCTTCTTCCTTCATGTTCGCACCCCATAGCCACAGCCACAGACGCTTCCACTTCCTCACGCCATGTTCTTCCCTCAAGCAGACGAAAAAGCAGCAGCAGCTGCGCAAGATCAGCACTGCCCCCTCCGGCATAAGGCGCCTCTTTAGCCCCAACAGCGACGGCGATGGCGACAAGAACAACGAAGCAGACTCCGTGGACTTGGACGGTGGCTCTTCCTCTGCCTTGACGGGCACCCTTCTGGCCGGTGTATTGCTGGTGGGTGTGGTTGGGGGCTTTGCCTCCGTTGGCTACATCTACAAGGACCAAATCAATTCATTCCTCAATCAGTTCTCCATCTTCATAGAAGGTCGCTTTTATCCATTCCACCACTTCTCCTTCTGCTTAAACTATCCATCCGCTTCCGCTAAGTCTAACCCTCCTGCTGTGCTGTCTATGTTCTTTTAACTGCCAGGTTATGGTCCAGCTGGATATGCATTATTTGTAGCAGTTTATGCTGGGTTGGAGGTATCAATTCCACGCATCTCATCTACCTTCAATTTCAGTGCCCCTTGCTCATGGATATTATAATACTTCATTACTCTTCCACTCAACCAAGTGCTTCTATATGCACATTTTCTCCCCTAAACTTCTCTCTACTCTGTAAATTCTGCACTACTGAGTGAATCAGGATAATGCCCATGTACTAGTTGCCTTCAAGTTATACGGCTTCTCTCTCTCTCAAGAAAATTATTATTATTATTTTTAATTTATTTCCTCGTTCTGTTGTGGATGCTGTTTCAATCTGACTTTGGTGTTTATTTAATGTTGTCTCAGATCCTTGCAATTCCTGCCATTCCTTTAACAATGTCAGCGGGACTGCTTTTTGGATCTTTTATTGGTACCATCATAGTCTCTATCAGTGGAACAGTGAGTCACTTTCTTCACAAGTGCAGGGGAAACGGACATGCTTTCTCTCTCTCTCTATCTCTCTCTCTCTCACACACACACACACACGCACACACACACACACACACATACACACGAAATTCATATGTAGGTTGGATCATTTGCTTATATCAACTACAAATCTGTTTAATTCTATCGATATTTTTCAAGTTAATGTACAGTATATTTTCAATGTATAATTAACAATCAACTATTTGATTATATACTTGTTAATATTCAACACGTCTACAATATGGTGGGCAAGACAGACAATTTTTCATAAGTCATTGGTTGGATCATTTAAAAGCTTATTCCATTTGAAATTATTAATGGGGGTAAAGAGCTGTAAAATTTTTGTGTCTGTCTTAATTGATTCTATATGTTTGTGTGTTATTGAATCTAATATTTGAAGGCATTGCAGGTGGCAGCAAGTGTTGCTTTTCTAATTGCAAGATATTTTGCTCGTGAGCGTATTCTAAAACTAGTGGAAGGAAATAAGAAGTTTCTTGCTATTGACAAAGCAATTGGAGAAAATGGCTTCAGGGTTGTTACCCTGCTTCGTCTGAGCCCTCTGCTGCCATTTTCTTTGGGGAATTATTTATATGGATTGACATCTGTTAAGTTCATTCCGTATGTATTGGGAAGGTATGGTGCTTATTACTGATTAATACCAATTTCATATTGATTTCCATTGCCTTTTTGTTTTTTATGGTACTTATTTAGACAGAACATTTTGCATTTAAAATAAGTTCTGGACCTTATATAAGTTGTCAAAAATTATTGGGTAATTCATGCTAAATAAGTCAACAGGAACAGAAAAGAACAAAATATATAAGTTGATTAGGCACAACTTCATGAAAATATCTTTGCTTTGATTCACCACAGAGGCTATGTTGTTACAAAATGTCATTAATTCGTAGCAGCAAATTATAGTTGCACTGTAAATAATGAAACTGGGAATGATTTTTTTTTTCTCTTTTTGTGTTTTTTTTGGGTATATCTAATTGGAATTTTCCTGGTTTGTTTCTCTTGAACTGCATTTGAACATGTATAGGTCTCTTGAATATCCAATTTAAAGCTAATTAGTAATTGTCATGCAGTTGGCTGGGGATGCTTCCAGGAACATGGGCTTATGTTAGTGCTGGTGCTTTTGGAAGAGCAATAATTGTGAGTTTATACTTAGTCATTTGGAAAAAAAAAAAAAAAAAAAAAAAAAGGCATTTTGTGTTCTTGGTGTGTTAGCTATTAAATCATTATCAGATTTCTTTTTTTTTTTTGGCCCTGCACTAGCTTCCTGTTTTTGTTTTCTTCTCTTCATCATTTTTTGTGCGTGTTTCTACGGAGGAATATGAGATGGCGTTACAGGAAGAAATGGACGATGCTGAAAGACATGTTAACGTATTGTTTGGTATTGATTTTGATTAAATATTATTGCAATTTCATGAAAGCTCACTGTAAAGCCAGGTTTAGCCTACCTAAGGAAAACTGAAAGAGGTTATGTGTAGTAAGATATTTGAAGAATAATTTTCTGTGAGAGATTAACGATCAATGTCAATCACAGTGAGTAAGATCAGAGTGGTTGATTCTTTATGTCTTAGTTGGATGACATCCATGGCTCCCATAGCTATCTCTTAAAGGTATCAAAGTAGGTTCAATGAGTTTATGGTTTCTTGCCTCCTGTTTGCTGATGATGCTAACATATTCTTTTGTGGAGGAGGATTGTGACATTTTTTGTGAATAGTATTTCCTTTCTCGAGTTCTTTAAGGTTGTCTCTCACTCTCTTGCTTGAAGATTAATTTGCCTAAGAACAGTTTGGCTGGTTTGGATATGGATCTTTGGATATTTCTGCCTAAGCTTCTCTGCCTGGATTAGACCAGAAAAAGGACAGAGGCACAAGGGAATGGATTAGACTGGAAAAGGATGGGTTGCAAATATTTCATGTCAATGGTAGAAGAGGAGTTCCACCTGCTCTCTGATGCTGGATGGGCAGAGCAGGACCATTTCTGGTAAATGGTGTGTGAACTCTGATGATGTTGGTCTTCCAGGGATGGACTGACCTGAGGATGGCAGTCACAGTAGGAGTGCCAGCAGGAGGTGTCATTACAGTGGTGAATGACAAGGAACAGCCTTGTGAACAGAGGCTGGAATGATATAGGGGGATGGATGAAAGTGTTACTGGAACTGAGGTACAGAAGAGGAAGGAAAAAAGAGAATGAAAGGTGTTGAATACAACCTAATGGATGGTCAAAAAATTGAATATAGCCCCTGGAAACTAACACAGAGCCAGAGAGGACACCAAACAAAGGAGTTCCATTTGGAACCATGCAGCAGAAACAGTAATTATAAGGGGAAAAAATGGAGAAGAGTGAACGGATATTATAATTGATATGATGTGTTATAATATAGGTAATTTTTCCAGTGTTGTACACCTAGTATAAGCCCAGCCCAATAAGACTGCTAACATTGTAATCCTCCTAACCTAAAACAATAATCCTAATATTCTAACTGGATAGATGAAATTATGTTGTTGGTGAAATCATTTACTTTGGTTACATTGCTTACTGTTTTTAAATGCAACAGTATTCTTTGCCAGGGGTTGTTTGCCTTCAGGATATGTACAACTTCTGTTTGACAAACGATATTGATGTTAATTATTGATCAAATTAATGTTTTTATTTTACTTTTAATTATTAATGGGGAGCAACTTCATTGACTGCCTGTTTGATGTCACTCCTGCTTTTACATGTCAGCAAGACGAATCTGATCTTAATGTATTTGGAGGAAACAGTCAGCTGCTTACGCTTGGGCTAGGACTGTTGGCCACTGGATTAGCTGCTGCGTACGTAACACGACTTGCAAAGGTATTATCCTACTTTCCAATTTAGAATGAAAGAAATATATTTATATTTTAAAATATTTAATATGGGATAATGGGATCGGAAACAAACCTGAAATGGTGCACTCTGAGTAACTCTAATTGGGACAAGGAGTTGATTTGGTTGGTCAAGGTGAAAAGAATTTTAGAGTATTAGGAGTTAGTGGTTGTGTTTCTTTATCTTGGGGGGAAAACGGGCATACCATGTTGAACTTCAATGCATAGACTTGGATACTATTCTGTATCTGGTTGTTCATATGAAATCTTGCATGGCTCTTCTTTGCTAGAATCTGCTACTATGATGATTGGTAATCAATAGTTTAGGAAGTCTTGAGGTTTGGTGATTATTGAACAAGTTTCCTAAATACAATTTGCTGATGATCTGACATGATTTAAGGCTGAACTGGCAAGTATAAGCTTCATTTGGATCTAGAAATTAAATTCTACATGATTAAATTCCATTCTTTCTTGCTTTTTTTTTCTTTTCACCATTGTCATTCTTCATATCTTCGGGATGTCTGTATGCATTGATGTTTTCCATTCTGAAAGACATGATGACAATGGAATGTTGCCTTTATAGTCCCGAAGTAAGTTCAAACTTGGCACGGCAACCTCCCCTTGCAGCCTCTGTTTTCCTTCCCCCATCCCCCCCTCTCCTCCAGTTTGTAATAATTATAGATATGCACACTCCCACCATTCCATTCAAGAAGTCATTGCCCTGAGACTAGTAATGATAAAAGAAATAATACCGTTGTAATTCACTTGTTTCCACTTTATACAAGTTGCTGTTACATTATTGAGCCTGTGATTCATTAGTTAAGGCTTGATCTGACTCGCCAGTAACTCATTATTTTTTTTTTTTTTACCGCAGGATGCTATAAAGGACATCGAATAGAGTCCCTAGGCAGTAGACACAGCTCAACATTTGCCAATGAAGACAAGTTCATATGCCCGGTTTGGGAAACTGATATCTCAGTAAATAAATATCAATAACGAAAGATAAAAGAGAATTAAGGAAAATGATGTACACAGATGTCATTTGTAAATTAAAATATTCTTATTGATGAACTCAGGTAGGATCATTCTGTTTACTCTTTACCCCTTACATTGTGGGAATAGTTTGCCTGCGTCATTTATAAAGTTATGACGCAGTAGTTTCTTAACTGGCAGAAACGGAATGCACATAAACCAGGTTGCTGGGAAACGGGTAAGGAAGTAGACAACTGGAGAGATAAAGGATACCTGAAGAACTCACTGAGAAAGGTTGCTGGAGGGAATGAGTAAGGGCTTGTTTTGATTTTTAGTTTTTATTGATAATTACGAAAATATTATTTTGTTTTTGGCTCTTAAGATTTTGAAAAACAAATAATGAACATAACAATTTTTTGTTTTTACTATTTTCTTTATAAAAATTTGGAAACTAAATAAAATAAAATGAAGTAATATTTTTATAATTATTAATGCAAATATATCAACGGGGAATAAAAGTAAAAAATAAATCAAACACCTTTAAGATGTGTATTTTTAAGGTTTTAAAAATTGTTTATATAATTTCAAGCTAAAGATGTTGATTAGATATAAGAATTTTTTCAAAATAACGGCTCCAAAATTTAAACTGATGGTCGGTGAAGTTTACATATGTCGCAATTAATGTTCACTTCAAGTGTACGCATTCCTCTGTCGATACGTTTGGATAGAATTGAATTGACTAACTTGATTTCTAGTTTTGAAGGAAAGGATGTGGGAATTTAGATCTAATTAATTGTAACTGATTAACTATTTTGTAAACTACTGAATTAAAATTCAGTCTACTATAAAGAGAACACCTTCCTTTGACCAAAGCATTCATTCTTTCAGATGACAAAATGTATGTCTCACATCCACATTGTCATTTTCCACCTAACGATGTAACTAGAATAATAAAAGTCAAACGAAAATCGATAGGTTGGGGATCAAATGGTATAATCGTTTTGTTGGCAAATTGGAGGATTAAAAACATGACTATTACTTTTCAATTGGCTGTTAGTGCATTAATTGTTACTTCATCTATTTTATTGATTAGTTTACCTATTGTATTTGTTGCTCTTGGTAGTTGATCAAGTAACAAAAATGTTGTATTATTTTGGCATTATAGATTGGATTAGTCTTTTTAGTAAGTATTTTTTACTTCTGTCATCTCTTCAAGCTGTTTGTTCAGGACATGGTATTGCCGCATATATCTTACATGTGCAAATAAAAATCAGACAAATTCTTACTCAAAGTGGAATAGAAATTGAATTGAAGAACCCTGTTCAGTAACAAGAAAATTAAATTGAGATATGGATTCCCTTTTTCGATTTCCATGAAAACAAATTCTGTTTCTGCTACGTTTAAGTTCGTATTTTCAGGTAGAAAATATTGGAAATAATTGTGACCTGCGAAGTTATGTATAAACTATAAAGTATGTCAAATGAAGTTCAAACATTACAGTAGTCCATAATATTTTAATATATAGAGAACAATATGGATTGACATCGACCAACCAACTACTAAGGAGATTAATTATTTGCTGAGAAAATAAGCATTCCAATTTTATAAAACTAACTAAACTAAAAAAGTCGAGAGAAAATGTTATCATATTGCTTATCAATTTTTCCGAATTCAGCATTTCCATTACCAACACATTATAGTATTTTAACTTTTCATACATATTTTCTTTATATTTATCGAATCGAAATTCTTATGAATATGAAAACTAGTAGCAGATTAAAAGAAAGCCTATATTATTACCATTAAATACATGGTAAAATTAATAACTATATAAAATAAATATGTGACACAATTACAAAGGCTAATAAAACAAGAATATGTGACACAATTACAAAGGCTAATAAAACGAGACTCCACACTGACTCACCTGAATTGATATAAGTTAAAAGATTTTATTACGAACACAAAATCTAATGTTATTTTAAAATTTAATGAAATTAAATGCATAATTAAATGTTAATTATGTATTTACTGTCATAAAATAGTGATAGTGATATTTTGCAGAAAGATACTACTAGTTTGGTAGAAAATTGCCGTCCATGCCATGGAGAAGTTTTGGAGCGACATTTCCAATATTTTTTAAAGTGTACTAGAACAACTAAAGTTTGGTTTGATAATATTGTAATTTTTCTAGAAATGTTGAGTTTTTTGAGTTTTTTAAAAATTATTTTTAAAAAGTTATAATAATATTATTTAATAAAATAATATAAAAATTATTCTTAATAAACAAAATTTATAAGAATAGTATTTGATAAAATTATTCTTAAAATTTAAAATAATTATAATAAATATAAAATTTAAAAATATAAGTAGAAATAATTAAATAATTAAAAATAGATTTTTATTAAAATTTAAAATTATATTAATTTTTTAGATTTTAGAAACCATAAACCAATTCTAAAAAGAAACTCTATAAAAACTCTTAAGAATATTTTGACTTTTAAAAGTTAAAAACAAAAATATCCTAATTTTTTTGTTCATTAAATAAAAAAAATTTAACTTATACTTTTTATAAATATGAATATTCTCTCAAATAGTACTATTAAATTAAACCTTAATGCAATCGTTCAATTGTGAATTAGTAATATTTCTGAAGAAATTTACCTCCCAAAAAGAAACACTAATCTCAAAGAACCAATTCAAAGTTGTTTAAACTGGCCATAAACCAAATGAGTAAAGTTTTAGTTTAGTCAATAAAATTGTATGTATTAGTTATTTTTTTTATATTTGAATATTTTTTTTAGCTGTTGGTATTTTAGTTTAATCAAATTAATTTGTAATATTGTGTATTTGTAATTTAAGTTAGTATTTGACATGTATTTAATTAATTATTTTAATTTAAAATATATTAATGTATGAATTAATTTAATTGAGAAATTACAATATCAAATATTAAAATAATAATTTTTAAATATTAAAAAATATTTTAATCGATATTTATAATTCTAAGGACCGATTTTGAGAGTTTAATGAAAAAATATGGTAAACTGTACGAGACAAATCTAACTTTCAATGATATTTTGGAAGGAAAGGAGCCAACCCTGCAAAGTGAAACCCTTTCCCTCCCGGCACTCGTTCTTTTGTTCTGTACCATCGGTAGGTCACAGCGACAGTTCCAGGAATCGGAATTGGATCTGTTATCAGGTCGTCAGTGAGTCACTTACTTACTCACTCACTCACTCACTCAATGTTTGCATCTCCTCTCCCCAGTAACGAGACTCTCAAATATGTATGTCTGCATCTCTTCTCTTCTCTTCTATTGTTTCGTCTTTCTAAATTCCCTTCAAATACCAATACCAATTCCAATTCCAACGCTCTCTTCTCTTCTGCACAGGTTTGCTTATCTGAATGGTGGCTTGCGAAGCCTCACCTTCAACGCCAGGGTTTAGCTGTTGGTGGCGTTGCTTACGGCGAGTAAGAATAATCTTATCTTCTTATGTCTTTGATTTTTCTAAGTTTGAACTGACATTACATTGCAATTGCAGGAGAGAGAGAGTGTTTTTGTCGACAGTGATTGCAAAGAGGTACGAGGCCAATGTCCTCGAGACAGAAGATGGCATCACTATTCAGTTACGCGGTTTCATTAACAGCTCTCGCACATCTCAAAATGGCTTCGCATCCAACGTAACTAACTATTCATCCCTATCACAAGATTCTCTTTTACTGAATGGTTTTACTGAAATTTTGTTCAGCTTGGTTGTTCAATTGTATTAAGCAAGAGTTTTTATTCCCCCCCCCCCCCAAAAAAACAATGTACCAAGCAACAGAGTACCACTTATAGTTGGCACCAAATGCTTGGTTTTACTCTATAAAATCAAATTCAACTTGTGTATAAGATGATCTACCTACATGGTCAATCATTAGGATTAGAACTCTCCAAATTAACCAAATATCCAAGGTCTTCATGTTAGTTTTGCTAGTATAATATTTTTTTTTTCCCTCTCTTTTTGCAGGTATGTGAAGACTTCTTGTTGGGATTTCCAGATGATTGGAAAAAGTATACAGCTCATTGTTTTGGAGAAAAATGTGCTGGGTTTGGTGAATCGAATGCTTTTTCACAGAAGAGGTCTGTTGATGCTTTGCCATTTTCCATTCTTCATAATCATTTGACTCAGAGACATGATTTTTTATTGTCCAATAATGGAGTTTTGAAAGCAAGAAGGAATATCTGCAATGGACTGGGAAATTCATTAGGGAATGTTTCCAAGCAATCCGTATCAACTGATAACATGAAATGTAGCAATGCCATGAAGACTGTGGAATGTGAATGTAACGACAATACTACGAGTCTTAAGTCGTCTCAGCCACTTGTTGACATGACGGACAATGGTGAAAATGGAGTCTCAGATGTTGCAGTTGTAAGCCAAGCTGGAAATCCAAAAAAAGGTCAATCTTTGAGGGTTGTGTATGACCCTAACCCGTGTACAGGTCTTTCTGGAAAAAGCATGGTTGGATCTCCAATTTCCACAAAGAAAACCAGAAAAGGCCAATTATCAAGTGACTGCAAGGAGAAACAACATGTTAGGCGCAAGGATGCTGGTAAAACCTGCAGTAAGATGGTAACAAGAAGCATTTCCGAAAGAAGTCGCACATTGCTTAGAGAAGAAAAGAAAGTTGTAGTAACCCACATTGGTCCAGTTAGAAGATCTCCCAGGCTATATAACAATGGTAAAAGAATGGATAAGTGAAACCTGTGTGAGGATCAAGTTTTTATTATTCTTTGATGAAGTAAGAAATCGGTTTATTATTGATGTAAAGGTTTTTATCATATGTCAACTGCATTTCTTTATAGATACATAATAGATTCGCTGATACTTATTTACATCGACTAGTAATTTCAGTTGCCCCTATCCATTATCGTTTGTCAGGTTGGTAAAAGTAATATGTACCAAGAAACTTTCACAACTATTTATACAGGGTGCAATACTATCAAAAATAGCTACCTTAATCTATGCTAACTACATCTAATTACAATATGTACATATGGACAAAATATTTCTTACTAAATTAGGAGATGCTGAATCCTAATTATAATGGGAGAGATCCTAATACCCCCCTCAAGTTGGAGCAGACCGATTCCGAATGCCCAACTTGGGAATGAAGCAATCAAATTGTTTCTTTCCCAAGGCCTTGGTGAAGACATCTGCAGTTAAGCATGAGTTGGCACATAACTTGTAATGATGTTTCCCTTCAAAAGTTCATCACATAGAAAGTGACAATCATTTTCAATGTGTTTGATGCACTCATGAAAAACAAGATTGGTAGCAATATGCAAAGCAGCCTGGCTATTACAGTAAAGCTTCATAGGTTGAGGATGAGCAATGCTAAGACACAATAAGAGCGCCTTTAGCCATTTTAAGTAGTGATGGCCATGGATCTATATTTCGCCTCTATTGAAGAACAAGACATTGTATGTTGTTTCTTAGTTTTCCAAGAAATAGGAGAGTTACCAAGTTGAACGAACCAGCTAGTAAGAGATCTCCTAGTCAAGGGAAAACTTGCCCAATCTAAATCACACCAAGCATACTGTTGCAAATCACAATCAGCACGCAATAGAATGCCCTGTCCTGGATTACCTTTCAAATAGCACACAACACAAAGGGCAGCCTCCCAATGTTCCTATCGAGGATGTTGCATGAATTGTGCAAGCATATGCATATAGTAAGAAAGTTCAAGCCTAGTAACTGATAAGTAAATCAATCGGCCTACCAGTCTACGATAACACTCTGGGTCAGGAAGAAGTGCTCCATTGACCAAGGGAAGTTAGTGGTGTTGATCCAAAGGAAAATCGGTGGGTTTGGCTTCCAATGATCCTACTTTAGAAATAATGTCTAATGGATATTTTTGTTGGCATAGGAAGATTCCATTGGAGTTATGAGCAACTTCAATCCCCAAAAAATATTTGAAGACTCCAAGATCCTTCATATGAAAACATGTGCTCAGGTAGGTTTTAAAGGCTTGTATGGCAGCACTATTGTTTCCCAAAACAATAAGATCATCAACATAGACCAACACATTAAGCTGCACATTGTCATGGTGCAATGTAAATAGAGAATAGTCAGAGAAAAAGAGAGTTTAAAACCATATCTTTTTAAAGCACTAACCAGTTTTGCAAACCAACATCTGGGTGCTTGTTTTAACCTATACAATGACTTCCAAAGACGACAGACTTTGCTCGAAGCCTAAGAACGAAATCTTGGAGGCGGCTTCATATACATCTCTTCTTCAAGGTCGCCACGCAAGAAAGCATTATGAACATCCATCTGATGGAGCTCCCAATTTTTAGCAACACTAACGGCAAGAAAAGTACGTATAGTTACCATATTCACAATTGGTGCAAAGGTTTCATTATAGTCAAGGCCTTCAACCTAGTTATTCCCTAAGATTACGAGCCTTGCTTTGAATCTTTCAATGGAACCGTCAAAATTATACTTAATTCGATAAACCCGCTTGCATCCAATGGCCTTCTTTCCTAGAGGCAATGTTTCCACGATCCGGGTACCATTACTTTCTAGTGCCTGTATTTCATGTTGCATAGCCTATCTCCATCTTTCATCTTTCGTAGCCTCAGCAAAAGATTGAGGTTCAGTTCGTGCAGTAATAGCTGCCAAGAAATGTTGATGAGGCATAGAATAATTATTGTAGTTCACATAATATGCTATAGGATAGGGTATACCTGAGAAGTGTAATGAAGCAAATGAACTTGGAGAGAGGCTTAGTTTACAAATAGTGTTTGTCACAAAGTCTCTTAGTCGAGTGGATGGCATTTTGGCATGATATCCTTGACCTAGAAGCTCCTCATTCACAATATCACTCGAACCCCCCCTCACGATTACACCCTTGAGGCACATGACATTGGTTACGTTGATATCATCTTCATGTGGAACAATAGTACTAGTATTTTCTTCTCTTAAAGGCACCTTACGTTCATTTCTTTCAAAATTACCAACGGGTTGGTTACTCATTTCTTTGTCCACCAAAATTAGACCTTACAACTTCTATCATCATCATTGATGCCACTCCAACTCACAATAGTACCTGCTTCAGTGTCAACTTGAGCAGAAGCTGGGTTTCCCAAGTTAGCATAAGGGAACTTAGATTTACAAAACACAACATCCCTTGATGTTAGGATCACGCCCGACTCTAGATCATACACTCTCCATCTTTTTTTGCCATAAGGATATCCTAAAAAAATCCATCGTCGATTTTGAGTAGCAAACTTGTCCCCTTTATGATCTTGGTTATGCACGTAGCACAAACATCCAAACACACGCAAATGACCAAGTGCTGGCAGCTTGTTATAAAGCATTTCATATGGAGTTTTGCCATTCAAAACTCTTGTAGGTGTTCTATTGATCAAGTGACCCGGAGCTAAAACACATTCCCCCCAAAATTCAATAGGAAGATAGGCTCAAAACCGCAATGCACTAGCAACATTGAGTATGTGCCTATGCTTCCGTTCCACTCGTCCATTTTGTTGCAGAGTTCCTATGCAAGATGTTTCATGCATAATCCCATGGTTTCTAAAATAATTGTTCATGCATGTAAACTTCATACCATTATCACTTCAAACAACTTTCACTGGTTTATTGAATTGTCGCTTCACCATAGCAATAAATTGATACAAATGTGTGGAAACCTCTTTCTTTTCAACTAACAAATAAATCCATACAGCTCGTGAGTGACTGTCAACAACTTTTAAAAAATATCGGGCACCACAAAGAGATGCAATTCAATAGGGTCCCCACAAATCACAATGAATCAATTGAAAATTGTCTACTGCTTTATTATTACAAATAGGAAAGCTTTCTCTAGATTGTTTAGCTGTAAGGCACATCACAAGTCTCATCACATAAACTATTGTCTTTATTAGAACTAGCATTTGGAATCAATTCTATAACCTTAGATGATAGATGTCCCAGTTGCTTGTGCCACAAATCGAAAGTGCTTGTCTCTTTCGTTCTTACAACTACTACAGTAGCCATCCTTTAAAGGTAGTAGAGCCCTTCTCGTTGTTCACTCGCTCCAATCACTATCCTCGAAGTGCGGTCCTGTATAACATAGAATTTTCTAGTGAACTGAGCAAGGCAATTTGATTCATTAATAAGTTGTGACATTGAAATCAGATTGCATTGCAAGCTTGGCACGTAAAGGACATTTGTCATCTTCAAAGTATTACTAAGCACCACTGTTCCTTCCTTTATGGTAGCAGTTTGCTTCCCATTTGGAAGTCTTATAGGACAATCCTTTACATCTCGTACACTAGTCAAACATTCTAGTCTCCCTTTTAATATGTGAGAGGCACCTATATCGATGATCCATTGCATAAAACTATGCTTACTAGTCAATTTTTCAGTTGCTCCTATCTTGACATTATTCAAGAGATCAACCAATGTTCGCCATTGCTCACCTCTAAGTCTGCTAACAATAGCTTTGTCAACATTTGTTATCACAATGTTGACTTCAGCTCTAGATGCTAAGGCTTGCGTAGCATTTGCTTTGGCCATTCCACCATGTCCTCTAACACCAAAGGTTTCCCTTGTTGTCTTCCTCTGCCATAGCCAGTTCCTCATCCTGTTCCATGAGACTATTCTCCCCACCAATCTGGGTAGCCAATCAATTGGAAGCAATTTTTTGATTCATCTCCCAAACGTTTCCAATTGCTGCACACTGCATTTTGACTATCACCTTTGCCACGAGCTCTACTTCTAATTTGAATAGCGAAGTTCATCACCTCATTGCGCTCCTCTTTCTCACATGTCATAGTTCGCACACATTCTTCTTACACCAAAGTTCAGTAGATTTTATTCAAACTAGGTAGACGATCTTGCGCAAGCAAATTCGACCTCATTATCCCATAAACCGTTTTATCAAGTCCCATGAGAAATTGGTGAATTTTCTCTTCTTCACGTCTCTTTTCTAGCATAGACCCAAGATTATAGGTGTAGAGTCCACATGTGTATGTTAGAATCTTTTCATGATTTTCCAATTTTTCCCATAGTTTCTTCAACTTTCCATAGTAAGCAATGACGGTCATTCCCTTTTGTTTGCAATCTGCAAGTTTGGCTTTGAGTTGTTGTATACGTGGCTTGTTTGCCATTGAGAAGCGCTCTTTTATATTTGCCCATAAGTTCTGTGCCACCTCCATGTACGATATTGTTGAACGCAGTGAAGGTTCAATGGTGTTCATCATCCAAGAGACCAACAGCAAATTGTTGGTCCACTAGTCTTCAAGCTTTAGTAATTTTTCATTTGGACGCTTGATTGTTCCATCTATAAAGCCAAACTTCTTCCTTGCTCTCAACCAATCCTTAGAGAACGGGCCTACTCATCATAATTTTCGCCCTTTAGTTGAACTTGCGTAAGTAGGCTTCCTAGGTTGTCATTCGAGGCTATGTCATAGGGTGAGATTGTTTTTCTCAGCTTTACTTCATCAACACTTTCTTTACCCTTGTCTCTGCCCTTCTTCAGCCATGATGATAACAACGATAGACAAAAGATAAAGGTTAAACCAAATGAGGCTCTGGTACCATATAAGAAGTATTTGCGATGGAAATTCTTGCCTTTCATTGATATACCATACTACAAATAATAGCTACCTTAATCTACGTTAACTACATCTAATTACAATCTATACAAATAGACAAAATATTTCTTACTAAATTAAGAGATGCTAAAACCTAATTATAATGGGAGAGATCCTAATAGAAGCACATAATTTGTAAGTGTAATATTAAATCAAAGCATGAAGTGCGAATGAAATAAATTTAAAAATCTAATATTTTTTGAGTGATCTTCGTTTCCAAGTGTTTGCAGTTTGGCAACCATGTATTTAGTTTTCTTCTGGATTTTAGCAGACCATTATACCTCTGATTTTGAGATGAGCATTTGTGAATAATATATGTTGATTATTGTAAAGTTAATAATTTGGCTATTAAAAGGTGAAAACAAGACCATTAAAGTGATGCCATTTAGATGGGAATAAGGATGTCACCTGCACGGGGCAGGGGCGGGGAGCAAGGTTCTGAAAATCGGACCAGATATTCAACCGGACAAGCTACTGATTCAGAGGTTCAATGGTTCAACTAGTTTAACTAGAATTCAATATATATATATATATGTGTGTGTGTGTGTGTGTGTGTGCGTGTGTTATAAAATAATTAAAAATCATTAAATAATATAATGATAATATAACTCATCTGCCCCCAAAATTTTTTTTCCTCCTTTTATATGCTTCACCACCTCTGCTCCCTTGCCACTGCCACCCTCCCCCCTCTGCCACCACAAATGGCCTTGCTATCAACGCTCTTCCACTGGTGCCCCTGGCTACTGCCACCATTGCCCCTTTCAACCCCAACCCATGACGGCACAGGCCCCAGCCACTAGCTCCTTCCCGTTGCCCCTATTGCACCCACATCCTCCTTTCGATTGGCAGTTAGGCGCAAGGGAGAATAGCAACTTGATTGTATGTGGTGGCTCGCAGTGGAAGAGAACGAGGAAGACGTTGAGCTCGTCGTGGGTGGGCAGTTCGTGATAGTAGAAATGCTGATTATGGTTTGGTTGTTTTGTACACTGCTTTGAATCTTCATAACATGATATTGGGTCTTGTTTGCTTCATGAATGTTTGCTGTGGCTTTGAATTGAAACCTTTGATTTGTGTAGTAGAGGTGTGTGAGGCTCTAAGCGTTGATGGCTTCCGGAGTTAGGGCTCCCCTCACCCTGCAACTTCCTTTCTGTTTTTAGACCTTTTTATTTTTATTTTTTGAAAATCACCCAAAACGATGCCATTTTGAGATGATCTTTTTCCAAAAAATAAAATCGCCCAACTACTGGACAGGTTCGATTCGTCTAGTTCAGTAGTTTTTGGCGGTTCATAGCAGTTCTATACCAATTTTTTTAAAAACGGTTCTTGAATCTATGACGGAACCGGATACATGGCCAATTCGCGATTCAACCGGTCTGACCGACCGATCCGATTCGATTTTCTGAACTATGGCAGGGAGTGCCTCCTCGCTCCACGTCCTTGTCCGCACCAACCCAAATCCTCCCAATCCCCATTCCCAATCCCCATTGTGGGGGCTTTTTTCCTCCCATCCCTGTTCCCCGCTTCCCCGTTGGTCCTTGTGGAGATCCTCGAACTTCAGTTTTTCTTATAAAAAAAAAAGGGAAAAACACAGAAAAGCCATAAAAAACACACCTAGATCTAAAACATATTCAAACTTTACACTTAACCAAAAAAAAAAAAATACAAATTTTTTTCTAGACTAAAATACAGATCTCAAAAAAAATATAGCCAAACTCTAAACTTAAGTTTTTTCCTACAAAAAAAAAAAAAAAGCATCACGGAGTCGTTGTGGCTCGGATGCAGTCATGTTCACACAATCGCAGATCGACAGCGATTGAGCTTCGTGGTGGGTAAGGCGGAGGAATCGAGGAAGGAGGAAGAGTGGTGGGCAAGGCAGAGAAACCGAGGAAGGAGGAAGATAGGTGTCAAATTATGTCACGCGCTGGTGCCGCAAGGTCAATGGTGGCGTTGCCATATTACCAGCGAATGGCAGTTCTCACTCTCGGCACTGTTGGAGGTTAGTCTTGGTTGGTGAGTGCCGCTGCTCATGCTTAGGAGATGAGAGATTTGAGAGTGAAATGACATTGAAAATTAGGGATGGGGGTGAGTTGAGTTAATGGGTTTGGGCCATGAGTGCTAGCCTATTGGAGCTTGGGGGTTAGGTTTTTTAATTTTTGAAATTAAATTATCATGTAAAATTACATACTAATATGTACATATAATGAACTCAAGTGAAGGGCACTTTAATCATTTTATATATGCGGGGTCCCTACTGGGTAGGGAGTGTGATCCTTGTCCTCGAATCTGCATCGAGAGGATTTTTGTCCCCGTCCTCGCCCCCATGGGGAAAAAAACCTCGAATTCGGGGCCTTGAATGGGGCAATCCTTGTGGGGATCCCCATCTCGCAAGGAATTTTGACATCCCTAGATGGGAATTATATCACACAAAATAAACAAATAGAATTAGTTGAATTGATTGGACTACCGACTATGTGTACTCTAGTCCTAACTATTCATGATAGACCATGACTTTAAATTGGTGTAAGCATGGTTGTGTTGTAAGGACTGAAGTTATGATTGATATAGGATGTTAGAATCCTCATCTATCCTATGATTATTGATATACCCTTGAGAGAGCTTGAGTAAGTTGCAATGTGAACATTGGAGTGATCACGGCCTTGGCCTCTTCTACCACAACCACACTCTCAGCCTGCACACTCAACTGAGAGAGAGACAAATGCTGAGAATTTTGAACCCGTAACAAACAATCAAAGCCAAATGATGCCTCCCATGGCGAAACTCGTAACAGTTGATCAATGAGCATCTTCCGCCAAAGGTAAAAGGCAAGGTAACAAGTGTGCGGATAATTTATTTTAGAAGCGAAAGAAAGGAAAGAGAGAAGTTTAAAGAATAGTTGTAAGTTCATTTTACTCTTCAAATCCCTTCCATCCTCTCCTTTTCTCTCTAAAATCAAAACTCACGAACACATTTTAACATAGCAGACTTGAAATTCTCTCATGATCATGGTCTTCTCCACCTAGTAACTATTTTTTGTTTTGGTCGGACTCCACCTAGTTAATTAAACATGCTTCTCCTAGCTTATAAGGAAGGGGTGTCGTTGTCCGGTAAAATAAGTGTTTTCTCGGTTTCTGTGCTCGGGGCATTTCCCCTCCAACAGTTGGTTAATTGATAGTTTCAGATGCGGGGGATAAACAATTTTTAGCAGTAGTCAGTAGTTTATATAGAGTCTTGAGGCTGGGTGATTATTGAGCCTTGGACAAGTTTCATAAATACAATTTGTTGATGATCAGCTAGGATTTGAGGCTGAGCTGTCAATTATAAGCTTCATTGAACCAACATGTTTTATTTATTTATTTATTTTTCCCTTTCTTTTCACCATACACTTTTCGTATCTTCGAGATGTCTGTATGCGTTAATATATGCCAGTCATGATGAAAATGGAATGTTGCCTTCATAGTCCTGACGTACGTACAAACCTGCCAAAGGGAACTATCCCCTTCCAGCCTCTCTTTTCCATTCCCAACCCCTCTTCTCCTCTCCTCTCCTCGAGTTTGTAATAATTATAAATATGCACAGTCACACCCACCGTTCCATTCAAGAAGTCATTGCCTTGAGACTGACTAGTAATGATAAAAGAAATAATACTGTTGTAATCCACGTATTTCCTCTTTATATAAGTAGCTGTTGCATTTCGGAGCCTATGATTCATCAGTTAAGGCCTGATCTGATTCGCTAGTGAAGGGCATCGAACAGAGTGACTTAGCAGTAGACACAACTCAGCATTTGCTAATGAATGCAAGTCCAATATCCCCGATTTGGGAAACTGACAGTAAACAAATATCAACAACGAAAGATAAAAGAGAATTAAGGAAAATGATATACACAGCATGTCCTTGTAAATTAGAATACTCTTTAAGGTGGTTATATCTGAAACAAGGTATAGTGATATGGAATGGACTCAAACAAAGATAATTCCGTTTTCTTTAATGGTATCAAGAACAATCCCTAGTTTACCTTCGATTCTTTCATCTTTTCTTGGTTCATAAGCCAATGCGTATACGTCAGCCTCCTTTGATCGCTCAGCAATAAGCCTTCCAATCACTCTGCAAGCATTGTGATCTGTCAAGGAGGGGAGAGAGTTTCGAAGATCCTTGGCATTTGTGGTAGCAACAGAGATCACTTTGCTTGTTCCTCGATGCATCACCTTTGCATGAATAAATCTTTTTGAAAAGAAAACGTTTAACAAGAATGGTCTCATGTACATATCTGTCCTCTGCTTCCATGATTTCCTGTTAGGTTTCTTTGTAGCTTCACCTCGAGATCTTCGGGTCCAGGCAGCTCGAATGAAAGGACCCTACAGATGTTGATAGAAAGAGTAGATTGAGCATCGGAGAGGAGCAAGAGTTGAAAATATTTAGACCTGGAACTGTATTCTATACAATCTTCATGCCAAAATGGTCAGATTTTTCACAATTCAGAATCCCTATCAGAATTCAGAACTTTACCGAAGAAGAAGGCCCGGTGTGTCATGATTACAACATAACAAACATTATGTGTAAACCTTAACCTTGAAGTTCAGTTGAGAGTGAAGTGGGTACAAACATGGCAATTGGATTTATTAACCAAGAGACCATGATAAAATGGAGAAGCCCCTTTGGCCTTTGGAAAGGTGCACTTGTAGTTATAATTTGTAAATAACCCAAATTCTATTAATGAGCTAGTAAAAGGCAGAAAGAAAATCAAACAGGACGCTGCAAAGGATGCATCAGAGCGGAAAAGAAAAAGGTAATAATAATAATAATAATAGAATGCTATTGCTTTTATAATCAAAAGTCAAGAATAGGAGAGTCTTGAGGTGTTTATGGTCCCATTTGGTCTGGTTTGGTTTTGGGGAAAAACTATAGAAGTGAACCAAACCAATTGATTTGCACACAACATCAACCAATCGGTTTAGTTCTTTCCTTTGGACTTTGAAGAACATAAAATATGAAACACCCTACAAAACTCAAAATATCCGAAAAGACCCATTTTTTCTTCACTATCTTCCCCTTTGAACACTCATATCCACCCAAACCTTCTCAGGCTCTATGCCCTTTCCCACACCCTTTCCCAAATCACACAAGTCGAAGTCTTTTCCCTCCTTCATGGCTTCCTCCTCTGCAGTGTCTTCCCCAGTGTCTCCCCCATCCTCCAATACGCCACGTTTGGACACCCTACCTCTTCCCTTTGCTGCCTTCCTGTGGAACACCACAAATAGGGCCATGTTGTGTCCATATTTGACAAAGACATGACCTGGATATGGGAAATGGCCTAAACTTGCAGTGTCAGTGCTTCATAGGTTTTTTCTCAGGAACCAAACCAATTCTAATATAGGTGTACTCCTTACTGCTATTCTGAGGATTGGTATCGGTTGACTTATTGTAATACTATTAATATTTTCTCCAATAGTGCGACTATTAAAGGAACATGATTGCCTGAGGTTTTAATACAAGTAAAAACTTTCTAAGTTATTCCGAGAAAAGACATTAAATTGAATTTGAAATATTATTTTTATTTGATAATTAAAAATAGAAAAAAATGATGTTCATAAGTGTAACCCTACTATGACTTCCTTAAAAATTATCATGTCAAGTAATAAGAGATGTAAAAATCTTGACAACGCTACTCCTGAAAACGATCATATTGAACGCCAGTCCGTCCAAAAAGTAACTTTTCCACAGTCAATAGACGCAATATAATGCTTACAGGAAAAGGAAGAAGGGAGGAGAAAATAAGAGACATTTTTTATTAGCTAAATAAATTTATTGAACAATCAGTAGAGGGGAATTATTAACAAGAGTGCCAAAATATCAAGGAAGGTATGGAGGAGGGGACAACCAACCATACCATAGCTACCAGAAGAATGAGAATCAAACTAACCTCAGAGATTTGAGTGTGAAGTTGGAGACTTGGAGGGAGGGGACAAAGATTGTTGGAGGATAAGGACAACGAACGAGAACGAGGAGGACCATCAACCGCTGACCACCAACGGCCTGTGGGGGCCGAAGAGAAGCGGAGCGGCGGACAGCAGCTGGGCCTGGGCAGCTGCGACGGCGGTGAGGCGGCAAGTTGAAGAGGCGTCATCGCCGGCGGCGCAGGTCCTGAGGTCGTAGGGTGCTGCAAGCCTTACTAAGCGAAGAAAGGGTGACGCACGCTTGGGCGCGGAGAGGGTAAATTGCAAGGTTAAGAAAACTGGATGGGAAATCGAACCTAAGCCGCGGTTTAAACGTTCAGAAGTTTAATTGATTTAATCGATGGTTAATTGGGATATAATAAAATATATATATTTAATTATAGGTGTCATTTTTTTTGTTTTTTGTTATTTATGATATATTATGTATAGGGTGATGTGGCAATGAAATTTTTGCTGAAATATATATACGTCAAATAGCATTGATGCAACATAAAAGCCCAAGTTTTTTATTTTACTAGTAGACTCAACATTCAAGTTGGAATAAGATTTTTGCGTCTGAGTTTCGATCTTATGCCAAGTTTTTTATTTTACTAGCAGACTCAACGTCCAAGTTGAAATAGGATTTTTTTTCACCCGAGTTCTGATATTATGCGAACAACAGTTTAATCCCACATAGGAGCCACCCTCCGAGTTGGAGCATGATATTTCGCATGAGTTCCGATCTTACAATCGAGGACTCCTGCAGTGCATTACCTAATTTAAGTATATGGTTAGTCTAACAGTTTAGATGGAAGACAACTTCAAAGTGTTTGATGCACTAGGATTAACATAGTGTATTAGGAATAACACCTTAATCTCACACACACACACACATACACATATATATATATATATTAACAATAATATAATTAATATAAAATAATATTTATTATATGAGATATTTTATCAAAAATTTTAAATATAAAATTAATTTATTTTAATTTTTATTTATATTTCTTTTAAAAAATACTTACAGGTAGTATAATAATTATTTTTTATTTTTATTTTTAAATTAATTTAAGAATATATAACAAATAAATATATTAAAAGAGTCAAGATTTGAAAAAAATAAATTTTTGTTTTGATTGATCGATCCGATCAACCGGCTTGATCGATCCGATTCATTGGTTTTGACCACAATCGATTTTGTGGTGAAGACCAAATCGACCTGGGGTCCGGTTCCCAATTAGACCAATCCGATTCTCTTTTCCTTGGTAAATTCTTCGATCGGGAACTTGTTAATTGTGAGAGTGAGAGTGAGAGTGACATCAAGAGATGTAAGAGGTGAAAATAGTAAATTCGAACTATATATTCATATATAAGAATGATCGATATTAAAAATAAGTTTAATTGGTATATATTTAGTGCATTTAAATTAAATTTATTAAAAATTGGTTAAAGGTTATGCAATTTTTTTTTATTTTAATATTTTAATCTTTAAAAATTTAAATGAATATAATTAATTAATAATTTTGGATAAAGTTATAATTTTATCTCTATCCTCGTTAATTATTCTTATTTTTTTTTTTAAGATATATTGATATGGATGACATTTGAATTTAGAATCTTATATAAATTATTTAAGAGTGTGTTTGTTTCAATTTTTTAAAAAAGTGATTTTAAAGTTTAAATTTTAAATATAACTGAAAAAATTAAAAATTAATTTTTTCATAAACTACTCTTTTCAGTGTTTATAAAAAAATTGAAAACATACTTTTTTGATACTCTGATTATTTTCAAAAAATTATCTATACACACAAAAACTGATTTTTTTGGATAAAAAAATAATTTTTTACCAAAATAATCCCAAACAAATACATCCTAAAGCTTTTATCACTAAATCACTTGTAATGACTTTCTTTTTATTTTCTTACTCCTAATTGATATTTTCTCTCTTATTTTCTATACTTGACTAATATTATTTTTTTATTTTTATAATGTTTTATATAAGTGATTGAAAATATATTGGGTAAATATATTTAATATTACTTCAATAAAAAATTTTTATTAAATTTGTAAAATATTAAAATTCAAGCAATATTAAACAATTCACTTAATATGTTACATGTTTAATATTACCTGAATTGCTATTACTTTTTAATTATGTATTTCTTAAATATCTCTCAAGAATATTATTTTATTTTACACATTTTAATATTATTAGAATTGTAAAGAAATGTGTGAATTTATATTATTTTAATATAACTTGAATATCTCTCTAAAATATATAAAAAATTTATTTGAACAATTCTTATAAATAATTCCCGTTTTCTTTGTCTCTCTTTTTATTTATATTTTTTTAATCTAAAATACAACCTGAGCTCTCATGATTTTAATGTTTTATAAATTTTATAAATAAATATTTTATTCAAATAATATTAAATATATTTATCCAATATAAATTAATATTAATTAAATTTTTAATCACTTATATATTATTTAGATAAGAGAAAAGTGGAAAAAGAATAAATTTTTCAGGTAGAGAAAATAGGGGAGAGAGAACATTAATTAAGAGAAAGAATTTTTTTTTGGTAATGAGAGAGGAAAAAACAAAAGTTAAAAGAGTACTTAATATAGATAAGATAAAATTACAAATTTATTTAGAATTATTACCTGATTAAGAAAAGATAGTAGTGAGTTTATTGTCTAAAATAAAATTTGGAGGTTAGCAACATATATATATATATATATATATATATATATATATATATATATATATATATATATATATATATATATATATATATTTGAATCCATTTAATTTTCAATATGAAAATTAAAAATTTGATTGAGCCAATCAATTTTTAAAAAATAAAATTAATTTATTCAATTTTTTTAATTAATTTTATCAATTTTGTTTGAGTTAGTTCCTTCTTCTTTCTTTTTTTTTTTTTCCTCTTTGGGGTACAATTAGTTCCATTTTATACATCCCTAATCATGCCTAGACTAGCAACGATCGTGGTTTTGTTGTGAGGCTTGGGGAATGGGCAAATGGCAAATGCCGAAGCCTTAAACTAGTGAGGTTTAAAATTAAGCCATAAACATTGCATTAACAATACAGCTTGAATAGACAGCTGCTAGACGGTTTCTTTAGTCTGGATTCGTCAACCGAATGAGAAAGCGTGCATGAAGGATCACAATGAGGGTTGAGCAATTCGTCTAGTTGCTGAAGAGAGTTTATTCATTCTCTATATCATGCATGTTGGGAATTTGATTACTCTGGGTCTAGGTAACGACAACAGCCAAAATTTACCTGAAAATGGTATGATCTTTCCCATATGAAGTTTTATTTTTGTGATGTATTCAATCTACATGATTTCAATTTCAAATGCCTACGCTTAATAATATAACCAGTTGATTAGCAACTATCAAAGCGAACTGCGCATAATGTCAAGAACCACCGAAGCATTGAGTGGTAAATTTCCAGGGGAGCAACGATATTGGACAAAACTCAGCAAAGAATTGGTTGACTGGAAACATATATGTTCTCATCGTCCTGCCACGTGACTACATAACCCTATGATCACCAAGTCAGCGTCATTTGCTTCCGCATTATTTGTCAAGCTGAACCAAAACTAGATTGGCCACAAGGTCCACCAAACCTGATGTACAAGAATGCACCTTGCATAAATATAAGAAAAATATTATTTATATTTATTTTATATGAAATATTGTGCTGATTTATTTATCATCTATTATTAAAAATAATAAATTTTTTTTAATTATCTTCAATAATAGATGATAAGTGAATCAATACAGTATCTCAGTTTAAACAAGTACAAATAGTATCATTCTAAATATAGGTGTCATTCCATCTATATTGTGGAGTCTACATATATTCTATAACCCTGTTATATTACATCAACCAAACTCCAACATGGAAGTACCGACCCGCAACAGCGCTTTTGTCGTGCTTTTCATATCCCAAGGTCAAATGATGGAGACCTAAAACTATCGAGCTTCCGATAGTGAGATTGAGGGGTTGTATCTTCCTTCTGAGTTGACAAATCTAATTTCTTTCTAAGAAGCGAGGTTGCTTGTGCCTCCAACTCGTCAAGATCAAGGTCGTTATAAAATTGATCATCACATAGACCATCTACAGTCGGATCGGCATCCACTGTTTCTTTCTTTGATTGAACTGCGAATTCTTGTTCAAGGTTCACACTTGGAAAGTGTCCTGAATGATAAAATGACAATCTTCTTTTACGACTCGTAATCTCCGTCCTAGTTCCTTTAGGGGAACTAGTTGAAGGCACAGCCTCTGGGGCTATGCGGTTGATATGAACCGATTCTCTAGTCCTATTAACTGACTGATTGGTTGTCTCTGTCTGAACATGACTCTGTGTCTTGCCTGAAGAACCCCCACTTTCACCAATACTCGCTGTCAGAGTAACATGGTCCGGACTGAAAATGGCAGAAAAATCGAGCCCTCCGTTAATAGGTGTCTGACTGAGCAAAGAGCGCCTGCAGCAGAGTTAATTCTAATGAGTCATCATGCATCTTTAACATCACGTTAAGAAGAATTTGTAGTACAATTCCAACACTCCAAACAAGCACAGAAACATCGATAATACAAGGTGCATTGGTGAACGCCTGAACCAGCCAGTCACTATACATGAAATATTTTTCCGAAGCTTAATGCTTGATTATGTCATTTAAACTGCCTCTTCCTAAACTCATTGAGATGTCAAATATTCGTCAGCATCTATGAATTATGATGCAACACAGTTCCCAAATCAAAGGCCAATACCTCGCATATCTATTTACAGCCCAAAATCTTCCAGAGTTTAAAATAAAGTGATATCTTAACTCATCGGTGATTAAGCTTCACGATCTAAATATTGCATACATCTTGTCCCCAACAAAAAAGTAACCCTGCCACACTCTTCCTCGTAAACCATCGTACATTTGGAAAACGTGAAATAGTACTACACATTAAATTTCGGGTGTCTTTCTGAGTTAGGTTTAGATCGGGAAAGGAGGGAAAAAGGCTTAGAATATACCTTTCCCTTCTTTGGGAGTTGTATGGGGAAGGAAATAAGCATTTTACATAAACACTCCAAACTATTCTTAGGGTGTGATTGGTTGGAGAGGAGGGGAAGAGAAAATGGGGGAGGGGGTTAAAATTCCCCCAAAATGAGCCTAGAAAGAAACACAATATAAAATTATAACTTTACCTTACTAAAGTATCGAAATGACATTTTTATATTTCATTTGTAATAATGTTTAATTATTTTAGTTAGAGATTAATTTTAATACATTATCATAAGAAAAAAAAAATTATTATCATTCAATTACATGCTTTTATTTATAAAACTTTTAAGATAGTGAATTTTTGAGTCATACACTTTTAATGATATAGCAATATATGATAAGATGACAATATAAAACTCTTTTATACAAATAATATATCAAAATTAATTTTTTGAATAAAGAGTAAAATTATAAAAACATATTGTAAACCCTCCATTACTTTTTTGACCCCGACTTCAATAATTTATCTAGCGTAGGATTTACTCACTATAACGATAAACATCTTTTCTTTTTTTTTGTTTATTTACAAAAATTTGAACTTAAAATCTTATTTAAAGAAAATAAGGACTAAATCACTCGAATTAACCATTATTTGTCTATAAGATAAGATGAATTTAACAGTTTATTTTGCTACTATCTCTGAATGGGGGACCTATAGAGAGACCGGACAAATTGGAGGGATATAAAATACCTGTAAATTGACATCATGTCCATTCTACTAACTTCAGGCTGACTGGCCGCTGTAGGATTCGTCCTGTCATCGATGAAACTGTCAAATGAATAGCCATCCTCGTCATCTTCGTCACTAGATACATAAGCTTCTGAAGATACCCTGACGATATTAAATAGCTCGTGAGATTGGATATGCTCTCACAGAATGTCCATCATATGCAGATTATTTGTTTCATAAGTCAATTTATCTTCAATCATTAATGAAAATTATGCAAACTGCAATGTTAAATACTGCTTGACAAAAAGAAAAAGCTAAAATAAACGATGAGAATGCAGCATTGGGTGAATCTTTAGCACAAGCTTACTCAGCTTCCTCCTCAATGAAGTCTCTGACATTATGCGTTGATCTCCTTTTACCTAAAGAGCAAAAGTGAAAGAGCACAACCTTTAGTTTTTGCAAATTTTCATCATAGAAATGATTAAAAATATTTCCAACTTGATTTCAAAGAAATAAGATCTGATCTACACTACTTCAACAGAGGAAAGAACAAAAGATGCACCAACAATAGCCAGAAAACCTTTTCCAGTTAGGTGAAAAGAACAAAAGCTGCACCAAACAAACCAAAATCACCTTGGCCATGCTTATATCGTGTGGGATTGGAGGAAGAGGATGATTTCAAACGGTTTGCTGTTGAAGTGCAAGGATTATTGTTTTTCTGATTCACATTGCTGTCACTATCTACAGCTCTCCGCAATCGTTTAAATTTGCACAGAGGTTGAATTCTTACAGACATTTTACCCGAGCCTAAATGTGATTCTTCACTGAAGCTTGGGTCAGACATGTGTGAACGCCCTTCCTCAGTTGGAGAAAGAAATATGCGTCTTCTTCGAATTGCACAATTCTTCAGCTTAAGTAAAGGGGTTTGAGTTCCATTATCTACAGGAGAACTAGAGACATTCTTACCAGGGCCGCTATCAATAATGACCTTTTCAGTTCCCCGAGAACTCAAAGAACTAATATCCTGTTCTTCCCGGATATGAACAGGCAGAATACAATCTCGAATGACAAACCTGTCTCTTGATTTATCTGAAAAATTCAATTTATTTCAGAACAAATTATTTATTCACATTCAACAATCAACAAAGTTATCACACTCAAATATTGAGCACAACCACATTATAACTGTGAAGAAACTCACCTCTTTCATCGACCGGAGACTCTGGAACAACACCACTTCTAATGAAATTAGTTAAACGAGGACTCAGTTCTTCATCTTTCTTGCCATTAATGTATACATCTGCCAGCAACAATGAAGTCTTAAACTCCACAAGATCGGCTGTTTCACCAGCAAATTCTCCTCCATCTGACACAGTTCTCCTAGCAATTGGAGTCTCAGGAACTGTCTCATCACCCTCGCATGTATCATCTTGATGCTTACCCAAGTCACCAAAAGTACTATCTTGTATAGTTAGATCAGCAGTGTCATTGGTTTGAATCCCCAAATGACAGGAATCCAACTTCATACAATTTACAGTGACTACATTCCTTCCCATTGTATGCCTAGAGCATGATTCATTTTCTGAAGTAGAGGATACAAAAAATAAGAAATTCCCACTAGCTAGTGTATTAAAAAATTTAAGATGTTTGTAGGTATTTGCAAAATCTTCCCAGAAGTTGAAAATGTTACTTCACAGAAAAGACATTCATTACAAAGACCCATCAAGAGATAATTATTTTGAAAATTGAACTCTATGCCAAATTTTGGTTTCTATTTTCTTTTTTCGTGTTTCCTATTTTTAGGATTTTGTGAAGGAAAAAGTGAAAACAATAAAATCCTATTTTCTGTTTTCATTTCCCGTTTTCATCATTTCCTTCACAAAATCATGAAAATAGGAAACACAAGAAATGAAAATAGAAACCAAACAGGCCCTTAAATATTGCAACACCACTTTTCCATAATGTTGACAATTTCAAGAAATATTAATTGAAAATGACAACAAGGGGAATGATTTGCGCACTAAGATGAGAAATATATGGAATTTACAACAAATTCTTATATTTTTCACATAAAATTACAGAATTGTTTCAAAGAGGGGAGGGGGAAGACAGAATAGTTGCTTCACAGATTATGCAAAGCATGCAACATTAACGAAGCATAATGAAGTATCTTAAAATGAAAAAAGAAGGTAAAAATGAAACAAACATAATCATCATTTCAGAATCACATTGTATATTTTATTACACGTCTTGTACTTGGTGTCTTGATTCTTACAGTCTCATGTATTTATTGTCTGCCAATTAAACTTAGGGCAGAAAAATGATCAAATGATAATACCATGTTTAGCTTCATTAAGCTCGCTAATGGCAAATGGCTTGGTATTTCCTAGACACGAACCTTCCTGAATTAAACAATAAACATATCATTTTACCAAATAAAAAGAAAATAACAAAAATAAACAGACCATAGTATGACTGTGAATCCTTGATCATTTAATACAATACAGTACTAATCTAGAAAACGGCGTAGAACCTGAAGAGAAGAAGTTTTGCTATCTCCTGGAAATGATCCTAATCCTTGCAAACGCCGCATCATGTCTATAAGCATCATTGTTCCACGAGAATGCTTCACTTTATGCACTCTAGAAGGAAAGGTTTGAAAGTGAGGAAAGGCAATAAGAGACAATCTACATGTATTTTCCCCAGCGGAGTGAAAATATGTTTCAAGTAAATCGATTTCAGCAACAGTGAGTTTGTCCTTGGATGGAGAAATCAGAAGGGGGTCATCTTTCACATTCTTTTCACGAGGAATAAATTTCTCAATTGACAGCTCGACATATTGAACTTCGGGTTTAAAGATGTGGGGAATCTACAAAAGTTTTTAGCAGGATTTAGAGGATAAGCATAATATGCGGGCTTAAAAAAAAAATACAAAAAAAAGAAGAAGTTATCCGATAGTTTCCAACCATCCTTGGACTAGGATGAAAGTCGAAGCTATCTACGCCCCCATTTCGCATGTGTTTACTTATAGTCTTGCTCTTGGCCTGTTTTCGCAAGTAGCCTTTCAACTCTGACCCTTCACAAGCTAAAATTAGTAATAATTGTTAAGGAATCCTTTAAACAAACACTTAAACTTCTGTTTTAAGAACACGAAATGGAACTTCCTGGACGTAATTCACCAAAGCAAGTGTAGAACACCTAGGAATATTGCTTTCTCATATTAACAATTGCCAATGCACATAAAACTGGCAACCAAAGGATATCAACTCGTCCATCATGCTTTCTTCCTGTTCTCCCCATCCGCTGAATCATTCTAAGTGGTGAAATATTGGCATCAAAAGATATGACAAGATCAACTTCCATGATATCAAGACCTTCTTCACCAATTGATGTAGCAACAATAACGTTGTAGGCACCAGATCGAAATTTCTGTTGGTGAACAGTGTAAGTACATGAAAGAGTATGAATATTATACCAAATGGAATACATACCTTCAGCACAGCCTGTTGAACTTTTTGGGACTGACCTCTCATTGCTTTCCCTGTAAATGAATAAAAATAATTCTTCTTTCATGAATGAAGCGATTTATCATAATGAAGGCAACCAAAAAACAAAAAGATACAGGATGGAGGATGAGACATTTCCTACGAATAAACAAATAGACGAAAAAATTGCAGATGTCAAAAATGATTTATGAATTATTTAAGGCCAAAACAAATTAAGACTTATTTATGAAATCTCACCAATTAAATCTTAGTAAGAAGCCTGTTTGTCTGATGAGATCTCCTTCGTTGGTTTTTCTTGAGTCCTTTTTATTGTATTTTCTAAGAAGGATATCTTATACCTTGCTTTTTCTCTCTGATAACACTTCTTTTCTATTAGAAAAAGCAAGAGTGAAGTTGTGATTCGCAGAATTTATGGAATTTGGAAAGGAAAAATCGAAACAAGTTTGATGTTAGCTTTTTTTTTTCCCTTTTTTTATCCGTTATGTTAATAATGTGTACGGAGAAAAGATTGTCCATGGAAGCTAAAATACCCCCATACTACCATTAGTAACACGAGCCTTTGCTTCAGTGGAAGAAAAAATTTCCTCTAGTAAGATACAATTAATACTTATTTGTTGCAAATTTGAAGAGCCCATAATGCTCTATCCCCTGATTTGTTTTATGCAAATAGTGGCTCATTGGTTTTTGCACCGCCCTACAGCCAAGCCACCTGGATCTGGAGTTCGTAATTTGGTATATTTGATGAATTGAGGGTGCGACCTCACAAGTCCGAGCAGTTTCTATTTTGTTAGCTGCAGGGTCTTTCGCATAACTAAGGTGGGAATGACTTTAAGATAGTGTGCTATCTGCCCTGCAATGTATTTGGCTTGAGCAAAAGGCTTCTATATTCCACAATTCTTTCCAATCCCTTGCATGAAATAGGACGATTGTTTCTCTGGCTTTGACCATGGTCTCATGATCTCGTTAAAGGAATTTTCCTGATAGCACAGAGGGATTGAACTTTGCTTTTGGTATATTAGAGGGCAGGATTGTTGAGCTTTTTCTGTCTCTTCTGTATTTTATGTTTCCACCTTGACCTTGCATAAGAAGAATTTTTTTCGCCCTTCTTGTAATATTTCTTTTCTTCAATTTCAAAAAGAATGGGAAGATTCTTTCTTTGGTTTGCAAAAAAATGAGATGTTTTATTACCATATATAGCCGCTCGTTACATGTCAAGAAAATTTATGACATCATAGACTTAGAAGAGCGTTTCTTTCAGTTTTTTTTCTTAAAGTGATGTTTTAACTATTAAAAAAATATTTTTTATAAAAACTACTTATTTCAATTTTTATTTAAAAATTAAAAATAATTTTTTAAAATTTTTAAGTAAAAATTGATATAAATAATTTCTATAAAAAATTATTTCTTCTATTAATAAAAAAGCTAAAACAAATTCAACCTTAAAATTCATTTGGATTCGCTGTTTAAAAAAAAAAAAGAAAAACACTTTTTTTTAAATACTGTTATAAATTTTTAAAGCTAGATACAACTTTAAAAAAAATACTTCTAATTAAAAAAAAATCAATTTATCATTTTTTTAACCTAATTTCTAAAAATAATAATAATAATAATTTTTAATAAAATTATTTTCTAAAAATTTTTTTATTTTTATTTAAAATTATAATATATATTTTTTTATCCCCTATCAAATTTTAATTTTTCTTTTTAATTTTTTTATAATTTAATTATAAAAAATATACTTTTATTCTTTTATGAATTTAATTGATATCTTGACAAATAACTAAGCAGTTTCTGTAGTCAACCAATAAAAACTTTGAAAAAGTGAGAAATCATGGTAGATCCCTCATTATCATAGATAATTATTTGTATGAGTTGATATTTTTTATTATTTCTATTGATTAATAGTGTAAAATCATTTTACATTGTCAATATATTCAAATTAAATTCTTCTTTTATATCCAAATAAACTTATAAATATTTTTGATACTTAAAATTTATCTAAATATAAAATAACTTTTTTCTAAAATTAAAATTCTACTAAAACAAGTTAAAAAAAATCCTTTACTTATAATCTTATCCATGCACACTTTATGTATAATTCGATGACGGTTTATGTCAAGAAAAATTCATGTTTTTTTCCCTTTCTTGTTTACATCTTACATCCTATACGGTACAAAGTGCTGGTACTTGCCTCCTTCGTCTTATGGAATTAACCAATATATATGAAGGATTAGTAAACAATATATGATTATGGTTTATTTAAAAGTCAACTCCATCGATCATAACATACCGAGTATTGTTCTTGACAAGTTTCTCCTCACAAAAAGAAGAAGAAGAAGAAGAAGAAGAAGAAGCGCAGACAATTATAAAACAAAAGTATCATTGCAAATACCTGAACTTTGACCAATAAACTGGGTAGCTCTGACCGGTTCACCAATGTCTCCAAGTGCACCCATTATGTCCCTGAGTGTGTTGTATTATCATAAGAAAAATTTCAATTTGGGCAAAAGTTCCTAATAACTATGCAGAATAAGATAATGAAATCAACTATGCAGAATAAGATAATGAAATCACTCAAGTTTACCTGACACTTTCTCTGTAATTGGAGAAGATAATTACCCTTGAACTTTGCGGATCATTGGTTTCTGCAAACACATCCAAAGATGGCATTCACTGATGAGCGCTACTTCCATTGTAGATTTTCTGATATTAAAGAGCGGAATAATGCTTCTTTCACATTATCAAGAAGCACATCTCCTTACATCACGGATAGGTGGCAAAATCATTTTGTAATACAAGAAGAATCATTTTGCCAGTTTTCTTCCTTTCTTTCATAAAACTCTCATCAGTTACTCCCTTTCAGCAAAAATTTGGAAAATTCAGGAAAAAGATCATCTAGAGGAACATATAACGGAAAACAAGCCTATGGACCAAAATTTGATCATTGTTTCAGACTCCATCTTAAATTTCACAAACTCTGAAGCAGAATTCACAGTCTCCTTAATATATACTTCTAACCTAGCTCAATATGAAACAAGCCCAAGGAACATCTTTTTAATCAAACTGCAGTAAAGCTAAATTGTATCATTGAACTCACGAAAACTCCTGACAACCATCTCCTTTATGCTAAACCCCTTTCTGTCACAAGTTATCAAGAACAAACAATTTTGTTGGAAAATTGAAGCACGGAAAGGCCATAAACCAAACTGATAATAAATTGATAACAAATTGCCAACATAAATTGACTGAAGAGCATGCACCATCTTCAACTAAAAACTCGATTTTCAGTCAGAAAATGTTGTAAGGATATAGTCATTTTCATATTATATCTTTGTTAAGGGTTAGAAACTTCGTTTAAGCTACATTATTGTCATCAGCATGAAGACAAAAGCCAACACCCTTGATATTGATAATTCACATAAATTAAACTTTGTATTGACGACAGAATTCTACATACTGAAATGCTCCAGTAATACATCTAGCATCTTGGACAGCTTAGGACTAGATGCACCATGGGACAAGCTTTGCTGCATCAGTTGTCTTGCTTTCAGAATAACTTCATTTTTACTCATAAATTTCGCAAAAAACCTGAAAGAAAGTATCCTTAAACGGAATCATTGTACTGAAACCTCAACTAAGTTAGTATAGAACAATTCATGCATTAAATAATGAAATATCATCACAAAGCCCTTAATAAAATAAATTTAATAATAAAAAATAAATTTAATAATAAATATACAAACACAGCATGGTTGCCAAAAAATTCCTAAAAATTGCCAAATGCAGCTTTTTGTCCACTCCCCTGTATATCAACTAATAGCATATTTGATTCTATTTTTGTAGAATTGATTTTAGATAGAAATAATTTTGTTGGAATTGAATTGGTTAGAATTGATTTTGAGATAAATTGAATTGTGTTTGATAATTTGATTTGAGAAACAATTTATGTTTGGATAGTTTTGATCAAAATTACTTTTAGATTTATAATTTATAAAAAAATGCTCGAAATCAATTCTGGTGAAATTAAAAAGTGAAAAATATTCACTTTACCTAAAATCAATTTTGAGACCATAATTGATTTTGACAAGAGAAACCAAACAAGAACAAAAAATATCATAATTGATTTTGGCATCCCAAATTAATTTTTGGATGCCCATTTTAGAGTTTAGATCACAATTGCACAAAGCCATCTGTCTTTACAAGTTAATAAAATTTTGGCCTTCAATTCAATTAAAGGCAGACAAGTATCAGTAATCAGTGATCACTGTCTTCACAATCTACTTTAACAGTATAAAAGTGTTAAAAATAAGTGCTCCAAATACAAAGAACTTATCATAAAAAAATGTAAAACATGGAACATTCTGAATGCACGTAAGAATTAATCAACTCAGTTTTCTAGCTTCTGCGCACAACTTACTGACATGTTTTTCTTATTTTAGATGAGTAACTTACCAATGATGTTGATATAGAATTCTTTAGAGTTCCAACAAGTATATACTGCTAAAGTTTTTGACTTTACAATACCATGAATTCATAGCAACATGTAGGCCACATGGCAAGAGAAGGATCAAGAAAGCATGTTTAATGAGGTGTAGTCTCGACCAAATCAGCACTCCCAAAAGTAGGTGTGGTTGGACTATCTCCTTAGATATTCTGCCCTCTGCTATTTTTCTAGATATTTTAGATACCCTAACTGTCTCTGAATTTTGATACCACCGTAGTTTTTAGCTTTAATTAAGTTATTATATTGCATAAAGAATAAAAAAGGTCATATATGTACATAGAAGAACCAAAATAACTTTTCCCATACATTAACAACTTAGCTTATATATAAACTGTAGATAGGAAGTGTACCCAAAGGCCTACCCTTGCTTCAGTTTTCTTTCAAGCATTTCATATGCTGGCCTTATTCCATGACTTGAAAGGAGCTTATGGATGTAATACAGAGTGATAAGAACTCCAAAATACCCTTCAATATCTACATAGTTAACATGAGAAAGATCTTGCCTAGGTCCCTGACGAAACTTTTCCCTTATTTCAAGTAATAAACAAGGGCTCAACTGCCAATCATTCAAAAAAGAAAGTGTAATTGATGATCCAGCCATATAATCAAGCTTCGGTAATTATGGCAAATGGCAGTACAGACCAAAAGATATGACAGCTAACAATGTGGAGATAATGAATCTTAAAAGTAATACCTGAGAAAGCTATCAGAAATAATCATCTTTTGGAATGTTGTTCACGCAAGACAGATAGATAATAAAAAAGAGGCATATAATTTCCTAGAAGCTTAGCAATGTAAATGAAAAAAGAGACAAACTCCTGCCTATAACTATCTAAACCATTATATAGACTTAATAAACCAAAACATTCTGATTGCCTAAAAGTGGACTATCTTGGATTTCAGCGTTTCATTGACATCTAATTGTTTTTCTCTAGATCCTTGAAACATGTTATGAAGTATTCTTGAATGTGTAATTTGTGTATATCCATTAGATAACAATTATATATTCACATCCAAATGCAGCAGGGCATTTACTTACATATATTATACAAGCCCGAAGCAGTTTATAGATTATCTGATCTCCCACATATTCAACCAAAGCTACTTCTAATTAGGTTACAAGCCATCATCACTGCCATAGAGTACAAGGGGACATATGAGAGTCCAAAAGAACTCAGCTGTGAGTCTAAAAAGTATCTTTTAGTGACTAGGAAACTCCATAAACACTCTTGTGGTTAAGTCTAAAGGAATCCTAACTGGAAACAATGTCTTAGGATTATCTTCCGAAACACTTATACTTACTAAAATTAACAAATGTTTATCTGCTCTTGGGGATGGTGGTGTCAGTAACGTAGGGCAGAATTAGTCTTGCTTATAAAATGTGAATCCATATTCATGTAAATGAAATATCCTCCAGCCAAAAGCATGCTCCGTTTTTCTTATATTTCTTTCTAAACTCATTTATGAGCATCCTTATCCCGTACAAGCAGAGTGTGAATTTATGAAGCAGTGCTAGCGATAAGTGCTCCTGCCTTATCACCATCATCCTATTGACCTTATTACTTACCAACACTAGGGATATACTAATATTCAACATCTTGGTTGTAACTCACAACAAGGCTTTCGTAAGTTGAGAATGGGTGTAACAAATTGAATGCATTCTAGGAAAGAAAGAGAACAGAAAAATGCATGTACAAGCACAAACAATGGCACCAAGATTCCAAAATATTGTTACTTTTCGTCTTCTGTATCTTAGGGATTAATATATCTTGTCAATTGTTCAAGGCTTCCAAAAATTACTTGATTATATCTATCTTATATGATTTTGCTAGAATTCATTAACATAATAAGCCAGCTTTAGAGTTTGAAATGTTCCTTCAAATAGTTGATTAATATAAAGGAACGGAGATAGGATGTACAATCCATTCTCAAATATATCTTTGAGGAACTTCAATAAAATCACTGCTAACTCATGTAGTTATTTGCTAATCTGAAACTAAGGGGAAAAAATGAAGAAAATAGAGGGTAATGAGCCATACAGTGCGATAATTTCTATTGTGAATGACCCCAATATCATTAAGCCTGGCTACTATTGGGTGTATGACTTCCAAAAACTTGTTGTTTATTTCTACAGCATCTTGGCCCATTGCAACCTGGTAATATTGCAATAAAGATCTCAAAAACATAAACATATAACTTTAGATCCCACAAAGGCATGTGTTGACTACCTCTATCAACTCTATCTTCCTGTTGTGAACATATGAGATAACGTCATGGTTAGTTTCACTGCAATATTCAAGCTTGGAGATATGCAGATTATCAATAACAGCCTGGACCGTCTGCTTCTTTGCTGAATATCACACTTAGAATTAGAGCACAAAATGGTTTAACAACAACAACTTAAAAACCAAAATAAAAAAAGAGTTAATACAAACATACATCCCGGTGTTGCAGTTAATGCTAATATTCTAAGTTGCACTGGTACAGCCATTAACTGCAAACAAAAAAGATTAACAGGGATAAGTCAGCTTTATGTTGTAAATAACGAAGAATAAACACGGCACGAAAAGCAAACCTCACGAATTGCTTCACAATAAGAGTAATTTCCAGTTGCTCTGTGAGCTTCATCAATAACCAAACACACCAAGTACTTCACCAAACATGTACCTGAAACAAATCACATCATGAACAAAGCCAACAGATATCAAATGAAGCAAAGCATGGTATACAACACATTTAAATCATTATCCAGAGAAATAGTGAATAAATTAAAAAGTCCACCAGAATGAATATCCTTCTCCAACACTTGTGGGGTGACAAAGAAAACTCGCTTTGTTTTCCAAAAACAAGCTCTTTTGGGAGGACTTAGTTGACCAGTCATATCAATTGTCCATTCCTGCAATTAAATGCACCCAGATATTTTCAAAAATTATTGTTAAAGAAAAGCTGAAGGTGAGAAAGAACAGTTCCTACTTGAGGCATTCCCACAATATTGTGGCATGCTTCTATCTGCTGCATGACAAGTGGTCGAGAAGGAGCAGCAAAGACTATTTTGCCTGTTGCGAAAGGAAGCAGCAGAAGGCAAAGATGTAAATGCTCGATCTGTTCCAGTATCCAAGTACGAACTCTGAAGATGGTTCTCTTCTCACGTTTATAAGGTTGTAAAACATACTGATAGACTTGTGTTGTATGGGCGATTGACAGTCACAAACTCACAGATAACGATGATATGTGATAAAATGTGTGGATCCACAGTCACAGTTAAATGTGTTACCTTGAGGGAACCATCTGAAGTAGTTATACATAACAACGGCAGCAATGAGTGTTTTGCCAAGTCCTGTTGGCAAGGCCACCAATGTGTTTGAAAAGAGTGCGGACTGGGTGATAGCGAATTGATAATCACGGAGAGGAACGTTGACTGCAAAAATGATTGATTAAAATAAGCAACAACGTTCAAGCTGAACTGAACTATATAACACAAGACATAATATTCTTATTCTATATAACAGAATATATTATTCTGGTCCCTTCCCTTCCCGTCCCGTCCCACCCCGCCCCATCCCAAGAAAATGAAAAATGGAAAAGACAAGAAGCATGAGACCTGGCTACCTGGGTATATCCAAGTTTTGGCTGCCTCGGCGTCAATGTGGTGCATGGGGGTGGGGCCTTCAGCTTCATCTTGGTAGGGAGTCCGAGTCCGAGTCCGAGTCTGAGGCATTGGGGTTTCCTTCTTGGCAGTGGCCACAAACTTATCGAGAGTGGACTGCCTTTGCCAGGATGTGTCGGCTTTGTTTCTCTTCCCGGACCCCTTTGCGTCACAGACACAGCCACAGCCACTGCCACTGCCTGCCTTGGTCCGTTGGCAAACGACGTCGATTTCTCTTGCAGCTGCTTCCCAATCAAATCCCTAAAAATAATAGGTAAACAGTTGAGACACACAGAGGGAGAGAAAGAGAGAGCATGGAAGAAGGTAGACTAGTAACCAATTATCAATTACCGTCCTCCATACCTCATCATCGTCCATGATTTCATAGGGATTATTGGATGTCATTCGATAATTCAGATCCAATTTCAAACTCCCGCTCCGATTCCGATTCACCAGCTGGACGAGGAAGAGAACGATAATAAATAATACATAATAAATGATCGATAATTGAATCGCAAAATGAAAATATTTCTCACAACTCTCCCCGAAAATAAATTCATTTTGGCGCCAAAATCTTCATAATATTTCTTTTCGTTTTTTTTTTTTTGGGGAGGGGGCTGCTGTATAGTTCTCCTTTTTGGTTCGAGGGTGTTTTGTGGGAGTTGGGTTGTTAAAAGGATGGGTTGAAGAAAACCCAACTTCAGCCCATTTTATGATTGGGCTATTTTTTGGAGCCCGAATTCAATTTGATGATAATCGATTAATGACTAGGCCAATCTGAATTTTAGGTATCATAAAAATTTAGACATTATATATAATAAAATCATAAAATTTTAAAAGTAAAACATAAAATTTAAAAGATATTTTATAAGAATTTAATTTAAATATATTAACTGTCAGCCAATAAAAATAGTAAAAAATGACAACTCATATAAATAGCCACTCATGATAATGAAGGGTCTATCATGATTTCTCACTTTTTTATTATTTTTATTGGTTAAGAATATAAAATTATTTTATATTGTTAGTATATACCAATTAAACTCATTTTATAATATATATTTCAAAATAAACTATATTAATATAAAAATAATATCAAATTATATAAAATATATTAATTGAAGTATGAAATATTATAATTTATCATTAATTATTTTTAAAAAAATATAACTTATAAAAAATTATTTGACTTCAAATCAAGTTAGACTAATCCAAAATATGATCTAAGTCCAGCCTAAATAATACAAAGTCAAATTTTAAAATTCAAACTTGATCCAATAAATTTCGAGCCAGAATGGACCATCCAAAAGGATTTTAAACACGCTCATTGGAAGTGCGAATTTGAGGGAGGGGCGTACAATACTTGCCGTGTAGACTAGGCTTCATCCGCTACTAATGTGCTTACAAATGTAATTTTGGGGAAGGGTTTAAAAAAATCCAAATTTTCAATTCTTAATATTCTTCCTCATTCCCTCCTTTCATATAACTGTACTAGAAATAAAATCATATCAACAAAGAATCATTTTGTCACCTGTAACTTAGTTGTAAATCAAATAAAAAAATTACTCAAAATAGCAGTGGAGATTGACTAGCCTATAGCAAGAAGATTCTAAAAATAAAGAAATGATTAAACAATTTTTTTTCCCATCTACTCATATTAATCCTAATGAGATTTTGATACCCATATTAATCCGAATGAGATTTTGAGTCACAAGTAAGGGAGGTCAAAACCAATATAAATTGAACTAAAATTAAAAATTGATAAAAAAAATCGAAAGTCAATCAAAATTAAAATAAATTGTTTAAATTTGTTCATATTTTATGAAAACCAATTATTTCAATTTTCCATTTTAATTTTTAAAATCAATTCAAAATAAATCGAATTAATGATATATTACCACATACATAGTTATATATTTTCATAAAATATATTGCATATTACTTAAACATACCTATATTCATATAAATATACACATAAGTGTATTCTATAATATTTTAATATTAAAATTATTCTAATATTCTTATTATATCATCACTCAATATTTTAAATTTGTAATTATTTATTAATTATTTTCATTTACTCAATAGTTTTGAGTCTATATATGATTTTTGTTCAAGTTTTTTATTATTTACTTAACTTGTTAATATTAGACACTATTATAACTTTTGATAATTAATTTAAATTTTATTGTTATAAAGTTTTACAAAAGTATTAATGGCTAATCTAATTTAATGAACTTAAAAGTTACCTTTTTAATATTTTGTAAACAGTATGATAAAAAATCAAAAACCAAACTAATAATCTAAATTAGTTTAAATCAGTTGCGTTCGATTTTTCAAATGTAATCAAATCAAATTAAATCGAATCAAATAAAAATAAAATGTATGTTTTAGATTGAATGGATTTTTTAATCAAAATTGAACCAAATCGAATCAAGAACTCGTCTAGTCATAAGCTTTCTTTCCTTTTTGCATTCATTGTTTTTTGTAAGGTCTATTTGACACACTTTATTATATTAGATAAAATAAGGTAATATAGTATATTATAACTTTCTTAATTGTTTGATACAAATAATATATTGAATCTCCTTTGTACATTAAAACTTAGAGTTCATTTGGGTGCCATTATTTTGATAAATTTTTTAATTAAAAAACTATATTTTATATTTTTTGATATGTTTGGATAATTTTTTTAAAAAAATACAAAAATATTTTTTTACAAGCTCTAATTTTGATCTTTAAAAAAAAATCTTTTTTATATCCTAAAAAAGTTGTTTAAGATTTTTTTAAAAAAAAGCACTGTTAATATTATACTCAAATATAAATTGACTTTATATTTAAACATAAAATAAATTTTATTTTTTTAAAAAATCTTTACAAATAAAGATAATTTTTTAGAAACTCATCCAAACGAACTCTTAATCATGCTTCGGGATATAGAATCGAACTTAACTAAATTTTAATGTATAAAGATTCTCTCTCTCATTTGTTCTTGTATATTTTATTATTAAAATATATACATAAATAATAAATAATATTTAATAAATACCATAATTATTTATAATAAAATATTGAGAAATATTAAAAAGTTATACTTAAAATAATAAATATGCAATAATATTTTTTTAATTCATAAATAAATAATAAATAAAATGAATCATTTTATTGCAAATTTATTTTTCTTATTCCATCATGCAAAAAAAAGAGACAAGCAAAAACTTTCAAAAAGTATAAGAGAGAGCCTTATGTATTTGTTGAATTTGTTTATATTTAGTAAATTAAGAAACTTTAAAAATATATGAATAATTAATAGATACTATGTAATATAAAATTAAATTACATATAATAAAAGTAAAAATATTTAATATAGTATAATTAAAAATAAAAATATTTAAATAATATTTACTGTTAAACTTATAATTAATTAATCAATAAAAATTACACTTATTATAATTTTTATTGTAATTAAAATTATATAGTAATAAAATAACATTATTTTATATAAAATAATATCTTAAGTAATATAACACTAAATATTATGTGACATTAAAATTTTAATGGAACTTATAAAATTTTAACCGAAATTATTTTGGTATGATAAATATACAGGCAAAATTTTATAGGTTAAATTTATACATAAAATTACACATAAATCCAATCTATAAAAATTTCTTCTCCATTTTGTTCCTATATGACTATGCTAAACTGGAGTATATCTCATGAGAAAAGTGTTTTTTTTATGAGTAGTGAGAGGACCAAATATTAGTTATATATAAAAGACCAAGATTAAAAGTTATTTGAATATTACATAATGATTAAAAAAAATTACATAATTTTATATTTTAACCTTGACTATTCATATAAAATGCAATAATCAAAATGTACCACTCTCAATCCCACAATTAATTACTCCACTTACCTAAATCTCTCTTATCCCACGTTGATGGTAAGTCATATCGTACTTAAAACTATTTAGTCGTATCGTATATAGTATACCAAACAGTTTCTAAGGCTATGTTTGGATTGGTGGGATGAGATGGAATGGAATGAAAGAGGAAGGAATTGTAATTAATTCCATTGTTTGGATATAATATAGATGAGTGGAGTGGAATGGAAGATGGTGGGATACATTCCACCATATACCACTTTTTCTTTCAATATTTCTTCCCCCCAAATCGGGAGGAATAGAAGGGAATTACATTTTATTGAGATACATTTTTAATAAAATTATCAATTTACCCTTTTAGCTTATCACTACTCTCATTGCAACCAAATTGTCTTTTTCTCTCTCACATGCTTCTCCTCTGCTATCTCTGTCTCTCTTTCTCGTCAGATTGGTTTGTCTTTTGTGCTTTCTTCTTTTATGCTGTCTTTGTCTTCTCCTGTGCTGTCAGATTGTGCTCTTCGCTTGTGCTTTCTTCCACTGCTAAGAGGTAAATTTGTTTTTTTATTTTGCTCACTTCCTTTGTTTCTTATTGGACAAACGTTTGTAGAAGTGTTTGAAAGAGAATAAACACCTATTAGAGGAGGTTATTTTACACCCTAATTTATGTCAGTGGAATTTTTTTCTTTTTGTAAGAAGAAAGGGAGAGAAAAATAGGAAAAAGAATGTTCTTTTGACTTAACTCATAGTACAGCAAATGTAGAAAGCAGTCATTGCAGCAAAAGAAAAGGCACTTTTGTTTCTTTCATACATCTGTTATTTAATAGATTTCTTTTACATGGAACTACTAATATGGGGCCAAAAGATATTGATAAAACTCAAGTCAGTACCATATAAATGTTGGAAGTAAGTGCTAAAACTATAGTATAATCACTGGTAGGTACTCATATTACCAAAAGAAACGCATGCCTAGTGGGGTGGAGCTTTGATTTTTAGGCATTATACTAGTTTGCGCCTGCTTATATCTACATGGCCTAAGAAATAATACTTCACAAAAGACAAGATATAATTATGTCATTAGCAACTACCAGGGCAATGTCAATGTCCCTCGTGCAATGTATAATAAAGATACAATGTACCATAAAGAAATATGGGCCAAACATGATTACATAGTTGTTTAAAAAGAAAGAACTAATATGAAAAAGGAGTATGAGTTGCTGAGGAGGCATTACACTAACATATCTGTGATTTTGTCTTGATCAATTTAGATTAGTTAGTAATTAATTATATTTGTTAGGATGAAATTCCTAGCACCATCTCCTATCACGTATATATTGATCAATAGCTAAGGAAGGAAAGCAAATTGCCAACTCTGTGGCACATATTCAACCTCTTCTCTTGTTGAGAAAAGAATGGAAGCCTCTTCATTGAGCCCCAAAACTCATAACCATTCTCATTCTAATAGTTTGCCCTCTAAGCCACACCCTATCATTCTACAATGCAATGAATACTTAGCCATATTAAGGGGTCCTTCTGATGCCACCTCCTCTTCTTCATTGCTTGGCCACTATAAGGCCTTTAAGGATTTGCACAATTACGTTGAAAAATTGTTTCAACTACCTTTAACATAATTTGGCACGCTATTTGAGCACATTAGTTCCATTCATGCATCAACTTTCTATTTGTGCAGTTGAAACCAAACATGGGGACATGTAAAATATTGCTACCCTGCACTAATACCAGTAACACATGTGCAAGTAGAATATTTTGAGAAATATTTTGTATTTGACTATTAAGAACCTGCTTTGCATATTCAAGCCTTTTTTTACTTTTAAGATAAATGAACATTGTACACTAATATTCTTATTCTTGATGAAGCATGGAGTTCATTGCCTTCTTTCGTTTCTTGTATAAACTTTGTCTATGACCCCTTGTCTTTAATTTCACTAATTTGGTTTAAAAGTATTCATTTACATGCCACATTAAAAATACCTTGGGTCCATATCATCCAGTTGTGTGCATATTATAACTTTTATTTCTATCTTCTCTCCACATGTGTGATTTTCACTTGCATTATGTGTAACTTTTTTTTTTTTTGTACTTAAATTTTTACATTGTTATAGATGAGCAATGAAGGTGTAAGATCCATGTATAGGATATTATTCTTCATGTTTCAAATGATGATAGTACAACTATTATGCATCCTACCTGTATTGTGTGCACTGCAAAAAAGTCTAGAAGGCGTCAAATACCTCCAAAAATAACTGAACATAGAGAGAGAGTTCAAGATGAACTAATGAAACAAATTGTGTGTACTGATCGATGTCGTGATTTAATTCGCATGGGTCCTCGAGCTTTCTTAAGATTGTGTACCATATTAAGAGATCAAGGTGGACTTCATCATACACATCGTGCAACAATTGAAGAACAAGTTGCAAAATTTCTTTATATACTAGGACACAATGTAAGAAATCGGGTTGTCTCCTTTTTCTTTCGACGTTCTAGGGAGACTGTTAGTCGTCACTTTCATAGAGTGTTAGATGCTTTGATAGAGCTGGAGGAGATATATTTGAAACAACCTGATGGGACTCAAGTTCCTTCAGAGATACTCAACAACTATAGGTTTTACCCTTATTTCAAGGTGATTATATATTCTTTTTTATTTATTTTAGAATTAAAAATTCATGGTATACCTTATTTAATAATACAAGTGAATGCTAGGATTGTGTTGGAGCTGTTGATTGCACACATATACGTGTCAAAGTTCCAAATGAACATGCTGCTAAGTATCATGGTAGGAAGGACTACCCTACACAAAATGTATTAGTAGCATGTTCTTTTGATTTGAAATTCACATATGTCTTACCTGGATGGGAAGGAACAGCATCAGACTCGAGAATTATAAAAAATGCATTGGCACGTGCATATCCTTTGAAGATTCCACAAGGTAATGAAAACTAAAATACATGATGCAAGTTATTCATTTAAATCAAATTAAATAACTCATTGGAATAATTTTTTTCTTAGGAAAATTTTATCTTGTTGATGCTGGGTTTCCTTTAAAAGTCGGTCTTATCACACCTTATAGAGGAGAACGATACCACCTTCAAGAATATTCGAGAAACCCACCACAAAATGCTCGTGGATTATTCAACCACCGCCACTCATCATTACGAATTTCCATTGAATGTGCATTTGGTGTATTGAAGAAGAGATTTCCCATTATTCAAACTACAACTGACCCAACATTTTGTATTAACACCCAAAAACAAATTGTTATTGCTTGTTGCATATTGCATAATTACTTAATGGGTGAAGATCCTGATCAGGATCTTATAGATGAGGTGCAACATGAGCTTGAAAACCAAGGCAATTCTCAGGAAAGACATCAAATTAATAGGGAAGATAATGAGGATTCAGCTAGAGGAGAGTTAATTGGAGATACATTGCAGCTTCTATGTGGAATGATTATTAAGTCATATTTTGTTTGCTTATGTATTTTAAGTCATATTTTGTTTGCATATGTACTATTAAGTCATATGTACTTTAAGTGATGTATTTGAATTTATTTTGATATGTAACAAGTACGTTTGGTTTGTTAGTGCTAATGGTTGAATTTATTTTGTTAATTTGTATTGATAATTTATTTGTAGCTATTTTTTATTAATAACATTTTATGCATTTTATTAATTTTTATTTAAGCTAGGATATGGAACCAAATGCAAAAAGGGCAAAAAAATCAGGTGAAACATGTTTTTGGACTCAAGCTATGGACGAAGTTTTGATTGATGCATATTTGCATCAACATACTTTGGGAAACAAAAATGGTAATTCTATGACATCAAAGGCAATGGATAGCATTGTGAATGAGTTGAAACATCATTTTTCAGATCGACCAATATCTAAAGAAAAAATAAAAGACCACGTGAAACATATAAAAGCAAAGTTCAATAGTTGCTATGACCTTTTCAAGAATGGTCTAAGTGGGTTTGCTTGGGATGCATAAAAAAGTATGTGGATTGCTGAACCTGAAGTGTGGGATAAACTAATTGAGGTCTGTTTTACATGCAAATCTCATTAAAAATTGGTTGTTATATATATATATATATATATATATATATATATATATATATATATATATATATATATATATATATTATTTTGTTAATTAAAGGATGATTTGATTTATTTTCATTATAGGCAAAACCTGAAGCTATTAAGTGGAGAAACAAGCCTATCCTACATTATGAAAAGTTAGCTATGCTTTTTGGAAAAGATCGAGCAATGGGAGAGCATGCACAAACAGCAACTGAAATTAGAGTAAGAAAAACAACTGGTAGGGATTGTCAAGATAACACCATAGATGAAATTGATCATTTGGTGTCCACCAATGAAGTGACTTTGGAGGGATTTGATACCTTTGATTCTGAATTTCAACCATTTGCTTCTCCCGAAGGGCTTTCTAATAGCCAAACTCATGGTGTAACCTCTAATAAGAAGAAACGGACAACAAAAGTGTCTGAAGACGATGAAAGCATGAGCAAGATTGCTAAGTCTATTGAGAAAATGGTTGAAGTGTTTGCTAAATGCTCATCAGATTTGGTCAACCAACAAACAAATGATGCTAAAGATGATGTAATTTGGACCCAACTAGAAGAAATAGGCATTGAACCAGAGCTCATACCTAATATATATTTTCACCTTGTTGATCATCCTGAAGCCTTGAAGCGTTTCAATGGGATTCCAATCTATAAGCGTAAGGAATTGTTACATCGTATTGTGCCAACCTATCCACCAAGTGTTTAGTCTCATAATATTCATGGTAATATATATATATATATATTTTCTCCTCACTTTACTTATCATTTGTCACTAATTTTTGAATATATTATTTAGCATAATAACATGGTCTACATGTTTCTATTATTTTTTTTAATGCAGATTTTGTGAAAGTCTCAAAGTCCAACATATGCATGTGCAATGCTTTCATGACAGGACTTTCTCAAGTTGTTTTGATTGTGGAGACTTCTGCATCTTCATTTTTGGAAAATTGAACTTTGATGGCACAATTTAATATGGGATTAAAACTTTCAAAAACCCTGTGCTTTGGTCATGTTATGTTATGGTGAACAATATTATAATTTTGAACATAATGTATTGTCTTAATAGGGATTACTCTATCCACTCCTTTGTTAGACTAATGCATATTATAAATCTATGTATTTATGTCCAAAATTAGCTGTGGTGGCGGCTTTGAGTTTGAGCAATTAGAATGGATTAATCTTATTTAGTGTTTGCATCATGATTATGAAGATGATTCTTTTTCTTTTCGTAGGTTTTAGTCCTGAATCTAATTTTGATTATAATTGTATTTTGTGACTCTGGCATTTGTTGTTACTTGTTATTTGGTAATACACAATGTGTTACTTTTTGCAGGTTTTGTTGATTTTTAATTGAGAATGTGTTATAGCTTATGTTGTAGCAGTCACTAACTGGTTGTAGTTTTGATTGAAAGTGGGGTTTCATTTGGAATCCATGCTACCATCATGTTTATTTATAGGTGGAATGGGTGGTGTATATGGGTGTTTGATTGATCCCATTTTGCAGTGTCTTATACAGGTTGAGGATATGCTCTCTAAGTTATGGGCATTTGAAGTAATGAAAACCTTTGGTTATTTTTGCATTTTTTCTACACAAAAATAGAAGACTATGATAGTTCAATTTACAGAGTCCTAAACTACTTGTAGCTTAAGGGCATCTAGGTTCTATGGCTAGTTATTCTTTTAACATTCAGAGTGTTTTTTCTCCTATTGCATATTTGGTAAGTCAGATGACTTGTCTTTCAAAAAAAGTTTTCACTGTTAACCAGAAAATGCACTGCTGAACACCCTAGGCTTGGCTTTGGTGCCTTTTAAACTACATTGCTGATGCTATCAATATGAACCAGTATCATTTTCCGAAATGCAATAACCATCTTTTCTTTATGCTAACTTTTTTTTTTGGCTAAAAACAAATATTTTTAATGTATTTGATATAAGGATATTATAGGAATAAAAAATTTATAATTGTTACCATTCCATTTTATTCCATTGAGGTATCCAAACAATGGAATAGAGAATTACTCCACTCTATTGCTAAAATATCCAAACAATGGAGTGGAGTAATTATACCACTCTACTCTACTCCATTCCATTTTATTTCATTCTCTTCCACTCCCCAACTTGCCACCAATCCAAACATAGCCTATGTGAATAAAGGCTATCAAGGCGAAAGATCTCAAATTTTAACTTTTCTTGTCATGGGGAAACTGACATCAAGGCAAACGAACAGCAAATTGTCTGTTGTTTTTGTTTGTTCAAATCAATCAAAATGTGCTTACTATTCCGATATACTAGTTCGATCACCATGCACGCCACCTCAAAACATTAGGAATTGGTTAAGGCATAAGATGATTAAAGACCGCAAGATATGGGGGTTGAGGAATATTGATAAGAATGACGCCTTCTATCTCTCATTTTCCATGCTCTGAAATATACAAAACAAATCATCCAATCTGGTAATGGCATTCCACTCTCCGATCTCAAACACATAAAATTACAATGAAAGATATTTTTTAACTTCAAAGAATACATATGTGCCTTAAATCAGAATCTCATAAAGTTGCTTAGCGGATGCAAGACTAAATTTTTCTTAAACCTTGAAAAAAAAAAAAATTCTGTACTTGAAATTATTCTTCTATGCATTACTATTTAATACTAAAATTATACTGTCAAGGATGGTTCTAAAATAATGGAGACTGAATAAACAAGGAATACATTTAGGAGCTACTGTGTTAGTCTGGAAACAGAGTTTCAAACTTACAGATTGATATCAACTTGTTAGGTTGAAACAACAAATGATCTAGAAAAAAGTGTAAAATATTAAAATATAAACTTGATTCCAGTTGTTCTCAGCAAGCGACAAGATGGGAATTGAATCCTAAAGCTCCCCAGCTAAACCACGAGGGTAACCAACTTTTGATAGGCTGGTGGCTAATTTCAACTTTTCAAAATAACCGGTGCTAGAGTTGAATGGAAAACGAGCACAGCCTAGTTGAGAAGAAAATGATATGGAACTTTTCTAGTGTGAATTCAATCTATGAATCAGATAAGTTGTCAATCCCGCATACCAAGTTCTACCTCAAGTTGTTGTCAATCCCGCATACCAAGTTCTACCTCAAGTTCATCATCATCTTCAAACAGCTTCAAAAGACGAGCATGCTGCTCTTCTCTCTTCTTCTTTTGCCATAATTTGAAAAGAAAAACACAGAATGCTATGACGGTCACCACACCAAGGCATACTATAATTATCTTGATCCCCAAAGAGCTTCTTGAAGCAGGATGATTCACATCTTTATCTTCATTTTTGGTACCCGATGGGTGATCTAGTCCTTCAAGAACACAAAATTTTCATGAGCCAGGAATAACAATAAGAGAGGAAGGGGAACCCTCTCCTGCTTCCTGCTTCGTTGTAAGAAATTAGAATGATAAGTAGATAAATTTATGAATGAATAAGAAAGATAGTTGATTCCAAGGAGTATTATGCATGGTAAAATAAAGCAACAACCAGTGAGGCAAAAGCTTAGTTATCAAACAAACTTGAGACAGAACTTTAGGTTTCACTACCTTCTCAACACGGTGAAATTTTCAAAGCTCATACATTTTGCCTCTCCTACTTTACCCGCAAATATGCAAACGCTAACAAAAAGGAGTCTTTCTGAGTGTAGAAAATGAAGAAAAGTAATAGGTGAAATTTTCATGTGCGAAATAACATCCTTTGGGGACCAATTAAATAGCTATTTGAACTTTGCCTGGGAGGAATAACTTGGTAACGTTGTCAGCATAGAAAAGCAGAGGATGCAAGTCCAACGCGTTGGCTAACTGAGCATAATTAGATCAAATAATCACCACTCAATCCACATAGGCCACTTTTTCTATTTCAGTTTACAACAAACCCTTTGGACCAATTAATTTGCAGATAACTGACAAAATCACAAATTCTTGAATACCCTAAAATCAGCATTCATTTTAACCCACGAAATTCTCGACAAGATGAATGAAGAACGAAAAGACATAAATATAAGGTAGAAAGAGATACCAGAAAGGCTTTGCAGATGCAGAGAGATCAAGGCCAAGATAAGTGGGTATGGCAGAGATCTTAGGGCTGGCATCATGCCTCTATTCTCCTCCCTGCACCTCCTCCCTATCTCTCTCTCTCTCTCTCTCTCTCTCACAACAAAATCTAGTTGAGGTGTTACTTCAAGTAATGCCTGACTGTGATCTAACATCAAACTTTTTGCTACACTATCCGGCGTTTAGTATGTGTTATGTTTCTTACCTTTCTTCTTCTTCTTTTTTTTACAGCGGAAAACTGCTTCCTGTTTGAGTTAATTACTTAATTATGTTGTGGAGAATATTCTCATCCAACCATGTCTTGAAGCTGGCTGACTCTTACATTCTTTACCTTAAAATTGGATGGCCTTGTGCATCAAAATTAAATTTTTCTTATCTTCAATCAATATTTTTATTTATTATTATCACAAAAATATACAAAATTAAAAATAAACATAAAAATAATTAAAAACTATTATTTCTTTCTTTAATTAAAGAATAAAGCTTTGTTTATATTGATCGTATTTTATAGCGATTTTAACTTAGTTTCAATTTTTTTTGCTTTATTTATATCTCTAATATTTTTAAAATGTTTCAATCTTACTTTTTTGGCATTTAAATTATTAATAAAAAATTGATTTAAAAGTTAAATTATAATATTAGTGATGATATCTTTATTATTTATCTGAATAGAATGATATTGTTTATTATCCCTCATATTTTTGTAGGATATGAAAGTTTTCCATTTTAATTTAAACCTATTTGATGCTCAATTCATCTTTCTCATACTAAAACCTACACTCCGAAGTTTTTTCTTAAAAAATTGAAGGCAAACAATCTCTATTAGTAGTATTTGGATATTATGAACATCAAAATTTGATCTTGATAACAATTTTTTTCCTTTATAATTTTGATATTGTCTATCGAAAGAGTAAGATTGAAGTATTTTAAAAATATTTGGGATGTAAATAGAATAAAAAAAAACTTTTGAGATTAAATTGAAATTACTGTAAAATGTGAGGGATGTAAATAAAACTTTTCCTTTTCCCTTAATTTAATTTCATAATGTATCTCTTTTGATATATGTGATAATATATCAAACTAATATCTACCCGTAACAGCTTTTGTTTTTAAAGAGAAAAAAGTTTTAGATGATTGTTTGTAAAATTTAATTTTGATGTATTATAAGTGTAAAAATTTTTTATACTATTATTCAATAATATATTATCATACTAATAAAAATATTTAGTTTAATTATCTATTATTTTTAAAATTTTATAAATAAGAACATATAATTAGATAATAATATAAAATTCTTTTATATTAGTAGTACATCAAAATTAAACTATTGCTTATATAGTATAAACTCATTTACTTAGTACACCACAAAAAAAATTTCATTTATTTCCAATTAATGTTAATTTTTTTTTTCTATGTTATGTATATTGTAGCGATTGAGAGCTTCCCAATGACAGTTGAAATGACATCCGTGAGCTTCTATGTAGATCATGGTCGTGTGTGATGTGCATCGTGCGTATCAAGAGGATAATACGCCATACTTGACTTGGTGCACTATGGCCTATGGCGCGCATCAAAGAATCCAACAGTCTACTTAATATAATACTTCAGAAGCATAATTTGAAAAGTTTTGTCAAATGACAGCTTAAAGTACTCTTAATTCTCTTTTCAACTCAAAACTTTATTATTTGAACAAGAGTTTAATTATTATGTATTAATAGTGTAAAATAATTTTATACTATTAACTAATAAAAATAGAAAAAAATAAAAAATTATGGTGGATCCCTTATTATAATAGATAATTATTTATCTGAATTAATATTTTTATTATTTTTATTGATTGATTATATAAAATTATTTTATATTATTATTATATTTAAATTAAATTCTTTTAAGCAAACTATTCAAATTTAATTCAATATAAAATATTTTAAAATCTATAATTTAATTAAAAAATAAAATTATATAATATTAATTAAACCACATGAATCCACCATCCATGTTAGTGGGTCCAGCTATATCCCACTATTCCCATTATCTTATTTTGGTCCAATAAGAAGCTAATATTCGTTTAGAATCTTTATTTCTCAAAGCATATCTTGAATGTATTTTTTGGAACTAAAAACCATACTCTTACATTTCTTTTTCTATTAAACAACTATTTTTAAAAAGGAAAATATTGAGAGTATTTACTTTTTGTTGAATATCATGCTGACTCATTATTTATCTATCATTAAATGGGATGTAAATCCCAGACTTTTTGACCATACTGTGCCACTTTTTGAAACAAAATACCAAACGGTGGCTATTTACAAACAATTTCGCTGCCTGGGGTACTTTTGGCCATGGTGGAAAGTGGAACATAGCATGGCACAACTTGATAGTACGCCAACATCAAGAGTAACTGACACCGACCTGACAGGGGGTCACGGGTTGTGGCTGGCGCAAGGTCGCGCCACCAGTCTGACGTGATTGATAGCTCCAGAGATGGCAGTGGTTGGAGTTGCGCCACTCCTTGGCCTTCCTACACCTGGACGTATTCACTGTTGGCGTTGGTTCAGGTTGCGCCAACTTCCTCCCTGCTCTGTCACATGCGAACAGTGTGCAGTTGCTCAATCCTCGCCTATATATATCCCCCAAACTTATTTCGCTTATTTCATGCAACCATTATCACCTTGCCATCTTTATTCTTGTTTGAAATTTTGAATTTTCCAGCTTTTATGTACTTTAAAATTTTCGATTTGAAATCCATGCCTTTTTGTTTTGTTTACAGTGTTTAAATTTCTAAAGCTTTATTTTGTTTAAATTTTTTTTATTTCTCTTTGTAGTGTTTAATTTTTTTTTATTTTTCAATTTTTAGCCTATATTACTCTAAATCTTTGAATTTTTTTAGGTTCTATTTTTTTGTCAAATTAATTTATAGTATTTTCTTTTTAGTTATTTCAAGAAAATGAGTACTTTTAATGTATTTATATATTGGAATGGTAGAAAATTTGATGAACTGCAAGGATGTACTTTTGAAGGTGATAAAAGATTAATTAGAATAGAGCAAGATGTCAGTTATAATGCATTAACGAAGAAAAATTGCTGCTAAATTAAAGCTTCAGCCCCATCAAACAATTTCTAGTCTCACTTATAGATTTCCAATTGCTCGAGATAGTAGTACATATACTACTCTTGAGATAATTGATAATGATAATGTTGATTGCATGATTAGCACCTTTGAGCAACGGTCTTCTTTGACGGTGCTCGAACTATATGCCGAGATTGATGTTGCAGGTAGTTCATTAATGCCTATTGCTCGTGGAGATCACTCTATTGTTGCATTTGACGATAAAGATGAAGATAATGATGAAGATTACATCAGAGATCTATCCTCAAATAAAAATAAAGATGATGAAAGTGAAATTCCTGATGGCGATTCTTCTGAATCTGAGGCTGAATTAGATTCTTTGGCTATTAGAGTTTCTCCTGTTGCATCCTTGTTGCATATTAGAGAGCAACTTTCGCTACAAGAAGGTTAGTTTTGGATTAAGTATTTGTGTATATTATAATTTGAATAGAACTTTTTTAATGATTTGATGATATTTTTATAGATATAACACATTTGATGGAATCTCCATTTTGGAGTGCATCTCCACATTATAATTATATCAATTGGGATCACCCATAAAATTTAAGATAGGGTTCCCATACAATCTGTAAAATAATAATAATAAACATTAAAAATTATATACAATCAAAATTATAGATGCATCAATAAGATGTTTTTATATCTTTTCACTTTAAACGATCAAGTTTGCGACAATAGTATGGCAAGTCTTGTCGTATAGCCACAAAAGTCATACCACCTATCCATCTGTTATTTTACATATTAAATGAAATATTATAAACATGCAATGATTATTTAAACATAAAACTTATTATAAAAATAAGAAGGAAAAAAGTCATACCGAGCACCAAGTGGGGCATGGACGATCTCTACTGAAGGAGTTGCGGATATTGATCGGAATCTATCCCACGCCCATAGCTGAACCAACATAGCCATGCCTCCAATCTCACGCTGATTATAATCTGTATACTTGCACAACTTGCGATATAAATAAGAGAGCACAACTGATCCCAAGCTATATTGTCCAGCCACAACGAAATCCTCTAAAAATGGAAGAAATCTTAAAGGCACCAAGTTTCCAAAATAATCTGGAAATAGGACTGACCCCATCAACCGCAAAATATATGCTCGAACGAACCGCTGAACTTGGACCTCATTGTCAATATGGTCATTTATATAGCTAAAGTGTGTATTTAACCACCCCATTTTTAGTCGATGACCATGAAAAGCGTTTTGCGGGGGAGTTACGCCTAGTAATTGCTGGATAATAGGTTGCCACGGACCAGAAGTATTGCCAGCAACTGGCATTCCATCAATACGAAGGCCGGTTTGAATAGCAACATCTTGCAGCGTAATCGTGCATTCCCCTGGAGGCAAATAAAATGTATATGTCTCCGGCCTCCAACGCTCCACTAGAGCAGATATCAACGTGTGTTCAATTTGAAAAAAATTCAAATTTTGCAACTTTAAGAAATCCTGCTTGCTTCAAGTATGGAATAATATGCACAGGAATTTGCTCGTCCCTGTTACGAACAGAAGATTTTCCTCTAATAACTAATGCCTGATCAGGATGTCCATTCCAAATATACTGCGAAATGTGTGTTTCTTGCATTGTCAATAGTAATGCATCTTCTAGCCCAGGCCGTATGACACGTGATGAAGAAGAAGAGCTCGATGCCATCTGTTAAAAAAAAATTAATTATTAAATTGTTTATATACTTTTCTATACATAATAGTAATATAATTATTTTTATTTAGTTTTTTAGTACTTATTTCTTCATTAATATAAATTAAAATTTACTTTTTACACATGTCTATAAATATTATGTCTAGTCTAATAATTTTTTCAAAATTCTAATCTTGAAATAAAAAAATTAAATATTTTTTAACACAATAAGTTAATTACCACCCTAATTACCATTCTAATATTTTTTTAATAAATACTCTAACAAGCTTCTAAATATCCTAATAAATTTTTTTAAAGTTTAACTAAAAAAAAAAAAGAAAATATTATAATTTTCTTAAAAATTTTAATTTTTTTTAAACAAGTAATAAATTCATAGTAAAATATAAATTGAATGAATTAATTAAAATCTAAAACTAATAAATAAAATTAAAATTATTTTTATAAAATCTATCTATAAAAAATAAAATGATAAAAAAATTCTAAAAATAAAATCACATTACTTACAATTGGAAAAGAACAATCTGCAACAGAATTGAGGAAGATGGAGGAAGTGCAAATGAAGAGGAACGGAAGTGAAGAGGGTGAACGAAAGGGGAGCGATGGTTATATAGGGGTGAAGGCGGACATGTGGCGGGGCCCCATGGATGGTGCAACTCCAATCACCACCATCTTGGTGCTATCTTCATCTGTCATGTCACGTCGATGCAGGAAAGGAGTGGCGCGACCTGAACGTGTGCCAGCCACCACATGCTTCCCCTGTCCCATCCGTGTTAGGCCGATTAGCACGGTGGCATAGTGTCATTTTGTGCCATGTTCTGCATATATAGCCAAAAGTATCCCAGACAATGAAATTGTTTGTAAATAGCCACTATTTGATATTTTGTTTCAAAAAGTAGCACAGCATGGTCAAAATACCTAAATCCCACTTAGATTGAGCCAAATCCCATCCCATCCAATCATAGATGAGTAAATTAACAGGTACCACGGAAAGTGCGTCCTGGTCGCTCCTCTTTCAATAATTCTCTTTGAAACTCCTAGTCCCTTAGGCGTTTCTTATTCTCTGCTCCCCTCCTCTCCCTCTCTCTCTCTCTCTCTCTCTCAAGAACAAACTTTTCTCTTCTATCTCAAAATAATGCCATCTTCCACCATGCCTCCGTCACGGAAACCAGCAGCGGCAACGATTCCTTGATGTAAACCAAGTTGGTCTCGACAACCAGGCACAGCTATGCCGACCTGCACGGTTTGCTTCTTTGTTCTGTTTATTTCTTCTTAAGATGGTGATTTTGTGGCCAAAGTCTCTACCTTTTTGGTGTTTCTTCTTTAGATTAAGCCGGTTTTCCTCCATGAACCATAGAGAGAAAATTCTATATTTTAAAAAAAATTTTAATTACCATTTTAATTGAAAATAAAAAGGTAAAAATGGCTAGCTTTCTCTGTGGTTTAATTTGGACCCTGTAGTTTTTAGTTTAAGGAAAAATGACTTTTGGGATGTTTTCATGAAATAAAAAGGTAAAATGACTTTTGAAAGTGTAAAGTGTCTGTAAAATTTTGTGTTTTCCAGTTATAGTTTTTTTTTTTTAATTTTAATCGCAGGACCCAAAAATGAGAAAGAGCTGGTTCTGGATGATGGATTTGTGGTGCTACAAACCAACTCATTTCGGCACACATTTAGGTTCCCCTCTTGGCTTAATTTTTTCATTGTTTGTGGTATTGTATTGCCTCATGAGTGTTTAAGTAGATATCTTCGTGTGTTTTCTGATTAACTTCTGTTGTATGTTTGTTTCATTTTTTTTCTCTAATTTTTCAGGACAGAGGATGATATAAGGCACTAGGCACTAAATGAATTAATGGAGGCTGATGAGTTTTCAACACATGAATTTCATTGGTGTTGCTCCTAGAGGGAGCATCACATACAAGTATAAAAGGTAATGATATTAACTGATGAATTCCAATGTATGTATAGGATTATATATAGATTTAGATAAACTCAAGGTACTATATATTTTTTATAATTCTGCCACTGTTATCTTTATTTTTAAATTTTTAAATTATTATTATTTCTTATAATTGGAGTGTTCTTTCAATTATTTTTTAATGCTTTCTTTTATGTAGTTTCTGCACTTCCATTGTTTTAACAATACCAAATTGGACTTGACATTCAAATCAGTATTTTGAAGTCGACGCTTTAGCCTGCCAAATGTGCTTATTTTATCTTTTGTGCTTATTGTGTGTCTTAAGTTTGTGTTAGTGGTTTCTTTATACAGTGCATGCCACTGTAAATGTTTTAAATTTTTGTTTTTGCTTGATCTTATTTTCAATATGATGAATAATGCATTTTAAAGTTTATGTTGATTATGGCTTCTCCCTTTCATGTTGGTATATTTTGAGCTTATCTTAGTTTGGGATTTTTGTAACACTGCAAGTTGGATTTGACTTTGAATTTGAGTTAAAGCTTCCTTTTATACAGTCTTTGCCACTGCCGATACTGCAATCTTTTGTTGGTGCATTTACTAATGTCATGTTGGTTCTCATGGACAGAACAGCTAAAGGATGACTGTAGGAGATCAAAATTAGTTATTGATTTGCTATAGAAGAGTGTGCAGTGACATATTAGGACAATATGAGCTAATTATAGCATTGACTCATGAAGAGTGGGATACGATAAATGCTAATTTTTCAATGTAAATGGAGACTTGAAGGAAGCTCTATAAAAATATGGATCCATTCCATTGAGCAAATTATGAGTAAGCTCTACGAAATTCAGTATCCCCCACCTATACTACTTCGTTTTTATGGGATTTTCTCTATTAATTGTCATGGTTTACATTTATTTTGATAGTCTCTTCCTTTGTATTTCAGTAAGCAGATGTTTAGATGTTTTGTTTTGTTGGTTCTTTTATTATACATTTGTTTATTGTTATGGTTTTATGTTTTTTATCTTCTTCATTCATTCACTGCATTTGAACTCTACAAATTGTTATTTTGGTGTATTGATAGATTGATTTTTTGACTTCATATTTGTGAGCTTTATTATGATATTTCATTATTTTTTTTAATTTAAGTAGATTCTTCCTTATTTGTTTGATGATTGTTGGAGTTTTATGTTATCTTGATCTTCTTTCTCCTCCCATGCGAACTTAATACCTGGTGCTCCATGGTATATATACCATTGGTGGTCTGATTTTTTTTTTCATGATTTTAAACTTTTTTTTTTTTGGTTCTTTGTTTCAAGCTCTTGACCTTTCTATGGAACCAAGTGCTGCGAGTGGTACAGCTGAAGAATGGGGTTGTCTGAATTTACATACACGCCCGAGTATTACAAAGAAAGCTGCATTTTACCTTTTTGTTATTTTTTTATTTTTTTATTATTTTTTTTATACATTTGTGTTTTAAATATTCTTATGTAAAGAGGAAAATCACACCTTTGTACCATTCGCTGGATGAGCAATTATATGCCTTACATATGACTGCAGTCTATAAATCAACCAAGCAGTTTATTAGTCGAGATGATAACTCTTGATAATTTTCACTTATCACTAAATCCATCATCCAGTATATTAACTAACAAGATTTTATTTTGTGTTATGTAGTAAGATCCTAGTAAAGATGTTATTGTGTTGAACGCTCAAAATTTTCTTTCATGAAAACTAGAGATACAATGAAAGCATCGAAAGCTATACCATCTGATCTATACATATACAGGTCTAGGATATATTACAACGTGTTCAAGCAGCTTGCTTTGGCCGCAATAGTTATCAAGAATAAGTGTTGCACAATTATTTACATGAAGCTGATTTGGTTTGTCATGGGTATTGCCAAACACTTAGCGATGTTTGACAGTATTTGCTGCCCTACTTATATGCTTTGAATGATGATGCTTTTAAAAAAGGTGAGTTCTGTGTTGCACCAAATTAATTATTGTGCACCACACACCAGTTTCAGAATAAAGAAAGTGCACCGTGGACTCTCATCTTCCCTTGCCCTCCGTTTCTGCCCCTCCTCTGCCACTGTGCCTGCACCTTCTTCCTCCACCCCACCATCCAGCTCCACATCATCAGCCTCGTCACCATGGCCTCTGAGCAGATCCTGAAGGAACTCAAAGATCTTCAAAAAGTCCCTCCTACCTTCTATAGTGCCAATACACCATATTCCTCTTCTTTCTACTCTTTTTTTTTTTTTTTTTTTTGTGGTTTCAAATAGTAACGAAGCTTCCTATGTTACTCAATCTATGGGTTTTAGGCATTTATATGCATCTAGGTCGGCGTTGTTTTCTCTTTGTTTCATGGGTTTATTTGAATTTTGTCCCATGTGTTGCTAGTTTGAATTGTGTATAAATGTGAATATAATATATTCACAATCTTGAGTAAGTAGGATGAGACATTTGTTCTAGCCTTTGTATCCCAAGTTGTGATTTTCAAAGGTTATCTTCAATATTTTCTAGTGAAAACAGTGATGGTGGTCAATCAGTTGGGTTTAACCACATTCTCTAGTGCATTTTGGATAAAATCTGGTGTGTGGTGTACCATAATTAATCTGTTGCACCATAGAACACAATTTTAAAAAATAATGTGAGTACAAGTAAAATTAATGGTAAGCAAATTATCTTTATGAAGAAAAATATAGATCGATAGAAAATTAGAAAATCCTATCACATCTAATTTTTTTATTACTGAAATATTTTTTCATAGTTATTTAGTGTTATGAAATAATTTTTTTTTTTGTTTTATGTCATATGAGATAAAACTTTGAAGTAGTTTTTTTTTCATATATACATAAAGCAATGGTGGAAAAAAAAAGCAATAGTAAAAATATTCATTTAGACGAATATTTGAGAGATTACCTACAATGGGGTTGGTATGAAGGTGGTTTAGTCCTCACAGAAGGGGAGATTTCATTCCTATTTACTAAATAGGACGAGGTATATGGATGAGGTTTTAATTCCATGGAGACCCGCTAGATGTGTGTATATATATAACAAAATTAATATTATCTTTGAATATGTACCTAAAAATGTCCTTTTCTAGTTGTTAAAATTGTTGAACTTTTATTACGTACTTTCATTGTTAATTGATTATGAATATTATGTATATTAGGTTTAAGAATTTCTTTTATGAATTTTTCTTTCCTTTTTTAATTATTTTGCATAAACTCGTGGGTATATATTGGAAATCAAATACCCATAGGAAATGGGAATCGGGACGCGTGATGGACGAAGATAGAGACAAATTTTCAAATGCTGAGGGGAATGGAGAGTATATCCCCATCCCATGGATATTAATTGTTATCCCTATTATTTTCTCAAACTTCATTTAATTGATATATATTTTAGGACGCTATAGTGATTAAGAATTAATCTCAATATGTTCCTCAAAAATTGAACTTTAGTCTTTTCCTCTTAGTGTGTACCCTATTACACTTAATATAGTTACAAGTTAATTTAAATTTCACTTTTACATATGTTAAAATATACGAGTATTATAAGTCAAATGATGTCTATATTTTATTACTATATATGAATTTTAATCATAGACTCCTTATTAGTTCTTTTATTTTTGAATTAATTATTATGATTACAATCACCTTTATACTTAATATTTTTTAATTACAATATAATTTTAAAAAAAATTGATTATCCCGTGGATCGGACGGGATCAAAACACTAGTTATTCTAAAGTAGAACAGTTCTAGTTTTACTTTAAATTTAATGATTTGTGATTTTACTTTGGTTAAAAAATATTAAAAGAATAAATTATGTATCGATCATCAAAGTGTATCACGAATGATTTTAACAGTTTTGCATTGTGACTATTAAATATAATGGTAGGATAGTTTTTATCCATTCATTATAATTATAATCTAAATTGAAATCAACCCATTTCTCACTCCTACTTGCCGATTTAACGGGTTGAAACGATTGAACATTCCTTTCTGGTTCTTTAGTTAAACTAGTTTCTAGAATATTTGATTGAGGTAATATATACCCCTGCGAAGCAAAATAGGAAACAATGGGCAAAAACCAATGTGAAGCCGAAAATTAGAAACTACTATAAAGATAAAGGACTGACACGAGATTGTATTCAACACCAAAGCAGATCACGCTGAGGTCTAACATTCAACAGAAGACAATCATTTGGAGGGTGCATGGTGTTGAAAAAATTCCCAAGATGGCTGCTTAGTACCTGACAATGGAATCCCAAAATTCAGTAGACCCCTTAACCATTTGATCCTATTTACAAGTTCCTCCAAGTCCAAAATTGAAGCTTCTATCGTATTGGAAGACATGGAATTCAGACCAAGGCAACCGTTACTTCTCATCTTCTTTGAGGGATACTCATGGTTATATCTACCATCTATGGTAGTCCTTTCCATATTCTCAATTGATGCATCCATACTGCGTGAACTTGAAACACTACCTGAAAAACAAGTTTTTTCCAATTTTATTGTCAAACTCCAATCTCCATATCATTTCTAGCAGTATCAAATTGCTTTCTCCTCACTAACCCACCGTCTGGAAAGTCCAACAGACCCTCAAAATTCTGAGAAGAATGTGAAGAATATGTCCTTGCTGTAGGCTGACCAACCTCCACTGCTTCATCTTTAGCATGGATATCCACAATACCCCCTGCAATAGCAAATAGGCTGAGGTGAAACAGCAAAAATTGCTAAAATCAAATCGAAATCTATTAAAAAAATAATCCAACCACCGGAACAAACTGCAAAGTAAATAATCAAAGTCTATTATTTTCTCTAACTGTTTAGTAGTCCCTGAAAAACAGCATACCGCGATGCTGTTTACCTGAATTTGGTGGATTAATTATCCGAGCACAAGGACGCCCGTATTCACCCTCCTGCAACTTTTGCATAAACAAAGCTTTGAGAATGCAAACTCAGATTGTAATTTGTAAATGACCTTAATTAACAATATTCATGCAAAACAGAAAAACCATCTACTGTATGAAGACACGAGCAATTAATCGAAACAAGGATTGTGATACTTCTCACTATTCACAAACCAATGAGGCCAAGTCAGCAAGTCGCGAGAAACTGGGGGGTTAGCGAACAACAAGCACAGGGAAACATTTTGTAAGTTTATTTTGTTTACATTCCCATTTAACGTAATCCAGATGGTGGGAAAAGGCTTTGGTTGTTGTTGCTGTTGTATTTCTGTTTCCATTTTCAAGTTTTCATTGTTTAGATTTTAAAAAATTCATTTTGTGCAATGCAGAAATCTGTCCTCATTTTCTTTCTTATCTTACACCTATAAGAACATAACCGAATCATTGGCAGATAATATTTGAAAACAACTGTGATAACAGTGATAAGCATTTTTTTATGTGATTTCATTACCTAAGACTGATTGATAAATGAATCCTTGCAAGAGTAGGAGATCAAGGAAAAGTAAGCACTGCCAAAGAGATAAAAAATCTAAGCTAATAGTAGAACTTGGCAGACAGAGAGTGATAGTGGCAGAGACAGAGAGAAAAAGAGCCTCGTTCTTAAAAGAGGAGGGAGGGCTCCTACTTTTTCTAGAAATTGGAACAGGAGAAATCCAGCCAAACATATTTCTTCACATTATTTTCATTTTTAATAAAAAATAAAAACAGAAAATAAGCAACAGTTCCCCTTAATATTCCGTGTGTTATTGCAAACTAGAATCAACACAATGCGGTTAAAAACCGTACAGATGGAAACAATGAGTGCAAATGTAATATTGCCAATTTTCACTGCAAACCAATGATTATTAAAACTGTGTCACTAAATTCAAACTCCACATACTCTCATTATAGTTCGTGTCCACAGAACCCTTGCTTACTCATTTTCAGAAACATCATTTTTCCACTAAACTTCGATTTAATAACAAGAACTGACAAGGTAGCATTTGGTACCAAGTCCGTCGGTTTTTTAATAAAAAGAATTTCATTAAAAAGCCAGAGATAAAAGTATTGGAGGATAAAAAATCATCCACATCGAAGAACAGAAAAAGAGAAACAGAACACTAGAAAGGAAACTCCTAAAAACTAGTAATGTTAGGAGAATTGTCCAATACCTTGCATCTCCGAAATACTTGTCCTTAAAAAGACCATGTACTGAGCGCAACAAAGAAAAGCCATGAAAAAGAACTCCAGCCCACAACAAATTCAGAGGTGAGGAAACACCCTTAAAAGATGTAGGCAATGCACTCCACCCACAAAACCCCATAACAGGACATTGCCACAATATTTTCCCTTCTAGAAACGGATTGTGTAGAAACTGATTCTACGAACTTGGACAAACCCAAGGCTCACAAAAACTAGAAAACAGATTATTCTAAAGAAAATGCAAGCTGGGCAACGACGAAATAAGTAAGGCACAGTTCCAGACGCGGGTTTACACGTGATACACGTCTACAACTGAAAAAATTATATCAATATGAACACTGGAAAGTCTGCTTCCCAGGAAAAATTTTTTATTCCAGGCACTTGAGGGCATTTAATCAGGTTTACAAAATTTGAGGACCCAAACTAAAATTGAAAACTAAAAATTAATAATATAATCTAATATCATTCCACTTATAAGGAGGAAATATCATATTATTTATTAAGAGTTAGTTTTGGCACAAAATTCAACCAGAAAAACACATACATGTGGCGAGCATAAATTATAAATAGAAAAACAAGCAAAAGTATGGGATTATAAGCACATACAATGGGCATAGGCACTGTCCAACCTTTTTCTGGGCACCAGTCCAACAACGGGCGCAGGTCTTTGATTAAAGCTACATCAGATATCCCTTCACCCAATGGATAAGGTAGCAAATCAATCTAGAAAGAGAACATAAACAAACGTGAGATATATTAATTACGATACTTACAGAATACTAAAGTACCTACATACAAGTAATGTTTCATAAGCACAATTTGAAAGAAAAGTTCTTTGAAGATGAAAAGGAGCAGGCAACGGCTAGAGGTTGAGTATATAATTTGTCCATTTCATCGATAATAACATGCTTCTTGTAAGACCAGCAACAACATAAGAACCACGACTACTTAATGCACCAAAATAGACCAGAGACAAATTGAGGTAGCATGGAAACGATTGAAGCACCCTAGTACTGAATTGATGAATTATAAATGGCAAACCCAGAACAAATAAAACTTATAAGAACAAATATACAACTCAAAAATAATTTAAAGGCCAAAAGAGGAGGATACTTTTGTGTCAATGATTGTTAGTTTATAATGCTACCTTAGATGTCACAAGCAAATTATGTTAGTGGATTTGACAAAGTCATCACTGAAAAACACATTGACATTTCAACCATAAAGGACAAATAAGAAGCAAAACTTTTTTTTTTTTTTAATAATTCCTTTTGGACTGTTGAATTTTATTTAGGATAGGATTACTTTTTTGGCATCTCTTTGGTGCTCAGCTCATGATTTGTTTAATGGTACTCCTATAGCTGATATTCAAAGGGATTGGCATGAGTTGCTACATGGCTTATCCCTTTAGGTCTTAATTGTTTCTTTTGTAGCTATACGAGGATGTCTTATCCTCTTTTGTACATTCTCTTTTCTAATAAAATGAGAAACAAAACTTAAGAGATGAAAATGACGCATAAGAATAATTTTAAGGGACTAAAAGTCTATTAAGAAATGGAAAAACTCCAGCTTAATCCCTTCAACTTAATGCTTGTTTGGGTGCCATTATTTTGATAAATGAAAGATATTTTTTTTTACATGTTTTTTGGTATGTTTGGGTAAATTTTTTTAGTAAAACCAGAATCACTAGAAAAGTTACAAAAAGATCTTTTTTGAGAAGGTATAATTTTCATCTTCTAGAAAAAAATCTATTTTATAACATAAAAAAATGTTTACGGATAAAAAGATCTTTTAATATTACATCCAAATATAAAATAACTTTTACTTTTTCAAAAGATCTTTTAAAAAAATATTTTTTAAAAAAGATCTTTTTGGAGAAACTTATCCAAATGAACCTTTAGTGTTTTTTTTTTTTTAATAGAATTAATTAATCCCTTCAACATAGTGTTATGTATGCATTTCGGTCCTAAAACTTAAAAAACGTGCAAATCGATTCCCAGATGTCTAGAAGCATGCGTTTTAATCCTTTCAACCAACTGTCTTCCATTCTCTAACAGAGAGAGACAATTCACTCATAGAAAAATTGTGAGAGCATGACTGATCATGCTTCGTTCACGTAATCATCTTCATTGTACTCCCCCCAAATCACAATCTGAAATACTGCCCAGGTTATTTGATGGACCCTAACTCCATTTTGCAATGTGACACAAACGAAGAACAAGGAGCTGGGTGCCTACAAAAAGCTTAGTCTAGTTCTTCAACCATTAGCATTGCATTCCATATATGTAAATATGTTGTTCCTTGCAAGATTCAAACTATAAGGACAAAAAGAAAAAGTTTTTAACTTTGTTGCTTCAAACATTCATTGATGTTTTCAAAGTTCAATGGCACAGATGGTGGTGTCATAGTGCTTTTGGGGGTTTCAGCAACATGAGTTAGATATCACCTTTGTTGTTTCAAGGGTTACAATGTGCATAATCCACTTATTCTTGGGACTTTCATTTTTTAGAAAATCTAAATGATTTAGAGTCCTGAGAATTAGTAATTATTTTGGGACAAAAAGAGTCCATTAGGAAAAGCGAAAGCTCCAACTTAATCCTTTCAACTTAGCTTTTTTTTCCCCGCTTTATAGAAGTAATCCCTTCAGCCTAGTGTTATGTGCACTTTGGATTTAAAACTGAAAAAAATGTGCAAATCAATCCCCAAGCATTGCAGGATTGAAAGTTAGATCCTTCATTTAACAGTTGTGAGTGACAGAAATAATACCAATAACATGTTGCAGGTTCGAATGCTAGAGAAGGCTATTTTCCCTTATGTGTGTTATGTGTGGTGCAAATTCATAATCAATTCACATCTGTTTTTGCACTATTCTATGGCATACTTTGTATGGAATACTTAGTTTGGTATCTTTGATGAGTGTTCCTGCAACCATACCTAAGTTCATGCTGACAAGCTTGCTGGTTTTGGGAAAATGTAGAGAGCCAAATCTTTGTGACAATATGCAGTCTATGCTGCTATTCAGGGCATTTGGCTGAGCATAATTCCCATACCTTTAATGACAGATTTCCAGACAAGCAAATCTTGTGGGATAACATTAGGCATTTAACCTCTATTTGTTCTTGTTAGGAAGTATGCATGCAATTAACATGTGTGGCATTGGAATATTTAGCTATCATGTTATTGATGTGTTTGCATGGGAATGTGTAGCTGCCATGTGATATGGCTTTGGAAACATTAGGCTCTTAAGAAATAAGTAGTAATTAATTATTGTGTCTTGAAAATATGCCATGTAGCTATTTGCTAATGAGCATGTATAGTACTATTGGGTGTCGAAACCTAGCAATTAAGATCTGAACAATTCTGCCACACTTTGGTGTTTCACTCCTCTTACACTCCTCCTCCTCTTCTATCTGTTTACAAATTCAACATGGCATCAAAGTAGTACTATCCTCCGTGACTTATGACATCATCATTTCGCTACCAAGTTCCTAAAATTTGGAACTCTATTTCCATTTGTGAAGCATAATGTTTGTACCGTCTTCCATGAATTTCACCCTTGCATTTTTCTTAGTCATGAATCAGGCGAGTTAGACCACTGCCATCTCATTTATACAGAAGTAGTTTTTCTCCATTAAACCAACACTTCTGATGTCGCTGGCAAATTTCCCAGCAGCTTTACCATTTTCCAATGACTCCATTTTCTCTTTCTATTCAAGGCTTCCATATGTTGTTCTTGCTGTCTAATATTGCTTTTTAGGAAATTTCCTCTGATGCTCATTCCAGCAAAGTCCCTCTTCTTCCTATTCATGCAATTTTCCAACAAGTTGTTCAAGCTGATGTTCATTCTAGTTGTCTTATTGTGTTGTCTTTCTAGACGTATCCAACATCCCTGAGTTGCCTTGTTAGTGGTTTATATGGAGTTCATTTTATGTTTTTCTTATTGTTAAGAGTTCTTTTCTAACAACTAACAAGCTTAAAGCTTAGTAAGCTTTAGCTCAAGGGGGAATGTTAGAAATTATGCATGTGATTAACATGCATGGCATTGGAATGTTTAGCTATCATGTTATTAATGTGTGTGGCGTGGGAATGTGCAGCTATCATGTGATTAATATGGCTTTGGAAACATAAGGCTCTTAGGAAATAGCTAGTTACTAATTTCTTTTGATAGAAAAAGAAATATTATTAGCAAAGAAGAGAATGTACAAAAGAGGATAAGAAATCCTCACAATAGTTACTAATTATTGTGACTTAAAAATATGCCATATATTTATTTCCTAATGAGTATGTAAAGTGCTATCAGGTGTCAAAACCTAGCGCCTGAAGACCTGCCACACTTTAGTGTTTCACTCCTCTTACACTCCTCCTCCTCTTTTATCTGTTTACAAATTTAATAGTTCTAATAAAGACAATCTCTTATCCTCCTATCTCTTTGTATTCTTCTTCTTTTCATCTTAATAAAATCCTTCTTTTACCCCATAAAAATAGCATTAAGGTTCCTCAATTCAAACTTTAGTGGTGGTTGCAAGAGTAGAGAATGCCATTAGAAAATGGACAAATATCAAATAGAAGGATCAACACACACACAATTCTGGACACATACATTTCTGGAAATCTGGGGACCAATTTTTATTTTTTGAAGTTTAAGGACAAAAATGGACGACCTTAAGTTAAAGGGAATAAATTGGAGTTTTATCTTAGGCAAAAGCAATGAAATGCAACTTAAAAACAAATCTTCTAGCAACAATGAGGCAAAGAATTTATAGCTTTTGTTAAAATAGGATAAATCCCAAAAAATAATAACTTTCCTTTCCAAATAATTTCTAGCATTTATCACTTGTTAAAAATCCAAATGCAGATATTCCATAAAACTAGACAACATAAACTGCAAGACAAAAAGTATTACCTTAACTTGATCATTTCCCAATATATTAGTCACTCTGCCCGACCAATAGCAACCATCTGCCCACCAATCTACTAAATCCCCTGCCTTCCATACGTTATCAACAATAACTATCACATCTGAGATGCTATTGACATCAGGCTTTTCACTTTCATGATAGACGGTGGGAAATGAAGGTCGTACCATCAATTCCCTATTGGATCCCTTTGACTTACTAATATTAGTTAGGGACTTTTGATACAGCTTGGTCCAAGTTGGCTCTGCAAACAAGTATCGAAACAATTGTAACTATAAGTTAGCCTTGCAACTACTATGGTAGTTATGTTAATTCCTAGGGGATTTAAACTGTACCATTTCCAAGGGCAAAGGAAGAAGGATGGGATTCTACAACAAATATGCCAATAGTTGAGGGATTAAAGAACTCTTTTGAGCATGCTAAAATATCCTTGTAATAAATGTATATGCATGAAGTCAATTAGTTCTTAAATTGATAATCACTCCGATAATTAACCATGTAACTAATAACTGAAAATGTAATTTATGTTCTTGTCTAGACCCATCTCTGATCCAACAAACTCCACCCTGCGATGCCCACTGCCCATCAAAGACTTCCCTGGCCATTCTTCAACTCCAACATTTCCCATCCCAATCGTGCTCAAATTCCAACAACTCCCTTCCTCATCAAGTCTTAATTATCGAAAATCCAATTATTGTGTGATAGGATCCCATTAATAAGGCAGGTTTATGTGAGGAGGAGTAAGAGGAATGCAGAAGAGGAAGGCGGAAACTAACAACCAAGGCGGAATAGGCTGAATAAGGAAAGTTAGTTAGGACATGAGTCAGGGGGGAAGTATAAAAGGCAGGGAATCAGTTAGTGAGAAGGGGGAATTGTATAGTCATTTGAGAGAGAGTGAGAGGACTCTAACTTCCTCTAGGAGTAGCCATTGTTTCTAACCGAAATTGTATCCAAATCTCTAGGGTTCTTGGTGATTTACCAACAACCTTACATCAATAACACTCCCAAATTCTTCTTCATCTTTACCTTTGGTATCAGTTCTAACACTGGTATCAGAGCCCAAATCGATCCTGGGGAGGGCTCTTCATGGTTGCATCAAGGAAGATGGACACAAAGCTCGAGGTGTTGGAGAAGCGAGTGGAGGAGCGAATCGCTGGAGAGCGACTCGCGCATTCAGCTGCGATGCAAGAGGCGATTGCCGATCTATGGAAGAAGATTGACGAGAAGTTTTCGCATGTGACGGAGACGAACAATGAGCACGAGCCGGCGGGGATGAACCGTTCGGAATCGCGAGGCCAGGGTTCGAATGCGCGAAGCGAGAACGAGGAGATTCCGCAGTCACGAAGAGGGTTCGGATTCGAACAGTGGAGGCGAATCGACCTTCCGTTGTTCCAGGGAGAGGACGCTCCGGGGTGGGTTGACCGAGTAGAGCGGTACTTTCAGATCCGCGGGGTGCCGCCGGAGGAGTGGTTGACGGCGGCCAAGGTTGCCGTGGAAGGCCAGGCTCTGACATGGTTCCACTGGTGGGAAGCGACCGCAGCGGTGCACTCCTGGCCGAGGTTCCGTGACGCCGTGGTGAAGCGGTTTCAGCCCGAAGTGGCGTGGGACCCATACTCCGCTTTGTTGGCGCTGAAGCAAGATGGTACAGTCCGTGAGTACAGGGACAGGTTTGAGGCCCTGGCCAGACCTCTGAAAATCGAAGAAAGGAAGTATCTCCGGAGCCTTTTCTTGAACGGCCTGAAGGAAGAGGTAAGGGTCGAAGTTAAAATTCATAAATATGATACTTTGGATGAAATGATAGATTTAGCCGAGGTTATTGATGACCGAAATAGGCTGCTGAGTAAGAGTCAGATTAAGGGATACGTGGGGGGAAACCGGGGATCCAATTGGCCAAGACAACCCTTGGTAGATAAAGGAGGGTCAAATTTGGGATTAACAGGAGGCACTAAGGGGCCCACCCAAGCGACTAGCGGTGGAACTAGTGGGTTGGTCAACAATATACCTAGTAGACTTGAGGGACGTAGTCATGAAGGCAGTAGTAGGAATTATAGGCAAATGAGTGGTGCAGAGTATAGGGAAAGGAGGAGCAAGGGGCTGTGCTTTGCATGTGACGAGAGATATACGCCGGAGCATGTGTGCAAAAACAAACAGAATAAACAGTTTCGGTTCTTGATCATTGAGGAAGAGGTGGAACCCAGTGGGGAAGGAGAGTGGCAAGATGCCTTGGAGGAGCTTGGGGGAAACATGAACTCCATGCAATTGAAGGTGAGTGAACTTCAGAACAATGGGGGTATGAGGTCCATTCGGATCTGGGGGCAGGTAGCGGGAGAGAAGGTTCGAGTGATGATTGATACAGGAGCCTCACACAATTTTATCTGTCAAAAGTTGGTGAAAAGGTTGGGACTGCCAGTCTTTCATACTTCCGAATTCAGTGTCAAGATGGGTAATGGGCAACAGGTCCGAAGCATGGGGGTTTGCAAGGATATACAGATTCAGTTCCTTGAATTAGTGGTGCAGCAAAACCTCTTTCTCTTCCCCGTAGAAGGTGCTAAAGTAGTGTTGGGCCTAGGATGGCTAGACATGTTGGGCGAGGTAAAGGCCAACTTCAAGGAGTGCAAGCTGCAATTTCGGTGGAAGGGGGTGAGGGTAGCCTTGCGGGGGAACCCAGACCTGTGTTATGGGGGGTTTTCCTACAGATCCATCCAGAAGACCCTTCAAGAAGAGGGTTATGGGCTGTTGGTTCAGTTCTGCGCACTCCAGGAACCAAACCCACAACCCCAGGAGGTACCAGAAGAAATACAGCAGGTTCTAGACCAGTTTGGACGTGTCTTTCAACCCCTGCCAGACCTACCACCCAGCAGGTCACATGACCATGCTATAAATCTGAAGGAAGGATCTGATATTCCTAATATTCGGCCTTACCGTTACCCCCACTACCAGAAGACGGAAATTGAAAGGTTAGTGAACGAAATGTTGGAATCTGGAGTGATCCGGCCAAGTGTTAGTCCTTATGCGAGCCCAATCATTCTTGTCAAAAAGAAGGATGGGAGTTGGCGATTTTGTGTGGATTATCGGGCTCTAAACAAGATCACCATACCCGACAAATTTCCCATCCCAGTCATTGCTGAGCTATTAGATGAATTGGCGGGTGCCACCATTTTCTCCAAGCTAGATTTGAAGGCCGGATACCACCAAATTCGCATGAAAGAGAGAGATATAGAGAAGACAGCTTTCCGCACCCATGAGGGCCACTACGAGTTCCTTGTGATGCCGTTTGGCCTCACGAACGCACCCTCAACCTTTCAGGCCTTGATGAACGAGGTGCTGCGGCCTTATCTTAGAAAGTTCGTGCTGGTTTTCTTTGACGACATTCTTGTGTATAGCAAGGATGTCTTAACGCATGTGGAGCATTTGCAGCTGGTTTTTTCGCTGTTACAGCAGAATTCCCTGGTGGTGAATAAGAAGAAGTGTGACTTTGGAGTGGCCCAGGTGGAATATTTGGGACATTTAGTCTCTGCTCAAGGCGTGACAGCGGATCCTAAGAAAACAGAAGCCATGGTGAGTTGGCCAACACCGAAAGATATCAAGAGTTTACGGGGATTCCTAGGCCTTACAGGGTATTATCGCCGTTTTGTACATAATTATGGGGTTCTTGCCAAGCCGTTAACAGAACTAACCAAGAAGGACTCCTTTAATTGGACGGATCAGACCCATATTGCTTTTGACAAGATAAAGGTAGCTATGGCAGATCTGCCGACCTTGGCCATCCCTGATTTCTCAAAGGAGTTTATTCTAGAGACTGATGCTTCGAGCCAAGGCATAGGGGCGGTCCTGTCACAAGGAGGGAGACCCATTGCGTTTTTGAGCCAGGCCTTGTCCTATAGGGCTCAAAACAAGTCAGCTTATGACAGAGAGCTGATGGCAATCGTGTTTGCAGTCCAAAAGTGGCGTCATTACTTGTTAGGGCAGCATTTTGTGATACTTACAGATCAGAAATGTCTTAAATTTTTGACTGATCAGAGGCTACTTGGAGAGGACCAACTTAAGTGGACGGCGAAGCTAATGGGATTGGATTTTGAAATCAGGTACAGGCCAGGCTTTGAAAACAAAACTGCAGATGCCCTCTCCCGACAGATGATGTTTGGGGCTATCTCCCATTTAGAGCCTGGAATTTGGCAGCAAATAGATGCAGAAGTGCAGCAGGATCCCCATTTGAGCAATATTGTGCAGCAACTCTCCGCTGGCACCACTGCTATCCCTGGGTTTCAGTTGAAGGGGGGTCGCTTATTCACGGCGGGAAGATTAGTATTGCCAGCTTCTTCGAGTCAGATTCCCTTGTTGTTAGCAGAGTATCACGACTCCCCTATAGGGGGCCACTTGGGTTTCCTCCGCACCTATAAGAAATTAGCTGCGGTTGTTACTTGGAAGGGAATGAAGAAAGCAATCAAGGAGTACGTGGCAGCTTGCCAAACGTGTCAGAAAAACAAGTATGAGGCTCTAGCTCCTGGAGGGTTGCTGCAGCCCCTCCCTATTCCAGACTTGGTTTGGTCAGACATATCCATGGCTTTCATGTCCGGGCTACCAAAGGCCAAGGGCAAGGACACTATTTTAGTGGTGGTTGATCGGTTGACAAAATTTGCCCACTTTATCGCCTTAGCTCACCCTTTTACTGCCAAGGAAGTGGCTATGTGTTTTATTAGGGAAGTGGTACGTTTGCATGGGTTCCCACAGGTTATTGTTTCTGATCGGGACCAGCTGTTTCTTAGTCGCTTCTGGTCGAGTTGTTCAAGCAAGTGGCACTAAAGCGAAGTACAAGACGTGATACCACCCGCAAATCGATGGGCAAGCGGAGTAAGTAAATCAACGCCTTGAGACTTATTTGCGGTGCTTCACTAGTACGAAACCAAATCGATGGCTCATGGTTGTGTTGGGTGAGTTACGGTTTAACACCACTTTCAATATCTCAGCTAAAATGACGCCCTTCCAGGCCTTGTATGGCCGACCACCTCCTACACTTTATTGGGGAGAGGCATACCCTTCTAATGTTCTGGTGGTCCAGGCTTGGTTGCGAGGAAGGGACCAGGTTCTAGATGAACCGAAGGAGAATCTAAGGCTAGCACAAGCAAGATGAAGTGTTGGGTGACAAACACCGCCGAGAATTGACTTTTGAGGTGGGAGGCTGGGTTTACTTGAAGATCCGGCCTTATAGATCAAATCATTGGCCAAGAAGCGGAATGAGAAACTAAGCCCACGGCTCTTTGGCTGTGTCGGGTGATTGACAAGGTGGGGTCTGTTGCCTATCGATTGGCATTACCTCCTCTAGTCGGGTGCATCCGTCTTTCATGTTAGTTTGCTCAAGAAGGCCGCTTCCACCATAGGCTCGAGGCGAATGAGTGGCACGAGGAACTGACCGAGGATTGGGAATTACGGGAAGAGCCGCAAGAAGCGCTAGCGTTCGCTATAACCGGCGAGGCAGAGGTGTTAGTGCACCGGCACACCTCCCAACCTGTGATGATTCGTGGGAGCTGGTCTCGACTTGTTGAGGTTTGTTTCGATCACCACCTTGAGGACAAGGTGCGTCTTACGGGGGTGATGATAGGATCGCATTAATAAGGCAGGTTTATGTGAGGAGGAGTAAGAGGAATGCAGAAGAGGAAGGCGGAAACTAACAACCAAGGCGGAATAGGCTGAATAAGGAAAGTTAGTTAGGACATGAATCAGGGGGGAAGTATAAAAGGCAGGGAATCAGTTAGTAAGAGGGGAGAATTGTATAGTCATTTGAGAGAGAGTGAGAGGACTCTAACTTCCTCTAGGAGTAGCCATTGTTTCTAACCGAAATTGTATCCAAATCTCTAGGGTTCTTGGTGATTTACCAGCAACCTTACATCAATAACACTCCCAAATTCTTCTTCATCTTTACCTCTGGTATCAGTTCTAACATTGTGCTTCATCCAATCAAAGCTTCAAGCATTTTTTTTTGTTCTGACCGTAAAAAAAGTAAGGAAACAATCACAAAACCTTTAAGATCATCATAGAGGACAAACCTTCTTGTAACGCTGATATACCATAACATCTATATACCAAAACAAACTAATTGACAAGCAAAGGTGTGTGAGAGATCCTTTCAGTGACATATTTTGACTTCCTTCTAGATCATTTGGTGGGTGATAGCTGGGTTCCTCAATTTGCAAGACCCTGAGCTGGTTTACTATAAGTTCCTTTGATGTACCATACCTCAAGACACCACAACCTATCCTAGACCATTTTCTCCATATTTTTAATCATCTCATCTTAATTTTCCATCATGTCACATAATATATTTGGCATTGTTAGTCTTCTTCATTTGCATCTGTTGTTCAATTTGTGCACAAAGTGTTCCATTCATTACCACCAAGAAGTTAGGCTAACCACCTACTTGTCCTATGAAACTTTAGCGAAGATATGATTTCCTAGACAAAGGCAACTAGGCAAAGCACCTCACAAAGATCAAAGATGTCCTTGGCTCCCTGTTTGCTACCTACAAAGGTTGATGCACTTCTTCTTAGGGTCATTTGGCAATGCATTGAACGAGGTGGACACTGGACCTCTTTTAGCCTTTCAATACATATTAGGTGCCACCCAAAGATAAAGATTATTACACCAAAGGCACATATCTCAAGCTCCATTCTTTCAAACGTGATCATTTTTAACTAAAATAGCTCATCCAGTAACATCCTCTATAATATTCTGTGGAAGTTTTCCATCAAGATGCCCAATTCCAACAATCAGGTCAAGCACAAAAAGAAAAGAACAAGTCTTCTTGATTCTTACACTCTCTCCAATTTCACCCAAACTAGAGTTCTATTCACAACCAGATCCTTTGTTGGTGATCAACGACTATATTTGGAAGGATATTATGATATCAGAATATTCTATTTAATTCCTTGTTTGTATAGATTAGGAAAAATAGAATCTTTCCTTTATTAGGTAGTCAATATCTTTGATTTATTTTCTTATTTAAGAGGAGATTGTTTCCTCCTTTATTTAGGAATAGAATCAATTGTACAGATTCTTTACAGGCCTATATATTTTTGACCTTTGTAACCTATTCAAGTAATAGAAAAATACCTTTTCCACATGGTATCAAAGCACGATTTGAACCATCACCAAAACACCCCTTTGTCCCATGGCTGACAAAGGCAAAAAACCAAAAGGAGAGGCCAAGATGGAGACGAGCGGCGCTGTCCTATCCAATCCAATTGAGGCAACAAACCTCCCAATCACAGGCCATAAACTAAATGGCCACAACTACACCCAATGGGCCAGATCGGTCCGTCTCTTCCTCCAAGGAAAGGGAAAGGAAGAGTATATCACTGGTGAAGCCAAGAAACCAGAAAAGAATGAAGCCAAACTCAAAACCTGGAAGTTGGAAAATAGCCAAGTGATGTCATGGCTGTTAAACACCATGACTAATGAAATTGGAGAAGATTTTATGTATTTTAACACTGCAAAAGAAATATGAGATGCAGCGCAAGAGACGTACTCAGATGTGGACAACATCTCAGCCATCTTTGAGATCAAGAGTCTCTTTCATGACTTAAGACAAGGTACCTCAACTGTCACAGAGTATTTTAATACTCTCACGCGATATTGGCAGCAGTTGGACATCTACGAGGAGACTAAATGGAGTTGAGCAAAGATAGTATACAATACAAGTCCCTTGTTGAAAAGGAACGAATCTAAAAGTTCCTCCTTGGTCTAAATAAAGACCTTGATGAAGTACATGGAAGGATACTTGAGAAGAAACCACTTTTAAAGGAAGATCATGCCAGGAGGCCCCCCTGTTGTTCAAATGTCTGAAAGCTCAGCCTTGGCTGAAAAGGGTCACGGCCAAACCATTAACAGAAAAAATCCAGGCCTTGGTGCGAACATTGCTGGAAGACAGGCCATACCAAGGATACATGTTGGTTCCTCCATCGAAAACCAGCAGATTGTAAGCCCAAAAACAGAGAAAGTAGGGGCAACTTAGCCTCTTTCCACACACTAGAAGACACAACAAAAAATGCTGCACCTGAAACCAGCCCCTTTAGCAAGGAATAGATGGAGCTGTTACAAAAACTCCTTCAATAGAGCATGAAAACAGAAAGTACCAGCAGCACTGCCTCTTTGCACAGAAAGGTAACTATTTAAATGCTTTATCCGCATCCAAACGAAAAACATTAGATTGGATTGTGGATTTGGGAGCCTCTAACCATATGACGAGGGATATTAATACATTCAGTAAGTATTATCCCTGTCATGAAAATGCTACAGTCAGAATAGCAGATGGTACTCATTCTAAAGTGGTTGGTAAAGGATCGGTTATGATGTCTAAGGATATCATCTTAAAGGATGTTCTCTTCGTCCCTAAACTCGATTGTAACTCGCTGTCTATAAGCAAATTGACCAAAGATCTGAATTGTGTTACTAAATTCCAACCTCATTTGCGTGAATTCCAGACTTTGGATTCGGGGAGGAAGATTGACAGTGCTGAAGAATGTGCGGGGCTCTATCTCCTACGAGTTGATGACTTCAAGAGTAACCAAGAAGGATCAAAATCTGCTTGTGCAACAACCTTACCCAAAGCTGAGTCTGTAATGTTGTGACATTATTGCCTAGGTAATCCAAACTTCATGAATTTGGAAAAATTGTTTCCATCCTTGTTCAATAAAAATCCAAAAAATTTCCAATGTGAAGTGTGTCAAATTGCTAAGCCTACTCAAAACACTTATCCCACACAACCATACAACCCATCTCAACCATTCTCCCTAATCCACAGCGATGTTTGAGGACCCTCTAGAATCAACAATATCATTGGTTCTATATGGTTCATCACATTCATTGATGACCACATAAGAACAACATAGGTGTTTCTCATGAACGAAAAATTAAAAATAGGAAAAATTTTTAAATACTTCCACAACACCATAAAGACACAATTCCATATAGGCATCCAAGTGCTCAGAACGGACAATGGACAGGAATACTACAATTCTACCCTAGGTTTCTATCTCCAGAAATATGGCAGCATTCATCAAAGCTCGTGTGTCAACACTCCACAACAAAATGGAGTTGCCAAACAGAAGAACCGTCATCTCTTGGAAGTTGCTAGATCATTGTTGCTGGCCACTAATGTCCCCTCAAAATTTTGGGGAGATGCTATCCTCATAACCATCTACCTTATAAATCGAATGCCCTCAAAAATCCTAAACTATAACACTCCTCACTCCAACCTTCAAACCTTCTTTCCAAACACTCGCCTCTTCACACATATCCCAATTAAAATATTTGGGTGCTCTGCCTTTGTCCACAATCATCAACCGAACCAAAACAAGTTTGACCCAACATCAATACCTTGCATTTTTTTGGGTTATTCACCAAACTACAGGGGCTATATTCTCCCTCCATGAAAAAGTTTTATCACTCTATGAATGTTAGCTTCTATGAGGACAAGCCATTTTTCCCCAAAACAGAAACTCAAGGGGAGAGAAGACAAAATGACTTTCAGTTTTGGAAATTCAGGGACACTAGCATCCTTGAAGAAGAACAAAATGCAACTGTGCATGATGAGGATTGAGGAACCAAACCTGGAAACCAGCTGCCTAGCTGAACCCGAAGCAACTAAACCAAAAATGAAATAGCAAAACCAGAAAAGGAAACAACAAAACCTGAGGCAACAAATAAAACGCCTACTGCATAAGTAGACAAGCCACTTCTTGTATACCTGCGAAGACAGAAAACCCAAAAGGATCAAGAGCCTTCTGCATTTCCAAGGCAAGGTCATGAATCTAACCGAATATTAAAGCCTGGAGAAACTCACCAAGGTAACATTTTTCCTACTTCCTCACAGTCTAAAATTTCTATCCAAGAAGATATTAATTTGCCCATTGCTCGTAGAAAGGGTGTAAGGTCTTGCACTCAACACCCTAATGGAAAATTTGTGTCTTATGATAGATTGTCACCAAACCATAGAGCCTTTATGACAGCAATTGACAGCATTCAAGTACCAAGAGACATACATGAGGCATTACAAAACCCAAGGTGGGCATCAGCTGTAAAAGAGGAAGTTCAAGCTCTAGAGAAAAGTGGAACATGAAAAATTTCAACCTTGCCAGAAGGAAAGAAAACTGTTGGGTGCAAATGGATATTCTCTATTAAGTACAATGCTGATGGTAGTATTAACAGATACAAAGCACGTCTAATAGCCAAAGGATTTACACAATCCTATGGCATAGACTATGAAGAGACCTTTGCTCCAATGGCGAAGCTAAATTCAGTTCTAGTTATTCTGTCTGTTGCAGCAAATCTCGACTGGCCATTGCACCAACTGGACATCAAGAATGCATTCCTCAATAGTGAGCTCAAAAAATAAGTCTACATGAACATTCCCCCCAGACTTGAGACCCCAAGAACAACAGGCAAAGTGTGCAGACTTTAACCTATTCTCCTAACATGAGGTTAGTATTCATCTTAATATTTTCATAATAGACCTACCTTGGAAGACAGCTTGATGAGAGCCGTGTGGGAATGGGCTCGAGCAATCACCACGGGCGTGGTTTGAAAGGCTAACCCGAGTTGTCAAAGAAAATGGCTTTGTTCAGTGTCAAACAGACCATACAATGTTTGTTAAACACTTGCTAGAAGGAAAAACAACATTGTTCATTGTGTATGTTGACGACATAGTCATCATTGGTGATGACATTGAAGAAACTGAACAGCTCTAGAAGCTCCTGGCGAAGGAATTTGAAGTGAAGGATCTAGGAAAACTAAAGTATTTCCTAGGGATGGAGGTAGCTCGATCAAGAATAGAGAAAGTATACCATGGACCTTTTGAAAGAAACTGGTATGTTGGGGTGTAAGCCAGTTAACACCCCAATGGATCCAGCAAAGAAAGGTGGGGTAGAAGAAGAGAGTCCTCCAGCCAACAAGGACAAGTACCAAAGGCTTGTGGAAAAACTAATCTATTTAAGTCACACAAGGCCTGATATTGGTTTTGCTGTGAGTATGGCAAGTCGGTTTATGAACAATCCCACTGAGCTTCATATGAAGGCTATAAACCGAATTCTCCAATACCTAAAGGGGACTCCGAGCAAAGGACTACAATTTGCAAGGAATTCTAATAGAGACATTGAGGTGTACATCGATGCAGGGCAGGATCAGTCACTGACTGGAAATCCACCACAGGTTATTGTTCATATGTTTGAGGAAATTTGATCACATGGAGGAGCAAAAAGCAATCAATAGTTGCTAGGAGCAGCGCTGAAGCAGAGTTCAAAGCTCTCTCTCATGGTATTTGTGAAGGGGTATGGCTCCAAAGAATGCTTAAGGAGCTCAAAATATCCTCAACCTACCCTATGAAGGTCCTATGTGACAACAAAGTTGCCATCAACATTGCCAAAAATCTAGTTCATCATGATAGAACCAAACATGTGGAAATTGTTCGCCATTTTATAAAAGAAAAGACTAAAAATGGGGTTGCTAGTCTAGAGTACACACCATCCAATCAACAAACTATAGATATTTTGCCTACAGGTCTTCCGAAAAACACCTATGAGACTCTAAGGTCCAATCTGGGCATGGCAGACATCTACCACCCAACTTGAGAGGGAGTGTTGGTGGTCAGCGACTATATTTGGAAGAATATTCTGATATCAGAATATTCTATTTAATTCTTTATTTGTACAGATTAGAAAGAATAGAATCTTTCCTTTATTAGGTAGTCAATATCTTTGATTTATTTTCTTATTTAAGAGGAGACTGTTTCCTCCTTTATTTAGGAATAGAATCAGTTGTTCAAATTCTTCATAGGCCTATATATTTTTGGCCTTTGTGACCTATTCAAGTAATAGAAAAATACCTTTTCTACATCCTTACTATACTAATGCTGATAATCCCATGTTGAACAAGACTTTTCAGCATCGATTGCATATCACCAACATGACACCACCAGCAATTTCCTCCTCCATTCTAATAATAGATTCTTTTATAATAATATTACAAGATAGAACTTTTGATGATCATGCACGTAGCAGTAATAAAGCACACTGCTCTTTTTGCAACAAGTCAAGTCACTCTAAGAAGTGTCGCCCAAGGAAACATGGTAAGTTAGTATTTTCAGCCTTTGTTGGGACAATTTTACCACAAAAGACAAGGCCTTCTTCTACTTCATGGAAACCCATTGGCCTTTATCCACTACTGTAGTAGGACAAACTCATTACCTATTATTCTCAAGCCTCGCTTAAGTTATGGGTACATGGCCAGTGGATATACAGATGCTGATTAGGTTTCAAACAGAGTTTCCACTTCAAGGTAACATTAACATTGAAGGAGACCTAGTATATCCTAGGAAAGTGAAAAGCCTGTAAACCAAGGTCAAGTACAGAAGCTGCGAACCTTGAAATGGATACCATGACATATGGACATATATGGCTAAACAACAGCTTAAATGACCAATGATAATAATGGAGAAAAATTGGGACAGAGAAATTGCTACTTCAACTGCAAATGCTAATGACTATCTTCAAAATATTTTCCACTCAATTTCATACAAATCTTCACAACTATGTATGTGATTAGCGTATAGGATACATGCATACCAACTTGAGGGGGAATATTAGGAGTATCTCAATAATTATAGTACATGTGTAAAGTCAATTAGTGTTCTACCTAAGGAGCCGTCCAGGAGTTAATTACTAGTAAATAGTGTTATGATGAATTTTTTTTTTCTTTGTCAAGCTTAGTCTCATAATACTTCACTAGTATAAATATATTATTATGTCATCTAGGTTAAATGTACAATTCCAATGTACTCTTGAACTTCAAATGAGCTCATGCCTCTTGGTTTCTTTCACTATCTTTGTTTTTTTCCAATGATTTTTTACTTTTATGGGATGCCTTGTCCAATATCTCGAGTTATAAAGGGTCAAGGAAAGAGGCTTGGATTCTTTGACATTCTTTTGACAACTATGCAGAAGGATGGGAGAGCTCTCAAGTTTATGGTTTATTTCAAGGTCTCTTTCCTTCATACTTTACTTCTTCATAAGGACTCACTGTCCTCCCTCTTTGCCCCTTCATTTCTTGCTAAAATTCTTTGTTTGTCTCAGAAAGAATGCTTCAAATGAGTGAACATCAAACATTATCATCTCCACTCAATAAAGGAACATAAATTTTGAATCGAACCTTACTACATTACACTCAATCCCAAAAAAAACAAAAATGTTTTCATTACACTACATTAGCATAAAAAAAAAAATTCAATAAGTTGATCGAACTCTAGTTACAGTTTTAACTCAAAGCAAAGACATACTTTCGTCAGGATAGTCAATATACTCCAAATGATAGTTCATCATAGCATTCTTCACGCGAATCCCTCTTATCTGAAAGGATAGTACAAAACAATTAAAGGTCTTATTGTATACAAAACTTTATATTCATAAAATATAGATTTTAAACTCAATTTTAGACATGCCGAAGAGAAATGATGGGCACTAATGGAGCATCCCAGTACCTAACAAGAAATGCTTCGGGAAAGGTTGCATGCAACTGCACAAATGTCTAACGAAATGATGCATACAGCCTGATTATTGATTACCAAGCAACTACAGAATCCTTCATGGACTTATTGAGAGCCACAACTTACATTTGATCAAACATACAACGCAGCTGGAAAGGGTTTTAATGGAGAATGAAATTCATTTGGAAAGTATGCAGCATAAATCAGATGAAAAAAATTCATGGCTTGAAGTTAAATTTATTTAGTATCCAACAAAGCCAAAACCTAGACGTGTTATGTGCAGTGGTAAACTAGCATTCAATGCTTACAAAAAGTAAAGGCCTGTTTGGTTTACGTTTTTGTATCCTATTTCTAATTCTATTTTCTGTAATTTCTATTTTCAAGATTTTGTGAAGGAATAATAAAAATATAAAAATAATAAAATTCTGTTTTTTGTTTTCATTTCCTATTTCCACTATTTCCTTTACAAAATCTTGAAAACAAGAAACATAACAGAAACCAAACACACCCTAAGGGCCTCCTTGGTTTTGTAAAACGTTTTTGTTTTGATCTATTGTTTCAAAACAAATTACAAAAAATGCCACCTTGTTTTTATTTTGGTCTATAATTTCAAGATTGTATGAAGGAAACACCAAAAGTAAAAAATCGTTGTTTTCATTGTTTCTTTCACAAAATTCTGAAAACATGAAATAAAATGAAAACAATGTGGCATTTTTGTAATTTTGAAAGAAGGAAATGAAAGCAGAAAATGTTTTGTAAAAGCAGGGATGTACTAAACTTTTAAGTCAGCTATACTAATGCAGTTAAACTTTCTAACAAGATAGATTAATGCATTAAGCATAAGAGGTAACCGAGGATTAATTACAAAGCCAATTAACAACTGACAACACAGTTAATTGACTCCTATTTTTTTGTTTTTTGTTTTTGATAAAAGAAGAATATTATTAAGAAGAAAAGAATGATGCAAGGAGTTGAAGGGACAAGCGATCCTCTTTTGAAAAGCAAAAACAAACAAAAGGAAAAGTAAAGAAAATATAACATTACCCAAACATGATACTAAATAAAAACTAGTATTGACACCCAAAAAAAAAAAACCTAGTATTCTAACAGTATGCACCATCAAATTAACAGAAACACCAAACTCAGTAGAGCATAATTATAATTGTGATAAAATGTACATTAGAAAAATGTGTGTCATAACTACCTAGTCATAGAAAAGTAGCTTTCATGCTCTGTTTCCTTTGTTTTGCATTTTATCTCTATGAAAAAATAGTTCAGAGAAGAGATATACACCTTGCATCGAAACCATGCACCACGATAACCACGTTGAAAAGTTCTTGACTCAATCATATCCCCAACTTGAAATTTAAGGTCGCGCATCTTTAATAAAGGCACTTGCGCTCTTTTACGCTTTTTCAATACGAAAACTTGATACTACGAGGGCTGAAAAGATTATTGCAATTGACAAGTGTCAAACAACCACATTCAAGCCCTCTATAAGTGGAATTTGGAAATGTAACAAGTGTCAATCACAATCACAACACCACCAACAACAATGCCTTCCCAATCTCCACCACTACCACCCAACCCTCACCACCCCAACCCAAACCCACCAAAACCCAAACAACAACACACAGACTTCGTCACCTATCTTGAAGCTTAGGAGAAAGAGAAAAAAGAGAAAAAAACACAACAAATTACAAGGAGCTAGAAAGTGCATACCTGGTTAAGCAGAGTGCAACGGTCACCGGAGCACGCGGTGGCGGCGACGAAAGGAAGGTGCGGTGGCTGCGCAGCAGACTGTTGCGATGGGTGTGGGGTTAGGGCTGTGTGGTTGCAGCAATGGTTTGTGCGTTCTCTATAGGTGAAAGAAAAATCGAAATCCATGTTTCATTAATATTACTAAATTGCCACCGTGTTGTATTTGTTTTCAAAGTTTCATAGAAAGGAGCTCTCTATTGATAAAAATTATAGGTGTATTGATGCAACCAATTATTTATGGTGCACCATAAATTGCTTTTTCTCCACGGCCAATTCCAAACTCCTCGATGTCGACTGCCCTCGGGGGCGGCCGGGCACTCCACCCCTGCCATCAGCCGCGCACCACCACCTCACCTCCAAGCCACCGCCATCCCCACCCCCATGCCATCAGGATGTTGGACCTTCAATCTACATATTGAGTACACCAATATCAACACTTTCACCCCAATTTGCAACTTGCGTAATCAAATTAAGTTAAGCAAAAGAATTTGAAAAAAAACATCCTACATTTGAAAGAGAAAAAAAAATAAAAGAAGAGAAGCTTTACTTGCCAAGTTTCATACGGCGATGAGAGAACCCAAACATATTCAAAGCTCAAAGCTATGCTGCCATCAAAGAAGGAAGGAATCAGGTGAATAGTGAGTGAACAAGAAACAAAAATGGATACCTGAGAGAGAAGGCACAATATGACATTGGGCAATGCCTATGCTGGATTGTGACCAACTTGGTCACTGACACTATTATAATAAAAATGGTATCAAAATAATTTTGTTTACCCTTATCATCAACCTTTCTCCTCCTCTCTCCTCCCCCACCCTGTAGCATCGGTCACCAATCTCTTCCACTAATACTTCAAATACAATCTTCTTCAAAAATCATTGTCACCTTCTAATTAAACAATCTCTCCCACTAATACTTTAAACACAATCTTCATCAAAAATTATTGTCACCTTCTAATTAAAAAGAACTGGGTTGAGATGGTTTTCTTGAGAACAAGATAGCACCAACCTTCTTCATCCCAAGCATAGGTGGCCCACCGTGGGGAATTCGTGATGCAACCCGCGTCGTGCCAGGAATTGCGGTAGTGAGTGCGACCAGCACCTTCCCCACCCCCAAGTTTGGATTTTGATGTTAGCCCATTTTTCCCATACGAAGAATTCATGGTGAAAGAGAAATATGACATTTAATTTTAGTGGTATGCTCCCTTGGTTCATCCAATTTTCTTATGTTTATAATAATTTAGATTTATCCGTTAAGTCTCAATCAAATTGGTCTCTCTCTCTTTTCTATATTTTTTATTTTTGGTGTCCAAACGCTGGTTGAGAGCCGGGATGGTGGTGCCACTGTTGGTGAAGTACCCGTGGAGTTTAACTTGAGCTTTGTAAGGGTGGTGCTGTCACATGAGCTGATTTATTAAAATTGTGAGGGGGAACACAGGGTATGGAGAGAGAAGAGACAGACTAAAGGAGAGGGATGAAAGGATAAAATGAAGAACTTGACTTTTAGTAAATATTAAAATATAAATATATATTCTTATAGAATTATTTGTTTATAGAAATTTTTTTTAAATTATAACCATTAAAATGAGATCTCCAGCCCATCATAGAATCCATCTATGACATTATCCCGAAAGTGTTTATTACATGGTAGCAAAGATTGTTCAATTTTAAAATATTTTTATATTATCATTTAATAAAAAATACCATATTGTTAGAAATATTCAATTCCTATGGTAATTATTTTTAAAAATTTCATAAAAGATAATATATAATTAATTAATAATATAAAAAATTATATTATGAATATAAACTCTTTATTTTTTTTTTTCGGTGCAAGTAAAAGAAACATAAAATCTAGAGAAAGTAGAGATGGACAAAGTTTCATTGAAAAACCAAAAGTTTTGCATCAAGTTATGTTTATCGACAGAAATGCAAGTCACAGAAAATCTCATGAGGCTTGACTATATGCTTTTTCCTTTTTATTTATTTATTTTTATATATATATATGAGATACTAATCCTCTAAAAGTATAGTCAAGTGTTTAAATAGGAATTTTTTCTAACATCATTTTATATATATATATATATATATATATATATATATATATATATATATATATATATATATATATATATATTGGAACTGAACCCAAAATATTATATTTAAGGGATTCAAGCATTTTTCACTTGTACAATATTGTATGGTATATTGTATTAATATAAACTTATTTTTTGTTGTCAGATTCAACTTTAATTAGATAAGTAAGTATAATGGCAATTACCTTGTGTAAGGTCTTCCAATTGGGACTGAAAATTGCGAATTTCACATGGAAACAATGTTTCATTTCAAGTTTCGACTAAAACCTTAGAAAAAGAATGATATTTAGCAAACTTTTCCTTAAAATTTATTTTTTTAGAATATATTTATGTTATTTATTATTATTATTATTGTTAGTGGAGATAACAATAAATAAACATCAAATATAAAAATAACTATTTTTTTATTTTTAAGTAATAAATAATTTGAGAAAAACGAAAATTGAGAAGTAATTATATTTAAATTCAGTCAAATTCAAAATCTTTAAACTATCTATATTCAATCTTGTTGAATTTGCATTAATTGACATTTCATCTTTTTATATTTTTTTTATTTTTTATTTCTCAATAAATTCAAAATCAACTATTTTAAACATATAACCAACATGAGTACATGCTTTAAAAAAACAAAACTTGCAACGATTTTAAACACCTAACCAACAAGAGGTTAAGTTAATACTGTGTATACTGATTTGGGATATAGTTAAACTAATTCGTGTATATGAAGAGAACCCCAATTCAGTTATAAAATTGTTTTAAAAAACCAAATTTTCTGGAACTATTTCAATAAAATAATTCGATAAAATAATTATTAAAATTTTTATCTGTTTTTTATTATACTTTAAAATATTAAAATTTTGTTTAATATCAAGTTATTGTGTTAAATAATTTTTTAAATAAATATTTATTAAAATATTTTCATTAATTTTTCTAATAAATTATCAAATATATTATAATTATCTATTTATCTATAGTGTTAGTATCTTAGATTATATATTTTCATTAATTGTTCTATTGCCTGTCACTAGACAAAAGTACTCCTGGTTTTATCCATGTTTCAACTCTATTATGGCTTCCTTTTATGTTGTAATAGCCGCATTTATGATATCTTATAGTATCAAGTTTTATACCATTAGATCTTACCCTATTATACATACTAAACAGTAAAAGAGTCTCTCTAAGGCTACTTGTAAATATCTTAGATATTTTCTCGAGATATCTTATATTTACTTATAAATATTTAGTTATTTTAAAAGTTAGCCAATGAAGACTCTAGAAGCCCATTCAAACTACACACATGAGCACATGTTCAACATCTATCACATATGAGAATTTTATGCGGTCTATATTGAAGTTGTGTTAATCTATGTTTGGATTAATAGAAGCAACTAATTACTGTTATGTTTTGTTATTCTCTATTTGCCTCTTGGAAATTTAGGCTAGTGGTTTCTCTAAGTTAGATTGTCAGATATGAGTATCTTTTTAATATAGTATATACTGAAGTTTTATATTCGAAGTTTATGAAATCCAAGTCAATGATCTCGAATTAGAGAAGTAGAGAAGTAGAGAAATACCTTAACACAACTCGATCAAACTGCAGATTTATATAGAAGAAAATAAAATGGAACGCGACAAATTTATTGAGAAATTATGAAGTAATCGCATAGTTTCTTGGAAAGTAAACAACAGACGAAAGAAATTAATTAAAAAAAAAACTCACACAACTCGATCAGAACAAAAGATTTGTACACAAAGAAAGTAAAAAAAAAGTGATAAAATTATTGAGACATAATCGCACAAAAAAAAAAATAAAGAAATTAAAAAGCCTCAATACACCTCGGTCAACACATTAGATTTGTACAGAAAGAAAGCAAAAAGAACGCGATAAACTTATTAGAAGTTGTTGGCACCAAAATATTGTGACTAGCCGAGGATGGATATCAGCCGGGGAGAAATAGCCGGATAAAGCAGTATTCAGTCAGGTTTATCCGATAACCGATAGTAGTTAGCCGAAGAATAGGTGAATGACTGACGGTCGGCACGAAACGTGTTACTTGACTTAAATTGAGGGAAATAGACCAAAAATACTCGGGCAAACTTCAATTGGCCGTTGCCTGAGATTCGGGTGTCAGAATAACCATTATTGCATATCTATGGAAAGCCCAAGACGAAAGCATTGACATGGCAACCATGGCCTACTTAAGGCTGTTTGGGGCCTGAAAAAGGCCATTTCGATATTGTTTCGGCTATTTTTCTATTTTGCCTCAGCTGATTTGCCTTGCCTTTTGTGAATAGGATTCTAATTGGGTGTAGCCGCCTATAGAAACTTTTATTCACATATTTTGAGACTTGACAGCTGATACAAGTTCTAGCTGATAGTCGACGGCTGATTTAGCCATCAGTCGATAGCCATCAGCTGACAGTTGACAATAGCCATTAGCCGAAAGCATGAATTTCCTAGTTCAGCAGTTGAGGGTAGGAGTTTGACCAAGTCCGTGACTACTCCCTGGAAAGTAGGAGCAGTTGAGGAAAGTGGTTTCTAGTTCAGAAAGTGGGGAGATAAATAAAAGGTAAGGAGTAGTTTAAGCAATTACCACCACACTAAAAAGAGTGCATTCAAGGAAGACATGGAAAGATGATTATGAGGCGGTTATTAGGACGCAATTTGTTGACCATGTTTGTGTAAGAACGTGATTAATAGATGTTTTAGGATAATTGTTAAGTTTTATATGTATATAAATAGCCTTGAGCACAATCTGTAAATCTATCCCCCAATCAAATGGATCAAACACAAGTTTTTTTTATATCTGCCTTTTATGTTTTATGATCTTTACGTTCCTTGCCTTTACTTTTCAGCACTTTACAGCATTTCTCTACCACATTTCGTTTACTGCACTTCATTTACTTTCAGCCTGTTTAAGCTTCAATCCATTTCATTAGCCTTCAGTCGTTCACCAATATCCTTTTGGTGACTGGATTTGTTGATCTGCTTGCCAAATGCTCTTTGGAGTAGTTTGGGAACCCATTTGCTGAGAGACAGAATCCCTCTTTTGGTACTAATCGCCTGATCGTGGGAATTGATTTTGTTTTGCACTAATATAGTCTCTTGGTCATCTTAGAATAGTTTCTTGGCACGCCTTGACTCTCAACCTATTCGGCTAACCAAACAATTTTTGTGCAAAACAGAAGTAATTGCACATTTTATCGGGAAACAAACAGCAAAATGAAGAAAGAAAGGAGGAAATTAGAAATCCTCAACACAACAAGATCATGCAATAGAATTGTACAGAAAGAAGGCAAAAAGAGAATGATAAAATTATTGAGAAATAATTGTACATTTTTTTAGGAGTAATCGCACAAATTAGTAAATTTATATATGTCTCATGCACAATTTAGAATCTAAATTCAGCTTTGGCTTTATAAGTTCAAATATTTGCTCACCTCCAACAAGAGATAAGATAAAAACAACTTTCACCCTTCTCAAATAAATAAGAATAAATTACATTATCCTCCCTTAAGAGATGCCCATATATACACACACGAGCACATTTTCTCTCCTTCTCCATATTGCACAGAGGGCACATAGGTGTGTTCACAATTGCGTGCCTAGAATTGGAGGGTCTCATTCTAACAATTTTTAGGTTCTTCAATCTTAAATTAAAGGTTATATATATATATATCCTCTCATGGTCATTTCTCTGCAGGACCAAACTAGCCCTTGTTACTCAACAATTCTGGTTGGATTCTGAAAACAGCCACCTTGTCTTTCTGGCAGTGATGCTGGAATTTGGTTGCCAGTTATTGGGGTGTGGTGGCTAAGCCTAGAGAAGAAGACGGTTAAGGGAATAATAATAATAATAATGATAATAATAACAAAGTAAGAACAAAATCGTAATTCAATAATTTTTTTAATTTAAAATTATCAAAGACCATCATGGACCATAATTGGAGCAGCCCAGGTTAGACGGTTCCATTTAACACATCTGGGTCACGTTGGTAGAGGTGACTCTTATCACTAAAACCAAAAAGATTAATCCCTGACAACATGGAGCACGGGAGAAAGGCCCAATTTTTAAACATACAAAATTAATAATAATAAAATAAGAATAAAATCGTAATTCAATTAATTTTTTCAAATTTAAAATTATCAAAGGTCCATCATGGACCATAGAAGCGCAGGTTAGAAGGCTTCATTTAACATACCTTCGAGTCACATTGTTAGAGATGACTTTATCTATCACTAAAACCAAAAAGACTAATCCCTGACAACATGGAGTATGGGAGACAGGCCCCATTTTTAAACATACAACTTATTTTTTTTAAAAAAAGGAGTTAATTTTTTAGCTTTTTTAAAAAATGAAAATTAAGAATTACATCCGATAAAATTAATTTTAAATTCTATTTAAAATTAGAATTTAATTTAAGTATACTGATAATATAAAATTATTTTACACTGTAATGTAATCAAATCCTTTCATTTGCATAATCATTCAAATAATAGGTGATTATATCAATAAATTTTGCTGATGTGATAATTTATGATTAAATGTCTATATAAAAAAATTTTATATTGACAGTATATTTAAATTAAATCCTTAATATTATTTTTAAATAAAATTATTAGCCGGCCGCACTGAGAATGAGTCATGTTTGCTCGGCTACCAAACAAATTGTCGAAACTACACTGTAAAAAATTGTAACTATTGGCGTCCAAACTCACAGTATACATAACTAAAAATTGACTCCTTCATTTAATATACACAATTCTTTTTCTGTAAGCATATCAAATTTAAGTTAAAATCCCAGAGAAACCTGAACAGAAATAACTTTGACTAGTACAATAATTCGATGTTTATATGATGTCAAGGAGAAATAGCTTCTCCTTTGAAATGCTGACGCCTGCTCTCCATGAATGTCTGTCGAAATTCCTCAAAGCTTCCATCTTGGATTGCTCCTCTTATTACATGAAAGAACCTCAAATAGTGGTGCGTATTATGGCTGCAAAATTCAGTATAACACGATCAACACTGGTATGAAACTATGAATCGAATACTAATATAATTATGACCGTTTTTTATATAAAATACAGTTATTATTGTTATCATCAAAAACATCATCTTCACAATTATTTGTAACAGTACTATTGCCACTATAATTTCAAGGAAAGAAACTCATACATTTCCAGGAGAATCTGTGCCAGCATTTCATGAACATTGAATAGGTGATTGATGTATGCTTTACTGTGATTCTGGCACGTATAGCAGGTGCAGTTTACTAAAATGGGGGACATATCTTTCCTGCATCGAAATACAAACACAGAACTGAGCGAAATAAGGAGGCATTTGATATGTTATCTGTTTGCTTCTCCAATTAATATGTTTTCACTAATAATTAAAAATTCGCACAACAACTGAACAACAATTAAGCATGTTTAGGTTATACCGGCAATCATTTTTAATGAGAGGGAACAAGGAGAAATAAGGGGGACTGTTCCCCCCCCCCCCTTTTCCTTTTCTCTCTCTTTTCTTTCCTTTTCTCTTCTCTCTCTCTCCTTCTCCTTTCTTCATCCTTCTCATTAAAACGGAAAAACTTCTTCTCCTCCCAGAATTTGGATGGTAAGGAGCCGAAAGTAATTCTTTTTTAATTAACAACTTATAAAATTTCAGTCGTATCATGTACTTTTTTTATAAGACAAACAACACTTAGGATATGTTGGGAAAATTTATTCTTATATCTAGTCCCTTCCCTCTTCTTTACTTTTAGGAAAAATTATATTGACCTCCTTTAAGCTCCACTAATAAACTTGGACCCTTCAATTTTTTTAAAATGACACCTAACTCCCTTTATTATTATAGTAGCACCCTTGCCTTTAACAGCACGAGTTACAGATGACCAAAACATACAAAATGACTTTTATACCCATAATTGTTTGTTCAATTTCTATTGAATGCTACTCCTAGCTCTTGACCACCATTCTCACCAACCTCTTCCACCATATTCAATACCACCTTCCAACTCCACATATTATGTCAATAGTCAAACACACACAAAACTGAGAAAAAGAAAAACTCAACAGATCATACACTCAAAATAAAAAACACATTCCTATTACACACACAAAGCCAAAGACCTCAAACACCAATATCCACTCACGCCATCACATTAGATCTGTGACAACCACCACATCGTGCACCACCACCAGCATTGTGACCCAGCCGCGCCACCGCATCAGATCCACAACAACCACCACACCATGGCACCACCGCTCGCGCCATCCCCACTGAACCTGTGCCAACCATTACATTCCTTGCCATCAAGCTTCCTGCCACGACCACCGTCTTATCCTCCTACCATGACACCCACCATCTTCATTGAGCCCTAGATCAGTGTCGAGTTAGGGAAGACGATGGGAGAGACAATGTTAGACTGTCAAATGGAGAAATGAGAGAAAGATAGCATTGCAGCCCTGGGTGTGGATGGTGGATGGAGGTAAGGGAAGATGGAGTATTGGGGTATTTTATTTCTAAGGGTAATATTGGAATTTTATAAATTATTTGGAGGTAAGTAGGCAAATGTAACTTTAAAAAATTGGATAGAACAACTGTAGTATCAATTGACCTCAGGAGAGGTGAAAATAATTTACCCTTATTTTTATCTCCTTAACAAAGGAAAACGTATTCTCCTCCTTCCTTTTACTTAAACATTCAAACAAGGCAGGTTCTTACATGGTAACCGATAAGTTTGTCACCATGGGGAACTTATTAATATTATATTAAAAAAATAAAATTAATTATTTTTATGCCCTTTATTTTATCTCTCCCCAACCCATGTCTTCTTCCTCTCCCTTCCTCTGGTACTCATCAGCTGTCACCATTATCTTCTGCAACAGCACAGAATTTAGCGGGTGAACAATGAAGGAAAGGAAAATATTAGGATTCAATTTTGCTTGAGACATCAAATCGAGAACCAAATCCCACAGTTATTGCACATTCAAGAATTTGAAATCCCAGATATATTAGATGTGAATGAAGCTGGGTTGACAGCGGTTGTGTAAAGGAGCTTAGGCTCGGAATCGCGGTGGCGGGTCACAACTGAGTTCAAATGGTGGTGGAGAAGCAAGATGTGGGTTTACTGCCGACGAGGGTGTGGTGGCATGAATCGCAGAAACGGTTGGCGACGACAGGGGTGATAGGTGGTGGTGGCGACTGGTCAAGGGTGGCACGGAGGCGGCAACCTTCTCCACCAACCCCAACATCTGTCGTGCCACCGTTGGATTGGCGGCAAAAAGGTCATGGCCGTTAACATGCTGGTAGCTGCCAACTGGTCCTGGGCGGTAGCCACCACGAGGCGGCGACAATGGGCAGCGGGGCTGGCAGCGGGCAGCAGAGGCTGTGGTAGGTGGTTGGAGAGAAGAAAAGGGTTGTGTAGGGAGGAAGAAGACAAGGGTATAATGGATAAGTTTATTATAAAATTTTTTTTTATAACTATTAAAATATAAAATTTTATTTTAATTCAAATTAATTTTGACTCTCAGGAACAAAATTTAATGGTTGTGATTTTGTCATCATCATGGTGACAAACTTATTTTCACCACTTAAGAACTTGCCTTCAAACAATGGTAAATATGCCCTCTTCCATCACTTTTATTTTCTTCCTCTCCTTGCCACCCCTTCCCATCTTCCAAACGTAGCATAAAAGTTTAGCAAAATATGCATAAACTATTGAACAAGATTTCAACCCACTACTCATATTATCAAAATTACAAAAAGCAGTTACAATTATCATGTTACCTATAAACTGTTGCCCTCAAATTAATTTTAGTCAAGTCACTTCCAACCTGGCTTAACTGTAAATCATATTGCTCCCCACTCTTGTCCAGTGAAAAGGTTAGCGCAAATCCTCCAAGTGTGAGGGAATAGATGTACCTATGAACCATCACAATTCCATGACACAATACACCAAGAAGAATAGGGATATTGAGCAAATGGAAAGTGGAATTAGCTACTTACGTTGAATCAAAAAGATCAATTCCTGCAGCAATCCCTTGCAAGATCTCCTCTGTGAGGTTAAAATCAGTTTTTATGTTCAACAAATTTGTATCTATTTTTTCCAGCTTAATCAATAAATAATCCATTTTAGGATCAAAGATGAGTTCTATAGATTAGCAGAGAAGAGTGTGGATAAAATAGTATTGATGAGTTGTTTGCAAAATCAATGCCTAGTCAACTAAATCAACATCTCTTAATCACTTTATTTTCATAATCACGCAATTCACGTTGTTTCCTAGATTAGGCAGTTGCAGTTCAAAACGTGATAAATTCATAGTGACTAACTAAAATAAGTAAAATGATAGAGATCAATGAATTAATTTTTTTTTCCCTTTAGAAAGCAAAAGAAATTGATTAAAGAAGCATAGGAGCAAAGGAAAAAATAACCACCTAGAGAGATAAATAACAAAAAAGCATACCCATTGAGCAAAGCAGGCCAATAACATAAATAATTAAATACATAAACCATGTACCTGGGAGTCCAAGCCCACATATCAAGCGTGGCTTCTCATCTGGCAAGATATCCTGAGAAAAAGGTCAATTGGTTTTTTCTTAAGGTTGTAGCATTTGCTAATGGCCAAGTCCCCAAAGCTAATGCTATTGGATAAAGTCACATGAATGGATTTATATGTAACACACCCACCTCATGCAAGAATACTTTTACCTTGAAGCATGGCCAATTGCATGGCTATGTTATGTTGAATTTTCATTTTCTTTTTCTTTTTTCAATGATCAAACTCTGTCCACTAGGTCATAGGGCACGTTTAGAAATAAAACATTAAAAAAGATCATTTTTACGTTATATTTTTTAAGAGATATTTTAAAAATTTAAATTTAATTTATGTTTTGATACAGTAGATCCTTTTTATCATTAAACATCTTTTTATGTATTTAAAAAAAATGGCTAAAAATGTAACTTAAAAAAAAAACACACATACACACACACGCACAGAGTTTGGGCTACTGTAGTGCTCTGGCTTGTTTTTAAAAATCTCACCCAAGAAAGCTAAAAAATATAAAAGTTATTATTATTATTATTATTATTATTATTTTAATTCAAAATGGCACATCTAAACAAGCTAATAGAGACTCTAATATTATGTCATTGACCAACTCTCCCCAAAGCTTAAGTTATTAGGAGAAGGCTCAATAATGGTTTTGTATTTGACAACATTTAAAGGTAAAACATCATTTGTTTTCCATTACACAAAAGGGAAGGAATAGCATAAATGACAAAACACACACAAAGAAGTAAATAACCAAAGCATATAGAAGGCATATTTACAAGGCCGACAATAAGCACAAAGCATGCATTATTCTCCACTCTCCCTGCTTGCTTGCTCCCCAGTCTACATCATTATTTACATTCATTCTCTCATGCACAGATTGCCATCTGAGGTATCCACCGCATTCTTAACAATACTAAGATGGTGTTACTCATTATGATAAAAAAGGAAGAAGTTCTAGACACAAATTATTCTCAAAAGCATAAATACTAACCCCTACAAGACGTGTACACACAGATAGAAAAAGTAACGAGAAAATCAGGTTTTAGTAATAGTAGTCTTTGAAGTAAGCAAATATTTGTCAAAATTAAATTACAATGTAACCTAAACTATTAGATAATATTCAATTCAGATAGGGTCTTACTGAACAACTATTGTAATGGCACTTACCACAATAGCCCTTAAAAGCGCAGGTCGCTCATCGATGCCCTCTCCAAGACCAAATCCTCCAATCCAATAACCTGCATCAATCATTACAGCTCAGTTAGCATATTTACACAATGATATCGGCAATTATGCATCTCAAATGTGTCAAATTACACAGAGAAACACAAAAAGGGGTAAAATAGGTAGTAGTCATTTTGAATTTTAAGGATAAGTAAACATTCTTGTTTACAGTTTGTCATCAAGGTCATATTCTGTTGGACTGGAAGAAAAAAAAAAAACTACATATAAACAAAAACAAAAGAATTAAAACCATAGTTATCCACTATGCCAACTTTCACAAGTTTGTATCAAAGTAGACTGATTTACATTGGAATTTTTTATATTATCTAAATGAATGAATGCATTAGAAAGAAAACTTGGGTGATACCTATTGTGGAAAAGATAATAGAATCTCGTCTTCGGTTTGTTCATGTGTGGAGGAGGCCGGTGAAAGCCCAAGTACGAAGAAGAATATATCAAATGGGGAGTAGCCGAAGAAAAACTCTAGGGAAAACCATTAAAAAGATTTTACTTTCAATGGTTTGCTTGTAAACATAATTTATGATAGGATATTATGGCCTCGTTTGATCCATATAATCGATTCCACCTAGTGGAATAAAGCTTTATTGCTGTTTGCAGTAGAACAATTATTAGGAGTCAAGTAATAGTGACATACTTCAGTTTACAACAGAACGAACAACATGCATTATGTTACATTAAAGGATGGACTATTCTGCATGTACCAACAGGATGAGAAGTAACAAATGAACAGAGTAAAGAATAATGGATTGCTTTATACACCCCGTACCAATACAGTACTCATACTTGTGCAACTTATGCTAAAAACAACTGACGAAAAACAAATAACCTGATACATTTCGCTTGGCTACCTCCTCTGCACATCGCTTCCTTTCTTCCAAATTTGGCCCTCCAACAATGGCACCAAAGATAGATCCAGCTGCCTAAATTTTGAGATTGATATGAGCTAATTTAATCATTTTTTTGGGGGTAACAAGAGGAAATAACTTTGAGTAGAGGGAAGGGAAAAAAAAATGCAGGAAAGAAGACAAGATAACCACCATCGAATGGATACTATGATAATGAGCTTAGAATTTCATGACACAATACTTGGATGACTATTAGTGACCAAGCTGAAAGCATAGGGGTCCTGGTTATTCATAAAGACAATAATAAATAAATAAATAAAATGGGAAAAAAAAAAGGAAGAGAGAAAACAGCTTCTCCACCGTCTCCATCAAGCACCAAAATCCTTTCTAACAAGAACTTTATCTAGAAACCTGAACTCACTGATCATAAGTATCCTGAAAATCCAATTTCAAAACTAAAGTTCAATTTCTTCTTCTTCTAACAATGTCCATATGCCATTTGCTGTTAAAACACTATCAAGAATTTGTCTACCAGAAACAAAAGCAGTCTTATTTTCTAAGCTGGATTCTGAAATTGAAAGGATGTCATACAATCTAACTAAAAGAACCTTGGTCACCTTGCGGCTTGCTGGTTTTGGGAAAAGGAAGGAAGCCTAATCTTTGTGGCAATGCGCAATCTATGCATTGCTTTGGTGTATTTGGTTGGAGAATAATTTTTGCACCTTTAAAGACAGGTTTTCAAACAACCAAATTTTGTGGGATAAGATTAGACTTTTTTGTCTCTATTAGGTGTAAAGCAAATGATTTTTTACAGGGATTTCCCTCTCAAATATGTTGAGAGATTGAAGAGCTCTATTTCATTGATGGTTTTTTCTCTTGCTTGTTCTTGTAAAGAGAATCTCTTGTCCTCCTATCTCTCTTTATTGTTCTTCTCTTCATCTTAGTACAAATCTTCTTTTATTATCATTTCTTTCAAAAAAACCATGCAAAGACTAGTAATCAGTTAATCCTCACAACAATCTTGTGCAATTCTGATTAATCCGAAAATACCTTCAGGAGATCATCTTTAATAATATTAAAACAATTTTAAACAAAAGGAATTTAAGGAAGCAGTGAAACTGTTGAGTCCTTGAGGCTATAGCTTTTTCTTTATCCATGGCCATGCTCCAAATAACTACGACAAAACAATGGATCATCCAGTCCTTCACATATCAATTTTTCTCCATGTTTAAGGCCATATAAAAACTGAGTAATTTCATCTTTACCAATATCTAAAATTTAGCTCCCATCCTCAAGCTCCAATTTCTTAACAAAAATACTCTTCCTTCTTCCACCAGTATCCAGCCAATGGATCAACTTTTAAATAGTGCCCATATTCTTTACTCATTTAAGGCTAGATTTATGTCTCCAACTGGTTCCTTCCCTGAGCAATGCCCCTTCAAAATCATTCCTCAATCATTTGTACCAAAGAAAGAGCCCCTTCCGTAACTAGGTTCTAATTGGTCTGGAAAATAATCTCTCTGGATCTATTTTCTAATCCTTGTGTCTCCAACACACTCTTGATTCTACCCATTCCTTTAAACTCTCCTTAAGCATCTTCAGCTTCTTCATACATCCAAGCCATACCACCCTTCATGGTAGAAGCTTCTGACGTTCCTTATTAAAAGGGAAGAAGCAATGATGATTAACCCACATATTGTAAAATTGGAAAGAAGTGGGACCTCCCTTAACTTAGAAGGCCCCAAAAGGCCCCAAACTAAGAGCTTATGTGCACGTTTGGTTTTCATTAACTTTTTTTTTTTTTGATAGAAAAAGAAATTTTATTAGAAGAGAAGAGAATGTACAAAAGAGGATGAGTCATCCTCATACAAAAGGAATGGTTAAGACCTAATTGGATGAACCATGTAGTAAAGCATGTCAATCCCTTTGAATATTAGCAAAAGGAACACCCCTAAACAAACCATGAGCTGAGCACCAAAGGGAGGCCAAAAAAGTAATCATATCCCAAATAAAATCAATAAATAAAAATGAATTATTAAAAATCCTAGAATTCCTTTCCAACCAAATACACCGTAGCACAACAAAGACTGAGTTCTGCCATAGAATCTTAGCTTTTTTACGCGAACCAAAGCCTCTGAACTTAGTGAGAAGAAATTGATGAATATCTTTAGGGCAAACCCACAATTCCCCAAAGACCCCAAAAAGCCTGATCCAAAGAGATCTCGCCATACGACAATGCTAAAAAAGATGAGCCCCAGATTCGGAATCTAAACCGCACATTATACACATTAGGGGACAAAGCCATGAGAGGCCTACGCTTCTAGAGCATGTCATTAGTGTTAATCCGAATAAAAACAGTGGTCCATACAAAGGCTTTGACCCTAGAGGGAGATTTAGATTTCCAAATGGGTTTATCCAAGAGAGACCTGTCTATATTAGCAGAGGAAATTAGGAATTGAAAATAGGATTTACAAGAGAAAATACAAGAAGAGTCGAGAGTCCAAATCCTTATGTCAGGGATATTGGATAGGTGAATAGGATTGAGCAAAGGAAGAAGGGACTCTAATTCATTAACCTTTCTATCATTCAAATTTCGAATAAAATGGAAGTTCGAAGAGAGGTCATCATGAGAAAAATTTTGACAAATAGGGGCATTGTGTAGGGAGGATAACCAAAAAAGTCGAGGAAAGGTAGCAAAAAGGGGGGCATTGCCAACCCATATATCTTCCCAAAATTTACAAGATATATTGGGTTTTCATTATTTTACACCACTTAGAAAAAGCTTTTCAGCCAAAACATCTGTGAAACATTTTGAATATAATTTATAAGATTTTCTGAAAGCAAAATAAGTAAATTACAAAAAAAAAAAAAAGAGGCTTTAAATTCCTTTGCAAGATGTCCAGCTCTGAATATTGTTTTTACCTTCAAGCAAAAATTTGGCATGAATACAGTCCACATCATAAGGCCAGAAAACAAACTGATGCAGCCTAGTAATTTTCAAAGTGTAGGGAACATAGGCTTAAGGTTGTTTGGGTTGGCAAAACCACCATATTGAGCATATCTGAAATGTTCAGATCTATTGTCCTAATATTGAAGGACTCCTGAATAGCCAAATTTAATCTGGAGAACAATCAAGGGATGAAACCAATCATTCGTCCCTTCCACATTTCGCGGTTTTGCAACAAAGTCATTGGTGTATATAACATGGTGTAGCAGTTTAGCTTACTTTTTTAAGAAATATCCAAATATCAAAGGTCTAAACCAAGCGGAGAAAAAATGAATTCACTCAGTTATCTCAATCTGATAAACATATCTTGAGCAAATTTAGCATCTATGTACTGAAAATTGTCAGTAACTTAGTTTCCTTCTGCAAATAATGATTTGTTATATATTGAGGATTTTTTAACTGAAAAAACTAAAAGCAAATAAACTTTTACATCTAGGCATAGAAGTTATCTCAGTCAAAGGAAGCAAAAATCATCCATCAAACCAAGCAATGCTAAAAACTTAATGGCCTTTCTGGTATATATTTATTAATGACAAATCTAAATAGAAATATATCCCATTGAGTTTACGATGACAGTGTTTTTATGTTTAGTACTACTTCGCAACTCAACAATCTCTTCACCACAAACTGAAGTTATAACTAAGGAACATAGAAAACAATATTTAAAGCTCGTAGTATGAATTCATGAATTTCAGAATGCAATTCATAACACAGCTAGCGAGGAAAAACATAAATTGTCCTTTACCAGATTTAGTGCAAGGCAATCATCAAGCCATCTCAAAGTTCTATCTACTGAGGATTTGTTCCTTTTTTCAGAGACCCAAGCAGGCACTTCATCTGCCAAAGCAGCCCATATATTTGGCCTCATGCAAGATATCATTTCAACATAATCCTTAGGTTTAATCTGGTCATGTCAAATTTAGAGTTAGAAGATACACTATATTCGACATTATTTGAAAGGACAACTGAAGTAGAGTGTAAAGAGGAAGGTAACGCAGCAAGTGATACGAAATTTACCAACAAACGACCACAAGGAGTCTCAAAAGATGCTCCGAGTTTGGTAGTTCCTTTAGACTCAGGAAGGCACTGAATAGAATCCCTGGCTACAGCTGCAATTCCATATTGGTGCAAACCAAGCAATTGGTGAAGGCCTCCTATTTTTGATATAGTGGTTGAAGAAAGTCCTTCCAAGCTAGAGAAGTAGACGAGAAAATAATGAGAACGATGTGAAGATGATCTTATTAGATTGTCAGAAAGAGGAGTGGCTACAACTTACAAGTGGAGCGGAGAAACTTGAAGGAGGTTGGAATCAGGAGAGGGGAGAGAAGCGAGAAGGTCAGGCGATATAAAGTGAGGGAGCCCTTTACGAGTAGATAGGAGAAGAGCAGGGGTCTCTATGGGTCCCGGGCAGCTTCCCACCTCCAGTACTCCCACCCGCGCACCACAGCTCCATGCCTTCTTCACCACAAACTTCATTTGCAGATTGCTGTAGCGGCACTGTGCTATGTGCTATGTGCTATGTGCAATTGCTACGCGGTTTACTGTGAAGAATGGTTGAAGAAAGGAGTTTAGTGTGGAATAACAAAGCATTGAAAGCAAACACAAATTAAATTAGATGTTGACCATGGGCCGGGTTGGCAAACATGACAGGGCCAGTAGCGGTATCCACATTTAGTGGGTTCCGCCCTTTTTCTGGTCAGAGGGTTAGGCTTTTGTTTTGGAAAAATGAAAAAGATAAGCTAAACACAAATATTAAAAGAACCGGGCCGCCAAGTTACCAAAAGATCCCTGGACCGGGGACCCTAACTCAGCACATCCCAACCGAAAGTTCTCTGACCGACGGACAGGATAACTCTTATCATGTGTGAATATAGGGACTGATCGTTGCGGGAGGTGAACCCTGAACAGATTGACATTCTCAGCCTCAGCCTCAGCTCATCTCATTCATCATCTCATCTCGGCAATCAGTCAGCAACAATCAAATGACGAAGAAGGGCAAGAAGCAACTGATGTCGTCAGCGCCGTGGAGGGGCGACGACACAGAAGAGTTCGAAGACGCAAAGCTCAAACTCACGAGCCAGCCCGGTGCCACTTCAACCATGCACGTCCCTCGCACCAAGTCCAACCATCACCACCACCACGACGATTCCCTCGAGATTGATCCTGAGCTACGCTACAGCTTCCAGCGCAACTTTCAGGTTTATCTTTTCTTAATAACACAATTGAAACAAATAATAATTATGAAGCTCTCCCCTGCGGTGGGTCTGGCTTGGCTCAAATAGATAAGATTATTTATTTATTTATTGTCAACAGCAAGATTATCTTTGTTTAGAACATATCTTCATGTTGGGTTCAAGAAAGGGAGTTTCATGCCCATGCTCTTTCCTTTATCGATTATTTAAACTTAAATATAAGCGGAATTTTTTTTTTTGGAAAAAAAAATTGGGTTTTAAGTTGTGACTTATGTGATCTGGCCAAATCGGGTTTCCCTTTGTCTTGCTGTCTTGGGAGTTGTAATGTGGATTGAAGAATCTGGACACTTGTAAAGGGGCGCGCGTGCCGAGTGAAGCTCTGACAAGGTATGGGTGCCATTGAAGATAAAATTATTGAGAAATTAGTAAGAGATGGTCTTTTCAAGAATTGACTACTACAGGCCTTCAGGCCCCTAAAAACTGATTCAACCTGATTCAACCTGTCAGCTATCTTCGATTTAGGAAATCAGATACTGAGATACGTGAATCCCGTTGTCTAGAATCTACGCCTTGCAAAGCTTGCCTCTTGGCAACTTTTAGTGTGAAAAAGTTTATGTGAATCTAACGTACACCAAGTGATTCATTGTTCTTATTATGAAGTGACCAGTTTAGAGCCCCAGTTTGTCCTTGGGATTCACTGTTTGGTAACTTAGCATCGTACTCCGACACTGATATATGATAATCCAACAGGTTTAACTGGTTTATTTACTATTGTTTCCTTCATTGTTCAACTGGTTTAACTAGTTTATTTCCTTCACTGTTTAGTTTATTTACTATGATAATAAATTGCAACATATCCATTATCTAGGTTGGCTTCCTTTCTAGTTAATAAGTTATTTAACATATTTTTTGGGCTCTAATGTCTATGTCCATGTTATATGCTGCCTTTTTTTCGATATATTTTTTTTCTTGCATAGAATTAAATTATTTACATTATTTCCTTCTTGCTTGTGCAATTGACGTAGCATCTAGTTTTCTTCTCCCAAGTTTCAGAAGTAATATTGTTTTTGTAATGCAGTTTCTGCAGCGAGTTTTTAGCATTGACACTTTGGTGAAACCTCTTCCTCCTGCCATGGCATACAATGTCTCTCGCAACTTGAACTTCTTCACGCGCATTTTCACGCAATTCTTTGGTAAGTTAGAATTAGTGTACCTTTATCCACATCTGTGGATTGAATAGAATATATATGTTGAATAGAATATAATATATAGAACCAAAACTCTACCAACCTTTTCAGGATTACTGATCAAATATAGCTCCATATTAGTTTTTCTTCCCTCTTATTAGTCTAGCTTGAGATTTTTACTCATCCAATAATTTTTTTTTTTTTGGGTATGGTGATGATGAAGCTGAACCCTTAATTTGAGTGTTTGCTTGATAGTAGGCCTCTAGTGAAAAAATGGTCTATGTGAGGAAGGGAAAGGGGCTGGGTTAAGCTAATGTGAGAAACAGAGAGAGTGAGGGTGCTTGAGTTGTAGTGTGTATGCGCTGCCATGTGAGTCTGTGTAACCAAATGGGGAGGGTGCGTAGGATATAGGAGAGAGGAGATAGGAGGGTGAGAGTTAGAATTTTGGTGGAACGACTTAGAAGAGAACCCCCATCATTTGTAATTTCTTTTTCCTTTGCTTCCGGAATCACACTGATCCCAGAGCCATACAGAATATACAGAAGATACACGTCTGTTTCTGTCTTGGATGATCTTCTTTTGTCTGCTCATTCTCTGTACCAGACTCATAATTTCTCCTTTTTTTCTTTTCTTCGGTGCCTTCAAGTCATCTGTTATTGAGTGCTAATCTTTATGTATGCATTGCAGTCTCTCAATCATTTTTCCCCTTTATCTTCAATTATATATCATCTAAATTAATTAGCTGAGTTTTTCAATGTCATATTTGGCATTTGCGACAGTAATGGTTGTAATAGGAAAAAAATCAAAATCACTTAGGTTCTGCATTTGTAGAATTAATTCTAGATATAATTGATTTTGTTGGAATTGATTTGGTTAGAATTGATTTTGATGTAAAGTGATTTAGGTAGTACCTCTAAAAGTGATTATGACAGAAAGTAAAAAAATTTCACTTTTCCAAGAATCAATTCTAGAGGCAATAATGGATTTTGAGCAATGAAAACCAAATATCATCAAAAATTGAAAGAATCAATTTTGGCCTCCCAAAATTGATTCTAGAGAGTACAAACGGATTTCCAAACACACCATTAGTCCTGCTCTCTTCATTGGATTTGTATACTCTGTTTTTTTTTTTAACTCAAAACAATGAGACTAAGAATTATTTCTAGGGAATATTTTTGGGGGGAGAGGGATGGGAGTTGTAAACGGGATATCTCAAGCTCATGTGAAACATGCAGGAGACAACTACTGGGCTATAGGTTCATTTGTCATTGGATTTGTATACTTACTATGGTTATGGAAACCAAGTATTTGTTGAGTAGAAGTGTAGAACAAATATCCATCAAACCCGGGATGTTGACCCGTTTTTGTTAATATGGCTTTTGTCGCTTGCTATGCTGCAGATCCTGAAGGTATTGCAAATGCCCAGAAATCCTTGGGCATAGGACAGGAAGAGAAAGTTCGCAAGGTTCGCTGAAGACAATTGGGGAAGGCCTAAAAGTTAAAATGATGGTTAAATTATATTTTTGAAAAAAAAAAAGAAAAAGAAAAAGAAAAAGAAAGAAAGAAAGGAACCTCCTCAATGTTACTGACCCAATGCCTCATACGCCGATGGATACCATTACTCCAACTGTAGTTGGTATGGATTCTCAATTCCAAGTTTCTTTCTGCAATCTGCATGTCGGCAAGGGACGAAAATCTTCCTATATTATGATGACCGAGTAGAATTATTATTTATGACTAAATTCTTCCTGATTTGATCAAGTAAAATCTTCGGAATTATTTAAGCTAGTTTGTCATGAAACGTTGTTATGTAATGTTACAAATTTAGCTGTACTGCAGTTTGTTTCATTTTCTTAACCGAGCAATATATTGTTTATGATTTATTGGGTACATTAGAACTTGAAAAACAATTTAGTGGGTGCATTAGAACTTAAAAAACATTTTTCCCTTTTATCTTACATTATTAGACACCTCAGGCAAATATATGTACAAATTATAAATTGAATTTAAAAATTATAAAAATTAAATTGTTTATTTTGTTTCACAGATATTGAATTAGTTTAGTTTGATTTGGTTCAAATCAATAAATTAAAGTTTAAAAAGGATATATATATTTTTTATCTTTTTAAAAGTTTTGTCTTTATGAAAACTGAAAATAGTGCAAAGCTAAGCCATGATTTACTTAATAATTACTTGAGTAGGCTGGATTAAATGTGCCCAAAAAGAAAAAGTTGAGGGGAGGGGGGAGTGCAATCTAATTACTGAAGATTAATGCATAACTTTGAAAGCTGAGAAATAAATTAAACAAGATAAGTTGATTGGATCATCAAGTTAGGTGTTTGGGTTTCGGTTGGAAATTATAAATAGGTTTAAATATGTTTTTAATCCTTAAAAATATAAGTTATTTTAGTTTTAGTTTTCATATTATATTTTTCTAATATTATCATTTTTTGATCCCAACTATTAGCCAACACTATTAAATGGTAATATCTATAAGGATTAAATGTGTATTTTGAATATTTATGGTGATATAAATTTAGAACGATAGGGACTAAAAATATAATATTGAGAAAAAGAGAGACTAAATTGAAAAAAAAAATTTAAAGAGACTAAAATTAAAATAATTTATATTTATAAGAATCAAAAATATATTTAAACCATATAAATTTAAAAACCAAACCAATAATAATTGAATGATTTAGATTGTTTTTGACTTACAATGATCTAATAACCTAAACCAATCCAAATTCATTGATTTGATTTAATTTAGATTTTCACACCCAATTGTTTGAGTTAGCAAACAAAATTAGTTGAATTAAATACAAAATAGAAAAAAAAAAAAAAAAAAAAAGCGGAGATATCCACTTTTTAGCCTAAATGTCATAACTCAATTTGAAGAAAAAAAAGTTTCAACCCAGTCCAAAAGAATAATAAACCAGTTTATTAGTCTTCCAATTGAAAAAGAGAAGATAGAAACAATTAGCTAGATAGGACAAATTGAACTCATCTAGGGAAGCTTGGGCTCTTTGTATTATTATGTTTGGTTGGGTAATGTTGTGATTTTTTTTTTTTAAAAGCTATTGAACTTTTACACTCTCTAAAAGTTACTCCTAAAAAGTTATATTATTATTATTTAATAAAATAATATAAAAATTGCTTTAAAAGAATAGAAGCTATAAAAATAGTATTTAATAAAATTAGAAAAATTGGGAGCTCTTTTGAGGCTAATTTTGTGCGGCCCCGTATAGCCCATAAGTTAATCAATCCTTCGGCAAGTCAACTAGATCCACATCGCGTATGACAAGAATTAACTTGTTCCTAGCGTGCATCAACATTAGACTATTCACATTGCTTGGGAGTTTCCTCCCCCCTATTGGGTTAAAGTCAACTCTGATGGCACAGCCAAGGGGAACCTTGGAATTGCCGGATGTAGGGGTCTTATCTGTGATAGCTCCGGCCATTGGATCATTGGTTTCACCCACAGGATTGGTGTTTGCTCTGCTTTCACTAATGAGCTATGGGGTGTGTGGAAAGGGCTTCAAACTGCTTAGACTCTGGGTTTCTACAAAGTCATTTTAGAGTGTGACTCCAAGGTTGTTGTCGATGTGCTCTCTTCTAGAAACTATGCTATATTTAATAACCTTGGCCTCATCCATAGAATTAATGCTTGTTGGGTTGGGTCACTCCTAATTGTAAGACCCCAAACCCATGCTTAAAAAAAAAATAAATACTATTTTATTATTTTTCCATCACGTGTTGATCTGATGGGTTAGTTTTTAGGATTTGCAATCCTAATTTTGGTGATCTCATGCAGCATGAAAAGGGAGCTATATTGGCTTATTTGAAAGTGCAATACAGTGCCTCTATAGACTGAAGACAACATGCATACGAGAGTTTAGGTGGTGCACCATTTTTCTTTCTAACACAGCAATAGGAGATACATTCTTGGTTATTCTTGTGCGCTGATCTTTCCGTTGATCGTAGAGAAGATTTTTTGGTTCATCTTGGTAGAGAAATATTCCTATCAATATGAGCCAATTTTATACGATCAAAATTCTATTTTACTTTCTCTACTGTTTGAGTTATTTTATTCCCTTGGTGATTTGTTGTGGAAATTTTCTGCTGTTATCCACCTATTGGTGAAGACCTTTGGTATACCTATTGATTTGATTAGTGGAGATTTTTCTAGACTTGGGCCTGTGATTTTTTGTCCCTCACCTTGGGGATTTTCCATGTTAAAAATTTATGGTGTGTTGATTTAGTTTTCTGCATATTTTTTTTTGTCCACGGTTTGCTAATCTGTTGATTGCTCTGCTATTTTTTATTATCATATTTAATTGACAAGAGAAGGAAAGGGGTTTCTTCTGCATTATTTTTGTACCCTTTCCTAACAAAGTGGTATCTAGAGTCTGGCTGGTTATTCCTTGTGCAGTTAAATATGGATGATACTGTTGGTGCTAGTATTATGATGAAATTGAATTCTTCTAATTATTTGATTTGGAAGCCTCGAATAAAAGACTTGTTATATTGCAAGGATTTGTATGATCCTATTGAGGGTGACAGTGCCAAGCCATAAGGCAAAATAGAGAAGGATTGGCAAAAATTGAATAGGAAGATTATTGGGTTGATCAAACAATATGTTGACAACAATGTTTTTCAGCATATTAGTTCTAAAACTAAAGCTAAGGCTTTGTGGACGAAATTGGCAAATCTTTATCAGCAGAAGACAGCGCAAAATGAAGCTTTTTTTATTCGAAAGCTTGTGAATATGAAGTACCAAGAACGCAATTCAGTGGCAGAGCATTTGAGTGAATTCCAGAGTGTGATAAATCAGTTGTCTACCATGAGCATGTCTCTTGATGATGAGTTGCAAGTTTTGATTTTGTTGAGCTCCTTACCTGATAGTTGGGATACTCTAGTAGTCTCTTTGAACAATTTGGCACCAGACGAGAAAGTCACTTTGACCATGGTAAGGAATAGTATGATGAGTGAAGAAATCAGAAGAAAAGAACAGGGTATCCATAATTCCACTCAATCATCAACTCTTGTTACAGAGACACAGGGGAGAAGCAAGACTAAAAATTCCAATGACAGCTGTGACAAATCACAAGGAAGATCTAAGTATAGGAAGAAAACGTATGTTTGCAATTATTGTGACAAGAAAGGTCACATTGAAAAATTTTGCAATATCAAGAAAAGGGAGAAATCAAGGGAAAGGGATGAAGACAAGAAGAATGAAAAAGACACTGCTGCAGCGGCATTAGATGGTGATGTTGTTATTGTTTGTGATAATAGTTGTGAGTTTCTTGAATGCAAAGATACTATCTGGATAATTGATTCTGTTGCCTCATATCATGTCTCACCTCGGCATGAATTCTTCATAACTTATACTCCTATAAAGGAAGGTATAGTGAGAATGGGAAATACAAAGGTATGCAAGATTGTTGGCATCGGAGATATTTGTTTAGAAATTGGTATTGGATGCAAGCTATTTTTGGGGAATATTAGACACGATCCAGATATCCATCTCAACTTGATATCCACAGGAGTACTAGGTAATGGGGGTTATTTAACCCATTTTGGTGAAGGTAAATGCAAACTCACCAAAGGATCCATGGTAATGGCGAGAGCCGAGAAAATTAATACTCTTTACAGGATGCCGGCGAAATTGTGCAAAGGAGAGATAAATGCAGTTGAAGATTCCTCCATAGAATTATGGCATATGCATCTTGATCACTTGAGTGAGAAGGGACTTGGAATCCTTTCCAAAAAGAAAATCCTCCCCATTATTGGTACGTCTCTTAAACTCTGTACTCGTTGTTTATCTAGCAAGCAACCTAGAGTAGCTTTTTGTAGTTCAACTCCTAAATGGAGACATCATATTTTAGACCTTGTTTATACTAATGTTTGCTCTATGGATGCTAGAACTATTGGTAGTGCCAATTATTTGGTTACTTTTATTAATGAACACTCTAGAAAAGTTTGGGCTTTTGCTTTGAAATTTAAAAGCCAGGTGCTTGATGTCTTCAAACACTTCCATGCAAGTGTTGAAAAAGAAACAAGTAGAAGATTGAAATGTGTCTGAGCAGATAATGGTGGTGAATATAGGGGACCATTTGAGCAGTATTGCAGAGAACATGGCATCAGGCTTGAGAAATCAATTCCAAAGATGCCTTAGCACAATGGGGTGGCAGAGAGAATGAATTGTACAATTAATGATAGGATCTGTTGCACGCTCTCTCATGCTAAATTGTCTAACGCCTTTTGGGGTGAAGCGATGAGAACTGCAGTGGATTTTATCAACCTTTCCCTTTTAGTTCCTCTTGATTATGATATTCTACAGAGGGTTTGGACAGGGAAAGATGTTTCATATGATCACTTAAGAGTGTTTGGCTGCATGGCATTTGTGCACATCCCAAGAGATGAAAGATCCAAGCTTAATGCTAAATCCAGATAGTATATATTCTTGGGTTATGGTCATGAAAATTTTGGTTATAGATTGTGGGATCTTGGGGACAAGAAAACCATTAGAAGGCGAGATGTAATATTCCTTGAAGATCAGACTGTTGATGACCCAAAGACAATTGAGAAGTCAAATCCCGCAGATGGGCAGTACACTGATTTGAATGTAGAGTTTCCTATTGTGGGGAATAATGATAACATGGGAGATGTGCAAGCAAAAAATGAGGTTGCAGCTAAAGAACCTAATAAGCCAACTGACCCAATTTCTCCTAAACCACTAGTTGAGCCTCAGTTGAGAAGATCTAGCAGACAATCTCGCCCTTTCCCAGAGATATCCACCCCATGAGTATGTAATGCTCACTGACAGGGGAGAACTAGAAACATACAGAGAGGCTATTTCTGATGTTCATAACAAGGAGTGGTTGCAAGCCATGTAAGATAAGATGAATTTTTTGCATGAGAATAATGCCTTTGAGCTGGTGAAGTTGCCTAAGGGCATGAGGGCACTTAAGAACAAGTAGGCGTTCAAGTTGAAAACTGAAGAGCAAGGCTCACAACCAAGGTACAAAGTGAGGCTAGTTGTGAAAGGCTTCAGTCAGAGAAAATGTATAGATTTTGAAGAAATTTTTTCACTAGTGGTTAAAATGTCTTCAATTAGAGTTGTGCTTGGGCTAGCAACAAGACTTGACCTGGAGGTTGAACAACTTGATATGAGGACGGCATTCCTTCATGGTGATTTAGAGGAGGAAATTTATATGGAACAACTAGAGGGTTTTGTGGTTAAAGGTAAAGAATATTTTGTATGCAGATTGAAGAAGAGTCTTTATGGTCTCAAACAGGCACCAAGGCAGTGGTACAGAAAATTTGATTCATTTATGGTAAATCATGGGTACAGTAAGACTACTTTTGATCATTGTGTCTTCTTTAAGAAATTCTCTTATGGTGATTTTATTATCTTCTTGCTATATGTTGATGACATATTGATTATTGGTCACAACACTTTGAAAATTGAGAACCTGAAAAAGGATTTGAATAAGTCCTTTGCCATGAAGGACTTGGGATCCGCACAGCATATCCTTGGCATGAGGATTTCTCGTGAGAGGAAGAACCATTAATTATAGTTATCTCAAGAAAGGTATATTGAGAAGGTATTGGAGAGATTTAGTATGAGTAATTCCAAGCTTGTCAGTTCTCCACTTCCAAGTCATTTTAAATTAAGTTCTCAACAGCATCCTACAAGTGAGGCAGATAGAGAAGAGATGAAGAAGATCCCTTATGCATCCGCAGTTGGTAGCTGGATGTACGCCATGGTATGCACAAGGCCAAATATTGCTCATGCAGTTGATGTTGTTAGTCGTTTTCTCTCTAATCCCGAAAAAGAACATTGGCATGCGGTGAAATGGATATTTAGGTATCTCAAAGGTACTTCCAAATTTTGTTTATGTTTTGTTGTTGATGAACCTGTGCTATATGGTTACACAGATGCAGACATGGCTGGTGATGTCGATTCTAGGAAGTCTATTTCTGGTTATTTGATGACTTTTTCAGGGGGAGCAGTTTCTTGGCAATCCAAGTTACAACATTATATTGCACTGTCCAGCACAGAAGCTGAAATATATTGCAATTACAGAAGCCGGTAAAGAACTCCTATGGATGAAGAAGTTCCTAAAAGAGTTAGGCATTGAGCAAGAGAAGTATATTCCTCTTTTGTGATAGCCAGAGCACCATTCGTCTGAGTAAGAATCCAACCCTTCATTCCAGGTCAAAGCACATTGAGGTGCGACATCATTGGATTCGCGAAGCACTTGAGTTGAAGCAATTTACACTTGAGAAAATCCATATCGATGAAAATGGATCAGATATGATGACAAAGGCCTTGCCCATATAGAAGCTAGCCACTTGCAGAGAAAAGGCGGGCATAGCTGAGCACTATGCCACTAAGTTGTGAAGGGGAGATATGTTGGGTTGGGTCACTCCTAATTGTAAGGCCCAAAACCCATGCTTAAAAAAAAGGAGTACTATCTTATTATTTTTCCATCACGTGTTGGTCTAATGGGTTAGTTTTTAGGATTGGCAATCCTAATTTTGGTGACTTCATGCAACGTGAAAAGGGAGCTATATTGGCTTATTTGAAAGTGCAATACAGTTTCTCTATAGAGTGAAGACAACACTCATATGAGAGTTTAGGTGATGCATTGTTTTTCTTTCTAACACAACAACACGAGATATAGTCTTGGTTATTCTTGTGCACTGATCTTTTCGTTGATTGATAGGGAAGATTTTTGGGTTCCTCTTGGTAGAAAAATATTCCTATCAGTGTGAGCCAATTTTATACAGTCAAAATTTTATTTTACCTTCTCTATTGTATGAGTTATTTAATTCCCTTAGTGATTTGTTGTGGGAATTTTCTGCTGTTATCCACCTATTGGTGAAGACCTTTGGTGTACCCATTGATTTGATTAGTGGAGATTTTTTTGGACTTAGTCTCGTGGTTTTTTGCCCTTCACCATAGGGGTTTTCCACGTTAAAATTTTTTGGTGTTGATTTAATTTTTTGCATATTTTATTTGTCCACGATTTGCTAATCTATTGATTGCTCTGCTATTTTTCATTATCACATTTAATTGACAAGAGAAGGAAAGTGGTTTATTCCGTATTATTCTTGTACCCTTTCCTAACAATGCTTCACTCCGTCAGCCTTGGGAAGTTCAAATTGCTCATGCTTACAGAGAGGTCAATAGGTATGCAAATTGGCTAGCCAACTTTAGTCTCAAATTCACTCACGTTTTGACCCTGTTGAATTCCCCTTCCCTTGGGATAAGGCAAATTCTCCTAAGCAATGTCTAGGCTCCCCATACCCCGATCCATTTGCTAGTTTCTCTTTATTTGTTGTTTGGGCTTGGAAATATAAAATGATTATTATTAATATAAAATTTTAAAATTTAAGCCAAAGTCATCAAAAGGTTAAAATTGAATTTTTATGAAAAATTAAGATTATTTAGTTTTTTAAATTTTAGAGAGTATAAACTAACTCTATAAACCATCTCTTGAAAACAAATTTTAAAAGTCAAAAATAAAAATACTTCAATTTTTTTGTTTACCCAAAAAAAGAAATTGCTTATGCATTTCATATCCAGGAGATAGGTCTAAAATATTAGAAGAGCACAATTGACAATTTACAAGTAATTTCATCATCATATAGACCAAATCAACCACATGGAGTAACCTTATCTCATGAATAGGGGTGTAAGCGGATTGGATTGATTAAATGAACCAGAAGATCCAAATCAAACCAATAGAATTGATTCGGATTAGTTTGGGTAATCGATTCATTTTCAAGATGGAGCCAAACTAAACCAATTATTATTGATTCGGTTTCAGATTTATGATTTTTTAATTTGATTACCCAAACACCAAACTCAATCACTCGATGAACCAATTTTTTTTTTAATTTTTAATATTTCAAAATTTTGCGCTTAATTTTCTAATAATATAGTCACTTTTTATCTTTTTATTAATATTTATTTAAAAAATTTATCTATTCACATCATTATTAAATATATCATAATCAAGCTTTATATTATTGTTAGTTGTTATAAAAATAAATTTTTTAAAAAAATACAATTCTTTATTTTTTACTTTAATCCGATGACTCGAACCAAACCAACCCGATCTTAATAAGATTGGTTTGATTCGAATTTGTTGAAAAAAAATTTAAAATCCAACCAAACCAATTCAATTAAATTTGATCAATTCAGATTTATTTTTCACTCAAAGCCGATCCAAATCAACCTGTTTACACCTCTACTCGTGAGATAAAACTCTTTCAAAATAAATTTATTTCTAAATGGGAAAGTAAAAAATTATTTAAATTTATTTTTTATTTCTATTTTCAATTTGTTAATTTTCATTATTAATTACTAAAATACTATTTTCATTATTTTCTACTTGCAAAACTTTGTAACAGAAATATTAAAAAACAACTGAATATTATTTTCACCAATTTTTATTTTTACGAACGCATATAAATAAGAATAGAATAAAAAAAAGTAATGCTATTCTATCAAAACTTATTGTTAGAATTTTTAATAGGATATGAGTGATTATTAGATGTAATAAAATAGCATAACCCACGTATCAAGCTGCTCAAGTTTCAACCCAAAAAAAAAAAAAAGCCGCTCAAGTTGATGTTTTTCTTTTTGGTGATGAAATGGGGGGCAAAGTGCCCAAACAAAAGAAAAATTAAACAATAAGTCAAGGGAAAGACACCCCAACAAAATCCTCCGGAGGTCAAACCAGAAGAAAAAATATCATAAAAACAAACACCCAAATTCAAACCATACCCAAGAAAAGTCATAAAATTTGCAGCTCGATTAACCTCGCGGTATGTATGCTGAATTCAAACCTCCCACTGCCTCTGCAAAAGACAACAAATGAAATTAAGAACTGAAGCAAAAGGGTGGCGAATCGTATCAATCCTATTAATTAGAATAATTGCACTAGAGGAATCCATATCTAGGATAACCCTGCGATAACCTCTATTCCAAGCCAAAAGAAGTCCATAATAAGTTTCCCAAACCTCAGCTACAATAATTGGGCAAACCTCCAAGTTGGCCGCAAAACAATAAAAAAATTACCTAAAAATTCCCTGATTAAACAACGACAAGATGCCTTAAATTCATGAGAAACTTACCCATCATAATTCATCTTAACCCACCCATCAAAAGGGAAAAACCAACAAATATCATGAATAGATTGAGTCACAGATCCAACTGCAACCTCTTGAAAAGCATAACCGTGAGAATGTCTAATATAAGTAGCCCAGAATTTATGGAACATATCAGAACTAGTCAAAGTCACATGCTGCAAAATCTCCTCATTCCTCATTCTCCATAGAAAGTGAACTGCAGACCCAAATAAAAAAGGCCAACCAACATCACCCTTACAATCATCCCTCGGGAAGTAACATGATCCCCACATCGATAATTTCAGTTTTTCTTTAATTTTAATAAACAGATAAAATAATAATCTGAGTAAAATCTCACCAACAATTTCACTGATAGTATACGTTTTAACAAAATACAACTTGAAAAAAATGCATTGAACAAACTACACAGATTTTCGTTTGTGTTATAAGTCAGAAATAGACCCCATAGAATCCTTAGCAGACAAGATTCAAGGCTTCCACAACTTCATTGTGCAGTCTTCACCATAAGTTGCAACAAGATTCCTATGGGGATGATGAGTGACACCTATAACTTCCTTCTCATGGACCTGCCATTAACCAGAGAGAGAATTTCATTAATCTTAAATAAATTATATATCATGAAGATGATGACGACTTGTGTAGGAAAAAAGAAAATTCCATTTCTATGGACAGAAAATGAGAACACATCATCTGAAAAACATTAAACGAGCTTGAGTGCAATCAACAAAACCATGAGAGACTTGCTGATTCCAGTTCTAGTTCAGTATTTAGAGATTTTACTTGGATTCACCTCGAAGATATAGGTGGCAGATACAAATATAAAAGAAAGATATGCTGGTTCAGATCAAATAACATAATAGTTCTTTCTAAAACAATACTACAATGTTAACGGAAATTAATACTAATCCGAGAGAAATTTACAAACCTAATCTCAGGGAAACTCGACCTACATACCTTCATCAGATGCTCTAATTTGCCAGATTGGTGACTGAAGCAGTACATATTCCTGCATTTAATTTTCAAATCCCCTAAAGAATTAAGAATTTAACAATTTTGAAGTAAAACTCAGGAGGATTATTCCAAATAAAAACATAATAATTATTCATTGGAAAATCTCGTGAACATCATTGTAAAGTTGCTGAAAGATTAACTAGCTCCTATGTTCGAAGGTAGAAAAAATATCATAAAGTGTAAGTGATAAGGTATGACATAGCTAACATCCTTGTCTACCAGATTGCATGAAAGAGCAGCGTTACATCACCCCCCTCCCCCAAAAAAAAAAAAATCAGTATACCTGTCTTCACCAACACAGTAAATCCATTCACCTTTAGGTGAAACACAGGCCGCAATGAAGTCACCGCCCTCTCTTTTACCAGATGAGAAGCTCTTTACAACCTACACCAATTGACAGAGAAAAGTATGCTCAGAATGGAGTGATGACAGTGGCACACACACTTGTCTAAAAACCAGTAGATAACACTGTCTCATTGCAACTTGAAGAATGGTCCAGATTTTGCATATAACTCACGCGGTATGTGTAACTATCATTTCCCATCTGAATAATGGCACTTATGTAATCAATTTCTATTTATTGACAAAATTCAGAAACTAGTTCCACCATTAAGATTGCACAAACAAGATTTTCTAATCCCATGAGAATGGGCACAATTTGCAACATCATGCTTTAAAATTCCATGGACACTAGAAAATTTTAAAACCTCAATCTCACTGCCTGCTACGCCCTGTGTGCATTTTGGTTTCATTGCAAGAAACATAAACTCAATCTTTAAACATTGTAACGTGTTAAAAACACTTAGAATTTGCTCCCTCTGACAATGGCACAACACACTATTTGTACTAAAACTTGAGACTAACAGAGTTGTAACTACAATAATAATTTTCAAAGCATCTCGATGAAAAACATTAAGATTGACCATCTTCAACAATATACAACAACAACAACAAATGAATTTAAAAAATATACAACATTTAGAAAAATAAAATAAAACAGTTTAATACTTCAATAAACTCAGAAAATTTTAAATTATAATTACCAATACTTGCAGCATTATTGTATTTAATTTACATGAAAAATGAAATTCATTCGTATAAAAAAGGTGAGGGAGATAAGAAATTTGGTGACGCCATCTACTTGAAAAATATATCACCAAGATGTTGAATAAATGGTTGCACCAAAAAATGTCAATACCAGCTCCTGATAAGGGTCTAGCTTTTTGTGAACATCAAACTGGGTCCAAGGGAAAACTATCTGAAGTAGATCAGCATATTACACCAAAAATATTATTTAGAGAAGTAAGCTTGATTGTTCCAAACTTAGGGAGTTTCAGATTTTGACACATTTAGAAACCTAATCCTAAACAAAGAGGTAGAAGACATCCGTAATGAAGCAAATACCTTCTAATATCAAACAGAAGTTATGCTATAACTATTTATTCTCAAAATCCATAAACATACAGTTGGTAAGATAAACAATTATCAATCCTAAGAAAAACATTCAACTATAAATCTGATGAAAAACAGTTCACTATCAACTATAAACTCTTTAATGTCTACCTGTCCTTGAAGAGTCATGATGTATACTGATGATGTTTTATTACAAACAACAATGTGATCAGTATTCTTGGGGAAAATGTGAACAGAGTTGACAGAAGCATCACCTCCCTAACAGCCCAAAGAAACTGGAAATTAGGCAAAAGAACAAATTCGCAGGGAAGATGCTACACTAAATTGAAAAGCAAAAACCAATGATGGAAATTTATTAAAGACACACTCTTAAAGGAGGCGGTGGCTTAAAAGTTTGTGTGCAGTCTGTAGTCTTCACATCCCAAACCTACAGCAAGGAGGGGGCCGAAAATAAAATAAAATTCTTGTGAACATCAGAGAAAATAAGGCACTTGCCACGTGTATGGTGCTAAATAACTGACCTTGACTGTACAATCACTTGATGCAGTAATAATACGACTCCCATCATTTGTGAAAATTGCATCATTCACATAAGATGTATGCCCACGAAATTCTTTCAGCATCTTTCCAGATTTGAGACCATGGATTCTATATTACATCAAGAAAAACCATTGCATTTAGCAGTTACTAACATTTTATTAAAGTAATATACAATGTTAGAACACCAAATGCACTCCAGCTCTAAAGCATTAGAGATTAGAATAAGAAGTTGTGCACAATATAAATAGTTGCACCCAATTTAGCAATTTCACTAGCAATCCCTCCAGCATCACTAATAGGAGTCCCGTCTCAAGCTCTAACTCTACAACAAAGCAACAAAGCTTTTCCTTCTTTACCAGAAGCCACTGTAATCAGTTCTTGTGATCACATTTTACAGTATCATTAACATACACAACTAAAAAGACACCACCATCAATCATCACATACTACGGTCACATTTACTCGTGTTCAACCCAAATGCCATAATCACATCATTAAACCAACCAAACCAAGGCCAAGACAACAGTATTAGACAATTGAGAATTCTTTAGCAAGCATATCTCCTGTTGCTATCCTATTTAGAGAGGATATCTGGTTTTCTACAAAGAATATCATCACTCCCCCCAAGTTGGAACGTACATGTTGTATGTGTCCAACTTGTAACACATATACGTTACCCTCAGTCGTTGGAGGGATTTAGTGGTTGATCAAGAGTCTACAAAGGAGGTAGTAACTTTTACAGAGAGAATCTTTTCACAAAAAGTGGGAGTCAATTTTTATGTTCGGTCCACTCATGAAAGGCCAGATTTGAGGCAATGTGCAATGCTACTTCATCATCAAAAATGAGCTTCATGGAACTGATCAAGCAAAACTTCAATTCTTGATTTAGTTGAATCAACCAATCAAGTCCACATGTGGTAAGAATCATAGCTGGATATTAGGTTTGTGACTTGATCTTGCTACTGCATGCTGTTTTTCGCTTTTCCATGAGATGCGATCACTACCAATAAGGACATATTGCTATGATCTTTCTTTAAAAATATCTAATTACATCTTGAAAAGTCATCAATGAAAGTGACGAAATGGCAATATCCCAAAACAGTACTGACATGACTAGGACCCCAAATGTTGGACATCACAAGAAAACATTTAGAAAGACCACATTCCATATGGTTTTCATTGCAGTTCTGCAGAAATTTTGGTTCTTGGTAATGGTAGAGCTAAATGGAGTCTATTGATTCATGTAGTCAACCCCATAAATAAGTCATTGTCGTACTGTTATTACTTGATTCTTTATATGCTCTCCCCATACAAACTTCTTTAACTATTACATGGCCAAAGAGCCAAAACAGAACGTTAATAGTGAATTTCTACAGTAAAGATTACATGATATTAAGATCTAATAAGATTTGGCTTGGAGGCCTTGACAAATCTAAAAACAATTCTCAAATGCTACAAAAACTTTGTAACTTTGCATTTTATTTATTTCCTCACCAATTTCACTTTTCAAAAGGAAATTTCAATTCCCTATCAGCTACTATACTAGGGTTCCAAAGCTGTTGCACCATCCTTTTTTCTGCATCATAATAATAAATCCTAAAATCTGCTAGGGTGGTTTATAAATTTATCTAGTATCAAGTGAGTGCACTAGTAGATACACCATTAAAGGAACCATCAAAAGAAAAGTTTTACCTACAAGCTTAAAAAAATTATATGAAAGCCCTTTGCTTAATAGTAGAGAAAGCAAAGACCCACCAATAACAAATGCTGAAGTTTAATTTAATTATGAAAATGAGCCAGAAAGGACTGAACACCTAATCACTTGGCCATTAATGCTCTGCTTGTTAACATGTTGATTAACCTTTAAGCAGAAAGTTAAGTGTTAGGAGAAGGCTCTAGGGTCATGAATGGTTATCGGAAATAAAGACATCAAACAAGTAAAATTAGCTGAGCAAAACCTTGCTGTGCTGTCAAATGAAGTACTTAATAACTGGCTTCCATCACGAGAGAAAGAAAGGCTTGTAACACCTTGGGAATGTGCACGTTCAAGACGTCGCAAGCATTGACCAGTCCTAATACGCCAGACCTAAAATGAGTCGTCAATTATACAGCTTAGAGTTTCACATATTAAAAGTTGAGGTGAACAATGTTAAAAACACTTTGAACACAGCAACTGTGGCATAGACAAAAACTGGAGAAACAAATGCAGAACCACACCACATACCATGAGATACATTCAATATGACAAATAGGAATAGATATGATAATGAACATAAAGCTTTCTTTAGAAGCAAGAACCATGGTGTTAATGAAGCTTTGAGTACAATTAATGCTGCCATGGTAATTACAATCAGTTGCTATTCTAATTCCTCTTATTTTTATATTAGAATTTCTTCAAAGGGGTGGCTCATGCAACCTTAAAATGCAGACAAGTAATACTCACTTTGATCTTTCCATCTTGTGACCCAGATGCAAGCATCTCTGAATCTCTGCTAAAGTCTACACAAAGCACAGCATCATCATGCATCATGAATACTTCCTGCAAGTTCATAGAATCAGAAAATGTCCAAGGCAAAAATGACTAGACTTATGGTACACTATAAGAAATTCCATTTCATAAAGAACGAACATATGTTGTCTTGCTCCCGAAGATAAACATTTATTGTTCGTATTGATATTTTAAAATTCTTCTACAACATAATTCAAGATGATATGCTCATATACTTGAGAGAGAGAGAGAGAGAGAGAGAGAGAGAGATCATCAAAACATTACTTCTCATCAGGAAAGTAAAGACTATCTCAACGGCAAAAGGTGTCATCTGTGTAATACATTACAAATGAACCACCATGCATACTTTATGTTACAGAAAAAAATTTAAATTCTGCAGTCATAGTTGAAATAGTTCCCAAATTGGCAACTGAGAGTATGCATTACTTTTTCTGCAGCTTTGAATGCATCTATAAATGCAAAGGTGCCAGGGCCACCAAAGGGTTTAGAGACATTGAGGCTCAACAAATTTCACCAAGGAAATATATCAGCCAAATAGCTATTTCAAAATTCATCTGCATACATGACACTTATTCTTGGCAGGTAAAACAGTTCAAATACAAACTAACTCACATCTGCCTGGTACTGGAGATCTTTCTTTAGTTTTCCACTTACATAATCCCAGACCTGGAAATGTGTCCACAAATCAAGAAGAAAGTAGCAGATAAAGTTTCAAATAAATTAAAATATTCCAACATTTCTTCCTCTATCCAAAAATATAAAAATATTCCAACCATGCATACCTCAATAAACCCATCAACCGAGCAAGATACAAGAAACTGCCCATCTGGTGAAAAGCGAGCACATTCTGCATGACTTTTTGTCCCAAACTAAACAAGCACACAGGCAAACACAAGAAATAAGGGTCAGATTCTGTTCCCTTGAACATGATTATACAAAAAAAAAAATTAATGATGGATAAAAAATCTTATTACAAAAGAAGAGTAGAGAAGCAAATCAGGAGAGATACAAGACAACCTCTAGAATGAAACATGCACAAGAGGTCAAACAACCGTGATTTTGCAACTGATAATGCAGGGGGATATCACCATGCAATACCCCTTTTGGAAATGAGGGATTAACAAACAGATTGCAGTTCAAAGGCTCCAAGGATGGCACAGTTACTCTAATAACTATAATCCGAACCATTCTACTGAAGACCTGCTATTTTGATCATCATGTGCCAGTGTATCTGGTCCCATATAACAATGTCATTTCCATGCGCCTATTTGCACAATATCCTTACACACAACAGCATCAGGTGCATAAACAACAGCCCTGCAATGCTTAAAACTTGAACTCCAATAAACAAAGTGACCCCTCCTTCTTCCCCATCACCTCACCTGCCTAAAGCTAATCTCCCATTCATAATTTCCTCAATTATCTTTCTCTGGAACCATCCCAACAGACATGCTCTAAACAAAGAAAACGCACACAGCCACCTAAAGAGACAAAGCCAACCATCCATTCTCGAATATTCATGTTTCAAAATAATAGAGAATAACCAAATAAAAGTGACAAATAAAAACACCAAAAGATGAGGCAAGGGCAATCATAACAGTAAAGCTATAAACAAATAAATTATCCACATTAATGCTAGAAAACATGCTGTCAAAAACAACTTTCAAAGACTTGTAACAAAGACATCGTCCTTAAAAGATACTCCTTTTTCTCACTCATGTAAGCCCCAATTGAAAGATCATAATACCCTAGCAGATTCACAACCACTGTTCAAACCCTTTCAAACTCCCATAGATGCCATCCTTCTTAAGACATGAACCACTAGAGTAAGAGGAATATGGGACACCAGAATGAAATAACAATGAAACAAATTCCATGGAAGTAGAAGAAACACAAAAAAGAATAACATAAAAATGCGATAGTGAATCTGCTTTGGAGAAAGAGGTAATCCCTCAAAGAGAAATATAAATTTCACAAGTACTTTCAACATAAGCCTAATATGAAACGAACACTACATCAATAGGAAAAACAGAATTAGAACAAAAGCAATAAGAAATTTAATTGCAAAATATTCATTATAAAAACTAAACAAAGATATAATGTTATATCAACAATACTCTACATAATCAAAAACCAAACCCTTTTTTGCATCATTAGACTTATCTCTGTATTTGTGCAGCATTACATAAAAGCTTTTTTGGCAAATATATGCCTGCAATCCAACAGCCTTGCACATTTGTTGTCTCTTTTTATCTCTTTCGAGTGTTGCTCACAAAGCATTAACCATAAAAATATAACTAAAACAATGGCTAATATATATATATATATATAAGAACCATACCTTTATTGTGTGAGAAAGAGTTGTGGGGTACATGTCATCTACATCTTGTTTCATAGCAGCCGTTCCACGAAACAAATCAAACTGTGTTCCAGGAGGTAGTAACCCTGAAAGATCCCAAAGGAAAACTCCTCAACAACGAGTTGCAGAAAAGAACAATAGTCCACATCATCATGGTACTGAACCAAAACAACAAAATGAAATTGCAAATAGTGAATTGGATACAAAAGCACCCCAAAAAAAAAAAAATCCACTGAGATTAGGCTGAAACATCATCTAATTTCCATACAAAAATTGACAATGAAAGTAATTTAATGTGACATCAATGTGTTACCAGGTAATTACCTTGATGCTGCTGCCACTTCAAAGCCTGACCAATTAGAGCCATCAATCGTGAAGGAGGCACTACAGTAACTTCTTCAGCGAGAGCTAAAAATGCAAACACAGATTAGTTCCATTTTTGAAACAAGAAAATAGGCACAATGGCATGTACTTGTACAATGATAGACGAGAACAAGAAACCCACAAGACTAAGAAGCGCCCTTTGTGGTTATTAACTTGAGTCATTGAATTTAGTCTAATGTACTTTTCTTCTGCTTTTGGTTCTCTGACCGTATTCTAGAATCAAGTAAATGTGATATTCAATTTACCTAGGGCTGATTAATATTACAATAATGAACTCATTCTGATTCCAGTCATGCTTTTGTTTAAAATATCTATCACCTTCTAAAATTTTCCAAATTTGGCAAACTGAAAATTTGAGACTCGAGTTTGAGTTAATAAGAATTTGAATGTTCCCTAAATGCTTGTAAGCCAGGTAACCTTTCCTTATGTCTACTTTTGTCCACACCCTCGGGAGCAAGAATATTGAATTTTATTCACTTATGTTGGGTAATTCTGGTATAATCAGAGTACTTTCACTATACTATATAGCTTAGAAAAGTTCACATAACCGGTATAAGCAATGTTTTTAGACACAAAGAACAACAACAAACTCATCTCTAGGGCTCATAGTTGGGTGTAAACATATTGCACAACCAACAGTAAAGTGTCTCTTTTATTATCTCCTGCACAGACCAAAGGAAATGATTGCAAAGCTTCTCAATCCTCTCCGAGGAACCCTATCAATATCCCAGAAAGCACATAGAATTAACTAGACAAGCAACCGTGGAAAGGGTAACTTGACTGCCAAATGAAAAGGGCAACCTTGTTAAAATGATAAGAAATTCTCTGAACCACTTCATCATTAAAAGAAACAATCCTAGAATTACCCTATAAAGGATCTTCCAAGTGTGTAAAAGGACTTCAAACAATCTTACACCTAACAAAACAAGAAAAGAACAATACTCTACAAGCCATTCCGGCAAACTGATTTTGAAAGCAGAAACAATCTCAAAAGAGTAAATAACTTTTTTAGTATTAACATTTTGAAACTGCCATCAGTTTAGTCCTAAAAAAATTTGATATCAATTTAGTCCTAATATTTTGAATTTTGACATCAGTTTCATCATTCAGTTAAATAACCAGCAACTTCTCATCTTCAATATCATACGTGGCTCCTAACTTCATTTCTGTCAATTTGGGTGTTGAGGGAATGAGAAATCAGGGTTCATCTGCATTGATACTTAGAGAATTAGAAGACAAGATTTTAAATTCTAATTTATTTATAATCTAATATTTTTTTCCTTCCAAGTTGATAAGTGGAAATGTCTCCTTCTATTAATTAAGGAAGACAAATAAGTAATATTGCAGTGCACTAACGTGCCAAGTAGAATGAATCGTAACAGAAGTTACTGATGATTTGACAGAAGGATCAAATTAAATTCAAAATTCAAAATGTCACAACAAAATTAATGTCAAAAATATTTTCAAGGCCAAATTGATATCAACTTCAAAATATTAGGAGCAAAATATATAGTTTAAAAAGAAAATAATAAATGTTTCCTCAAATTGAACTTCCATTCAAATACATCTCCCATTATTAAAAAAAAAGTCAACAGTGATGCAAAAATTCAAACCTATGCCAAGAAGCAAGTTGTTCCTGCATCATTTGGTAGCTAATAATAAAAAAGCTAGCACCTATTCAGTTTCAAAAAAAAATTTTGGTTTCATTTCCTCTTTTCAAATTTTATTACAATACAGCCATTTTGTTTTCTGTTTTTAAGATTTTGTGAAGGACATAGTTAAAACAAAAATAAAATCTAGTTTTCAGTATTTCCTTCACAAAATCCTAAAAACAAGAAATAAAATGAAAACAATGTGATAGTTTTGTAATAAAAATTGAAAATAGGGAATGAAAACAGAAAACAACTTCCCAAAACCAAACAGACCACTAGTTTTTCACTTCATCATTTCAACTAAGAATAAAAAATAAAACCAAAAAAAAAAAAAAAAAAAACTTGAGTAACAGTCTGTATCTCTATCAATCAGAGAAGAAGTTTTTCATCTTCAAATTCCGATGAAGAATGAGATATTCATTACAATCAGATATAGCAACTACCAATAAAGTAGAAGACAAAAACCTTGAGCAATTAGTGCACGTCGCTTCTCTTTTGTTGAGTCTTGATAAGCCTGTCACATAGATTACAATTCATAAACTTTTGTACAAATTAACAAACACAAGGAGTTTAACAAATATCAATCCCTAGTCCATGGGTGGAAATAAATCAGCTTAACTATTTCTATAATATTCATTTTCCAAGAACACACAAGAATAATAAATTAAATTATTATATTTAGTATGTCGGCCGCCATAGCACTTCATTACATTTACAAAAGCAAATATATATCTTATGCACCATAAAGATTACAGTACATACTAAAAGTAAAATCTGTTAACAAATGAATGTAGAGATTAAAAAAAAGGGACTAAAATATATGATCATTTACTACTTATGTCGCACGTGATTCCACCTAATAATAATGTGTATTTGTATGTGTACAAAGAGGTAGACGATAAGTAATCCTCCAAAACAAGAAAATATAGGGATACATTTGATGGAGGAGTTAGGAGAAAAAAGGAAGGGAGAGAAAATTTTGCATTTAAAGATGCAATATACTTATGTGAGAACTTTTCAAAATGAGAGACTATCATGAAACCTTAAAATCATCCCTTATTCATTTTTTAAATATTTTTTTATTTTCTAATCTTAAAAATGAAAAAAATTAACCCTTCTGTTCCTTTCTCCACAGCCTTCCATCCAAACATACCCTAATATAAAGAAAAGCTAAAGATGAAAAAAGGCTGCCCGATCTTAGTATCATTAAAGATAACAATGCCCTTGAAGCTTCCATTAACACAACACCTAAGAGAAGCCAAAAACAGTAATTATCCAAACCATATGCACCAAAAGACGACAAAGCATGTGCAAAATCATTAAAATTTTATCTTGATTTTACTAAGCCTTTAATGTACCTATTGAGGTATGAAAGTATCTAGAAGAAAGGAATAAGTTACGAAAATCCAAGGTGAGTGGAGGAGGGATACTTTAATCCCCATTTATAAGAACAATGATGACAAACAACACTATGCAAACTACAGGAGAGTTAAGCTCATGACTGATGAACGATGCTATTGAAGTACCCTAAAGTATCTTTAAACCCTTAACTACAAGGAGACTACGCTCATGAAGCACGTTATTTAGGGTTTAGGGTTTAGGCGATATGACACCCTGCACCCTTATATTTTGATGGAATGTGATTCTAAGTACCATTGGAGGCATGAAACCAAGTACCCCTATAGAGATGTCAATGTAGGTATGATAAATCGAGGTGTTTCGTGTGTAATATTGTCTAATCTCATGGGAGGTTAGTGTAATTTACCCTTATTTTAATCCTGTTAAGAAGTTCCATGCAAGGCTTATCTTGAAGGGAGATTTTGACTTCCAAATGGATTCAACAAGAAGGAATCTTTGAAAGTTGGGAGAGAGAAAGAAGCTAAAAGAAAGATTAGCAAGAGAACTCACAAGATTCCAAGGTCCAATCTCTCCAATTAAAAATTGAGAGAAAAACAAATAGAATTAAGCAAAACCAAAAGTGATTGTAGTTTAGTAGTTTCACTCATTCAAATCTATATGAAAATTGTAGTCCCAATCAAAAGATGACTATGAATAGAATAAAAGTAGGTTTTATGGAAAAGTTATACAAAGTGGCACGGACGAAGTATATTCATGAGAGATAAACTTCAACCAAGGACTAGTGTGAGTATCGATTATTATTGGATTGGGATCCCACCCATCTTGTTCTAAACCATATTTGCCCTAAATTCTTCGTTGTTCACGAAGAATTAGTCTCTAAAAAGGAAAGCAGCCATTTAACAGCAAAACCTGATAACTAGCCACAAAAGCATAGGAAATGCATCATAAAACTTAGGGGACAAGACAAACGTTACCCCAAAAGGAAGGGGGGAGCCTTAAAATATAGAAAGTACAAAAATGAAGGTATTGCATCTAATAAATTGATTACCATGTTCTTATTAGTCATGAATCATTTCTCCCAAAAGCTTAAGTTGTTGGGTAGAAGCACATGAATGATTTTATGACTGCATACCTTAACATGCCTCCTCAGATAAGAGCCTCTTTAAACTTGAAGCGTAAACTATGCACAAGCCCACTCTACTTTGTGAGGAATTTAACTTTTTTTATTTACAAGAATGAAGGCAAACAAGAATCGAACTCTAGACCACTTAGTCATAGAAACTCTGATACCACATCATGAATTATCTCTCCCAAAGCTTAAGATGTTGGATAGAAGCAAATGAGTGATTTTATATCTTACCATTATAAAATATCACCAAGTATCAATTATTATATTTTGGGTCTATCTAGCCACACCATGAAAGCACACATACCTCATGGTTACTTAAGAAAAATCCATTTTTTTCCAAGATAGTAACTCTTCGCAATTGCTCAAACTAACACAAATATATAGGAACTTACCATACATAAAAAATCACAACTGACTGATGACACACAATGTTAGTAGAAACAGAAACGAAAATGGCAAAAGAAATTAGCAAAAAGTTGCTTGATTTGGAAAACAAGAAATTGCAAAAATAAAAAAATAAAAAATAGTGAGAAGTATTTCTAACCTCATTTGGGTCAAAATAAGTTCTGACTAAGAGATGTTCAAGACGCAAATATCTTTCAGGTTGCTCTTGTTTCATGACACCCATCACCTGTGTTTGCCTTAAAATTGCACGCGCAGTATCCAGTTCTCGAAGTTCAATCATTTCTAATACAATCTGCAACCATTTGAGTGAAGATTGAAATCTATTTGAAACATTGTTAATTTGACTACCATAAATAACATTATTAGAGTGTTACTGTTATGAGGATCAAACAACAGAGTACAAGGAAACACTTTATGAATAACTAACACTGCTTAACAGAAATTCCAAAATATCACAAAACCCCCACAGGCCCACCATACCCAATAAAGAGCTACTGTACTTCCTGTGCTCAATACACATTATATCCCCCCCCCAAAAAAAAAACAAAAAATGAGGACAGTGAATACTAGATGCCTCTTTGTTCATATTTTTTTCTCTATTTTTTCAGGCAATGAGTTGACAATTTCTATCTCAGTCAAAAAGGGAATGCCACACAATTCTATCCCAAGTTAAATGAGGTTAAAAATTATTTAACTACTTACAGCACAGAAAAAATTTCAAATCTCCACAAAAAACTTCATTCCTTTTGTTGTAGAACTCCTATCTAAATAAAGAGATTCGTAGGTTTCAGGGAAAACACAACTAAACCTCACAAATATTGAATGGTACATAAACATAATACCCAAAAAAAAAAAAAACATATGACTACATGTTTAAGAGCTGGCGAACTATCCACTCCAACACAAAAAGAATACGTTAAGAAAATGAGGGTCAATAACCCATGATACGACCTATGAGGGATACATGGCCACAACTTGCTAACGCTGACCACCTACGGGCTGGGCATATTTAGATTCAGTTCAAAAAACTGAACCAAACTGTAGAGTGCGGAGAACCAAAATATGGATCACAGGAACCAAAACAATAATGCTTACTTTGAAAAAAAGATAACTGAACCTAAGACCAGTTATTTCAGTTCGGTTAACAGTTAACCGGTTTAGCTTTTTATAATTGGTTTGTTGTTCTCTAATAACTGGTTTAACCTGCATGAACTGGTTGTGTGACAGGTTTATTAGTTCACCAAAATCTCGCCTGTGAAGAGCAATCAGCAATTGTTCAAGTTCTCAAAGTTTCCCGGAATCTCACATATGTGAAGTGATTTTCGAACAGGTTCATCAGTTTGCCTGAATCTTGCCTGTGAAGCTGGTAGAGATTGGCAATGGTGCTTGAAATATCGATGAGGAAGGCATTTCGTTAATTAATCACCAACTTACATGAGACCATAAAGTTTTCCATGACCCAAACCGCCATAAATGGAGCAAGATCTGCTGGAAAGTGACAAACAAAATGGTTTGATTTGGAAAACTTGGTTAACCAAATTGTTTTCTATTATACTTAACCAAACCTCTTTTACCTTGTATGAACTGGATTCATATGTGAACCGGTTTGAATAGGGGAGGTTCTTTTAGGTTTGGTTCAATTTGATTCCAAATTCGGTTCAATTTTTTTAATTATTCTGCCCACCCCAACAACCACTAACTTGTTTAGGCAGATTGGTTGTTCAACCACAGCATTCAGCACTGGTGATTGTGAATGGCTTCCTTTTCCACTTTCTCCGTGAAGTGCATCACTGCGTTGATCCTCAGCAACCTCTATTTCAACACTTCTCCAGCTTCCATTTTTCCTGCCTCCCACCCTACTCCTTCTCATCAACTCCACCCAACCTTGTTGCCCAGCTAAAATTTTTAATATAAATGAAAGAATTTAAAGGACGTTAACTAGTTAAAACTTAAGAAGTCGATAACAAGCATTAGCGTTTCTGACAAATCATTGAAGGGAAATATCATGCATACTATAAATCAAACTGACTAATGCAAAATACCTGCTCATACAAATCCTCCAATTTATTCCTGGGAAGCTTCAGTTGAGAAACTTGAGGCAATATTGCATCCCATCTTCCACTATTAATATCAGCAACAAAGGTTTCAATGCTATCAACAGTATTCAAAGAAACCTGACACTCGTTCTGCAGGGTCTGAAACGTCTGATGCAAGGAATTTTCTTTGCAAAACTGGAGCACAATTTTGATGACACTGAAAATTGAAGCGTGTGATTTTACGTTATGAAAAAAATTAAGATTATAATCAACGAAAAAAGTTAATTTCCTGCTTTCAACAGGTGGCAAATTATTGTACTCTGTTATGCAACAATTTGAGAATTTATTTAGCTTGTTACAAATACGGTGGACCGTTGATTTACTAAATGGAACTTACTCTCGAGCTTCAATTTCGAGCGTAGACATAGCTTCTATTCTATTGGATTTGGAGAATTACAGTTTGCACTGAAAGATAGAGGGAAAGTAGGGTTTTAGTGTTCTGAATTCAGACTCAAGAAGAAAGAGAATAAAGAAAGGAAAGGGGAAGTTCGGCGTAGGTGTACATGGACTCTAAAAGGTTTGGACCAAGCTAGCCATTTAATGAATGGATCAAAATTTAAAATCAGCCCTTTGAAATTTGGCCTTTTTATTGAAAAATATTGCCCTTGTTTTTTGGTGCCTGAATATTGGCCTGTTTGACAACTGCTTATTTTGGTCTTGGGATTTCATTTCACAAAGAGGGCTAGCCCAACTTACAAACAGTGGAATCAGAAAAAGGCCACAAAACCTAGGCTCTACACCAGTTACGATCATGGCCGAGGCCGAGACATAGCGGCACATTTATGAGCCTTGCATGCAGCCACAACCGGGTTCGAGACTTCAAGCTCCCTATCCCCCTTCCCGACCAAAAAAAGAAAACACCAATTGCGATCCAGCAGCTGGGATAATAAAAAATAACTTCTTTATTATTATTGGGTGCATTTTGAATAAGCTTTACAATCGACCCAAAAAAATAAGCTTTAAAAATCTCAAAATTAGGTAAAAGCATAAGTAGGAAGGATTTTTACATTTGAATGAAATTATGAAAATACTTTTTATTAAAATTATAAGCAGTTAAATTATTTAGATATGATGAAATATAAAAGTATTTTTTATAAAATTATAACTGAACACATAAAAAATTATCTATCAAAAAATTATGCTTAGATAAAATATATTTTTTATACATGATAAATCTTTTCAAAAGAATTCTTTACTTGTTGCTAAATGGTGCATGCAAGAGGGAGGGGCAGGGTCAAGGGCCAGGCAAGCGAAAGTGGGAGTGGAAGGAATGAGGGAAAGATGATTAAGGAAAAAAAATATAATTAATGAAAAAAATATAGTGTATCACATATACTTAGTTGCATTAATACGCTCAGTTGCACCGATACACCCTCACATCTAACTATTAGTAATAAGATGTATGATAAACTATCGGCTCTACTTCCAAAATCGAAACACAGATCATGTCAAAACATACAAGAAACCTCAAGCCTAAGCATTTCTAAGCCATTTCATTGCCTTCCACTCTCAAACAATTAGCAAAGGCCTTCTTATATGCAGCCGGAAGATGGCAAAAAAATCAGCCAAAATGGGTATCTGCAGGGATTATTTGCAACAGAGACGGGTACGAGGATCGGTTTGGTTTTCACGATGAAGGGGACAAAGACCCATTTATTGAATAAGGTGAGGGTGGGGGATGAGGTCCCTGCCCCATATATATATACACACTAACTTACAAATACATTTTGATAATAATATACAGTGAAATTAAGTTGATTCAAAATATAGTCAATATGAGGTAGATTAAATTTTTAACCAAAATTAAATTTACAATAATTGACTAGCTTTGATCAAAATAAAATTTACAATAACTTGGATTTGTATCATATATTTTTATTTTTAATTTGGATTGTGTTGTGTTACTTACATTATAATAGATTATAGATATTTATAAATGTTTTATTCGAGTTTAAGATTTTTTTATATATAATTTTTCTCTTTTTTGAATTTTTAAATCTTTTTTACATAAATTTTGGGAAGATTTGAATCTTCACAAAGGACGGGGGAATGAAGACCCATGATAGGGAGAGGGATGGGGACGATAGCAAATTTTTAAATAGAGATGGAGGAACGGAAGGCATGTTCTAGCCTCATGGGTACCGATTGTCATCCCTATTATCATTTTATGTAAAGCCACAAAGCTGAATGGTTTGGAATATAGGAACAAAAGTGGCAACTTCTATAAGGTGTTGTCTCTATGTCTCAATATACAGCGCAACCACAAATGAGATAAAGAGAGCATATAGATAAATGGCGCTTCAGTACCATCCTGATGTATACCATGATCCTTCCATGAAAGAGGAATCAACTAGGATGTTTGTGTGGCTCAATGCAGCTAACAAGGCCTTGTCCAATCCTTTGCTTAGAGCATAGTATGACTATGAATCGGGTTTGAGAAGCAAAATGAATGTCAATGATGATGGTGAGAATTGGAGGAGTAGGTGGCAAGAGCAAGTAGTTGAGTTGAAGTCAAGGTCCCATAGAGGTATGGAGCAAAAAGGGGGATCATGAAGCTGCAGAATAAGGACGCAAAATAAGAAATAGAAGAATTGATCAATGATCATTCTCTCGTTATGCGTGGGTGCTTGTTGCTATTTGCATTTAACATTGTTGCATTTTTCTAGTTTTTAGGAATTGATTCTTTCATTTACATTTAACTATAATTAATTTGTTACATACATGTAATCTCTTTGGCGGAAGAATATTGTGTAGAATCACAAATGTAGTTATTCTTTTAGCAGTGAACATTCGACTTGTATATAGTAACGAATAATTCAGTTTTATGAAGTTCTTTATGCTGTAAAGAACTAATCATTTTTATTTCATGATATAATAATCATGGATTTACGAAGTTTCAAATAGGCAACCAAATTTGTTATTAATTTTGCGTTATGTTTTATGAATGAGTGGAACCAAGGTTAACATTAAAGGGTTGGGTAATAGAGAAGTTAGGATAATAAGGTGGAGTATAAATTTTGGATACTAATAAGGTGGAGGGTCATTTGGTAAAATTTTAAGGGGATTAAATATGTTTTCCTCTTAACTTTGAATTTCATGGTAAATTTATTTCAATTTTAAAGCGTTGCTCCAAACTGTTTCACAAATTGCTTTTTTTGATGCACTACTTACCCGGCAGTGTAAGCTATGCACCGCCTTAAGTGTGGTGTGTATCGCCTTAAGTCTGGTGTGTAGTACATCATGTATAATCCAATGGATTGAATCCTTTGATGTATCTGTACATCATTTGCTTGTGATATTTGGTAAAACTTCTTATATCTTTCTCCCACAACACCAATCAATGCAGTTGCCCGGCTACAACCTATCAACCTCACCACTATTCATCGGTTACCCATCAACCCACTTGCCCAGGTGCAATCCACCACCTTCTCCAGCGGTGGTCTACGTTCACACCACCGGCGTGGCCAGTCCTTTTGCAACAATAGCCGCACCACATTGGCTCAATCCATAGTGTCTCAATTTTGACCTCGGTGGGTGGAAGAGCTTCATCGATGATTGGTTTCTCCGACGAGCAGGAAGTCTTTGATACATTTGATGATTTGTAGTGAATCCAACGGTTCATGATGGGTTGAAGGGGTGGGGGCTTGTGGGTGAATCAAGTGGTTCATGATGGCTATGTTAGCAGGCTAAGAGGTTGCAATAGAATTTGTTTGGTTGTTGTTATTGGCAGCTCACCTAATGAAACTTTTTTACTTTGAAGTGGAGAAGCGATGGGTGGCTTGTTGGTGGCTTGTGGATGGTTGAAGAAGTGGTTGAGTGATGGTGGTGGTATGGTCGCAGGTAGAGGGATGGGTTAATGGGTGGATGAAGTGTTGGTGAGATTGGGTGTAGTGGTGACTAATGGGCGATTGAATGCAGGCTGAGGGGTAGGGAGAAGATATTGGATGGAAAGTGAGGAAGGCCGAACGGAGGAAAGAGGAAGAGAGAGTGAAAGGCACATACGGTGAATCATTGGTTATTGGAGCATTAATACACCATCCATATTTACCATTAGATCAAGATAAGTGCGTGGTGCACCAAACTTAAGACAGTGCATAATGGATGCCGCCTTACTTTCTTTGTGGTATATTAAAGTTACCTTTTCTCCTTTATTTTTATAAGAAAAAATGCTAAAAATTCAAATTTTTTGTTTAAATTTATTTGCAAAAATAAAGTGACATATATGTTGATATAAATATCACATCTAACAAGTACATTTGTTTTCTATAAAATATTCTGACAAACGTACTCGTGTCTGCTAATAGCGTGTATAGAGGAAGGCTTCATATTTTCCAACGTCAACACGTGAAATTCGTGCTGGTAGCTTTAAGCTCAGAGATCGTCAATGAGAAAAATGATTTAACAAATATACACGAACTCAATTTATGATGATAACATACTAGCAGGCGAAGAAAGCAAACAGACTCCTTAACCATGCACACTGGTTTCAAATATAGAAGCCTAATTTATTTGCTAATGACCAATCTATGTTTTACAGTTTATGTAATATTAGGTGAGCCCCGCGCTCAGGTTGAAGTGTGATAATAAAGGATGGAGCATGAGCATAAGATGGGGACAGCTCAAAGGAAAAATGTTGCAGGATCATGGACAAAGCTATTTTTGCCTCTAACAAGCCGAAGTTTTGCCCTATGCAGAGTCGAGGACCCCATCCAAATGGCATGTATGAAACTTTGCCTTTCGTTGCCTTTGAGACTCCTTCGGAGAATCTCTCTGGCTTGAATTCCTTGGCATCATCACCCCAAAACTCCTTATCCTGGTGTAGCATTGATACAGGTACTACAAGTTCCACTCCTGCAGGGATTATAAGGTCTCCAAGTTTTGCATCTTTGCGAAGATATCGAGCGAACATAACTACTGGTGGATACAGCCTGAGACTCTCTTGTAGAATCATTGACACCTGATTGATGAAAAGTGATTGTTAGGGTGAAAGTCAGCACCAAAATCAAATGATATTCATCGTCAAATGAAGTAATGCCATTAACAGCAATTCTAAATTCCCTCAATCAATCCGCTTAATGATCTCCCTAATTACTAAATAATGAAAAGTGTTGATTTTTTCCCCCTAAGATATTAAATACATTTATTTTCCGTTTCTTCCGTTTTACGAGAATGTACCAAAACTGCCTCGTTAAGCAACCGAAACTTACAACTTTTAGTTGACCTAGCTTATCATTGTCTGGCTTTTCACTTCCAAACACTTTCAAAACCTCCTCCCTCGCCTTTGCTTGCCATTCAGGATGCTTGCTTAACAATAACATAGTCCAAACCAGCAATTCTGCATTGGCTTCCTGCCCTGCTAAGTAAAATAGTTTGACTTCTTCGACTACATCCCTTAAACTCATTCCTCCACCATTATTTTTTTCAGATTCCTTGTAATTTGATTCCAAAAGTATGCCTAACAAGTCATTGTTAGTAGGCTCCCCTGCTTTCATTGCTTTCAATCTTCGGTTGATGATACCCATAAGTGATGCTCGTATTTCTTTGTCAATTGCTTTCATTCTCCGGTTGGTATGTGTTGGCAGAAACCTACAAGATAAGCAGTAGTGCAATTGATCATACGACCGCTAACAAATCTCTACGCAGGCAATTAAAACAGGCCAAAAAAATACTTAAGCATTAAAAAAATAAAAAATAAAATAAAAACTCTCTACCAATATTGATTTTTGAGATACCGAACTGTCCACTTTATAGTTTAATTGTAAGTTTGATAGCTTTCGAAATAATCTTTGTACAAATTTATTTTAATGGATGCATTGTCTATGAAATTCATAGTACAACATACTCTCCCCTGGAACTGAATATGTTTTATGAAAACATAATGAATTGAATTTGAGTGAGTTGCATAGGCAATGTGGTCACTCATACCTGTACCCCGGAATGAAAGCAAACCTAAAGAGTGTCATTGTGAGTTGAAGCATTTCCCTTTGAAGCTGAAATACTTTTCTTCCTTCCTCGTAGCTACTTCCAAAGCCTGCACGAGCGAGGACGTCGCTTGACACGTTTTGTATCGAAGGCCATACATCTAACTCACACGACCCATTAGACGAAGCTAATACACTTTCCCATTTGCCTATCATATCATCACAACACTGACAAAATATCGGTACCAAGAGCTGCGGAAATTTTCAAGAATCATAAACACCATGAGAATGTTCGCTTACGACATAAGTGCTTAAGCAGCAATCATATTTGAGCGATTGAAGAGAGGTCCTTTCTATTTACGAATACAAACAGAGATATCTCATTCCGATCAAAGAGAAAACAATAAGTAATATAGCCAATTCCTTTTGTCTATTTGACCTGTTTGCTTGTCAACACAGGTCATTTTATGAGATAAACCACCAATTTATAAAATGCTTTGACGTAATGCAAGAGAGAAGAATCACAAACTGACCTTCAATTTCTCGACATTGAATGCTGGACTTACGATCTTCCTGTGTTTAGCCCACTTGTCGCCATCATAATTTGCAAAGCCCGATGCTAGAAGCTTGAAAAGAGGACTGGTGTCAGGCTTTTGAAATTCATAGACCTTATTAGCGATTTCCTTGATTTTGTCTGGATCCATGATGAATAGCCTCGGTCTTGGACCAAGCCACATAAATGAATTCTTCCCTGCATGTTTTTTATTCAGATGCGGTTAGCAATATTTGAAAAGGGACTTGTGACAACGTAATGACACAAAAAATATTGAACAGCAGAGTCATTTATAACGAATAATGATGCTCTGGTCTCATCTGAGTATTGTACCAATAATAATAATAATTTCTTCCAACTTCAACCGATAAAAGAAGAAACAAGGGAGACAGGATACGTATATTAATGTTGTATTTGAGTGACTGACCATATTTAGCGATGGTGTGGACCACGAAAGGCAATACTCGGGATGCAATCTCGTTAGAATGAGGATCCATGGGTTTGGATTTGGCTTCCTTGATCATTTTAACCATGTCTCTGATGTCTCCGATCAAAGGGCGGTAGGAATTGCCCTGAAGACCCTGCTGCTTGAGACGCCTCTCTATCCTTTTTGGTCTGAGCCAGACCCAGTTGAGTGCGCTCCATAACCACCATATCAGCAGCATAGCAATGACAGTGCTCATGGCAATCGTCGTTGGGGTGGCCAAATTCAGTGTTGACATTCCCTGCCCTCCCATGATCTCCGGCTCTGTATGACTTGACTATATGCGTCTGTGCCACAACCAGAGAGGCACAAGCACGATAACAGAGACGAAGCTAGCAAAAACACACTCGTCAATCGCTCCTCTCCATATTATTATAGTATAACGCAACGAACATATATAACTTTTTTTTTAAGGGCAAAAAAAAATGGGAAAACCGAAATGCATTCCCACGAGAGCCACGCAGGTTATTATTATATATTATATATTCTTAATCTTAATATGTGTAACTACATCGTAAGGAGACACTTGAATAGTACCGGTATATAAAAAACATAGAAATGTGATGGCATGACTTCCTCGCAGTTAGCGTGCCCGCCGCCGCTCGTTTCATATTCACGTGGACCCAGGCACACGAAAAATATTAATGAATTATAGCGATGAGAGGTGATAAAAAGTGCGAACAAAATATTAATCGAAAATTTTTGAAGCAATCAGACTTGGAACCGACAGAAATTATGGTGCTAGATTAGTTTTTAAGGGAAAGAAATTGTTATAATCCACCAATCACTTCTTTTTCATACCAAAAAATATTTCTTTATAGCGAATTGATGCGCGCCTATTAATTCAGATTTTTCATTTTTAGAATAAAAATTTAATTTTAATATAATTTTAGTATAAAAATTTTTATATAAATATCTAATTATATATTATTATATTAATAAAAATATTTAATTTAATTACTTATTATTTTAAAAATTTTACCATTCTAAATTTTATAAATAAAAATATATGATTAGATAATAATATAAAATTTTTTTATATTAATAATATATTAAAATTAATCTCTTAATATATATTAAAAATTACTTATATAATTAAAAATAATATAAATAGCAGTAAGTATCCCCGTGTGTTACACGATGAACGTTTGTATAAGTCTGACGATTTTGTTGCACGTTATCATTAGAATGTATAAAAGATTTGAGATTAATTGGTATGCACTATTAACGTAAAATTTTTTATATTGATATCCAATTATGTACTATCACATAAATAAAGATGGTCTCTTTTTGAGATAGTTGGTGTAAGAGTTAACTTTCTTTGCCTATATAAAAGTATATGATTGGATGTCAATATAAAAAAATTTTATACTAATAGTGTATACCAATTAAATTTAAAAGATTTTTCATCAATTATATTCTATATATTTTGGCTTTATATATTTTATTCCAAAATAATTGGTCATTTTTAAGATTAAAAAAAAATCATTATCTTTATATTGAATGTGTTTGATATTCATGTCTTAATTTAACAATAATGTTAAAGAATAGGATAAAATACACAAATTGCCCTCCAGATTTGTCAAGATGGCACTCCATTCTAATCTTCTCTCAATATTCCACTCCGCCTCATAAGCTTGAGGGTGAGTTAGTTTTAGAAGATATTCAGACTTAATTATAGTTAACAGTGAGTTGTAAGATAGTCCACCCTATCTTTTAGACCAAGGGTGGCTCATCTATTTTTAAATGTTAGATGCTATTTGAACTATTTAGATTTAAAAATATAATAATTATATAAAATTATGAAATAAAATAATTTTTAAAATTACTAAATTATCCCGTCTATCTTTTCTCCTTCCTTTTTTGTAGCTATGCCAAATGGGCCAACTTGACTCATTTATGTCTAACTGGTTTAAGCTCAAGGGCTAAACGACTCAACGCGTTATCTTGTTTTTTTTTAAAAAGAAAATAATCCTATGAACTTTGAGGGATGTTTTTCTCACATGATGGGTCCCAAACAATATAACTCACAATTAAACTCAAATTACATCATGTTTTATTTTAGTATTTTTAAAAATAAATTGGTAAAGAGGCTCGCAAGTTAAACAACTTAACATGTTTATCTTTTTCTTTAAAAGAACAAAAAATTCCATATACTTTGAAGGATGTTCTTTCTCGCTTGTAGGTTCCAAATAATATAATTCATAATTAAATTCGATTTATATAAAGCTTTAATTTATTACTTTTTTAAAATACAAGGGTAAACATGTTTGCTAATTTATCCATTGTGCTTATCCATTTATCCGCAAAATTTAGGTGGATTAAGTTGTAAAAATTTTGATCTATTTAAAATAAATTATTTTCAGCCCAACCTATTTAATTTATGAGTTAAACGGGTTAACCCGACGTTGGTCTATTTACCTATTTATTTTTAAAAATTAAAAATTTAAAAATTTTAATCTTAAAAAACTTTGTTAATTTCAAAATTGCAATCCTTTGTTTTTGACTTTGTCTTACTTTTTTAATTCTTATTTTTATTTTTAAAAATTGCAATTTTATATTATTTGGAATCTATTGGTGGAAAATAACTTGCCTCAAAGCAAGGTTATCAAACTTGAGAGTTTATGTAAACTCATAAAGTCTTAGCAAACTTGAATCGTAAACTTAATTCGTAGACTTGTAAGAGTTTACATATTTAAAAAATATATTTTAGTAATTAAATATAATTAAATGATATTTTTATTATTAATATTGAACAATTATAACTTTATAACAATATAAATAAAAAATTTATAAAATATAGCCCGATATATGATTTTATTTGTATACCATAATTTATTACATACATATATTATCTTGTAGTTCGATAAAACATAATTAAATAATAACATATAAATAGAAATAATTGAATAAAATCAATAAATATTGCACGAAATAAACAAGTAAACCAAAGTATATAACAAAATGACCAATATTTTACATTTTGAGGGCAAATAATTTTATAATCATAAATTCGTTTGTAGAATCAAGAGTTTACTGATTTTATTAAAGTTTACTTAAACATGTATGAGTTTGACAAAAAAAGAGTTTATGTGTGAGTTAACTCATTTTTGTATGGCAGGATCGTAAATTCGTAAGAGTTTAAAAGTTAACTTGATAGTTTAATAACCATGTCTCAAAGCATGTAGATTTTATTTTTTTAAGGAAAAAAAGAAAGATAAACAAGCTAACTTGTTTGGGCTAGTGGGTTGGCCTTAAATAGATTGGACTGTTATATTGCTAGCCTGTTTAGTTTACTATATAGCTAACCTGACTCATTTGACACCTTCAACCCTAAGAAAGGGAAGATAGAAAAAGATAGATATGATAGTTTAGAAATTTTAGAAATTATTAACTTATTTTATAATTTTATATAATTATTATATTTTTAAATCTAAATTGTTCCTTTTTTATTTTAGGCTGAATTTGAATTGCTCAAATAATATTTAAAGATAAAAGTAAATGGACTATGGTGTTCTAAAAAGAAGGGTGAACTATATTATAACTCACCGTTAACTATAGTTGAGTTTAAATATCTCCTAAAACTAACTCGCCCTCAAGCTTATGGATTGAAGTGCAATATTGAGAGAAAAATCGGGTAAAGTGCCATTTTAACAAACCATAGAGGAGGTTTTTGCATTTTACCCTAAAGCATGTAATTAAGCTATGAAAAGAAAAGTATAATTGAAGAAACTATTTGTTATTTAAAAAATGGTTTAAATAAGACATTGGTTAAAAACAGAAAAAAGAAATTACAATTTCTCAATAAGATGACAATAAAAAGTTGCACGGTGCACATTTATACGGTCTGACAATTAGTTTATATATTATCATAAGAATTGTTGAAAGAATTTTCATCAATTATATTGTATATATTGCATTTTTATATATTTTATTTTAAAATTATTGGTCTTCTTAAAAGCAAGTATTTCATTGGTTTTCATCATATTGTGTGTATTTTTCAAAGAATATAAATTAATTATGATTTAAAAAGAATGACTTAATTAAGACATTGATTAAAATTATAATTTAAAAAAATGACAATAAATTGGCACATGTGCCTAAACCAAATTATAAAACTTCTATCATTGCCATTTATGTCATTAATATATTTTTCAAATCTGAAAAGGTATAAATTAGAAAGAAACTCTGACAACTCTATTTTTGTTTCCGCAAAATATTGAAAAAGCATTTGCCATTCTTCTTCAATTAAGAGCATTGGGAAGAAACTTTGACAACTCTTCCATTTATGATTTTTTAGAAATTTTGATTATGAAATATTAAAAAAAAGAAATTTCGATTATTAGATAACTAAATAATAATAATAATAAGTAAAATAAATATTCACAATAATATAAACTATATATAAATAAATAATAATTCAATATTAAAAATGTAAATAATAAAAAATAATTTTTAATATAAATATAATCATATATAAAAAAATTAAATATTTCAATTCTTATATTTAAAAAAATAAATATATTAATTATAATATCTTATAATTATAGTCTATTTTTCTCTCTATTCACTTTTGACTTTCAGGGGAGTGCCTATTACCATTCTATTTTGTCTATTGCCAATCCTACTCACCCAATCTATATAGTTGTTTGTCTAAAATACCCTTTACTATGTTTCATAGTTAAGAAAAATGATAAACTTCACAAATAAATATGTATGAACTTCTATTTTTCAAGTGCGAATTGAACAATTAAAAACAAATTAATTCCTTATAATTTTCCTACCCTTTTTTAATGTGATTTTTAAGAAAAAAAAATTCAACACATGCATTGTGCATAATAGTGAATCATAACTGTAATTCACTTTATCCAGATGCCTACGTCCAATCTAAAAACATAATAATAACGTAATTTATATATATATACACTTCATGTCATCCTCTCATCAAAAAGAGGAAAAGAAAAAAAATCATGTCTTCCTTCCCTTTCTTTCTCTCATTTATTCATCCCCATAATAATAACGTAATTTATGTTAAATATATTAAAAAATAATTTATTATAGTACTTATTTTGATCTTTGACCAAGGTCTCCATGGGCATTGCTGTGAGACAAACTCTTCAAACACTATTAGACTAAAAAGTTCAATAAAAAAAATTATAAAATTCAAATGAAGATGGCATTATCATTATAAAAGTTAGAGTAAAAATAAATATAAAAATAAAAATATATAGAACAAAATAAATAGGGAAATAAAAAGTATGATTATAAGATCAAAATTAAAAAGAAAGTTATTAAAAAAAATATAAATCCACTAATTAAAATTTCATCACCAAACTGTGTGTTAAATTTATAACAAAGTATTTAAGATACCCATTAACACGTAGCATATGCTACACCAAAGGAGAATTAATGGCCAACCATGGCTCTGACAACTCTATTTTATACGGACAAAGGGGGTGGCTAGTCTCCAAATAATCCTATTTGTTAATTTCTGCAATTACCTTTCCATAATTTCATAATTAAATTAGCAAAATTTTTCAACTTCATAATTTCTTATAAAATATATTAGACTAAATGCTATAATTATAAATAAATAAAATAATTTAGATGTGGTTTATATTTATTGTCATGATAACAAAATTACTTTAGATGCTAAGTTCAATCTATGCTTCACATTTTTTTAAGATATATTATTTTTTATACTTTTATATTGTAATATTATTTAAAAATATATATTGTTTAAAAGTATATATGAGAAGAAAATTTGGCAATTATTGTTATTTAGAATTCTTCATTTGATTGGCAAGGGTTGCATTTACGAATAAGCATTGACTCTTAATAAAAATATAATGAAACTTGTCAATGCAGAGTTCAGACTTATAAAACTATAAACTCAATACGCATTAATAAAAAAAAAAAAAATCTGAAACTTGATGAAAGATCACTATCCGATATAAAAAACTACAATCAAAAGGCATGAAGAAATGCTTGATGTCAATGATAGTAAACCAATATATTTTGCTGATATTTATTTATTTTCTCATGGATGCTTTCATTTTTACTGGTTATTAGATTAGTCTCTACTCTCCTTCGGTGATGCTGCTGAGTTCACAGAAAAGCTGAGAGCAGAAAAGCCAATATTGTGACCACTTTCTTTGAGTACAATGCTATGAATTGGAGAGCTCATAATGCTTCATTGACTAATTTTGGTGGTCTTGGGGATGGAAAGACATCCAACACAGAGGCCTTTAAAATCTGCAGCCAGTAACCTGAGTCAGCGTGCTTCTAAAGGTGGGGCTCATCTGTATGTTCCTGCTAGGAAGTGGCTTACTGGGAGGCAGAATTAGAGGATGCCTTCTACCATGCACCTCATTAAATAAGGTGCTTGATGCATCATTTAAGAAAAAAATTGGTATACCATGATCTTAATCTTATCTACACCATTTATTAGGATTTACTAATATTGGACGGTGTGGATTAAAAGTTGTGATTGAATCTACCATAATCTCTCATCTATGACTTTCTTCTCTCTCTCTCTCTCTCTCTCTCTCTCTCTCCATCTCTAACTCTACAAACTCCCGCACCATCTCTAACTCTACGAACTCCCTCATTGGTGGCCGACAGAGGGAACCTTAGGCAGCTGCATCTGGCTTTGTGCTCGCCGGTAGCACAACCATCGCATCCTCCAAAATGACATCGTCTAGCTTCCTCCCCGGTTGTAGCTTTGCAATCACAGTGGCTAATGCTTCGCCGCTAGTCCTGATCCTCTCAAAAACCTCGTTGTCTTCAAAGCGGTCATGACATATTAGCTTGTGGCCGTTGCAAAGCAAGCCAACAACTCGACCCGAAGTGGCGAGTGTGAGAGAAGGGAGGAGGTGGAGGGTGGCGCGGAGGTCGGAGGAGTCATCGATGCCAGGGTGGCAGGGGAGGTGGCAGGGCGTAAAGGGGGAGCTGGCTAGGTGGAACCACGGATGGAGAGGAAAGAGATAAGGAGGAGGTCGGTTAGCCACGCTTTTAGTTTTGTTCAACCATATTTTCAAGCTCATTTAACCACATTTTGATGTTTCATCTAGCTACATTTCATATATGCGGCTAAAAGCTCTACTAGCCAGCATGCACCATACTTTATACGGTGCATTCAAGACAAAACTTTTTTTTTGAAAAAAGATACACACACACAATCAAATATTTACTCCCATGGGAAGAATGTATGATCTCTTGAAGATAACATGCCATAGCCAAATGTGTCCTCAACTTTTAATAAGCCTGCAAACACTGCATTGAAGAAAGCTGCCGAAAAGGAAGAATAAAATACAATAAAATAAAATACTTCCATAGCAAACAGTTTATAATTTTCCAAATGAAATTATTCTAACGTTGTCCGTTTGAATATAGTGACCCCATTTTCTTACTCCCACAAAGGTAAATATGATATTTACAATTAAGAGAAGTGCAAACCACTCAACAAATTCCAAAAAATTGATATAATATTAGATATCCGTTATAAAGCATCAATGCAGCTGGAAGTTCTTTATAACTCAGTCCTAAGATTCAGCCAGTATTGCTATGCTCTCTAAAAAGTTAATGAAGTAATTTGGAGGATCAATACTTTGGAACATTGATCCCAGAGAAAAAGTAGGGCTCAACTTTATTCGTAGACTAGTGATAGACAATACCACCACTTTTTTCTTTGAATATAGTAACTTTTTCTTTTGTTAAATAGAAGGCTTTGTAGACCTAGGAAAAGGGAAGAGCAAAAAGTAACACGATAAGAACAACCAATCTGCATCAATATGCATAAACCAGATGTTACAGCTGTACCTGTAGACAGAATTTCATCAATCTTAACACCCCTAGTGGACACACAAAGCATAAGAACAACAACGTTACAAAAAGGAAAAAGCAAATAACAGAATGAGGTCTTAGCCATATCAACAAACACCACAAACATGTAGCAAGCACAGCAATCACACCACACCCTTACAATGCAGAGATGCATCCATCATTAATCATTATCAGATTCAGCCACACTTTCCTTGCCATGATATATCACATTCAAATCATAAACTAAGAAAACTGGACCAAATAATAATAGAAAACACCCATACGCAGATTGTTTTGGAGTCGGGTTTTATAAACATCAAAGAGACGAGAAAAGCGAACCAACCAAGATCAAACAATGAAGTAATAAGAACGTGATAAGAACAATCACAGAAATTTCTCTTTTGTATCGATTGATCCTTTTCAATTACAATAACAATACTTTCTCTCTCTAACTTTTCTCTAGCTTCTCTCTAAAAAACTAAGAATGAATCTCTTCCATGTGAGTAATAGCATCCCATATTTATAGGCAACACTAAGGGACGTAATCATCTTTTCTTATTTTAAGTAATTAGAGCTAAGATATCATGTTTTAATTGGTACTCAATCATTGATCCACGGCCTTTTGGACGCCAAGTCCAAATCCATTCTAGCTTTAGCATCTTGGAGATGTCCTTCGTTAGTCCCTGGTGCCTCTCTTTTAGGCTTTGGCGCCTCAGGAGGCGCTTCTCCATGGTTCTGGTGCCCTTCCATGGTTTTGGTATCCTCCGTCCTTTGGCTCCTTCGATGCCTCTAGTTCTTCTGACCCTTCCAACGCTTCTGGCTCCTCTAGCCCTTCTGACCCCTCCAGCGTCTCTTGCCACTTTGACTCTTCTGGCACCTCTGACTCCTCATCTATGGAACTCTGATCTCTAGAGCCCTCCGTCTCTAGAGCCTTCTGTCTTTAGAACCTCTCGTTTCTGGTATCTTGTGGAGGGCACCTCACCTTCTCTTAGGAAGTCCCCTTAGAGGAATCTTCTTCTTCTTGCAGGAGCCCCTTGGAAGGCACCTTTCCTTCTCGCGGGAGCCCCTTTGGAGGGCTCCTCTCCTTCTTGTGGGGAGGGCCTTGGAGGGTGCCCCTCCTTCTCGTAGAGCCCCCTTGAAGGGCTCCTCTCCTTCTTGTGAGAGCCCCCTCGGAGGACACCCCTCCTTTTCATGGGAGCCCCTAAAAGGGCACCCCTCTTTCTCGTGGAGCCCCCCTTGGAAGGCGCCCTTCCTTCTGGCAAGAGCCCCCCTGGAGGGCGCCCCTTCTTCTCACGGGAGTCCCTTGGAGGGCGTCCCTCCTTCTCGCGGGAGCCCCTTTAGAGGTCGCCTTGGGGTGGTTCCAAAACACAGAAAAAAAAAAATGGAACAACTATAGTAGTTCTCTCAAATAAATGGCTCCTTAAGCCAAAATGCACTACCAATTGAACATAAATGCCAAGAAGAAGAAATAGGAGCAAAGTTCATGGTTTCCATCAGGGAAAAATATGTAGGTCAAACAATGTGTCATCAAACACTTGTCATGATTTGATCAAATTAGTAGAAGTTAATACCTATACAAACAAATAGAATAGTTATTTATTTATTCATTATATTTGCTCTAGAAATAACCAATAAGCTCCCTTTCGTGTGACCAAATGCAGATAAGAATATAAGCAAAAAATGGAACCCAATAGAATTTACTGACTAATAACAATGTCAAAATCAAAAGTTAAAAAAGCCCTCACACCTGAATCTAATTTTAAGTCCAATTTTACTCCAGTCTCAACATTTCCGAGACCTTTTGCTTCAGTGCATTAGAAAAGCTCCAGTATAGCAAACTCTTAAACTGCTACAAAAAAGAAATCACTAAAAGGCAGTACATGCAAAAAAGCATTAAAAAGAGTGGAGACTTTCTATTTTGATTTTCAAGTGATTTAACTTTAAGTAGAAACCTCCACTCTTTCTAAGCTTTGCTTCATTGATTGCCTTCATTAATGGTTCATTCCTTATAGCTGAATCCAAATTTGCCATAAGTTTATCCAAATTTCTAATAGTAGTCCCTGCAAACAGAAATAAACTATTTTCAATATTCATAATGCACACATCAAACATTTAAATGGGGCACAATTACTTATGAGGTTTTATTTTTTCAAAAAATATGAAATAAATTAGCAATGTTATTCATAATTAATAATATCGAATAAAAATACAACTTGAGGCATGGAAAGATTGAGTGTAATTATGATTGCCATTGCTATTAAGCCTTTGTGTTTGATAGGAAGTGAAAAGTTTTGAGTGCAAAAGTTTTATTAATTACCTAAAAAAGTTTTATTAGTTACTTGCAAAACTTTTGTTAAGCACCATTCTAGATTGACAGCAAGAGATTAACAACATTAAGAAAATAAGATCAATATTAAAAATATGCCAATAACTCAATATCATAATAAGAAAAAGACTATTGTTAACAATTTGATACATAAAAGAAAATAAGGAAAAGACAATCAAACACAAATAAAAATAATTGATACTGCAGCAAGGTGCCAGACAATAGCTACCATAAAGTGTGCTCAGAATAAAATAGAAAATGCATCTGAAAAGAGTAAACCTGTTTAGATCAAAATTGAGGGAGTCCTGACTACAGTGGAGAATTCTAGGACAGAATCAGAGTGAAAAAATAAAGATCAGTATAAGAAAGGAGTTCATATTTGGTTACATACATATAATTAAGAGTAGAATAAGAAACTCACCAACTGAATCCTGCTTTTCATATCCTTAAGAAGCATGTTGATATCAAATCACACACATAAATCACTCTAATAATTTTCTCTCATGAACTCACACACTCATGGACACAAAGAGGAAGCGAATTTTTTTCTGTTCACTAACTCATATCAATAATCTCATACATTCAATACTCAGACACACACAATTAACGTTACATGGTCTTTGCCTTCTATAAGCAAAAGTTTACAATTAAATAATAATTACCTCAATTCTAAGGAAGCAAAGCTTGGCAGTGAACAAGTGGGAGCCGTAACTTTTCTATCTTGACTGCAAGTGGATTCTTCAAACTTCTATACTTTACTATTCTACAACTATCAATTTGACCATTCAAACCTTGATTAAGAAACAACTTGGTAGGCTTATCAACTTGGGTGCAATTGGTCTTCAATTTGGCCACAAATTCTTCAACTTGGACTTATGAAACTTCTAGTGGATAAGTGAGCTTATTGGATAAGCTTTGGTTTAGCAATTTCTAACATTGCCTCCTTTAAACCAAGCTTGTAGAATTACCCGCTTAGATACTCAAGATTATAAAGTGGTCTTTAGTGGTAATTGCTAAGTATATGAGAGGAGAGAGAATGAGGGGCTCAGTCTTGTGTAACTACCTGTTGTAGCAAGAGATAGTGGGGGAAGGAGATACCATGTGATTATGTTATAAGGTGAGGGAAATAAGATATAGAGAGGAGGGAAGAAATGAGAGGTTAGGCAGAAATTGGATTAGAAGGCCATTGGCTTTGGGAGAGTGCTGGATCTCTCAAATACTTAGTGTATCTTTTACTTTGTTATTCATATCTGCAGACTCATACTGGTATCACATTGATATCAGCTTGAGTTCCATTAATATACCAGAATTTCTACTACTTTTCGCTCTCTAATGACCAGGTTCCTAACAAATGGTATCAGAGCTCCCAGTCCTGGGAGCCCTGTGCCGAAAACCATGCACGCTGCTGCAATGAAATCAGAGTCAGAGTGGGAGAAACGCATGAAGAGGGTAAAGCAGAATTTGAAGGAAATCGAAAAGCTGATAAGGAGAAGGTATCCTTGATGACATCGACCAATTTGGGAGCATGATAAAGCTTGGTGGTGGACGAGAAGGAGGAGATCCTCCTTGGACAATTGGGCTCCTAATGTTCATGTTTTTTTCAAAAGCATGCTAGATGAGGAAGAGGAAGAGGTTGAAGACGAAGAGAAGGAGGAGGAAGCAAACGATGATTCAGTGGAAGAAGAAGTAGTAAGGAACTTGTGAACGGGGAAGCAGATGAGCAACAACACCCTCAATTGAATGAGGAAGACGTGGTGAAGATTAGAGGGCCAAAGAAGATTATCGGAGAGGAGGGAGCACTGAAGGAATGGGAGGACGTGAAGATGGAGCCCAAGAGAGATGTGTGGGTTTAGGAAGAACAGTTCTAGGGTCCAAGGAGGCAGGCCAAGCCTCCATCGCTTGAGACACCAGAACCACCAAATTCCCTGGATCGAGCCTCACCGAAGAAGAGAAAGAAGTCGCGAGCTGCGATTGAACTTGGGATTTTGAGCATGTTGATCCGCCTCCTGCCACCAAAACCACCAGATCCGTGGGCCGCATCAACAGTTGAGCCAATGGTTTCGGTGGCGATAATAGCCGAACAAGCCCCCATCAATCACTACGCTAGAAGGAAGAAGCAGGTGGGTAAGGAGTACGCGACTGAGGTCGAGCTTTGGGTCTCGCGAGAGCCGGTCGACTGCCGGCCACCGCCGGATTCAGGTCCTTTGATGAAGGCGGACCAGCCATCCGTTATGCTAGCAGATGTGGCAGCACCGCCGGTGTCTTGTTGCAGCAATGACTTGAATGGATTGACGAAGAAGGGAAGGGCAAAATTGGAATTCAAACAAGAAAGTTCCTTGTCTAACCTAATGGGCCAGGCCCAAATTAGATGGGATAAGAACTAGGGTTTTGGAGATGATAGCTATTTTCTGAAGTTAATGGGCCAGACCCAGTCTCTTAAAAAGGAAGGTCAGGACTTTGGTGGAAGATTTGGGACAGGAGAACTAAGCCCAAACATGCCATCATTTAAATTTTTTCTCAGTATGTCTCACATCTTGGTCCTTCTCCTGAACTCCATTCTAACAGGGTTGCGGGTGACATTGCATCTCCAGTTATCTTTAGGCATGGACATCGATAGAACTGGATCTTGTGGAAAATTAAGGTGAGTTGGTTTAACAAAGCTCACCCCAATTCATTCAACCATGGACCATGGAGGTTGCTAAGAAGAAGGGGTGTTGTGGGGCAAGAAAATAGGGGATCTCCAAACCTTAACATATTGCTGTGTTTTGACGAAAAGGGTGTTGAGGAAATAGTTGTTAATTCAAACAACTTCACTGAATTCAAGTTGGTTGGGAGTCCAGCGGAGGTAGTAGCTCATGAAGATAATGTGAAGGAAGTTAGACTAGATCCTATTGATGTTGTGCTTCCTAAGTTTATACAAGACTTATGCATGTTAGAAGTTTCACCAATGGATGGCTAGACATTAACAAAAGCACTTCATGCTCATGGAATCAATGTTTACTATATTAGCAACAGGGCTGGTAGTAATGAAATTGTTGTCAAATATGCTAAGCATGTTATCAAGGACTTGTTGCAAGACACAGGTGTTCAAGATCAGGCATTGGCAATATCTCACTCCTATTATGCATATAGTTTCTTCGAGAAACAAATCTTTATTGAAGGCGGGGTCCTACAGGTTGAAAATGTAGCTGCCAATGGTTATGAAATTCTACTGTATTAGCTCAAAAACTCCTTCAAGGTGAAAATCAGAGTTAAGTTGAGAAAATTCTAAGAGGGTTCACTGCTTTTCTATCTAGAGAAAGCCAAGAAATTCTGGTTGAGGGACTTGGATCAAATTTATGAGACCCGGGTGGATGTTTCTATGCTACAAGCATACTTCCTTTCAACTTTTCCAAGATTTGGGACCGTGGAGGAAGCCCTTTATTTTTCAGCATTATCGTTTCCCTCTAGCTACATCACCTTGAGGACAAGGTGATTTTTTAGGAGGGGAAGTATTGTTAGATACCCAAGATTATAAAGTGGTCCTTAGTGGCAATTGCTAAGTATGTGAGAGGAGAGAAAATGAGGGGCTCAGTCTTATGTAACTACCTGTTGAGTCAGCAAGAAATAGTGGGGGAGGGAGATACCATATGATTCTGTTATAAGGTGAGGGAAATAATATATATAGGGGAGGGAAGAAATGAGAGGTTAGGCAGAAATTGGATTAGAAGACCATTGGCTTTAGGAGAGTGCCAGATCTCTCAAATACTCAGTGTATCTTTTACTTTGTTATTCATATTTGCAGACTTATACTGGTATCACATTGATATCAGCTTGAGTTCCATTAATATACTAGAATTTCTACTACTCTTCGCTCTCTAATGACTAGGTTCCTAACATAATCATTTCAAGCATCTTCTTCAACTTGTAAAATATCTCAACCTTCAATGTCACAAAGGAAATAGTGTTCTCATCATTGTATTTGTAATCACAAAACCATAGAGAATATCCCTCAGCATCATACATGTCCCAAAATCCTTTGATTGCAACCTCGCGGAAATTGGTTTTAGTGTTTGAGTCGAGCCTTTTCCACTCATCCAGTATCATCTTACTTGGGGGAAGAAGATCAAGAGGATTCTCGGGTTTGGGCTTGGGTGCCTCCTCCTCCTCTTCTGCTTTGGGCTTTTTTGGCTCTTGCTTGGCCTCTTTCTTTGGTTCATCCTTGATCTTGGGCTTAGATTCTTTTGGCTGGGAAGGCTTCTTTACAGATTGAATAGGTGGGACAGCTATAGTCTGCTTGACCTGACCTAATATCTTTCGAAAGTTCGGCTGATTAACCAGGGTCCAAAAGTATCTCTCAACATGAGGAAACTCGGAGCTGAAACTCTTCACTAAGATATTAGTGAAACCAAAATACAAATTGCACATTGTTATGATGTCAGCCAGAACTAGGTATGTACTGGAGGCAAGGTGAGTGTTCAAAGCACCCAAAGCTCTCTTCAGTGCAGAAATTGCAGCCTCCTCAGTTGGAGGAAGATATGGCGCTCATCCCACTGTTGGGGAGTACCACTTAATAAGATTAGCATCAATCTCCAATGATGAAATATCAATCCATTGTTCAGTGTGGCCATAATCAATAGACGAAGAACCATACAAAGTGTTGTCACACTTCAACCGAGCAACATAACAGCCAATTGCATTACTCTCAAACACGGGACCATCTGGTGTTTCCAACACAAGAACCTTGCCAATAGGATTCATCTTGAGAAATTCAGGAGTTTTATTAGAGACACCCATCTCAAAGGTGGGGGCTAGTTGAACTTGCACACTGGCATACTCCGCTGCAATGAGCGTCTTGTAAGCATTTTTGTTTGATTCCCCTGCATGCAGGATCAGCACCATGGCTTCAAGGAAAAACGTGCCGCTCTTTGTTTAAGATATGGACGAGCGTTCTTCCGAGGCACGAGAGGAGTCGAGTGGAGTGAGGCGCCTCTTCTTAGATGAGTGTGTGAGTTTATGAGAAAATTATTAGAGTGATTTATGTGTGTGATTTGATATCAACAATTGGTATCTTTAGCGCTAATTTGTTTTAGAGAGTTTGTGAGAAACGAGAGAGTTCTCATATTATTTGGTCAGATCCCAAGTTAGATAGGAAATTAGATTACAACTATTGATAGATTTTGATGTCTACCCACTTGAAGGCTCACAATATTTGGAGTCTTATTGATCTAGATTTACAAGAAGAAGTAGATGCTGCCGCTCAAAGACAAGATCAATTGGCGCTATCTCAAATTCATCAAAGTGTAGATTATTCAGTGTTTGGCAAAATTGTTAATGTCAAAACTGCTAAAGAAGCATGGAGAATTTTGAAGCTATCTTATAATGGTGTTGATAAGGCACAGAAATCTAACTGCAATATTTATGTAGAGAGTATGAAAGGTATGAGATGCTTAGCTTAGAAACTGTTGAGCAATATTTTTCTCGTGTTATTGATCTTGTCAATGAGATGAGAGTCTATAGAGAAGAGATTCTAGATAGTATGGTAGTGGAGAAAATTCTTCGCACCATGCCAATAAAATATGACTATGTGGTGACTACAATATTAGAGTATAGATACGATGACAATTGCAGAGTTGCAGGGAAGCATAGAAAGCCACGTTCGTAGAATTTTAGAGAAAATAGAAAAATCAACAGAAGAAACCCTGAAGAGCCTAGTGAATTTAACTAATGATGTTGAATCAAGCAATCATCGAGAAGGAAGAGTTCGTGGCTACAAAAATCGAGGCAGAGGCAGAGGCAGAGGAAGAGGTCATGGTAATAATTTTAATCAAGGAAGAGGCAATAATTTCATATCACAAAATCGAGGAAGAGGGAGAGGCAACTACAACCAAGAAAGAACCAATTTCAATTGCTTCCACTGTGGAAAGTATGGACACAGAGCTGCAGATTGCAGATTGCAGATTCAAATCCATGAATCAGAACAACTTCAACTCTCAAGTAGATATTGCCGAAAACCAGTATCAAAATATTGGTGAGAATTCTAATCAAAGTTTGTTTTTGATAAGCAATTCATGTGCTAGAGATAAAAATACATGGTATTTGGATACTAGTTGTAGTAATCATATATGTGGCAAGAAGGAATTATTTTCATCACTAGATGAAACAATAAAATCATCAGTGAGATTTGGCAGCAATACAGATATTCCTATTCTGGAAAAATGTCAGATATCAATTAGATTGAAAGATGGCTCTCACAATTCTATTTCTGATGTATTTTATACTCCTGACCTTCATCAAAATTTGTTGAGTATGGGACAGTTGGCAAATAAAGGATATGATATGCAAATTCATCAAGGATGCTGCACCATGTACAACAAGAATGGCAGATTCATTGCCATCTTTTCCCATTAAAAATTCAACATGACAAGTTTTCTTTCTTAAGCTCTTATGCCAATTGTTGATATCAAATCACACACACAAACCACTCTAATAATTTTCTCTCATAAACTCACACACTCATGGACACAATGAGGAAGAGAATTTTTTTCTATTCACTAACTCATATCAATAATCTCATACATTCAATACTCAAACACACACACACTTAACGTTACATGGTCTTTGCCTTTTATAGGCAGAAGTTAACAATTAAATAGTAATTACTTCAATTCTAAGGAAGCAAAGCATGGCGGTGAACAACAAGTGGGAGCCGTAACTTTTCAATGTTGACTGCAAGTGGATTCTTCAAACTTCTATATTTGACTATTCTACAACTATCAATTTGACCATTCAAATCTTGATTAAGAAACAACTTGGCAAGCTTATCAACTTAGGTGCAATTGGTCTTTAATTTAGCCACAACTTCTTCAACTTGGACTCATGAAACTTCTAGTGGATAAGTGAACTTATTGGATAAGCTTTGATTTAACAATTTCTAGCAAAGCGGAAAAAATTGGGAAATACATTCTCTTTACGCAGGATGCACTGAGCATGATATATTTCGTCCATCAAGGTGCCTTGGGGTTAGAGTGTAGGCTATATTAGATTATTTTTGTAAAATACTTCTCACTATATTAGGTTACCAAGAAAAATTATATATTATAATAATAATAATTATAATTCATAAGAAAATTTTAAATCTAGGTGTGCAAAACAATGAACAAAAAACTAAATAAAAGCACACATATAAACTATGGGGATCTCGATAAAGCACATGGTATATTCATTTAATTAATTTAAATAAAAAAGCATTCGATTACTCAATATACTTATATATCAATTGCACAAACGAACTGAACATTTGGCCAAAAAACTAGCAGGAAAAATCAATACAAATGCATAAGGACCAAGATAGTGCATATCTATAGCTTCACCCACTGAAATACCTAGCCACTTCAGGGTCACAATGCTTTTTCTTATGGAACTTAGCTTCTATAGTAGTGATAGCCAATGAAGAATCCCAATCTACCATTCCAAGCAAATCCCTTCCATTGAGATGCTTCGTGGAAAACCAAAATACTAATGATAGAATCAATAGTTCCTTAAAATCACATGGAAGAGCCATTACTTATCCAACAAATTCAATGAATTCAAGGGGTCCAAGGAAAAAAAAAAAATTGTAGAAAGCAAAGCAGTTTACTTAGTCACCTATTAAGAGAACTCATTAAGGATTCACCTCATTAGTGTTTTTTCAATTGTACCCAATCCACCTTGGAATTATCTTATTATCATAGAACCACTTATCTATATTAGATATCAAGTAGCATATAAATGTAAACTGGTTGGACTTATTTTTTATTATGCGGTAATTTGAACCTCTCTCATCTAACATAAACAAATCAAGAAACAAATATTCAGTACAGTAGATTATATTTCAGTCTCTTGTTAACAGCTGTTTTCATAATCTGTAATAGAAAACTCTTGATAAGCCAACGACTCAACATCTTAGTGTACCTTTCTTAACTTACTATTCACGTATTGTTATCTGCGGCCATAGAGAAAAATCAAGAGCAACTAAATTCAGTAATTACGATTATGTTGGAGAGGTTTCTAATATGCAAATCATTTAAAACATTTCCAATGCATTGGCTAATTATACCTGTATTCAGTTGCTAAGCTTTTCCGGGATAAGGGCCCGTTTGGTATGCTTGATAATATAAGGCCTGATAGAATAAGGGCTGATAATATAAAACCTGATTGTATAAGACCTGATAAAAATTTAATATTAAACTGTATAAGATATTGTATTATATAAAATATAATCAGGTGAAGAAATTATAATAAATATAATTTTTAAATAGTTATTATAATTATTTTAACTATTTTTTTATTATATATATAAAAATAATTTTATATTAAAATTATTTACTTATTTATTTTTAATATTTTTTTATAAATATAAAAAATATGAGAGAGAAAGAGAGAGTGAAATAGAGATGGAATTTTTATACATCAAAATCTAATATTTGGTTGTGTTTTTTGTTATATATAATTAAATTTATATTAAATATTATTATTTATATATTTTAATAATAAATTTTTATTCTTATATTTTTATTTTAGTTTGAATATATATTTTACAATTATTTTTTTAAAAATATTTATTTATTATTAAATAATATTATTTTTTTATTATTTATTTAATAATTAATTTTCTTTTAATAAAATATATTAAAAAATAAAAAAGTGAAAGAACCTTTATATATTAAAAGCTAATCAGGCCTAATACGGCCTCTCTAGGCTGAATTAAGTTATCCATCATTATAACGTATAAGGGAAGTTTGATGAATAAGTTTATACAATACGTTAACTATACCAAACAATGGATAAGATCATAATGTGTTGTATTACCTTACCCTATCATGCCTAATACAGCATGCCAAACACCCCCTAAAAGAATTGAAGATACAAAATACATTCCCATTATCTCAGACAAAAACAGAACTACATTGCTTCAAGATCCACTTCCAACTCTTGAAATAGCAAAAAAGAACTGCATACAACCCCCCCAAAAAAATTTGAAAGTTAAGAAGCATCTTAAGCAACAGCAATAGCAATTAATGAGTAAATACCTTCATAAGATGTCTTAAGAATCCACGCACTGATATCACAACCAACATTCCAATGACTAGCAAGGAAATGTACTGTGCAAAAAAATGCCAAACAAAATTGGAAAAAAAAGAAAAAAAGAACAACAAACCATGAGAATACCACACAACCTTTAGAATATGTGAACAACAATTGGAAAATGCACCTGTGATAATAAGGCTGCATTGATTCCTATGTCAAAGAACTGTAGGAATATACTAATTATCCTTGTCGCAGGATCAACTGAACCAACCTGTCCCAAAGTGCATATTGACAGTATAAGAGTCAATACAAAAGCTGGAAAGAAGTTATTCCATTTGGAAAATATTATAACAACAAAAGATACGATCAACATAATGAATCATTGAGGAATGCAATTTAACTGTTTGAAAATAACACTATGCAATGACTGCAAAGAACAATATAATCAATTAGCCATGTTAACTACTATGAATTCAAAAGATTCTTATAAATCTTACATTCTAGGGGGGGAAGAAAAAAAAAACTGTCAAAATACCATGACTACTATTATCACCGGCCAGATGTCACCAACCCTTATAGATTCTGCAAATGTCCTCTCTTAAGCTTGAGAATAAGCAGCAGCTTCCTGCAAAGTGAGAACCAGTTTACCCCATAAGCATATTTATGCATCTAGTTTTTCCTAGAGGTCAATATCATTGAGAAAGCTATCTCGAAGGCAGGGACAGCAGCACGGATCCTTGTGTCATCGGTGTTGTACATAGAGTTCTACCTTTCGGTGATGTGAACCATTCAAGAAAAAGAAAATTAGTAATCACATGATAAGTAATTCACATTATTTTTGTCCTTAATTTTTTTTATCCACATCCTTTAAAATGTGCACATCAAAATTGCAATAAAAAACATGAATCATTAAAATCACCAACAGGGGCCAAAGCCCAAAGGGGAACATCAAATTTAAGATATAACATAATTACAATAGACAAAAAAAATCAAAAGAATAAGCTTAAAAAAGAATCTTAAGAAAGAAAAAAAAAATTTGAGAAGAGGAATTGATTTAATGGGAAGAGAGTCTTGTAGAGAATCCAAAGAACCCAAATCCTTCAACTTGCAGATGGCTAATAGTAAAGTACATATACAAATCATGCATAACTGCTATAGAAAAAAAAAATTGTTAATTAGCAACATAATTTTGACATGTGGCAGTTAAAAGCCAAGGAGAGGTGATTGGTACTGTCTTTTTTTCCTAATGGATCATTCAAATGATAATTTCTATAATTATCTTAAAGTTTTCCTATCCAGTTCTGATGGTACCAAAGGATTGAGAAGGGGGGTTGCATCAAGTCCTTGGTTAACTAAAACGTTTTTATGCACACTTAACACACAATTCAGAAGGTTGACACAACTAAATTTTCTAATAGATGGTTAGTAGAAATCTAGTAAACACTTATTAGACTTAGTTATCAAATAGCTCGAAATATAAACAAAATATATATCTCAAAATATTATAACAATACGAGTTCAGATTTATGAGATATAACTAAAAAGACAGGAACGTAAAAGATAAGGGATAGAGGAGCTTGCACCAAGAATTTATACTGGTTTGATCTCCACAACTTGGAGTCTTCATCCAATCCCCATATCCTTGTGGGATTTTTCACTGCGAGTATTCTTTGTTACAACAAGCCTCTCTAAGCTCTATTACATTTTCACTCAATCTTAAGCTATTTCTTTCTTACCAACTAAAAGACCTTTCTTACTGGTATTTTTCTCACTTGTATATCTCACAAGATTTTCACTTTTCTCTTAAGCTTCACTCACTTGAGTTACAATAATTTCATTGAAATATGAAGAATTGAATACAAGAAGCACAAAGTTCTGAAGGAAGTCACACAGACTAAGTCATCAAGACAATATCACAAAGACCAAATGTCACCAAGACTATTAAACTAAGTTTAGAAAACGTGTATTTATAAGAACTTCATCTAGTGCATGTGACTTGGGCTCCACTTAAGAGTTTTGAATGTTGGGGAGACTTTCAAAGTGCCCATGGAGTTGTCTATTCAAATTGTCATATGTTGTTTCTTGGGCCATGACTCTTTCTCTCTTATGGTACAAACTTTTTTTGTCTTTTTCTTCATTTGTTATGTCACCTTTTTGCTTCTTCCTTTTGCATTTCCATTCTTGTACAATGAAACCTAGGAAGATACAAAAGATGCTTTTCATATTAGCCACTTTTGAAGATGTAGCCGTTGAAGCACTACATTAATAAGTCAACTCTTCGATTTATGTGCTTTTGAACTTTGAACTTAGCATTGTCAATATCTGCTTCTTCTTCAGTAGATTTTACTATAGGATTTTCACTTTATGCTATCGGAAAATCTAATTATTGCACATATGAGAAATAAAAACATTTCCAAGATAAAGTGCATAGACCCTTTTTTTTCAATATACAGTTTGCATCATCATTTATAATAAACTTACTATAGATCCAACAAGTTCTAACCAAATTACTGCATCAACTATAAAGAAACAGCTAAATTCACTTTACATGCACTATAAATTTTACATAAAAAGAAGAAAACATTCAGCTTTACCACCATAGAGGTAACCTAAGTATGTCTTTTCATTTTCAAAAAGTAAGCATGTCTTTTAATTTTTCAAAAAGCTTGTCAAGCCTGTATGCCTTTTCATTTTCAAAAAGCTTCTTCTAGATAGTCAACACACAATTAGAAAACCGAAGCAAAGCAAAGCAAAGAAAGAAAATGGTGACATAGTACAGAAGTCATTAAACCAAAAGCATGGGCTATGGCAGAAATAAAATATATTTATGATCAGACAAAGGAGAATACAATAATAGACATAGAAATCAAGAAAAAACTCCAAACTAAGATAAGCCTGAACAAAATCACCACCAAAATGAAAAGCCATTATCGGAACAAATTTTAAAATGCTTTATTCACAATACTGAAGATAAGATCAACTTAAAAACAATACTTTTAAACATTGGCAGTAGCATACTCTGTATAAAGAGAGCATTAACTCAAAATTTAAGAGATGACAGTAAGGAACAGTGATAATACAAAATAAAAATTCCCAAAGTAAGATCAAGTTGATGCCAGTAACAGTCATAATATAGAGAAGATTACTCTACCATAGAAATTGAGATAGCCTACAAATCATGCCTTGTTGCCAGTAAAAAGGGACTGGAACAGGAATGTTGATGCCAACCTGGTCCAAGTGTAGTGTCAAGTCATGATCGATAATATACTACAGGCACGAATGCAAATATTGGTTCAGCTCCATAAGCACGATTATCTATTAATGTGCTTCCAAGAGCAAATTTAGAAAATCCCCCTTAGGTGACAATTCACGAACCTGCCCACCATTGATCTTGCTCTAAAATTCACTTGCAGCCACACCAGATGTAGTAAATATAGAAACACCATTTCTGTACGTAATGGAAAAGTCAGAGTAAGAGATAATTAGGAATTCAACAAAAACGCAATGACACAGATTTGTAAACAAATACTTGATTTTGTTAACATCTCACTGCAGCAGCAAAAACATGAAACATTAAAACATACGCAACTCAATTATGTAAACGAGGATATTTAGATAAACCCAATAAGTCATAATAAAAAAATAGGAAACCAATAGAAGACTATTATGATATAATAGGAACCATTGAAGAGTAAAACACACCACTGGAAATCATTAATCTCATAATCACAGACATATAATAAAAAACAATATTAAGGTCAACAGACAAAAATCATAACGGATAAAAGTAATCACTCCCCATACTTATCACAATGCAGAAAAACATCTCACTGAGCAGCAAAACATGGAACACTAAAACATAAGCAACTCAGTTATGTAAAACATCCAAGCTAAGCATCAAACTTCAAATCAATTACAGGCAGGCAGATTTCTACAGCATTTTTCAGACCATTAGTTTAAAGAAACCAAAAAACTCATTGAAAGTAGCATATGACATTTTTTTTTTCTAGAATATTAAAACTAAGACAAATTCCAATTGCTTTTCATGGTGTAGCACGTAAGAAATCTTCCTCAAATGAGTAAGTAGGGACTTACATCCTCCTCAATTACTTTTCTTCCAAAAATGACTTACATTTCTCAGCAAAATGGCTTGATAATATCCTCCTATATTGCTTACCCAAAAAACCCATTTCAGAAACACCCCAAAAAAAAAACTAATTAAAAAACAGAATTGACGTTTCAATTAAAAGAAACAATTACAACAAGGAAAAAAAATAAAGCTTAAAATTTTTTTGTAAATTCATATATAATATCTAGCAAGTTGTAAATTAAAGCTTACTAAGATACTTCAAAAAAAAGGATAAAGAAAGAAACACAACCAAATAACATTCAATAAAAAGGGAATCATCAATTTTTATTTTTTTGCAAGAGGAAGTATAAACAACCAGCCCAAACAAATAAATAAAAAAAATCCCCAAAAGAATCAAGACTCAAAAGTCTAATGGATCTCAGAGTTGCCCACTGACACACAGGATTTATCTTAGACCCTGCTAAAGATAAGTGCATCTCTATATCACTCCTTGATCTTTCCAATGCCAAAGTTCATGTCCCCATAGATAAGTGCATTTCCCATGCAATTAAACACAACCAAAAGTCCAGAAACCTTAGTACAAATCTACACTCTACAATAACAAAATCACCAAAAACAAACGTTATATCTAAGCATGCAAATTAGAGAAAGTAGAGATAGAAACATGACTCAATATTAAATTAATTACTCAGTTAAATATCATTCTACTGATCCACATCGTAGGTAACTGCACCCTTCATCCCCCACAACATATCCATGTCCTGATTTTGTACATACAAAACAGACTCAAAATATTAAATTAGTTACTCAGTTAAGTAATAAAATCATCAAAAGAGTGCAAATGAGAGAAAGTATAGATTGAACACAATGAGAGTACTGAAATGGGTTTTTTTGTCATAAACGTATATATTGTATGTAAATTGTTCTATACATGCATAGCTGGTTCTAGGCCCCCATAATCCCGCTAGTACAGTGTCTGTCATATACTGAGACCTAAGCATTAATCTCTAACCGTCCTAATCAATATAAACTAAAGCAGCATGACAACTCTACTGATGTAGATTCTAAAATTCCCCCAAAACTTGAAAGAACTATTAATCCATGTAGATTCTAAAATTCCCCCAAAATGTGAAAGAACTATTAATTTATGTTCACATTCCATTGCATGCTGGGAGTACCTTGTACCTTCAAGCTATGCAGCATTCACTAATTTGCATTTCGTCAATTCCTTATATGCCAACTAAAAAGGGGGAAAAAAAACTTTACTCCAAAATTCTAACACAAAAAAGGAATAAACTAAATGAAAATACAAAGGCCACAAAAAACTTGTACCCATATCGTTAAAAATAGAAACCCATCTCTCAATCAAATTGGGTATGTTTGGCTTAATTTGACTCTCCCAAAAGTATAACCAAACAGGCCCAAAAAAAACAAAAATTGTGAAGAATATACCTCTCTTCTTTTCTGACGCTTGCTTTGCGCCAGTTGATAAGTTTCTACAATTAAAACATTACAAAATAATTACAATAGTATCAACCATCAATAAAAGAAAAATAAATGAATAAATGAAGAGAAATATCCAAAAACGAAATCCACAATGATTTCAACAATAGATGAACCAAGATTGCCTTCGTTCTATTCTATCAGTGAACAAACTCCTCCAATGCGCTGCATGGCAAATTGGCAATGCACGGAAAACAACAAATTCACCAGCAAGCAAATGTAGTATTCTTTCTTCAACAACCAGTGAAGGCACAAATTTGAGCAAAATGGGTTGCAAGTCGGTCGTCGCGGGTTTCAAGTGCAAGGTGGAAGGGGGCTGGGTGCTGGTAATTTGCGGCCATTGATGGACCTGCGGGCGGTGGCGATAAGCTCATCGGCAGCGGGATGAGAGAGAGCGACGAATGACTAAAACCCTTTCTTGCCAGTCAAAAAGTTAAATTTGTTGTCTCCCAATTTTGAGGGTTTGGGAGGAAAAATTATTTTTTGATAAGAAAATAAGAATATTTTAACTTTCTCTTCCATTATCAAAACTCTCCTCCTTTTCATTATTTCATTCTATTTCATTATTATTTCCTTTACCCAATAATCAATATCCTTACTTTAATTTAAAAGTAGGCCAGATTAGTAAGTTGAAAAAAATAAATATAAAATATATTTTACAAAGGAAAATATGTCCCTTGATAAACTATTTTAGTCAAAAGTTGAGAATAGAGTTGGGAATAAAATCAGACAACAAAAACTGAGGGCAAACATGTTGACATCTAACCATTATTGTAGATTATGGACTGTGAAAATACCACAACAACTCTGGTCTAACATAAAATACAACAAAACAACCGCATGAAAATGGTGATTTTGATAATTTATATAGAGAAAATTAGAGAGAATAATACAAATATATTAGTGACTCAAATAGTTATTGAATAATTTTAAAGTGTCCGGTATCATACGAGTCCAATAATAAATGTTATAAGGTAGAAGGTACTTTTTACAATTTTGGATCTAAGAAGTAGACATTATAAAGAAAATATCAAACCTTATAATAATATACTTTGTTTTACATCAACTGAAAGAAAAGTAGAAAAATCAATTAACAATGGTTTAGCTCCACCACAATTCATTCTTAATGGTCAAAATTTTCATAGACTACAAAAGTTTGGTCCCTCATGAAGAAAAAACACTAAATTTGTTTAGGCATATATGATCTTCAAAATGAAATAGCTAATAATAGAATGTAAAGTTTCATGTCTGTGTACTTTTCTTTGTAATTTCTATTAATAACACTAAATACAAATTCAAAAAGAATATTATGATCTTTTGATTGTGATTTATATTAGAAAAAGTATTATTATATTGTAGTTATGGATCTAATGGTAAAATGGAGTCGTCATTAATTGAGGATTTAAGAAAAATTATTGATGAGTATAATATCCTAGCTCAACGCTTTAGACAAAAAAGAAACTACTTATTTGAATATAATATATCCAATTTGGCATTGAGAAATAGATTAAAAAATGTCAAAATGTATAACTTCCTTCAACGGATGAGGTTGTAGCACTATAGTTGGTGATTTCACTACTTCTAAGGTTCGTAGAGATATTATATTACAAAAATCTTCAAGTCAACCTTTTAGAATTCATGAGACTTATACTGCATTCCTTCCTTTGTAATATCACTGATTATTTCCATTTGGTGAAGATGGATGTTAAGAGATGATTCCATTAAGAGAAATTAGCAATATGGGGTGAACAAAAAGAGAGAAAGAGTTATGTTAATGGATTTTTTTGAAAGACTCATATCCATTAGACATAACCAAACTTTCATAAGATCATATGTTCTTAATAGGTTGGAAGTAGTTCATAGAGGTGAAATAGATCATTCAACAATAGAAATGCAAATTATATTGCTTGGTTTGTTTGGTGGAGGAATGTGTTACATGCACTAGGTAGTAACTTTTTTTGCATTATAATACAACAAAGAGCTCAGGTTGCTTGGACTACTGTAATGTTGGGAGCAAAATACATTTTGAAGTAAACAGTATTTTTCATTTGCCAAAGGTATCCTCCTCCCTATTACTAGGGAAGAAGACTCTTTATGCATAGTTATACTTACCCTAGCTCCCAATTGGTCTTCTCTCCAAGATTAGAGTTGAGGTCTTGATGGGGTCGTAGTGTGTTTCTACCACGACGTCAACTCCATTTTTCTTCCGAAAGTATTCCTTCACCTAATGAATAAGAGACTAATACCTCAAAGTACAACGAAGTGCTTAAGTGGGGATCCCTTCTAATGGTATTTTCTTTTTCAAACACACTATTTTTGAGATCAAACCTAGGTCCTCCTACTTTATGGACCCAAGCCCTTTTAGGTTTTAGGGCTTTGGGGTTTGGGATTTAGGGTTTAAGGGTTAGGATTTAGGGATTAGTGTTTAGGGATTAGGGTTTATGGTTTAGAAGTTAGGAGTTAGGGTTTAGGGTTGAGGTTTTAGGGTTTAGGGTTTAGGGTTTTAGGATTTAGGGTTTTAGGATTTAGGGTTTAGGGGTTAGGGGTTATGGTTTAGGGTTTAGGGTTTAGGGTTTAGGGTGGTTTTGGGTTTTAGGGTTTAGGGTTTAGGGTTTAGGGTTTAGGGTGGTTTAAGGTTTAGGGGTTAGGATTTAGGGTTAGGTAGTTTAGGGTTTAGGGTTAGGGTTGTTTAGGGTTTAGGGTAGTTTAGGGTTAGGGTTAGGGGTGAGGGTTTAGGGTTAGGGTTAGGGTCTGTGGTTTAGGGTTTAGGGTTTTAGGATTTAGGAGTTAGGGTTTAGAGTTTAGGGTTTTAGGGTTTAAGGGGTTAGGGTTTTAGGGTTTAGGGTTTGGGATTTGGGGTTTGGGGTTTAGGATTTAGAGTTTAGAGTTTACTGCTTAGGTGGTTTAGGGTTAGGTTAGGGTTTAGGTTAGGGTTAGGCTTAGGTTAGGTTAGGGTTTAGGTTAGGGTTTAGGTTAGGGTTAGGGGTTAGGTTAGTGGTTAGGTTTGGGGTTTGGGGTTTGGGGTTTGGGGTTTGGGGTTTGGGGTTTGGGGTTTAGGGTTTGGGGTTTGGGGTTTAGGGTTTAGGGTTTAGGGTTTAGGGTTTAGGGTTTAGGGTTTAGGGTTTAGGGTTTAGGGTTTAGGTGTAGGGTTTAGGGTGTAGGGGTTAGGGTTTAGGTTTAGGGTTTAGGGTTTAGGGTTTAGGGTTTAGGGTTTTAGGGTTTAGGGTTAGGGTTAGGGTTAGGGTTAGGGTTAGGGTTAGGGTTAGGGTTAGGGTTAGGGTTAGGGTTAGGGTTAGGGTTAGGGTTAGGGTTAGGGTTAGGGTTTAGGGTTTAGGGTTTAGGTGGTTTTAGGTTTAGGTTAGGGTTAGGGGTTAGGGGTTATGGTTTAGGGGTTAGGGGTTAGGGGTTAGGGGTTAGGGTTTAGGGTTTAGGGTTTAGGGTTTAGGGTGGTTTAGGGTGGTTTAGGGTTTAGGGTTTAGGGTTTAGGGTTTAGGGTGGTTTAGGGTTTAGGGTTTAGGATTTAGGGTGGTTTAGGGTTTAGGGTTTAGGGTTTAGGGTTTAGGGTGGTTTAGGGTGGTTTAGGGTTTCGGGGTTTAGGGTTTAGGGGTTAGGGGTTAGGGGTTGAGGGTTTAGGGGTTAGGGGTTAGGGGTGAGGGGTGAGGGGTGAGGGGTGAGGGTTGAGGGTTGAGGGTTGAGGGTTGAGGGTTTAGGGTTGAGGGTTTAGGGTTTAGGGTTTAGGGTTTAGGGTTTAGGGTTTAGGGTTTAGGGTTTAGGGTTTAGGGTTTTAGGGTTTTAGGGTTTTAGGTTTAGGGGTTAGGGGTTAGGGGTTAGGGGTTAGGGGTCTAGGGTTTAGGGTTTAGGGTTTAGGGTTTAGGGGTTATGGGTTAGGGGTTAGGGTTTAGGGTTCAGCGTTTATGGTTTGGGTTTTAGAAATTTTCGATTTTTTGTTCAGAAATTTTCGGTTGAGGGCTCAGAGATCGCCGGCTGACGGTGAATAGTGACGTCGCCTGAAAAATGGTCCGTTTTTAGGCCTCTCCTCGATTTAGGGGTCGCAATTTTCGATTTGCGTGCCACAATATTTCGTCCGATGCATCGCTCATCCCCAATGTTACTGCTTCACCGCGACATCGGCCGTCCAGGTATTCGTTTCACCGCATGCCGGCCACGGCTGGTTATCGTTTCACCGCACGCTTCCCGAGGTGAACATTGTCCCCCCTTTGCACGCTTCTCGAGGTGACACAGGTCCCCCTGCGCGCTTCCCGAGATGAGCGCCTCTTTGCACGCTTCCTAGGCAAAAATCGGTCCTCCTCGCCGCACGCTTCTCGAGGTGAACGTATCCCCTACCGCAAGTTTCCCGAGATGAGCCCCCCATGCACGCTTCCCGAGGCAAAGATCGGTCGCCGCTTTCACGGCTGGGCTTCCCGAGGTGAATGAGCAGTGTCCCCCCCTGCAGGCTTTTCGAGGCAAAAGATCGGATCGCCCTGCCCGGCACGCTTCTCGAGATGAAC